>JASDDO010000008.1:66340259-66984201 GCA_030015575.1 Agapanthus africanus | reverse complement strand
TAATAATTACTAAATTGATTTAGATGGCACCCAAGAACGACTCCTGTACCATGAAGCCTGAAAAATTTAACGGCACTAATGATTTCAAAACCTGGCAAATCCAAGTTGAATATTGGGTAACAATTCTAGGCTTAATAACTGCTATTAAAGAGAGTCATATACCCGTTAACTCTTCAAATGAGTCTAGTGAGGAAAACGACGATGCTACAACTTCTACCCCTCCTGCTAAGAAATCTAAGCATTCCTCTCAAGAGGAAATTGACTATTACTGCAAATTTCATATTCTAAGTGCTCTTAATCGTTCACTCTATCCTAGTTTTCTTCATCACAAAAATGCAAAGGACCTATGATCTGACTTAGAAAAGCGTTACGAAAATGACAATGCCAGAGTTGAATGCTATTCTATTTTTTCCTTCCGTAACTTTACCCTGAAAACCCATGAATAATCAATTACATGCCTTTCAAGAGTTGGTCATGAAAGTGGTTAATTCTGGAACGGTACTTTCTGAACAATTTCAGGCTACCGTCTTAATTGATGTATTACCTTCTTCCTGGAAAACCTTTGCAAATCATTTTAGGATAAACCAAAACCAATATCCTCTCGTTGATGTGATGAATTCTATTCATATAGAAGAACAAAAGAGGACAATCCATAATCCTCCTAACAGATCAAGAGTTGATCTTACTGAGGGACAAGAGGATGGCAGACCTCTTAGTGGATTCCAAAAGAAAAGGTTTAAAAATAAGAAAATATTCAATAACGGTAAAAGCCAGGTTAAGAATCAAAGGCCCAACAATAACGATGAAAAATTCTGTTATGTCTGTGGAAGGACAAATCATATTTCCACAAAATGTTTCTATAGGAAGACTGCGCCAATTCATAAACCTGCAGGAAAGCCAAAGGCAACTATAAATGTAGCGGAAAATAGTGATGGTTCGATACTCAGGTTTGATACTCCCACAATTAATTTCACTATTACATCTAATGAATGGTGGTAGGATTGTGGAGCAAATGTACATGTATGTTTTGATTATAAATGGTTTCATACCTTTCAGGACAAATTTGGGGAAGTGTAACACTCGGGAATGACACTACGACACATGTCAAGGGAACGAGAACCGTCATGCTCTCTATGACCTCAGGGAAAACATTACCCTTGGAGGATGTGCTGTATATTCTGAGTGTTGGGAGAAATTTAATAAGTGCCTTTTTGTTATAAAAAAAAGGGATATAAAATTATGTTAGAATCAAATCATATTGTTATTTCTAGAGGCAATGTATTTGTTGGTAAATGTTATGTTTGTGACGGTTTATTTAAACTTAATATTGTTTGTAATAATGTTTTTAATAATAATAATGTCTCTTTAGTTTTAAATGTCACTTTTAGTAATGTCTGGCATGATATGCTAGGACATGTTAATTTTCAAACCTTAAAAAGAGTGATGCATTTGAATTTGATTTTTAAGAGTTTTATTGATTTGCATTCTAAGTGTGATATCTGTATTAAGACTAAGCATACTCGAAGCACTTTTAAATCAATAAATAGATGCACTCAAATACTTGGTTTAATACACTCGGGTGTCTGTGACTCTAACCGACAACCTATAAGGGGTGAAAATAAATATTATGTTACATTTATAGAGGACAATACTAGGTATTGTTATGTATATTTAATATCCACCAAAGATGAGGTATTTAATATATTTAAGAGATATAAAGCCGAAATAGAAATTATCACTGAAAAGAAAATTAAGACACTTAGATCAGATAGTGGGGGAGAATATATGTCAAATGAATTTGACTCATTTTGCCGAGAATATGGTATTAGATATGAATACTCTCCTCTATATACACCTGAATCTAATGGTGTTGCAGAAAGGAAAAACTGAATGCTAATGAATATGGTTAATTCCATGTTGATTAGTTCTGGAGCCCCTGAAAACCTATGGGGTGAAGCAATCTTATCGGCATGCTATATACTCAATCGTATATCTCATAAAACCACAAACCAATATCCTTTTTCCTTGTGGTCCGGTAGAGCACCTATGCTTGATTATCTTCGTGTTTGGGGTTGCCTTGCACAAATATGTATTCCCTCACATAAAGTAAAAAATTGGCCATAAAATAGTAGCTGCTTTATTCGTAGATTATTCATTAGATAGTAACACATATATATTTATTGTTTTGCATCCTAGGATTAATGAAATTAGGGTTAATACGTTTATTGAAATAAAGAAAGCTACTTTCTTTGAAAGTACATTTCCTTACAAGTCCTCTATTTCTAGATTAATTGATGTTCCTATTTCTACATTTGATCTACCCAGTACTTCTTAAACCATTGAACCAAATAATGATATATCTGCTTCAACTCATGCACCGAACCAAAGCCTAGAAGGAGTAATAGAAATAAGCGTAGAAAGGTACTCACTAATGGCACTATGTATTATCTTCATGTAGAAGAAGATCCTTCTACCTATGAAGAAGCTGTGGCATCTTCAGATGCTAAATAATAGAAAGAAGCCATTAAAAGTGAGATAGATTTCTGTCACGACTCGAAAATTACGGAACATGACTGGCACTTAAATTACGAAACGTCTCGAGGCGTACGTAATCTATATAAAGCCAAAACCCAGAAATCAAAACCAAATAGAGCAGTAGAGTAAAGGAAAACCAAGATTTATTGAAAGCGATTTAAATCAAATATGTCACATCAAGCTTTTTTAAAAGCAACATCATTTCCGAAAATTTCAGCAAAGTGTCCTTTGTAAATACTAGCCCCAAACGGGTACAAAACAACAATATATGTATAACATGAAATAAGGCATCCCCAAGCGGGAGCCAGCTCTTCATCCAAGACGGACTCAAAATCACACGCAATATAAATCATCACTGTGCAAAATAAGCAAAAAGGCACGAGTAATAAAGCATCATGTCGGCTCAAGTGAGCTCGACCCAGGGATACAACATATAAATACACAAATTTCACTGTCTCGTTTCTAAGTCGCTAATACAATAAAACATGTAGTAGATACGGTACATAAAGTACACTAGATACTATAATGATACAAGGTGGCAAGAAAATAACCCCGCAACCCACCTACGAACAGTGTTGCGAGTCCAAGAAAAATGACCAAAAGAGGAGGTGCGCCCGCCGCTACTGTGCTGACGGGTCAGACCTGCAAAACACTGTGGCACGACGGGGGTGAGTTGCCAACTCGTGAGTAATAAGTAATATCTAATAAGGCTATCGTAAACATGTACACAATGATGTCACAACCTACAAATACTAATATGATGCGATGTAATAATATGTATGCAACATGTATGCAATAAATAATACGAGATTTAAATATAATTAACATGGGAAATTTGTATTCTTATCTTATTAAACTTCTGTAATTTAGCTTTAGTTTCATCAATGAAATCAATATAAATCTGTGTAAAGCATCGGCACTAAATGTGAATATCTCAATTATTCCGGGCTCTGGCAATCCGGACTGGCCCAAATATCTGATCTAGGGCTTCGGTAAATCCAGACTGGCTCATATCATCAAAACTCAAGACTACATCGGTATCCTCCGGATATCCAGCGCGTCACAATAACCGGTCGGTAGTGCTCCCCTACCGGGCTCAACGCCATCATCTGCGACCATCTTGTCCTAGGGTACCGCACCGGGTCCACCATGCACCCACAAACGGTTTCTCCTCCTCCTCGAATCGGGTGTAGGATACTGCTTAAGCACCGAGAAATCTTATGGTGGACGATAATGCATCATATCATGAGAAAACCGCAACTTACATTTTTAAAATGGTAATACATTTTCAAATCCTTGCGGTTTCTCCAAATCCATAAATCTCATAAATATGGAGATCCTCGATAAAATCCGAATACATGAATATCTATGATATTAACAATATGCAATGTGATGCGGAAACTAGAAAACAATGCATGAACAATGATGCAATAAGATATGTGCATGTGACTAGCAATCCTACATATTCATATTGATGAATTAAATATATCAATTGTAGATTTATTAATCAATAATTAGCGCAAGTGATAAGATGCGGATTTAAACAAGTTATAAAGTATTCATGGCATAGCAATTACCAAGGCGTGTGTGTCCCCATGAATAATGCCCGTGCAGCATAAACCAATGGTAATAGTGCGAGTGTCCTATGAGGTACTAGCACAGTATATATACATATGATAAATGATGCAATGCAACGGGATGATCAATTAGGAACTAAGCATATAATTATAAGTACTAAACGAAATTCTAACTATCGGGGGTCTTGCGCCATCCAAACGATTTCCCCCGTAGATATGTACATCTAGTCACCGGAACACCTCCGCTAGTCCGATCCAATCACCGCCTTTCCTTTCCACGCCACGTCCGATGTCTCCGCGACTGATCCTAGCATTACACAAAGCAACACACATAAGGCTAATATCCTCCAAAAACGCGATATCAAGACCAGAGAAACTAGCGTCGCAAGTTAACGCGTGTGCACTCGAAACACCAAAACGTATGTGCCAATGTCTGAAACCACCCTGACACGCTGCGATTCACAGCAAACACCAAACCCAAACTCAGAACGTACATGTCGCGCAAGTCTAAAAGCACTAAAAACAAGGTATATGGTTCCAGATTTTGATACGAGTTGAACTAAGAAAAGTTGCATATACCAAAGACCTACATTATATAGCAGACACCTACAGAAGAAACCCCGACACCCAGGTCTATCCTCTGGCCGCAAATTGCAGCCAGAACCATTAAAATTGCGGCTATAGAGGGGACAGAGGATCTCGTGCTTTGTGTGTGTGGTCCTAGCCTAGTAATTAAGCTCCAGTAATTGCAACTTTTGCCTGAAGCTACCGGTTTAAAAGCAGATCACAAAACTTGCACAAATCTTAACTAAAACGCTAATTAACACTAATTTAATACAATATGGGGTTTTAGTGTAAACTGGTGTAAAGACTTGGATTAAACGACAATAATAACACTTAGTTAAGCTAATCAATCCATAAAAACCTTAACTTAACCTAATCTCCACTTAAACCACATAATTAGCACAAAAACTCACTAAAAAACTACTTTAAGCTAAATAAATTACAAGTTTAGTAGAAAGGTAATTAGGGTAAGTTTTATACCTTAAGTTGGTCCTAGGAGGGCTCAAACTTGCTAAGCTTGCCTTAAGAACCAACAAGAAAGTGTTTTGGGATGTTTAGCAAGAGGTTTTGTGAAGAAAAATGGATTTTTGATGGAGATTTGAGCTTGAATGAAAGAAGAAGAAGAAGAAGAAGAAGAAGAGGAAAGGGAAGGGGGCTGCTGCTGGGTGAAGGAAATGAGAGGGGGAGAGAGAGCCCAAAAGTCAAGCCCCATGCTTATTTAATGTCCCCCATGCTTACCTTTTCATTTCTTTTTCTTATTTTCATAAAGTTTTGGTTTTTAAAAAAAGGAAATGAGAACCATATGAATAAAAATGAAAGACATGCTACATTATCAACCTAAGGTAAATTATAGGATTTGTGCATGCTAACTAAAATTTTGCTTAGAAAATAATAGTTAAGAAAATTTGATAATTAAGCGAACAATAAATTAAATGATAATTAATAAAACACAATTATATATATAATTACATATTATCACAATAAAATAGATTTATTCCAATTTATGTGGAAAATAAATATTAACGGGATTTTATGAAAAACACCCATTATCGCTAATTAACGCGAAAATAACCTAAACGAATTTTCAAAGCGTTACAATCTTCCCCCCTTAAAGAAATCCGGTCCTCGAATTTAAAAATTTAACTACGTGTACCTTCGAAGAGATGGGGATATTTCTTCCTCATCTCGTCCTCGGTCTCCCAGGTGACCTCTTCGCTGCTCGGGCCATGCCAAAGGACCTTTACGGACGATATAGCCCTTGATCTCAATTTCTTCACCTACCGATCCAGGATGACCACCGCCTGCTCTGCAAAAGAAAGGTCGCGCTCCAGCTGGACCGTCGGGTGCTGAATCGCATGAGAAGGGTCGTGAAGATATTTGCGGAGCATCGAAACGTGAAATATGGGGTGAACGTCTGGGAAACTGGGCGGAAGAGCCAACCGATACGCAACTACACCAATACGCTCGAGGATCTTGAAGGGGCCCACATATCTGGGACTAAGTTTCCCTTTTCTCTCAAATCTCATCACGCCCTTCATTAGGGAGACCCTCAAGAAAACATGATCGCCTACAGCAAACTCAAGTCTGCGCCGACGTCGGTCCGCATAAGATCTCTGCCTGCTCTGAGACGCTCTCATCCTATCATGAATCAACTGGATCCTTGCGGTCTCTCCTCAACAATCTGCAGCCCCAAAATACTGCTCTCGCTGAGCTCTATCCAACAGACGGGTGCCATCTGAATGGTCTCGAAAGGTGCCATCTGAATGGTCTCCTGGAAGCTGTTGTTGTAAGAGAACTCTACCAAGGGAAAGTGATGATCCCAGCTGCCACCAAAATCTAAAACGCACACTTAGAGCATATCCTTAAGAGTCTGAATATTCCGCTCTGACTGGCCGTCGGTCTGCAGATGAAATGCTGTGCTGAAACTCAATCGGGTGCCCAAAGCCTCCTGAAGTCTCTGCCATAGTCGGCTGGTGAACTGGGTGCCTCGGTCGGACACAATACAAGCTAGGACGCCATGCAGTTGTACAATCTCATCGATGTAAATCTGGGCATACTGAGCAAATCCAAAAATGGTCTTCACTAACAGAAAGTGAGCCGCTTTCTTCAATCGATCCACGATCACCCAAATAGAGTCATACCCTCGACTGGTCCTGGGTAGACCCACAATGAAGTCCATAGAAATCTGCTCCCATTTCCACTCCAGAATGGGCAAAGGTTGCAACTCTCCCGCTGGCCTCTGGTGCTTGGCTTTGACTTGCTGACAAGTCATGCATCTCGATACGAAGTCAGCGACGTCTCTCTTCATCCCTTCCCCCACCAGTAAACGTCTCTCAAATCATGATACATCTTGGTGGAACCAGGATGAACACCGTATACCGATCGATGTGCCTCCTCAAGAATCTCACGTCTTAGTCCCTCAGAAGCTGGTACGCACAGTCTAGTCCCTAATCACAGTATCCCCTGATCGTCGATCACGAACTCGGAATCTCTGCCCTGGATAACCTGTTCCATGATCTCTGAACAACGGTCATCACTGTACCGTGACTTATGGATACGGTCAAGCAACTGTAGACGTGCACGGATATGTGCAAGCTGTCCCCCGGTCGGAGTAAACTCGAACTGCACTCAGCTGTCGCATAGAATCTGCCAATCTGTCGACGACTGCCCCTGAACTGCACTCAAACAAGATAAACTACCTCCGGGCCTCCGACTCAAAGCATCCTCCACTACATTCGCTTTGACCGGATGATAAAGAATCTCGCAATCGTAGTCCTTCACTAGCTCCATCTAATGGCGCTGTCTCAGATTCAGGTCTCGCTGCTTAAATATGTACTTCAAGCTCTTGCGGTCCGTGAATATCTGACATGACTCGCCGTATAGGTAATGCCTCCAGATCTTGAGTGCGAAAACCACCGCCGCCATCTCTAAATCGTGAGTAAGATAGTTCTGTTCGTGTTTCTTCAGCTGCCGAGAAGCATAAGAGACGACCCTATCGTGCTGCATCAACACACAACCTAGTCCTACTCGAGAAGCATCACAATAAACCACAAATCTGCCGATCCCGAAGGCAAGGATAACACTAGTGCCGTAGTTAAACGAGTCTGCAACTACTGGAAGCTATGCTCGCACGCCTCGGTCCAAACAAAAGGAACCCCTTTCCGGGTCAACCCGGTCAACGGTGCAACGATGCGGGAGAAGTCCTGAATAAAATGTCAATAGTAGCCGACCAAGCCTAGAAAGCTGTGGATCTCTGTAACTGATGCTGGTCTGGGCCAATGCTAAATGACCTCGATCTTCTTCGGGTCCACACGCATACCATCTCTCGTAACCACGGGACTCAAGAAATCAACGCTGTCAAGCCAGAATGTGCACTTGGAGAATTTTACGAACAGCTGGTGATCTCTCAAAGTCTGCAATGCGATCTGCAAGTGCTGCTCGTGCTCCTCTCGGCTCCGGGAATACACTAAGATGTCGTCAATGAATACGATGATGAACTGATCAAGATACGGCCTGAAAATGCAGTTCATCAAGTCCATAAACGTTGTTGGGGCGTTGGTGAGTCCGAACGACATCACCAAAAACTCGTAGTGTCCGTAACGCATGCGAAAAGCTGTCCTCGGAACATCATCCTGCCGAACCCGCAACTGATGGTAGCCTGATCGCAAGTCAATCTTCGAGAAGTGCCCCGCACCCTGGAGCCGGTCGAACAAATCATCAATACGTGGTAAGGGATATCTGTTCTACACTGTCACCCGGTTCAGCTGACGGTAATCAATGCACAAACGCAAACTGCCATCCTTCTTTTTGACGAACAGAACAGGAGCACCCCAGGGAGATACACTCGGTTGAATAAGCCCTTTATCTAACAAATCCTACGGTTGACCCTTCAGCTTTCTAAGCTCCGCCGGGGCCATTCGATAAGGCGGTATGGAAATAGGCCCCGTGCCGGGGATCAAGTCAATGCAGAACACAATATCACGCTTAGGCGGTAAACCGGGTAGCTCGTCAGGGAAAACATTAGGAAACTCACACACAATCGGGACCTGGTACAATGGGACCTCTGCAGCTCTAGTATCACAAACATATGTTAGGAATTCCTGACATCCCTTCCTCAAGAGCTGACTAGCGCGAAGAGACGAAATCAAGCTGGGAAGGGTGACGCTACGGTCTCTCTGAATAATAAGAACTGGCTCTTCCGGAAAACTAAAACTGACTGCCTTTTCGCGGCAGTCCACGGATGCATAACAAGTGGCTAGCCAGTCCATGCCCAGAAGAACATCAAAATCTAACATATCGAGGAGAATCAAATCAATCATAGAATCCCTCTCCCCGATACGAACAGAACACAATCGAAAAAAAATCGAGCGAAAAACGACTCGCCTACCAGAGTAACAACAATAAGCGGCTGATCTAACGATGACAACCCTCTTCCCAACATCGGTGTGAAGTGTGTAGATACATACGAATGTGTGGAACCTGGGTCGAATAATACTCGTGCGTCGAAAGAACATACTGGCAAGGTACCTGTCACAACGACATTGGACGCCTGCGCATCCTGCGGAGTCAAAGCGAACGCTCGGGCCTGTCCCTCACCAATAGCTGGCTGTCCTCTGCCTCGGCCTCTGCCTCCTCATCCTCTCCGAACAGGAACGCCACGTCTACTTCCTCTGGGAATGTCTTCCTTGCGTGGAGCACCACCAGGGGTAGGAAGTAGAGCTCTCTGAGTAGGAGGTGAGGATGGAAGTGTCACATAAGGAACTGTCGGCTCACCTTGGCGCCTCGTGGTACAATTCTTGAAAAGGTGACCTGGACTCCCACAACAATAACATACTGGAGGTGGCCGCTGACCTGGTGAATAGGGACTGAACAAGTGGCCTCGCGCTATGCCTCGACTATGACCATGTCCTGGGAAGAGTCCGCCACGACCTCTGCTTGCCATGCCTTTGCCAAACTGTACTGGAGCTGGTATATCTGTACGAATCCTCTTCGGCCCTGAAACGACCGAAATCTCCGAAATGCGCTCCTCTAAAAGTAAGGCTGCATCCATCGCGGCTGCATAGGCGTCGAAGTGCTGGGCACCAATAGCAAGAAATAGCTGCGTGTCTAACCCACGTACGAACCTCTTCATGCGTTTCTCTTCGGTGTCTACCAGGTAAGGAGCATATCGGGACAACTGAGTAAACTGGATATCATACGCGGACACTGTCATCCTTGGAGTCTTGCGCAAAACCTCAAAACTACGAGCTCAAGCATCACAGACGCTCTCTGGAAGGAAACGGGCAAGAAAAACCGCTGTGAACTCGTCCTACGTCATAGGAGGTAGACCTGCAACTCGACCTCTCTCGACTGACTCACACCACGTCTGAGCAAGGCCCTCCAGACAAACCTCGCAAGCTCCATCCATCTATCGTCAGAACATCTCAGCGAGTGACAAATCCTAGCCAACCTGTCGAGGAATGTCTGTAGATCCTCCGCTGCATCTGTGCCGGTAAAGACTGGAGGTCTCAGCCTCATAAACTCCTGCAATGATACGGGAATGGTCTCGGTAGTAGCAGGAACAACTGTCTAGGCAGCAGGTAACATCGTGGTCTGTGCAGTGGTAGGTACATCCTCAGATCTCTGTGCACGACTGGCCTTGACTAAGGATCCCATCATCTGACGTAACTCCTGCATACCTGACTCTAGCCTGTCAATGCGGCCTGGGGAAGGCGGATCAATCGGTCCCTGAGGGGTAGGCACGCCGTCCTGATTGGTCCTCGTCTCCGATGAGCCTACTCGAATCTCATCTCTGGCGGCAGCCCTCTGAGCCCTCGAGCCTTCGGCGGCATAGTGGCTGGTACAGGAAACATGATAAGAACAGTGCAATAGTATCATAGGATATAAAGAATCGAAGAAGAAATTTCAAGCAATTTATATCCTATGGTCACGTAGGCAGAGTACCGTATCGTAAGTATGCCGCGGAACATACACACTCTACGTCACTCTGCTTAAGTTACCTACTCCATCTACCAAGGGTCATCCTACACTCAGAAGAATAAAACTTAACCCTCTGATACCAACTTTGTCATGACCCGAAAAGTACGGAACGTGACTGGCACTTAAATTACGAAACGTTTCGAGACGTACGTAATCTAAGTAAGCCAAAACCCAGAAATCAAAACCAAATAGAGCAGTAGAGTGAAGGAAAACCAAGATTTATTGAAAGAGATTTAAATCAAATACGTCACATCAAGATTTTTTAAAAGCAACATCATTTCTGAAAATTTCGGCAGAGTGTCCTTTGTAAATACTGGCCCCAAAAGGGTACAAAACAGCAATATATGTATATCATGAAATAAGGCATCCCTAAGCGGGATCTAGCTCTTCGCCCAAGGCGGACTCAAAATCACATGTAATATAAATCATCACTGTGCAAAATAAGCAAAAAGGCACAAGTAATAAAGCATCATGTCGGCTCAAGTGAGCTCGACCCAGAGATACAACATATAAATACACAAATCTCACTGTCTCATCTCTAAGTCGCTAATACAATAAAACATGTGGTAGATACGGTAGATGGAGTACACTAGATACAATAATGATACAAGGTGGCAAGAAAATAACCCCGCAACCCACCTACGAACAGTGCTGCGAGTCCAAGCAAAAGGAGCAAAAGAGGAGGTGCGCCCGCCACAACTGTGCTGACGGGTCATACCTGCAAACCACTGTGGCACGACGGGGGTGAGTTTCCAACTCGTGAGTAATAAGTAACATCTAATAAGGCTATCGTAAGCATGTACACAACGATGTCACAACCTACAAATACTAATACGATGCGATGTAATAATATGTATGCAACATGTATGCAATAAACAATACGAGATTTGAATATAATTAACATGGGAAATCTGTATTCTTATCTTATTAAACTTCTGTAATTTAGCTTTAGTTTTATCAATGAAATCAATATAAATCCGTGTCAAGCATCGACACTAAATGTGAATATCTCAATTATTTCGGGCTCCGGCAATCCGGACTGGCCCAAATATCTGATCTAGGGCTCCGGCAAATCCGGACTGGCCCATATCATCAAAACTCAAGACTACGTCGGTATCCTCCGGATATCCGGCGCGTCATAATAACCGGTCGGTACTGCTCCCTACCGGGCTCAACGCCATCATCTGCGACCATCTTACCCCAGGGTACCGCACCGGGTCCACCATGCACCCACAAACGGTTCCTCCTCCTCCTAGAATCGGGTGTAGGATACTGCTCAAGCACCGAGAAATCTCATGGTGGACGATAGATGCATCATATCATGAGAAAACCGCAACTTACATTTTTAAAATGGTAATACATTTTCAAATCCTTGCGGTTTCTCCAAATCCATAAATCTCATAAATATGCAAATCCTTGATAAAATCCGAATGCATGAATATCTATGATATTAACAATATGCAATGCGATGCGGAAACTAGAAAACTATGCATGAACAATGATGCAATAAGATATGTGCATGTGACTAGCAATCCTACATATCCATATTGATGAATAAATATATCAATTGTAGGTTTATTAATCAATAATTAGCGCAAGTGATAAGATGCAGATTTAAACAAGCTATAAAGTATTCGTGGCATAGCAATTACCAAGGCGTGTGTGTACTCATGAATAGTGCCCGTGCAACATAAACTAATTGTAATAGTGCGAGTGTCCTATGAGGTACTAGCACAGTATATATACATATGATAAATGATGCAATGCAACGGGATGATTAATTAGGAACTACGCATATAATTATAAGTACTAAACAAAATTCTAACTATCGGGCGACTTGCGCCATCCAAATGATTTCCCCCATAAATGTGTACATCTACTCACTGGAACGCCTCCGCTAGTCCGATCCGATCACCGCCTTTCCTTTCCACGCCGTGTCCGATGTCTCCGCGATCAATCCTGGCATTACACAAAGCAACACACATAAGGCTAATATCCTGCAAAAACGCGATATCAAGATTATACGAGAAACTAACGTCGCAAGTTAACGCGTGTGCACTCAAAACACCAAAACGTGTGTGCTAACGTCTGAAACCACCCCGACATGCTGCGATACACAACAAACACCAAACCCAAACTCAGAACGTACGTGTCGCGCAAGTCTAAAAGTACTAAAAACAAGGTATATGGTTCCAGATTTTGATACGAGTTGAACTAGGAAAAGTTGCATGTACCAAAGACCTACATTATATAGCAGACACCTACAGAAGAAACCCCGACACCCAGGTCCACCCTCTGGCCGCAAATTGCATCCAGAACCATTATAATTGCGGCCATAAAGGGGAGAGGGGGACTCGTTCTTTGTGTGTGTGGTCCTAGCCCAGTAACTAAGCTCCAGTAATTGTAACTTTTGCCTGAAGCTACCGGTTTAAAAGCAGATCACAAACTTGCACAAATCTTAACTAAAACGCTAATTAACACTAATTTAATACAATATGGGGTTTTAGTGTAAACTGGTGAAAAGACTTGGATTAAACGACACTAATAACACTTAGTTAAGCTAATCAAGCTATAAAAACCTTAACTTAATTTAATCTCCACTTAAACCACATAATTAGCACAAAAACTCACTAAAAAACTACTTTAAGCTAAATAAATTACAAGTTTAGCAAAAAGGCAATTAGGGTAAGCTTTATACCTTAAGTTGGTCCTAGGAGGGCTCAAACTTGCTAACCTTGCCTCAAGAACCAACGAGGAAGTGTTTTGGGGTGTTTAGCAAGAGGTTTTGTGAAGAAAGATGGATTTTTGATGGAGATTTGAGCTTGAATGAAAGAAGAAGAAGAAGAAGAAGAAGATGATGATGATGAAAGGGAAGGTGGCTGCTGGAGAAGCTGGGGCTGCTGCTGTAGGGTTCCTAGGCACACTTGTGAAGGTTCATATAGCATCAAATATGCCCGAATAAAATTTTACATGTGCCGAACAACCCAAAGACAGGATCTTTGCTAGATAATTAGGGTTTAGCAAGCAAGATAACATCTTTTTATCTAAGTGTGAGGGATTACAACCTTTGTAGTCCGCTCCTTCACTTCACAAGCTCCGAGTAGAAGTCCCTTTGCCGCGATCCACGATCTCCCGGACTCAAGAGAGGCTCTACGACTCGAACGATCCATGCTAGCTTGAAGTGTTCCAAATCTCCGATGATCTACGTCGAAGTTGCAATAACCCAAGCTTTCTCACTCTAAAGAGATGAACACCCTAATCTAATGGGCTAGATTAGATGAGGATGAGAGAGTAGTAATTATGCTTTCTTTTTAATTCACTTTCTCACAATTATCATCATAAATGGAATTTCTAGTCAGCTCAAAATCAAGAGAGAAGAAGATGATAATGGAAATGATAATGATAATTCCTTTTTGTGATGAATAGAAAAGAAATGTATATGATTGATTATTGAACCATGGTCAAGGATGATAGGCTAAGAGTTTGTAGAGAATCAACTAGAGTTAGGGTTTGGTTAGGTTAGAAATGAGTCATGGAAAAATATCAACCATAATATCTTAACCAAGACAAAAAGGAAAAGCTTCTAGAATGTGCAAGAAGAAGCTAACCCTAATCAAACCCTAATCCCATTTAATCATCCTTAAACATATTTAATAATAAATCATATCATGTCACAATAATATATATCACATATATATTATATATTTGCAACAAAAGAAAATAATACACTTAACATATATCGCGTATATATCAATGTATCATCCAGTGAGAAAATGAAATAATAAAGCGAGCCAATATTAGATAATGTAATACAATATATCACATATATTATTATACATTAAATCATCAAATCAACACTTGATCCGACGATCCGGCTATATCGAATATTACCGACTAATATATCATGTACCGATTCATCGAATCAACACTTGATCCGATGACCCGGTTCATATCTAAATATTGCGAGAATATAATACGGTGTCTCATATCGCATTATTCTCGGTCCTGCACATATCACATATGTGCCTCTACTCCGTTTCGCCTGAGCCACGAAACCTCTGTGTAGGACTCTAAAGAATCGTCAATACGCCGGTAGCAGGTGATGATCATATCAAACACCCACAAGCTGCAAGCGGTCAGCTAAACGTAACAGCCACCCAGGTATTGAGCGATCAGAAGATCAACAAGCTAGCCTGTCCGTTCTCCTGTGAATCCAATCAGTAACACTCCCGTACAGTTCGGTCTGTTCGTCTGATATGTCGCATATCAAGTCTAGGGGTAGTAAACGTCAGACCCCAGTAATCGATAAGTCGTGTCGATGTGTGGCTCATAACGGGTCGAGAAACTACTGGTAACACTTACCAGTAAATCTCTATATCAGCCCTGGCCAGGGACTTCCAGTTATAGCCAATCGAACACAGCACAATATCAACTCCCTATACCGGGAGAGACGAATCCCCTCCTATCGCTCATTGCCTCCATGTGATTCGGGACTGTACCCAAAAGCCACCGTTTTGCACGCCCTCTTGGACGTGGTAAGGTAGAAATCAAAGCACAGTGGGAATCACACAAGACATTATGACGATCTCGGGTCTACAGACTACCCTGTACCAGTGTCACCGGAGAACTGCCATCTGACGTGTGGTATATCACCATCTGGGAGTTCTCGGCGAGTCCGTCCAGTGTACCCAGTCTCCACTGAGCACCCGTACACCATCTCTGATGTCAAACACCGATGGATATGGGATCATCCATCGCTCATCATATGGATCAAGATGCATATACGCTAGTCTACTCTGGTGTATCGGTGCCCTGTCTCGATATACCCTCGACTAGGAACAGTTATAGGATGTACCCATCGACTACCGTGGCCCCACTAGTATGATCTCATCATAGTCCCAGTAGTCGAGTACAGATCCTAAGGGCTTTATCAACATGTGAGAGAAAGACAGTAAACCAATACAAGTCAACATGTTAAGATAAAGTGAAACCAAATAGCATACTATCATGACGAGCAAGAAAGTCATCTCTATATATATCCAAGCATCCATTATAATATACATCATATGTACAACAATGGCCTCTAGGGCATATACATAACTAACAGCTGCTGGATGCAGGAAATGAGAGGGAGAGAGAGAGAGCCCAAAAGTCAAGCCCCATGCTTATTTAATGCCCCCACATGCTTTCCTTTTCATTTCTTTTTCTTATTTTCATATAGTTTTGGTTTTTAAAAAAAGGAAATGAGAACCATATGAATAAAAATGAAAGACATGCTACATTATCAACCTAGGGTAAATTATAGGATTTGTGCATGCTAACTAAAATTTTGCTTAGAAAATAATAGTTAAGAAAATTTGATAATTAAGTGAACAATAAATTAAATGATAATTAATAAAACACAATTATATATATAATTACATATTATCACAATAAAATAGATTTATTCCAGTCTATGTGGAAAAAATTATTAACGGGATTTTATGTAAAATACGCATTATCGCTAATTAACGCGAAAATAACCTAAGCGAATTTTCAAGGCGTTACAATTCCATTCTAGAAAATAAAACTTGGGTCCTATCTGATTTACCTCCTGGAAGTAAAATTGTAGGATGCAAGTGGATATTTAAAAAGAAACTTAAACTTGATGGTTCAATTGATAAATATAAGGCTAGATTAGTTGCTAAGGGATTTATCCAACGTAAAAGTATAGACTACACTGAAATTTATGCACATGTAGTAAGGATTACCACTATACGAACTTTGATTGCCTTGGCTTCCTGTAACATTTTGGAAAATTATAAATACTAACTTATAATTTAAATATGGATATTATGAGTTTACGAAAATAATATCATGTATGGATTTTTGGTTATGGATTGGTATTCGTAAAAATATAATTATTTAAGGAAAAATGAAAATATGTGATATCATAAAAATGATAAGTGTTTTGTTTTTAACATGATATGATATTTTGGTGTAAGATGGTGGTATTTATATGTATAGATATTTATTGTAAAAGGGTTTTTATTTGTTAAAATGAGTTGTGGTATATGTTAGGATGAATTAACCTCCATGCACATTATACCATCCAAACACCCTTCCCTCCACCTCCTCCTCCTTCCTTTACACCTCCTCCTTTCTTTACACAATTCCTTTACACCTTCTTCACTTTATCAAATTATCATGATTCATTCTTGAACTCTCAAACTGAATTTACCCACTCTCCTTCAACCCTCACCTCAAATTTTATTCATTCTTCACTAAACCAAAAGGAAAGTTGATGATTTCTTCATGAAAGTTGTTCATATCATCAAGTTAGAGCCACTATAGTCTTAAGTAACTTCAAACATACATTTCAAGAGCAAGATTCTCTTTGTTCCCTATCCACATAGGTAAATATCATTATTCTTGCAAGTTTCATAGTGTCAAATATCAGTTTTCTTTATGATATATTAGAAAAATAGGATTTTTGATAGTTTGTGATGTTCAAATTGAATCTAGAACTAGTATGATTGTTTATAAGATAAACTAAGAAAATTGTGATATGATGAGACCAGTAGAAGACTACCCTAGAAGCCCGAGCCTCAAACTCATCTTTTCGACCACCGGAATATTGCTAAAAACCGCCACTGGCGGGTCTTATGTTGAGTTGGGTTTTGATTTTTTTATGTAGCTTCATTTGGCAGTAATTAGGCTACTGTATTGTTTATTTTGTCCTAGATCACATATAGAGAAATCTGGAAATGTTTTAGCTTGGTTTTGGCAATGTTTCCGATATTTAAAACTTAGTTTTTCATATTTCTATATCCTGACTTGATTGTTCGACGTTTGTACGTCGACGTCAGGGTTATTTGGTCGTATTTAGCGCAAGTGAGCTGTAGGTTCTAACCTATATGTGCTTCGCTCGTTATATTGTTTTTGATTTGGATATTTATGACGTTGTGTCATAATTACGATTTTAGGTATGACCGTGGAGATTCCGAGACGGTAAGGACAGGAAAAGCGGTTGTGGATTTCGACTAGCTCGATATGTCGGTGAGTAGATTTATATCTACGGGGGAAGTCGGGTGGATGGCGTATAGCACCCCCGCAACCAATTAACTAGAATAATTATATTATATACTTAGACTATAGTGTCATATTAGATAACTTAGTTGATAACTAAATTAGTGTTTAGTTTGTATCTAGTAGGTCAAATGTATGTGTTGATATACCTTGATATATAATTATGGGTATATATGTATGTGGCTATAGATCCATACGGTATTGGTTGGATATTGGATGGATATGGTACGAAGGATGGTTCTGTTAGTGTTTATGCCCTAGAAGGCCATTACTGTATCATACTAGCTTGTATATTACTTAATGGAAGCTTGGGATATTCACATGTATATAACAGTCTTGCTAAACATGGTAGTATGCTACTTGGTTTTTCTATCTTAATATGTGAGTGTACGTATTGATAGAGCTCTTAGGATCTTGCTTGTCTACCAACGTTGTGATGGCAGTCACACTAGTGGGGGCTGGGTAGTCTACAAGCACATCCTTATTCAGGTCCCTGGTCGTTGGATTATCGAGACAGAGCATCGATACTCCGGAGTAGACTGGTGTGTACGCTTCTCATCCCAGTTGGGGAGATGGTCTGTCCCACAGCCGTCAGTACGTCGTACTGGAGATAGTATACAGGTGCTCGTTAGGTTACGGGTACACCGGACAGGACTCACAGGGAACTGTTGGTTGGTTTGATACCAGTCGTCAGTGAACAGTTCCCAGGTGACATGAGTACAGCGTAGTCCGCAGACTTGACACTGCTACTTCGCCTCGAGTGTGTCCCACTGTTCTTAGATTGCTACCCTACCACGGCTCAAAGGAGTCGTGCAAACAGGTGGCAGTTGGGTGCAGTCCCGAGCACTTGGAGGCAGTGGCGGTTAGACAGGATTCGTCCCTCCCGGTATTGGGAGTAGATATCGTGCTGTGTCAGAGAGCCATTACGCAAAGTCCCTGGCCAGGGCAAGCGAGATTTGCTGGTAGGTTCCAGCAGTTTCTCAGGGTGTAATGGGCTTCACTCCGACACGACTTATACCGCTATTAGGGGACTGACGCTTGCCGCCCCCCTAGGCCCGATATGCGATAGTCTTGGACGAACGGACCGGACTGTATGGAGATTGTCACATCAGACTCAGTAGGAGTTCGGATGGGTTTTCTCATCGGCCTTCTTATCGACAACTACCTGGGGACCGTTACGTATAGCTAGTGCCGCTTGCGGTCTGTGGTTAAACCCACTGCCAGCGTAGTAGTCGAGTCTCTAGAGTCCCACACAGAGAGTTTCCTACTCCAGGCGAAACGATATAGAGGTTGCATGGTTTTGCGACAAAGGGTTCGGACGCATACGTGCGTTTACGCGCGTACGACTTTCGGACAGTTTTTACCAGTCGGCTTTGGTTTAAGCCAGTTACTGGTATCCGGTTATTGGATTTATACAGTCTAAAGTTTTTCCGTATTTTTACGGATCGTAGGGACGTTCTCGTAATTACTCGAGAAGCTTCTAGAAGATGTGACTAAGGAGGTTTCTTTTGGATAAGAAAGTGAGTCATGGTGGTGATTCATTCATTTCATTAATGCACATTTATTGCTTAATGACTCATGCTAATGAATCACCACTAGATATTTTATGAAGCATGCTTATTCATTTCCATTATTCATTATTGTTAAAAAGAAATGCTTCATAATATATTATGATACACTCTCTCTCCTCTCATTATCTTATCTCACATTCTCTCTCCTCAAGCTCTCATCTTCAAACCCTAATCCTTAATCCTCATGTGTTGAGATCAAAGGATTAGTTAGACTAAACAATCCATAACCTTCACTCTATATCATCCTTTCATCTTTGATTAGCAATCAAAGTTGATTAGTTACCTCAAGTTAGAGGTTTAGCTTGGTGTTTTGCTCTCGGGTGGATCGTCTACTACCTAGAGAAGGTCGAGGAGAACAAAGGAGGACACAAAGAAGAAGGACCGGTTTCATTAGGTATAATCCCTAATCACTTGTGAAAAGAAACTCATTGAATACGGTTATTTATAGTTTAGCTTCGATTCAAGCGGTTAGTCGATGTTCGTTGTTTAAACTTGATAAGTTTTGAAAATTCCGCCTCCCCACAAGTACTGGGGTGAAGTACATCGACTTACAGTGGTATCAGAGCCTCGCTAAACACTAAATAACTTAATCGCAAATTTGTACGAATTTCGAACGGAAAAACGAAACCGGAAAACCCTAAAAAATACTAGTTTCTGTCGAATTTAAAACGATGTCAGAAAATTTTTCAGGTGTGTTCAGAGAGCTAGAAAGGAGTCCAGGAGAACACCCAAGAAATTCGAGCCCATGAATCGGCAACTCGGCCGCGAAAGCGCGGCGGATCGGTGGGATCCGCCGCCCTTCCGCGGCGCTTTGGCCGAGTCATGGACTCGTCTTTCTTGTGTGGGTCCCCTGTGACATTTGGGGTTTTCTGGAATATTTAATTATTGCTCAGGTTACTGTTTAACAGAGCAGATTTTGGAGCAATATTGATGTTGTTTATTCGATCGAATTGTACAGTATTTGCGTATTGGATTATATCTGTGATTGTTTAATGTGTTCGTAAACCTCCCCCAACTGCTAGTATGTCGGTTGGCAGGGGGTTGCACATTTCTGAAATGGTTATATCTGTTTGTGCATATAAACTGTATTGGACTGTTGTGGTGTATAGCCGGGGTTAGCAATGGGTTATTGATTAATTCATTTGTTGTAAATGTAATTTGTTGTAATATTATTTTTGCGGGGCACTTCCAGGTTGCGGTCGTAGCCACCGTTGTATTATTTCTTTTTACTGTTTTTGCTCCTAGGACTGACCCAAGGTGGGGTACACAGACTGCCGGGTGGGTAGTTTGCCGTACCCGTAGGGGTCGAGGGTGGGGTAACGGCTATTCATCACAACTGTGTAATCTGTCTTTTCTTGCAGGCTCAAAAGAAATACAGATTGCTTGCAAATCCAATATTGTTTATCTGTGTTCTGGAATGAATATCATTGCGTCAGACGAATGTAAAATATCTATATTTATTATAGCTATTTAGACGTCACTTATGTTTTACACCCGCGCTAGCCCAGCCCCCGCTCTGTCGTTAGTTAAGTAACCTAACGGGTGATGACGGGACCCCGTGGCGAATGCGGATGGCATAAGAGGACGTTATATTTTCGTTGTTTTCTGCAATGATAGGTTAATGATGGGACGCATTATCTATAATGCAAAGTAAAACAAACCAAAGTTTAAATCGTTGGAACAATTTAAAAGAAACCACTCGGTTATTTTTAAAAACAGATATTTTTAAATGCGGAGATTTAACCACTCCTTTTAAAAGCTATCAGGTTCCTTCGGTTATATCAAGTTCACTACGTTCACGGTTTCGCCAAAACCAGTCGTAGCCCTCCGTCATTTCTTATGGATGGTCAGTAGTATTCAAGCTATGCTTGTTGGCATACGTCAAGGCATAGTGTTTGGTAGCTGCTGGGGTATTCATTTGTTGCATAGATAGATGTGTTGGTTTGGGACAGTCGCATTACCTTGTTGGCATACGTCAAGGGTATATACGGGTGGGTTCAAATTAACAAGATAATGATGGGTAGAACTTGACATGTGACTTATGACATTTTGACCTAACGCCAAGGTCATAAGAGCATGGGGCAAAAACTTATATCGGGAATTTCTAAAGAAACTGAAATTTGCAAAGAGATGCATACCATTTGGAGTTTGATGAATGTTGGTAGGATTCCTTCAACATTATCATACGATGATATTTGGATCCCGATCCTACTGTGAGTATATGCTACTTATCAGGATATTCGTCGCTTAACGATCAATGCTATAAACCTAGTAGGTGTCCAGAAAAGTGTCAGCGGGGTTACGCCCCCAGAGAAAAGAGGTTATTTAATTAAGGAACTTCGCGAAAGCGTTGGAAAACCTCCCTCGAAGTATCGACACCGGCCTGGCTGAACGGTTAAGCAAGTATTGTACGGTGAGAATAGTCTTGGCTAATTCTTCTTTTATGGTTTGAGGAAGGATTCGAGAAACAGTGGGAGCCATCCAGTTTAGATAAACTAAAAACCACTCTAAACTTGCAAGAGCATCATGCTAAAGAGTTTTCTTCTCTCTCTCCTAATTGCAGCGACCCTGAAAATGACTGGACTTAAGTTACTTTTAGAGAAAAATATACTGACAGGGCCAAACTATAAAGATTGGCTGCGGAATGTCAAGATGGCTTTGACCTATGAAAAACTGGGGTACGTCCTCACCGCTACAGCACCTGCTGTCCTTGGTCCCAAATCCAGCAATGCGGATAAGGAAATCCGCAAAACCTGGGATTTAGATTGCGCGAGAGCCAAGTGCATCGTGCTTGCATCGATGAACAATGAACATCAGAGGAGGCACGAGGATATGTCCCTAGATGGCATATTTCTCCATACAAAGGAACTTTATGGAGAGCAATCTCGTATAGCAAGATACGAGACCTCTAAGAAACTGTTTCGAGCGAGGTTGGCTGTCGGGTCATCAGTAGGTGAACATGTCCTACAGATGATCGGCTATATTGAAGAGCTCGCGGACCTTGGGACGACTTTGGATAATGAGCTCTATACAGACCTTGTTCTCCAGTCCCTTCCTCCCACCTACGCCCAGTTTATCCTCAACTTCAATCTTCAAGGAAAAGAAGTTGAACTTGCGGAACTCCTGAACATGTTAAGGAGTGCAGAGGGCACCTTGCAGAAGGCAAGGGAAACACCCGCTATGTTTGTTGGCGGTTCATCTTCTTCCGGGTCCAAGGCTAGGGCCAAAGGAAGGAAGAAGAAGGCCGCACCCAGACCTAGAGGAGGTGTTAGTAAGGTGGGAAAGAAGGGAAAGAAAAAGTTTACAGCACCGGTAGTTGGCCTGGATGAGTGCTTCCATTGTCACAGGAAAGGGTACTGGAAGAAGGATTGCAAGGCGTGGAACGCCAAGAACCAGGAACCGAAGCAAGCTGTGGCTTCGACTTCAGGTGTGTTTGTAATTGAGAATTGTCTGTCGATCAACTCTACTTCCTGGGTATTGGATACCGGATCAGGATCTCATATTTGCAATTCTTTGCAGGCACTGAGAAACCGTAGAGTGCTGAAGGAAGGTGATATGATCCTCAGGGTTGCTAACGGAGCTAGCGTGGGAGCTGCGTCCGTCGGGGATTATCACTTTGGATTGACGAGTGGACACATTTTGGTTTTAAATAACTGTTATTTTGTACCCAGCTTAACGTGTAATATCATATCAGTTTCCTTGTTATCAAATAAAGGTTATGATTTCACGTTTGTAAGAGATGTTGTCAACATCCACCTTAATCATGGTTTGATTGGGTCCGGTACTCTAAATAACGGCATATATGTTTTAAACCAACTCCAAATTTTCAATGTCCAGAACACACTAAAAAGAAAGTCTCCAGATTTAAATAAAGCTTTCTTATGGCATTGTAGACTGGGTCACATCAATGAGAGAAGGTTGACTAAGTTGCATAGAGAAGGATATTTGGACACGTTCGAATATCAAACTTATGACACTTGTCAATCTTGTCTCAAAGGAAAGATGACAAAGACTCCATTCACTGGACAAGGAGTAAGAGCGAGCGAGCTCTTAGGACTCATACACAGTGATGTATGCGGTCCAATGTCTACACATGCAAGAGGTGGTTTTTCCTATTTCATTACTTTCACGGATGATTTCTCTAGGTTTGGACATGTCTTCTTAATGAAGCATAAATCCGAAGCCTTTGAGAAATTCCTGGAATACAAGAGTGAAGCGGAAAACCAAATAGGCAAAAGTATTAAGACACTGAGATCTGATCGAGGTGGAGAATACTTAAGTGCCGAGTTCCTAGGTTACCTAAAAGAGAAAGGAATTCTCTCTCAGCTTACTCCTCCATACACTCCACAGCACAACGGTGTATCGGAGAGACGGAATCGAACCCTATTGGATATGGTACGATCCATGATGAGTAATGCTGAGTTACCGCGATCTTTCTGGGGGTATGCGCTAGAATCAGCGATACATCTTTTGAACAGAGTTCCAACCAAAACTGTGCCTACCACACCATATCAGATGTGGAGTGGGAAGAAACCCTATCTTCAGTACCTGAAGACGTGGGGATGTCCAGCTTTTGTAAAAAAGCAGCATCCGGACAAGCTCGAGGCACGCTCAGTAGAGTGTAAGTTTGTGGGATATCCAAAGAACTCTACAGGATATTGCTTCTATTACGCAGAGGAACAAAAGGTTTTTGTTTCTCGTCATGCCCGCTTCTTAGAAACTGAATTTTTGGAAAATCAGAAGAGTGGGAGCGAAATAGAACTGGAAGAAATTCCAGAACCACAAGCTACTACTGAAAGTTTGGTAGAACCAGAGGTTCAAGAAGAACAGAACATTCCCGCACCCCTCCGCAGGAGTAGTAGGCCGTCTCGTCCGCCTGAGAGATACTACGGTTTTCTCATAGACGGGGATAGAGAGGATTGCATCATAGATGATGATGAACCTACTGACTTCCAGCAGGCCATCCAGAGCGGCGACTCGGTACGATGGCTAGATGCAATGCGGACCGAAATGGAGTCCATGTACACCAACAAAGTATGGACTTTGGACTTTGCTCCAGATGGGGTAAAACCCATAGGATGCAAATGGATCTTCAAGAAAAAGATTGGTGTAGATGGACAGGTGGAAACCTATAAGGCTAGACTTGTTGCAAAGGGTTTTCGTCAAAGACCTGGTTTGGACTATGACGAAACTTTTTCTCCAGTGGCTATGCTCAAATCCATTCGGGTCCTTCTTGCTATTGCTGCCTTCCATGATTATGAAATCTGGCAGATGGACGTAAAGACGACTTTTCTGAATGGAAATTTAGAAGAGAGCGTCTATATGGATCAGCCAGAGGGTTTCAATCAGAGTGGGAGCAGCGGGAAAGTATGCAAGCTGCTTAAGTCTATTTATGGACTAAAGCAGGCATCGCGGAGTTGGAACATCTGTTTTGATGAGACAGTCAAAGAATATGACTTTATCAAAAATCCAGATGAACCGTGCATATATAGTAAAGTTGTGGCCAGAAGTGTCGTATTCCTCGTCTTGTACGTGGATGACATTCTATTGATAGGAAATGACATTCCTATGCTACAATCTGTCAAAGGATTCTTGTCACACAGGTTCTCCATGAAAGACCTGGGTGATGCCTCTTACATTCTGGGGATCCGGATCTATCGTGATAGATCCAAGAGGATGTTGGGACTTTCGCAGTCCAGGTATATCGACACTGTACTGAAAAGATTCAGTATGGAAGATTCTAAGCGCGGTAATCTACCGGCTTGTCACGGAATCACCCTCTCCAAAGAGATGTCTCCCAAGACTGATTTGGAAAGGGAACGCATGTCTATTATACCCTACGCTTCTGTGGTAGGCTCTATAATGTATGCGATGTTGTGTACCAGACCAGATGTAGCTTACGCACTGAGCGTGGTAAGCCGGTATCAGTCAGACCCAGGGGAGAAACACTGGATAGCAGTAAAGAACATTCTCAAGTACCTGAGGAGGACTAAGGAGATGTTCTTGGTTTACGGCGGAAAAGACCTCAGGTTGGAGGCCTTTGCTGATTCCGGCTTCCAGAGTGATAAGGACGATTCCAAGTCCATGTCGGGTTATGTCTTTACCCTCAATGGAGGGGCGGTGTGCTGGAAGAGCTCCAAGCAGGACACCGTTGCTGACTCGACGATGGAAGCGGAGTATATAGCTGCTTGCGATGCCGCAAAAGAAGCAGTCTGGATGAAGAAGTTCCTAACAGAACTTCAGGTGGTTCCTACCATAGTTGATCCAATACCTCTGTATTGCGACAACAACGGAGCTATAGCTTTAGCGAAGGAACCAAGGTCCCATCAGAAGTCCAGACACATCTTGAGGCGGTATCACCTGATCAGGGAGATCATTGATCGTCAGGAGATCGAGGTTCGGAGAGTTGCTTCAGAAGAGAACATTGCTGATCCATTCACGAAGGCCCTTCCTCAGATTCAGTTCGAGAGGCTACTCGAGATCATTGGTCTACGATATGCCAGTACATGGCCCTAGTGCAAGTGGGAGATTGTTAGTGTTTATGCCCTAGAAGGCCATTACTGTATCATACTAGCTTGTATATTACTTAATGGAAGCTTGGGATATTCACATGTATATAACAGTCTTGCTAAACATGGTAGTATGCTACTTGGTTTTTCTATCTTAATATGTGAGTGTACGTATTGATAGAGCTCTTAGGATCTTGCTTGTCTACCAGCGTTGTGATGGCAGTCACACTAGTGGGGGCTGGGTAGTCTACAAGCACATCCTTATTCAGGTCCCTGGTCGTTGGATTATCGAGACAGAGCATCGATACTCCGGAGTAGACTGGTGTGTACGCTTCTCATCCCAGTTGGGGAGATGGTCTGTCCCACAGCCGTCAGTACGTCGTACTGGAGATAGTATACAGGTGCTCGTTAGGTTACGGGTACACCGGACAGGACTCACAGGGAACTGTTGGTTGGTTTGATACCAGTCGTCAGTGAACAGTTCCCAGGTGACATGAGTACAGCGTAGTCCGCAGACTTGACACTGCTACTTCGCCTCGAGTGTGTCCCACTGTTCTTAGATTGCTACCCTACCACGGCTCAAAGGAGTCGTGCAAACAGGTGGCAGTTGGGTGCAGTCCCGAGCACTTGGAGGCAGTGGCGGTTAGACAGGATTCGTCCCTCCCGGTATTGGGAGTAGATATCGTGCTGTGTCAGAGAGCCATTACGCAAAGTCCCTGGCCAGGGCAAGCGAGATTTGCTGGTAGGTTCCAGCAGTTTCTCAGGGTGTAATGGGCTTCACTCCGACACGACTTATACCGCTATTAGGGGACTGACGCTTGCCGCCCCCCTAGGCCCGATATGCGATAGTCTTGGACGAACGGACCGGACTGTATGGAGATTGTCACATCAGACTCAGTAGGAGTTCGGATGGGTTTTCTCATCGGCCTTCTTATCGGCAACTACCTGGGGACCGTTACGTATAGCTAGTGCCGCATGCGGTCTGTGGTTAAACCCACTGCCAGCGTAGTAGTCGAGTCTCTAGAGTCCCACACAGAGAGTTTCCTACTCCAGGCGAAACGATATAGAGGTTGCATGGTTTTGCGACAAAGGGTTCGGACGCATACGTGCGTTTACGCGCGTACGACTTTCGGACAGTTTTTACCAGTCGGCTTTGGTTTAAGCCAGTTACTGGTATCCGGTTATTGGATTTATACAGTCTAAAGTTTTTCCGTATTTTTACGGATCGGAGGGGCGTTCTCGTAATTACTCGAGAAGCTTCTAGAAGATGTGACTAAGGAGGTTCCTTTTGGATAAGAAAGTGAGTCATGGTGGTGATTCATTCATTTCATTAATGCACATTTATTGCTTAATGACTCATGCTAATGAATCACCACTAGATATTTTATGAAGCATGCTTATTCATTTCCATTATTCATTATTGTTAAAAAGAAATGCTTCATAATATATTATGATACACTCTCTCTCCTCTCATTATCTTATCTCACATTCTCTCTCCTCAAGCTCTCATCTTCAAACCCTAATCCTTAATCCTCATGTGTTGAGATCAAAGGATTAGTTAGACTAAACAATCCATAACCTTCACTCTATATCATCCTTTCATCTTTGATTAGCAATCAAAGTTGATTAGTTACCTCAAGTTAGAGGTTTAGCTTGGTGTTTTGCTCTCGGGTGGATCGTCTACTACCTAGAGAAGGTCGAGGAGAACAAAGGAGGACACAAAGAAGAAGGACCGGTTTCATTAGGTATAATCCCTAATCACTTGTGAAAAGAAACTCATTGAATACGGTTATTTATAGTTTAGCTTCGATTCAAGCGGTTAGTCGATGTTCGTTGTTTAAACTTGATAAGTTTTGAAAATTCCGCCTCCCCACAAGTACTGGGGTGAAGTACATCGACTTACAGGTTCCGTACCGATTTTGATGAGGATAGTGTGCTGAATACGACCGAGATTTATTTGGACTCGTGGAGTTATGCGTTTATCCCGATTGGGACATTTAGATTCTTTAAGCTATACTCTTTTTAACACTAACGATTCGTTTTCCACTTTTAAATAATAAATGACAAGAATGCACTGCTACTCCCAAACAGATACCTATTTTAAATATATTGCAGCTTCCTTATTTGCAAAATAACGTTTTGTTCCATTTTCAATGGTAATGTTATAGCTCATAATAGTTAGCTACGTTTAATAATTATATACGTTACGATTAGGTTACTTTTTTCATGCTTGTGTTTTGATTATC
This sequence comes from Agapanthus africanus, assembly GCA_030015575.1. NCBI lineage: Eukaryota > Viridiplantae > Streptophyta > Magnoliopsida > Asparagales > Amaryllidaceae > Agapanthus > Agapanthus africanus. The sequence goes on along the minus strand of JASDDO010000008.1, from coordinate 66,956,152 downwards.
TGCTATATATGCTAGTTACGTTGTTTAATAATTATATATGCTAGTTGCATTATCATTCTCATACGAACACATAAATAGAATACTGCACAACTACCAATGATTATTATATTGATCAAATCACAGACGCGCATGTTACACTACATAACATTCATGACACTGTAAGACTGCTATACTGCGTTATATCCATATAGATGTCGATACGGTTTAGTATGACTTCCCTATATACGGGGGGTTGATTGGTATTTATATATATATATATGATGTGGATATGGATTGAAAGATATTATTCTACGAACACATTGATAGAACACTTGTACAACTACTAATGACTGCCATGTTACACGAGCACAGACGCGTATGCTACACTACATATTATTAGTATTGCCATGACACAGTAGGAACCACTGCATCTGTTCGTGTGTTGATTATATATATGCATGACACATGATGATACTTACTGATTGACTGCGAATACCATTACCATGGGTATTCGTATATGATTGATATTGGTTTTATGATATTTTTATCTCTGATGATATATCTTAGTGGTATGGGACACTGCTATATATATATATATATATAGAATAATGAAGGAAAGAGGCCATATGAGGAAATTTCCTTCTATGGCGTTGAAAAAACACACCCTCCATCGTGTTTTCCGACGACCAGAATGCATCATCTTCATCGTTATCATCTAAGATGTGGGTACACCAAATTTCATGTGATTCTACAACTTTTTCACTGTTGATTTAGCAATGTAAAAAGTTCTATTGTCGGTAAACCGTTAATTTTGAACCCACTAATTCAACGGTGAAAAAGTTGTAGAATCACATGAAATTTGGTGTGCCCATATCTTAGATGATAACGATGAAAATGATGCATTCTGATCGTCAGAAAACACGATGGAGGGTGTGTTTTTTCGACGTGGAGGCTCAATTTCTTTATTTTGGAGTTGATTCATCTCAACACCCGTGTCTTTTAAAACCGGCGCATTGCACTCTTCAGATGGCCAATCGATCTATCACCCAACTTAGGGGTGAGCTAGAGGATGTGTTAATCAAAGTCGGGGAATTTATATTCCCTGTGAACTTTATTGTTTTAGATACACAGCCTGTGGCAAACCCACGCAATCAAATCCCGGTGATACTCGGTCGACCCTTCCTAGCAACTTCCAACGCAGTAATCAATTATAAAAACGGCTCTATGACCCTATCCTTTGGAAAGAATTCAATTGAGCTTAACATTTACAAGTTGGGAAGTGAATCCTCTGAACCCTATGCTCATGTGTGTTCTGTCGAATTAATGGATGTCGACAGCAGCGAATTTGATCAAACTCATGATACTGACTTTTTTATGTTGTTGTTTGACCCAACCATGTATTATACATACACGGACTCTTCCACCGAGTTGTCCAGGTCAACATCTAACGCTGATGAGGAACTTTTTATAGAGTTTGACGATCACCCTGTTTTTCCTGATGACATTATTCTTCGGGGTATCGATGAAAGTTTTGAGGAAATTTTCGCTGATGAAAAGGTGTTTATTATAATATATGGTACATATGAGGGTTTATCTGTAAAAATACTATTTTTCATGTGTTGATATATTATAAGTAACATTTGGTAGGAAAATGTATGCAAAAATACCATTGACCAAATCTTAATGGTAAAATTAATATCTCAATAAAACAAAACTCCACTAATATTATTTGTTGAGATTGTGCAGAATTTTTTAGGGCTAAAAATCAAGGAAATCAAAGTTGTTAAGAGCAAACCTGCCTAATTAAGAAAGCAAACTAAGAAATCAATTCTGGCAGAAACAAAGAAAAGATTTCCAATTTCCAGAGGTTCCAGAGATCACCACGTGTCATAAAGAGAGAAGCCCCAAAAAAATCATCAAAAGATCACACTGTTTGGCCGCAGATCCGCGGCCAAACCCCCCTATTGGCCGCGGATCCACCGCGTGCCAAATGGATTAGAAGCTGTGATTTCTTCTGTTGAATCTTAACTGTTGGTTTCCAATTTTGGAAGCTAGATTTCTGGCTTTGGGACTATAAATAAAGACCAAGAGCCTCTTGGAAAAATCATCAAGTCGACGCGATCACGAAATCCAAGACGGCTCACGCATTCAGGCCGATCATCAACGGTTCATCTACCTCCTTAGAAGAGATCGAGAATCAAACTAGTATTTGTAATCATTTTCAAGACGTGTGTAAGTGCATATAGTAGGGTATCAACATTCAAATGTTTGGCTTCCAGAATAGAAACTATTTTTCAGACTTATTTTTATCCTCAGATTAGTGACTTCCTTCATCTTACTAACCCTTGGGATAACAGCTCATAACTACTTATTACCAGCTCGTTTAAGAAAACTTCTAATTTTCTTGGTTTTCTTAAACTATTTCTATCTTTTAGATGCAATTTTTCACTTTCTACCTTTTTGTTATAAAAGAAAATTTTAAATTTTTTTTTTGAAAATGTTGTGCTTATGCAAAATATGATACAAATTGATGTGTAAATAAGCACAAACCTCCCCCAAACCTGTTTACAGCAGTGTCCTTACTGATGTCATCCGTTAATCTTAAAAACCTGTAGACTTGGGAGGAGAAAGGGGACACAAAATAATGCAAGTGAAATCCTCCCCCAAGCTTATTTTTGGCTCACAATCTTATAAAAATTCTTTTTCTTTCAAGAGCCAAAATATACCCCCCTAAACTTGAGTTAAACAATATTAATCTTTTAAACTCACACGAGGGGGTCAAGGTTATTGGTCAATGCCAAGCTTTGCAAAGACCGAAGGTCAATACCAACCATTCAAAAATTTTATCGATGAAGCACCAAGGTTGGTGGAAGAACATGTTACCTTTCGACGTGAAGAAGTGGGGAGGTGATAAGAGGTGTAATGGAAAAAGACCGCGTCTCAATTTGGAGAGACGACACAGTGATAGTAATGATGGATTACTCGCATTATCATGATTGTGCAGAAGAAGGGGTGGAGGTTCAATTTCTTTATCTTGGAGTTGATTCATCTCAACACCCGTATCTTTTAAAAATACGAGTTCATCAGCGAAAATTTCCTCAAAGCTTTCATCGATACCCCGAAGAATAATGTCATCAGGAAAAACAAAGTGATTGTCAGACTCTATAAAAAGTTCCTCATCAGTGTTAGATGTTGACCCGGACAACTCGGTGAAAGAGTCCGTGTATGTATAATACATGGTTGGGTCAAGCAAAAACATATGAAAAGAGTCAGTATCATGAGGTTGATCAAATTCGCTGCTGTCGACATCCATTAATTCGACAGAACACACATGAGTATAGGGTTCGGAGGGTTCACTTCCCAACCTGTAAATGTTAAGCTCAATTGACTTCTTTCCAAAGGATAGGGTCATAGAGCCGTTTCTACAATTGATTACTGCGTTGGAAGTGGCCAAAAAGGGTCGACCAAGGATCACCGGAATTTGATTCCGTGGGTTCGCTACAGACTGTGTATCTATAACGATAAAGTCCACAGGAAATATAAATTCCCCGACTTTGATTAACACATCCTCTAGCTCACCCCTAGGTTGGGTGATAGATCGATCGGCCATCTGAAGAGTGCAATGCGCCGGTTTTAACTCTCCGATCCCTAATTGCTTATAAACAGAATACAGAAGCAAGTTAACACTAGCACCTAAATCGAGTAGAGCACGATTGATATTTTTACCATCAATAGAAATAGAAATTGTAGGACTTCCCTGGTCCTTTCGTTTCTTGGGTAGTTGTTGTGTAAAAGCAGTGCTCACATTACTCGCAAGGAAGACTTTTTTAGGTACTTGAACTTTTTTCTTCCTAGTGCATAAGTCCTTTAGGATTTTCGCATATGACGGAACTTGTTGAATAGCATCTAGGAGGGGAATGTTTATGTTAACTTGCTTAAAAATTTTCACAATCTTCTCCATTTGTGGACTTGGTCTGTTGCTCCTTAACCTGTTTGGATAAGGTGCTTTATCAATAAGGATTTGGTCCAACATTGGAGAGGATTGTGGGGATGGAGTGGATCCCAGAATTGGAGTGGGGATCATTTTAGGTAGATTCGAGGAAATGGGCGAAGGGTTCGAGCCTTGGGGAAAACGGAGAATAGGCTCGGATGAAGGTGGGGGACTAGACGAATTAGGGGAAGAAGTAGAAGCTGGGGTATCATTGGTGTCACTAACATCATCACATTGCTCACCCACTCGGTTATTCAGCACTTATTCCGATCTCAACGTGGTAACGGCACTCACATTATAACTTTGTAAGTGGCCAGGATTAGGTATGGGTTGAGATGGGAGTTTCCCTTTCTCTCTCGCACTCATTGCGGTGTTCAACTATGCAATTTGGTTTTCTATTGATTTAATACTCTCACCGTGGGAGGAGGAGTCTTTCGTTAGGGTATCAATAGAAGACTTCATATCAGCCGACATTTGCATGGAATGTTTCATAAACAAATCCAAAGTTTGTGCGAGTGAAGAGTTATCAGTACCGGCCAATTGTGGTGCAGAAGTGTGGCCGGATTTTGAAAATTTTGTGACTGAAAGGAGTGCTGACTTTGTGGTTATGGTTGCTGTGGAGGAGGTCTTTGATAATTTCTTTGGAACTGAATTTGATTTTGGGGTTGGTTTTGGTTCCAAGCAAAGTTAGGATGATTCCTCCATCCTTGATTGTACGTAGAAGAATAAGGATCGTTTCTAGGTCGCTGCTGAAAAGCAGCATTAGTTTGAAACGATGCATTCATAGGACATTCTTCCGTTAAGTGTGAAGGATCTGAACAGTAACCACAGACGGTCTTGGGAAGCGTGACCTGATTTAGGGAGACTGATGAAAACTTGTTCTCAATAGCGTCGAGTTTCTTCTGCATCGCTGCCATTTCGGCTTTCACTGCGATGGAAACATCGAGCTGGTGAATACCTCCCTTAGATGAAGGTGGTCTTACGCTTTCCCACTGCAAAGTGTTTTCAGCGAGATCTTCCAGATATTTCCACGCTTCACCGTTATCTTTAGACATGAAATTGCATTGACACATTGTTTCAAGCATCTGCTTTGTCGCTGGATTAATGCCCTTATATATAATTAGACATAAATCCCATCTTTGTATTCCATGATGAGGACATTGGACAAGCAGATCCTTTTAACGTTCAAAGCACTTCCAAAATGGTTCATTGGAAAGCTGGGTGAACTGGTTGGTCTCACTCCTAATATGGACAGTCTTATGGTTTGGGTAAAACTTCTTAAGAAATGCAATTACGAATTCATCCCAGTTAGTGATAGAGTGTGCTGCAGTATTATAAAGCCATTTTTCTGCCAAGTCGCAAAAAGTGAATGGGAGAAGACGCAAGCGCATGGCATCCACAGTCAATTATGAAGTACCCATCATTGCGCATACGTTTTTGAATTTGGTGATGTAAACGTACGCGTCTTCCGACTCAAGCCCGTGAAATTTGGGCAGCAGATTGATGTAGTGGGGTTTAATTTCGAAATTATCCCCGTTAGCTGGTGGAATAGATAGACAGCTAGGAAGGGGACCACGGATAGGATAGCATCTCTCTTGGAGAGAGATGCGCGGTGAATTCTGCGCACCTACGGGTGGCAGCAGCGTGGTGTTATAATCTGATGGAGTACCATCCATCTCGGTCGTGGTGTGTGGTGGGGGAAAAGAAGACAACGAAGTACTGACTTCGGCGTCGATAGCAGGAACGCGGACAAGACGGGCACTAGAATCCCGTGTCCAGCCAAGCATGCATTAAGCGGGTTTAGTGCAAGTGGCAGCGTGTGTGCGCTTTTAAAATTGGTTTGTTTTGAAAAAAGTGGGACTCAAGACAAATCATAAAAAAATGCACAAACAACCCTAGAATTAAGGTTACCTAGGTCAGTCTCTAGATCGCTCCTAGACTTCCAAAGGACAAGCCGTAGGATCAATCCTCTACCGCCTCTTTACTACTCTTGTAGCCAGGTAAGTGCCAGGTGAGTGGGGGGCTCTCCACTACAAATAGTGGCCCTAATTAAGTAACCACTCGCCTTAGACACACTTGCCTAGACACCGCAAAAGTAATGCAGATAAGCGATAGATTACCCACGACCTTCCTCTGTCCTTATTGAGCGCGACAGTCCTTAGAGTCTGGTCTAGATATTTTTTAAATTAATGCAGGGTTGATGCAGATGCTCGGTTTGTGATTTGTGGGGCTTAGGAAGGGTGATGAAATCCCCACCTAATCTGGATTTGGTCTTTTCCCCTTAAAGTCCGTATTAAAATATGCAAAATAAACCAATCACAAAACTTTGCAAAAAGATTTTTTTAGCGGTGATATTTTGCAAAGAATCCTGCAGAAAAGAGATTTTATTGGATTTGAGAGGAGAGAGAAAGATGTTAGAATCTTACCAGAGAAGACTGAAGCCCTAGATCCTCAGTTGTGCCGTGTTTCCGCCGCCACAAGGGTCTTATTGCCGCGGATCCGCCGCGTGGCAGAGGGTTCAGGTGATTTATTTTGCTACGTGGCCTTCTGTACTCCTCTGGATCTCAATGATTGTATCTGTCTCCTGTTTCCTCAAGTCTATGACTCCAGACCTCCTTGCAAAAATTCACACACAAATCGTTAAATATGCAATTTGCAGTTTTGTTTTAATTATGATATGAATCGAATAAGAATTCAACACAAATAGTAAGAATAAAAAATTACGCACGTATCCCCGGCAATGGCGCCATTTGATTGTTGTGAAAAAGTGTTTGTAGTAGTTAACCGCAATCAATAACGGTGTCGCGTGTAGCTAGACCGAGATGAGTACGGATCGTCCTCTGGGAAACGTTGAATCTTTTATTCTTACTTTAGATGTGTTGAAAAAGAGAGGAGGGATAAAGAATATTGAAGAATGGTTGTAGGATCTAGATCTACGTTAAACACTGATGCAAAATATAGATCTAAATTAACTACGGAGGTAAGTTTATATGAAAAGAGGGCTTGTAGGGTTCATTAGGATTTAGTAGTTATGGATGATTAATTAAAAATTACTCTTTCTTGTTAGTGTTTATGCCCTAGAAGGCCATTACTGTATCATACTAGCTTGTATATTACTTAATGGAAGCTTGGGATATTCACATGTATATAACAGTCTTGCTAAACATGGTAGTATGCTACTTGGTTTTTCTATCTTAATATGTGAGTGTACGTATTGATAGAGCTCTTAGGATCTTGCTTGGCTACCAGCGTTGTGATGGCAGTCACACTAGTGGGGGCTGGGTAGTCTACAAGCACATCCTTATTCAGGTCCCTGGTCGTTGGATTATCGAGACAGAGCATCGATACTCCGGAGTAGACTAGTGTGTACGCTTCTCATCCCAGTTGGGGAGATGGTCTGTCCCACAGCCATCAGTACGTCGTACTGGAGATAGTATACAGGTGCTCGTTAGGTTACGGGTACACCGGACAGGACTCACAGGGAACTGTTGGTTGGTTTGATACCAGTCGTCAGTGAACAGTTCCCAGGTGACATGAGTACAGCGTAGTCCGCAGACTTGACACTGCTACTTCGCCTCGAGTGTGTCCCACTGTTCTTAGATTGCTACCCTACCACGGCTCTATGGAGTCGTGCAAACAGGTAGCAGTTGGGTGCAGTCCCGAGCACTTGGAGGCAGTGGCGGTTAGACAGGATTCGTCCCTCCCGGTATTGGGAGTAGATATCGTGCTGTGTCAGAGAGCCATTACGCAAAGTCCCTGGCCAGGGCAAGCGAGATTTGCTGGTAGGTTCCAGCAGTTTCTCAGGGTGTAATGGGCTTCACTCCGACACGACTTATACCGCTATTAGGGGACTGACGCTTGCCGCCCCCCTAGGCCCGATATGCGATAGTCATGGACGAACGGACCGGACTGTATGGAGATTGTCACATTAGACTCAGTAGGAGTTCGGATGGGTTTACTCATCGGCCTTCTTATCGACAACTACCTGGGGACCGTTACGTACAGCTAGTGCCGCTTGCGGTCTGTGGTTAAACCCACTGCCAGCGTAGTAGTCGAGTCTCTAGAGTCCCACACAGAGAGTTTCCTACTCCAGGCGAAACGATATAGAGGTTGCATGGTTTTGCGACAAAGGGTTCGGACGCATACGTGCGTTTACGCGCGTACGACTTTCGGACAGATTTTACCAGTCGGCTTTGGTTTAAGCCAGTTACTGGTATCCGGTTATTGGATTTTTACAGTCTAAAGTTTTTCCGTATTTTTGCGGATCGGAGGGGCGTTCTCGTAATTACTCGAGAAGCTTCTAGAAGTGGTGACTAAGGAGGTTTAGGTGTCATTTGCATTAAATGAGTTTAGTGAGTCATGAGGGTGATTCATGCATATCATTAATGCATGATAAATGCTTAATGAGTCATGGTTATGAATCACCACTAGATATTTATGAAACTTCATTTATTCATCATTTTAGTTTTCTTTTATGAATGAATATTAAAGGTTCATATATATTATGATAGATTTACTATTCTCATTACAATCATTCTCACCTTCTCTCTCCTCAAGCTCTCTCTCTTCAAAAGACTAATCCTCACCCTCATGTGTTGAGATCTAGGATTAGTAAGACTAATCAATCCATAACCATCTCTATATTACACCTAGCTTATTTGATTAGCAATCCAAGAAGGTTAGTTGCCTCAAGCTTAGAGGTTTAGCTTGGAGTTTTGCTCTCGGGTGGATCGTCTACTACCTAGAGAAGGCCGAGGAGAACAAGGAGATCGTAAAGACGAAGGACTAGTATCGTTAGGTATAATCCCTAATCACTTATGAAAAGAAACTCATAAGATACGGTTATTTATAGTTTAGCTTCGATTCAAGCGGTTAGTCGATGTTCGTTGTTTAAACTTGATAAGTTTTTGTAAATTCCGCCTCCCCACAAGCACTGGGGTGAAGTACATCGACTTACAGTGGTATCAGAGCCTCGCTAAACACTAAATAACTTAATCGCAAATTTGTACGAATTTCGAACGAAAAAACGAACCCGGAAAACCCTAGTTCTGTTAAGTTTCTGTCGAAGTGAAAATGAAGTCCTAAAATTTTTCTGGAGTGTTCAGAGAGCTTGACATGACCACAGGAGAACACCCAAGAAATTCGAGCACATGATTCGACTGTAGCGCCGCGGAAGCGCCGCGGATACCACCGATCCGCCGCGCTTCCGCGGCCGAGTTGCCGAGTCATGCGCTCAATTTTTTTGGGTGGGTCCCCTGTGTAATTTGGGGTTTTCTGGAATATTTAATTATTGCTCAGGTTACTGTTTAACAGAGCAGATTTTGGAGCAATTTTGAAGTTGTTTATTCGATCGAAAAATACAGTATTTGCGTATTGGATTATATCTGTGATTGTTTGATGTGTTCGTAAACCTTCCCCAACTGCTAGTATGTCGGTTGGCAGGGGGTTGCACATTTCTGAAATGGTTATATCTGTTTGTGCATATAAACTGTATTGGACTGTTGTGGTGTATAGCCGGGGTTAACAATGGTTTATTGATTTATTCATTTGTTGTAAATGTAATTTGTTGTAATATTATTTTCGCGGGGCACTTCCAGGTTGCGGTTGTAGCCACCGTTGTATTATTTCATTTTACTGTTTTTGCTCCTAGGACTGACCCAAGGTGGGGTACACAGACTGCCGGGTGGGTAGTTTGCCGTACCCGTAGGGGTCGAGGGTGGGGTAAACGGCTATTCATCACAACTGTGTAATCTGTTTTTTCTTGCAGGCTCAAAAGAAATACAGATTGCTTGCAAATCCAATATTGTTTATCTGTGTTCTGGAATGAATATCATTGCGTCAGACGAATGTAAAATATCTATATTTATTATAGCTATTTAGACGTCACTTATGTTTTACACCCGCGCTAGCCCAGCCCCCGCTCTGTCGTTAGTTAAGTAACCTAACGGGTGATGACGGGACCCCGTGGCGAATGCGGATGGCATAAGAGGACGTTATATTTTCGTTGTTTTCTGCAATGATAGGTTAATGATGGGACGCATTATCTATAATGCAAAGTAAAACAAACCAAAGTTTAAATCGTTGGAACAATTTAAAAGAAACCACTCGGTTATTTTTTAAAACAGATATTTTTAAATGCGGAGATTTAACCACTCCTTTTAAAAGCTATCAGGTTCCTTCGGTTATATCAAGTTCACTACGTTCACGGTTTCGCCAAAACCAGTCGTAGCCCTCCGTCGTTTCATTTGGGTATTCAGTAGTATTCAAGCTATGCATTTTGGCCAAAGTCAAGGCATAGTGTTTGGTAGCTACTGGGTTTTCATTTGTTGCATAAGATAGATGAGTTCGTTTGGGACAGTCGTATTATCATTTGACCAAAGTCAGGGGTATATACGGATGGGTTCAAATTGACAAGATAATGACGGGTAGAACTTGACATGTGACTTATGACATTTTGACCAAAGCCAAGGTCATAAGAGCATGGGGCAAAAACTTATATCGGGAATTTCTAAAGAAACTGAAATTTGCAAAGAGATGCATACCATTTGGAGTTTGATGAATGTTGGTAGGATTCCTTCAACATTATCATACGATGATATTTGGATCCCGATCCTACTGTGAGTATATGCTACTTATCAGGATATTCGTCGCTTAACGATCAATGCTATAAACCTAGTAGGTGTCCAGAAAAGTGTCAGCGGGGTTACGCCCCCAGAGAAAAGAGGTTCTTTAATTAAGGAACTTCGCGAAAGCGTTGGAAAACCTCCCTCGAAGTATCGACACCAGCCTGGCTGAACGGTTAAGCAAGTATTGTACGGTGAGAATAGTCTTGGCTAATTCTTCTTTTATGGTTTGAGGAAGGATTCGAGAAACAGTGGGAGCCATCCAGTTTAGATAAACTAAAAACCACTCTAAACTTGCAAGAGCATCATGCTAAAGAGTTTTCTTCTCTCTCTCTCCTAATTGCAGCGACCCTGAAAATGACTGGACTTAAGTTACTTTTAGAGAAAAATATACTGACGGGGCCAAACTATAAAGATTGGCTGCGGAATGTCAAGATGGCTTTAACCTATGACAAACTGGGGTACGTCCTCACCGCTACAGCACCAGCTGTCCTTGGTCCCAAATCCAGCAATGCGGATAAGGAAATCCGTAAAACCTGGGATTTAGATTGCGCGAGAGCCAAGTGCATCGTGCTTGCCTCGATGAACAATGAACATCAGAGGAGGCACGAGGATATGTCCCTTGATGGCATATTTCTCCATACAAAGGAACTTTATGGAGAGCAATCTCGTATAGCAAGATACGAGACCTCTAAGAAATTATTTCGAGCGAGGTTGGCTGTCGGGTCATCGGTAGGTGAACATGTCCTACAGATGATCGGCTATATAGAAGAGCTCGCGGACCTTGGAACGACTTTGGATAATGAGCTCTATACAGACCTTGTTCTCCAGTCCCTTCCTCCCACCTACGCCCAGTTTATCCTCAACTTCAATCTTCAAGGAAAAGAAGTTGAACTTGCGGAACTCCTGAACATGTTAAGGAGTGCAGAGGGCACCTTGCAGAAGGCAAGGGAAACACCCGCTATGTTTGTTGGCGGTTCATCTTCTTCCGGGTCCAAGGCTAGGGCCAAAGGAAGGAAGAAGAAGGCCGCACCCAGACCTAGAGGAGGTGTTAGTAAGGTGGGAAAGAAGGGAAAGAAAAAGTTTACAGCACCGGTAGTTGGCCTGGATGAGTGCTTCCATTGTCACAGGAAAGGGCACTGGAAGAAGGATTGCAAGGCGTGGAACGCCAAGAACCAGGAACCGAAGCAAGCTGTGGCTTCGACTTCAGGTGTGTTTGTAATTGAGAATTGTCTGTCGATCAACTCTACTTCCTGGGTATTGGATACCGGGTCAGGATCTCATATTTGCAATTCATTGCAGGCACTGAGAAACCGTAGAGTGCTGAAGGAAGGTGATATGATCCTCAGGGTTGCTAACGGAGCTAGCGTGGGAGCTGCGTCCGTCGGGGATTATCACCTAGGATTGACGAGTGGACACATTTTGGTTTTACATAACTGTTATTTTGTACCCAGCTTAACGTGTAATATCATATCAGTTTCCTTGTTATCAAATAAAGGTTATGATTTCACGTTTGTAAGAGATGTTGTCAACATCCACCTTAATCATGGTTTGATTGGGTCCGGTACTCTAAATAACGGCATATATGTGTTAAACCAACTCCAAATTTTCAATGTCCAGAACACACTAAAAAGAAAGTCTCCAGATTTAAATAAAGCTTTCTTATGGCATTGTAGACTGGGTCACATCAATGAGAGAAGGTTGACTAAGTTGCATAGAGAAGGATATTTGGACACGTTCGAATATCAAACTTATGACACTTGTCAATCTTGTCTCAAAGGAAAGATGACAAAGACTCCATTTACTGGACAAGGAGTGAGAGCGAGCGAGCTCTTAGGACTCATACACAGTGATGTATGCGGTCCAATGTCTACACATGCAAGAGGTGGTTTTTCCTATTTCATTACTTTCACGGATGATTACTCAAGATACGGATTCATTTATCTGATGAAACATAAATCCGAGGCTTTTAAGAAATTCCAAGAGTATAAGAATGAAGTAGAAAACCAAACCGGCAAAAGTATAAAGACACTTAGATCTGATCGAGGTGGTGAATACTTGAGTGCCGAGTTCCTAGGTTACCTAAAAGAGAAAGGAATTCTCTCTCAGCTTACTCCTCCATACACTCCACAGCATAACGGTGTATCGGAGAGACGGAATCGAACCCTATTGGATATGGTACGATCCATGATGAGTAATGCTGAGTTACCGCGATCTTTCTGGGGTTATGCGCTTGAATCAGCGGCATATCTTCTGAACAGAGCTCCTACCAAGACTGTGCCTACCACTCCATATCAGATGTGGACTGGGAAGAAACCCCATCTTCAGCATATGAAGATTTGGGGATGTCCAGCTTTTGTTAAAAAGCAGCATGTGGACAAGCTCGAGGCACGATCAGTAAAATGTATGTTTGTGGGATATCCAAAGAACTCCAAGGGATATTATTTCTATTACGCAGAGGAACAAAAGGTTTTTGTTTCTCGTAATGCCCATTTTCTGGAAAATCAGTTTTTAGAAAAGGAAATAAGTGGGAGCGAAATAGAACTGGAAGAAATTCCAGAACCACAAACTGCTACTGAAAGTTTGGTAGAACCAGAGGTTCAAGAAGAACAGAACATTCCTGCACCCCTCCGCAGGAGTAGTAGGCCGTCTCGTCCGCCTGAGAGATACTACGGTTTTCTCATAGATGGGGATAGAGAGGATTGCATCATAGATGATGATGAACCTACTGACTTCCAGCAGGCCATCCAGAGCGGCGACTCGGTACGATGGCTAGATGCAATGCGGACCGAAATGGAGTCCATGTACACCAACAAAGTATGGACTTTGGACTTTGCTCCAGATGGGGTAAAACCCATAGGATGCAAATGGATCTTCAAGAAAAAGATTGGTGTAGATGGACAGGTGGAAACCTATAAGGCTAGACTTGTTGCAAAGGGTTTTCGTCAAAGGCCTGGTTTGGACTATGACGAAACTTTTTCTCCAGTGGCTATGCTCAAATCCATTCGGGTCCTTCTTGCTATTGCTGCCTTCCATGATTATGAAATCTGGCAGATGGACGTAAAGACGGCTTTTCTGAATGGAAATTTAGAAGAGAGCGTCTATATGGATCAGCCAGAGGGTTTCAATCAGAGTGGGAGCAGCGGGAAAGTATGCAAGCTGCTTAAGTCCATTTATGGACTAAAGCAGGCATCGCGGAGTTGGAACATCTGTTTTGATGAGACAGTCAAAGAATATGACTTTATCAAAAATCCAGATGAACCGTGCATATATAGTAAAGTTGTGGCCAGAAGTGTCGTATTCCTCGTCTTGTACGTGGATGACATTCTATTGATAGGAAATGACATTCCTATGCTACAATCTGTCAAAGGATTCTTGTCACACAGGTTCTCCATGAAAGACCTGGGTGATGCCTCTTACATTCTGGGGATCCGGATCTATCGTGATAGATCCAAGAGGATGTTGGGACTTTCGCAGTCCAGGTATATCGACACTGTACTGAAAAGATTCAGTATGGAAGATTCAAAGCGCGGTAATCTACCGGCTTGTCACGGAATCACCCTCTCCAAAGAGATGTCTCCCAAGACTGATTTGGAAAGGGAACGCATGTCTATTATACCCTACGCTTCTGCGGTAGGTTCTATAATGTATGCGATGTTGTGTACCAGACCAGATGTAGCTTACGCACTGAGCGTGGTAAGCCGGTATCAGTCAGACCCAGGGGAGAAACACTGGAGAGCAGTAAAGAACATTCTCAAGTACCTGAGGAGGACTAAGGAGATGTTCTTGGTTTACGGCGGAAAAGACCTCAGGTTGGAGGCCTTTGCTGATTCCGGCTTCCAGAGTGATAAGGACGATTCCAAGTCCATGTCGGGTTATGTCTTTACCCTCAATGGAGGGGCGGTGTGCTGGAAGAGCTCCAAGCAGGACACCGTTGCTGACTCGACGATGGAAGCGGAGTATATAGCTGCTTGCGATGCCGCAAAAGAAGCAGTCTGGATGAAGAAGTTCCTAACAGAACTTCAGGTGGTTCCTACCATAGTTGATCCAATACCTCTGTATTGCGACAACAACGGAGCTATAGCTTTAGCGAAGGAACCAAGGTCCCATCAGAAGTCCAGACACATCTTGAGGCGGTATCACCTGATCAGGGAGATCATTGATCGTCAGGAGATCGAGGTTCGGAGAGTTGCTTCAGAAGAGAACATTGCTGATCCATTCACGAAGGCCCTTCCTCAGATTCAGTTCGAGAGGCTACTCGAGATCATTGGTCTGCGATATGCCAGTACATGGCCCTAGTGCAAGTGGGAGATTGTTAGTGTTTATGCCCTAGAAGGCCATTACTGTATCATACTAGCTTGTATATTACTTAATGGAAGCTTGGGATATTCACATGTATATAACAGTCTTGCTAAACATGGTAGTATGCTACTTGGTTTTTCTATCTTAATATGTGAGTGTACGTATTGATAGAGCTCTTAGGATCTTGCTTGGCTACCAGCGTTGTGATGGCAGTCACACTAGTGGGGGCTGGGTAGTCTACAAGCACATCCTTATTCAGGTCCCTGGTCGTTGGATTATCGAGACAGAGCATCGATACTCCGGAGTAGACTAGTGTGTACGCTTCTCATCCCAGTTGGGGAGATGGTCTGTCCCACAGCCATCAGTACGTCGTACTGGAGATAGTATACAGGTGCTCGTTAGGTTACGGGTACACTGGACAGGACTCACAGGGAACTGTTGGTTGGTTTGATACCAGTCGTCAGTGAACAGTTCCCAGGTGACATGAGTACAGCGTAGTCCGCAGACTTGACACTGCTACTTCGCCTCGAGTGTGTCCCACTGTTCTTAGATTGCTACCCTACCACGGCTCTATGGAGTCGTGCAAACAGGTAGCAGTTGGGTGCAGTCCCGAGCACTTGGAGGCAGTGGCGGTTAGACAGGATTCGTCCCTCCCGGTATTGGGAGTAGATATCGTGCTGTGTCAGAGAGCCATTACGCAAAGTCCCTGGCCAGGGCAAGCGAGATTTGCTGGTAGGTTCCAGCAGTTTCTCAGGGTGTAATGGGCTTCACTCCGACACGACTTATACCGCTATTAGGGGACTGACGCTTGCCGCCCCCCTAGGCCCGATATGCGATAGTCATGGACGAACGGACCGGACTGTATGGAGATTGTCACATTAGACTCAGTAGGAGTTCGGATGGGTTTACTCATCGGCCTTCTTATCGACAACTACCTGGGGACCGTTACGTACAGCTAGTGCCGCTTGCGGTCTGTGGTTAAACCCACTGCCAGCGTAGTAGTCGAGTCTCTAGAGTCCCACACAGAGAGTTTCCTACTCCAGGCGAAACGATATAGAGGTTGCATGGTTTTGCGACAAAGGGTTCGGACGCATACGTGCGTTTACGCGCGTACGACTTTCGGACAGATTTTACCAGTCGGCTTTGGTTTAAGCCAGTTACTGGTATCCGGTTATTGGATTTTTACAGTCTAAAGTTTTTCCGTATTTTTGCGGATCGGAGGGGCGTTCTCGTAATTACTCGAGAAGCTTCTAGAAGTGGTGACTAAGGAGGTTTAGGTGTCATTTGCATTAAATGAGTTTAGTGAGTCATGAGGGTGATTCATGCATATCATTAATGCATGATAAATGCTTAATGAGTCATGGTTATGAATCACCACTAGATATTTATGAAACTTCATTTATTCATCATTTTAGTTTTCTTTTATGAATGAATATTAAAGGTTCATATATATTATGATAGATTTACTATTCTCATTACAATCATTCTCACCTTCTCTCTCCTCAAGCTCTCTCTCTTCAAAAGACTAATCCTCACCCTCATGTGTTGAGATCTAGGATTAGTAAGACTAATCAATCCATAACCATCTCTATATTACACCTAGCTTATTTGATTAGCAATCCAAGAAGGTTAGTTGCCTCAAGCTTAGAGGTTTAGCTTGGAGTTTTGCTCTCGGGTGGATCGTCTACTACCTAGAGAAGGCCGAGGAGAACAAGGAGATCGTAAAGACGAAGGACTAGTATCGTTAGGTATAATCCCTAATCACTTATGAAAAGAAACTCATAAGATACGGTTATTTATAGTTTAGCTTCGATTCAAGCGGTTAGTCGATGTTCGTTGTTTAAACTTGATAAGTTTTTGTAAATTCCGCCTCCCCACAAGCACTGGGGTGAAGTACATCGACTTACATTTCTATCCTTTAATAGATTTAAAACTAGAACGACAGTGATGCATGTAGATTAGGGTTTCTGGAGGGAAAAGGAATCCCACTCTTAACCCCTATCTCGACACGGAACTCCGTTCATATCTAGCCTTTACCAAAACAATCATTAATCTAATCTCTAATCGTGGTCGAGACTAACAATGAATTGGTAGTGCGCCCGATTAGGAAGTTAATGATTATGTTGATAATGTTTATAAACTTTATAGGACGTAAAAAGATTTTAGGTATTTTCATCATCCATTAACCTACCCTAATCCTACGAACCCTAACAAGCAGAGAATTACTCGCGCATGTTGGGAGAAGAAGAGATGAAGAGAGAATTCATAATGAAACTACAAAGAAATAGAATAAGAAAAAGAACTACCTTTATTAATCAACAAAACTCATTACACTTTGTTTCCTTAGAAAATGATTACAAATACTAGTTTGCTTCTCGATCTCTTCTAAGGAGGTAGATGAACCGTTGATGATGTCTGGATGCATGAGCCGTCTTAGACTTCGTGATCGCGTCGACTTGATGATTTTTCCAAGAGGCTCTCGGTCTTTATTTATAGTCCCAAAGCCAGAAATCTAGCTTCCAAAATTGGAAACCAACAGTTAAGATTCAACAGAAGAAATCACAGCTTCTAATCCATCTGGCATGCGGCGGATCTGCGGCCAATAAGGGGTTTGGCCGCGGATCCGTGGCCAAACAGTGTGATCTTTTGATGATTTTTGTGGGGCTTCTCTCTTTATGACACGTGGTGATCTCTGGAACCTCTGGAATTGAAAATCTTTTCTTTGTTTCTGCCAGAATTGATTTCTTAGTTTGCTTTCTTAATTAGGTAGGTTTGCTCTTAACAACTTTGATTTCCTTGATTTTTAGCCCTGAAAAATTCTGCACAACCTCAACAAATAATATTAGTGGAGTTTTGTTTTATTGAGATATTAATTTTACCATTAAGATTTGGTCAATGGTATTTTTGCATACATTTTCCTACCAAATGTTACTTATAATATATCAACACATGAAAAATAGTATTTTTACAGATAAACCCTCATATGTACCATATATTATAATAAACACCTTTTCTAGTATAGAAATAGTAGGAAAAATGTAATAACAAATGTGTAGTTTTATCAACTGAACAACGCTATAGGAGGAAATTCCCTCCTATGGCATCTTTCCTCCATTATTCTCATATATATATATATATATATTATCATCAGAATGAATTATGCAAATGTTGTTCTTAGTAACTTGATGTTTTCCATGTATTTGAAAACCGCGATGTGATTCATAAACACTTGAGTATATTTTAAAAATGCGGTTTTCTCTTGATATGATGAGTTAGCGTCCACCATGAGCTTGATATTTTCTGATTTGATTTTATTTCGAACCGAATGGGAGAGCTATACGGTTGCAGACATGCTATGTTATTCGGACTGAGTGGGGGAGTATACAGTCAGATAGATAGTGGATCCAGTTGAGACTGAGGGGCAGGAAAACCGCATTTGAGGTGGAGAGCCTAGCGAGGACACTCTATACCAGAGATAGATTAGAGCATGGCGGATATCCGGGAGATACCGATCGAGGCTATTGATATCGAAGGAGGACTGGTCTGATGAGACGGTGCCTACGATATCTGGATTTACATGTCGGTGATAGACACGGGAGTTATGATGATTTTTAGCGTCGGTGATGGACACTCGGTAGATGATGAGTTGAGTGCCGATGATGGACACTCGTGAGATTTAGAGTGTCGATGCTGGACACTCATATGTTGATGTGGCACGATCCGTCGAGATGCGCTATTATAAATTATGTTATATAGTAGCCGAACATGACTGATCCATGAGATAATACCTGAATACTATTTTCACATATTGATGCATATAAAGAGGTTTCCAAATGAGCTATAGTCTCACTATTTTGACGTGTCTGGGACGACACATGGATATTTTAAACGGAGACCTTCTTAGAACTCATTTCTAAAAAGCGAGACGTATACTTAAAACAAAACACATATAATACTTCATAAAACTACGTCTGCTACTTGTGCCGTGACATACATATCATACAACTATTTTGAAAGGGTTTTACATATATCTTTTGGTTACTTTATAGGCTTATACATGGACACATATGAGATGATGATATATTTTCATGTTTATGAGATAGTTATTGATGCGATTATAGTACTTGTACATTATACATATATTAGTATAGGATATGATAGTACTATATTTTACGACCTAGGTAGATCTATGCATTTCGATTTCTACCTTGTGAAATACTTTTATTCACTGAGTTGACAACTCACTCCCGTTGTGCCGCGGTTTCTTGCAGGATCGACCGGTCAGATCAGTAGTGGATGGACGGCACACTTCTTACTTTCATGATTATTTTGGTAGGTGGATTACATGTTGTATCGTAATCACACATTATATATGTATATTCTTTTGGATCTACTCAAACACTCTATCAATGTCACTACCTGGAAATTTGGCACGTGACCGGCATGAGAATCACGCAACGTTTAAAGGCGTAACGTAATTCAAGTTAGCCGAAGCTCAGAAATCTAAACCTTTTTATGGAAAATAGTGGAGGTACAGTTTTGAAATAAAGGTATAATGAAATCAAGTTTTTCTTTAAATGCATAGATAATAATATATGAAAATGCAAGTGGAATATTTTTCTTTTTTTTATAATTTTTTTGGGTAGCACTAGCTTTATATATTTTGATCCAAAACCACATACATGCAATATATATAGGCATCCCCAAGCGGGAGCTAGCTCTTTGCCAATTGGCGGAATCACAACCATGCAATAAAGCAGTAAATATACGATGCCTTACGGCAAAGATCAAACACAGAAAGAACAATAAATAAATCAAGACATCAAAACCCTCAAATAGCGAACATACACCCATCGCTCTAAGTCTCGCAAACACAAGTCTGTCTAGGTCTTCCAATATACAAAATCTAGTTTTTGATTTGATGGAGTTTATCTAGATACAGTAGAATATAAAGTACGAAAGTGGTCTTGATCCAATGTGTGTCCCACCTACCAAAGCAAACACCCTGATGGAATTGTGTGCCAACGATATCGCTACTGATCTAAGCGGTCGAACCTGCAAAAAAACTGCGGCACAACGGGGGTGAGTTGCCAACTCGTGAGTAGAAAATATCAGCATGTATAAATTGAATAAACAGCGATTCCTAGGTCATACTGTATCATGAAGGTAATACTATGATATCTAGGGTGACCATATATATATATATATATATATATATATAGTCAATGTCAATAACATGTAAAAACAATCATCTGAATCATATGCCTGTATGCATATGGATATTAACCACCTGTGTCCATCAACGACACATCAACATCATGGAAATCTAAGTGCCCAACATCGACACTCGAAACCTCATTAAACCCGTGTCCAGTATCGATACGTAAATCCTCATATCTTAGGCGCCGCATCCTCAGATCGGCCCTTATATCTATATCACGACTCCAGACGGTATCCTCCGGATAACCGCCAGGTACAAACTATCACCGGTAGGTAGTACATTCCCTGCCAGGCTCATCGCCTAACTCTACGACCTTCTTGCCCCGGGATACCTTACCGGGTCCACCATGTACCCGCAAACGGTTCCTCCCTACTTCCTCCCTACCTCTAGTCGGGTATGCTCATAGCTCAGAACCGAGAAAACTCATGGTGGACGTCTCGAAATCACATCATGAGAAACCGCGTTTTTAAAACAATTCATAATTTTCTTTGAAATATAACCGCGGTTCTCAAATCCAGAAATCTCATGAAAACAGTATCTCAATGCATATAACCATAAAGTATGATGCATGCAATCAAAGAACAGTAATGTGAGCATATCAAGAATATCATGCAAGCATGTCCTATGATAGTCTGAACAAAGAATGTATTTTTATGATTAAGATTAATATCATGATATAGCAGTTCTACTGTGCAAGTGGCATGGTAATTACTGATGATGAATATGTGTGAGCCGGCAAATCGGTGTGAGTGTAACATGCGCATCATCGGTAATTGTGCAGGTGTACTAACATATGATATCATACAATGATAAATACCGAGAACATAATACGTATGTCATGAGGGATAATCCATATAAACATGAACTATAAAAGGCATGAAACTATACGTGAACCATACGGTCGGTTTAAATGATACGAATCGTAGTTTTGAAAGTGGGGGCTACGGTGTTTTTGATGAAAAGACACCATTTGAAAATCCGTAGCTTCCCTTGAGCTTTCGATTTAAAAGTGCATACGATTCGTCAGTTTTGGAAATAAGTATGGTCAGGTGACATTTACGTCGGCGGTCCAGCCTCATAGTATCCGATATGGCAATATCCTCGATTATTATCCTCAAATCACGAGCGCGGATCAATCATTCGGTATAACTCAATGCGTACGGTAATCTATCGTACGGTGGCATCAATATAATTAAGGATCTATCGTTCTATTCATCGATAAGGGTATGGATCTATGGTCTCGTACGAAATATCATCTTTTACTCACACACACACACACACACACACATACATATCTCATGTCACATTCTTATCGATCTCATATCATTTCATATCTAGGCATATGTATTTAATTATTTATACCGCCTCACATTCTCATATCAAGCATATCCGCTCATATCCTCTTATATCATCATATTGAAATCTCAATTCACGTCATCTTGCATTAATCATAACATCTCATACTACCTCTTTTAACCATATTCATAAGTTTCTAGCATGGTTTCTCCTACTATATTCTATATATCGGTTCCTACTTATAATTGCGGGGGTGCTATACGCCATCCACCCAACTTCTCCAGTAGATATAAATCTACTCACCTGCTAAACTCCTTGCTTAGCCGAAGTCGATGTGCTTCGTCGTCTCGGAAGTCCACGCGAAGGTATCTATAAATCAACACCCCTCATAACGTTATTAAAACTATGTCCGGAAAACCGATACGGAGTGCTCATAGGTTAGAACCTATAGCCTACGCATGCAAAAACAACCAAATAACTCTCGTTGTTGATGTACAAATGTCCAACGATGAAATCCAAATTCAAATACCAAAAACCCAAGTTTCAGAAATCGGAAAACACAAATCAGCAACTAAGAAAATCACTCCCAGATTCTACCCTAGGTCAAAGTAGGAGATTTTGCATATAGGGTTGGTCTAGATATCAGATAAGGGGCTCACTAACCAAAAATCACATGAATCCATCATGATCAGGCCACAATTCGCGGCCTGGGAGAATTAATTTGCGGCCTGAAAAGAAAGAGAGGGGTTCAGGTTTCAGGGGTTGTTTCATGGTTGCCTGCTCGTCTCTTTGTTATGAGAACTTATTTTATGGTGGTCTCGGGTCATAATAGATCCTACGGAGATGTCACAATTCATAAAAAAACGATATCGGGGAATTTCTAAGTTCATGTTTTGGTTTCTAGTCTCTGGTCTTGGCTAGTAAAACATCACTAAGGTCATGTAAACACTCACTACCCCTCAATAGCCACTTTACAAGTCAAGACATCCACTAAATATCAACCTAGAATATTCCAAGATCACAAATCCACACTTGTTTAACTCCAAATTACTATATGAGATAAAGAAACAATCTAACAAGAGGAGAAGTGAAGTTATACCTCTTGATAGAAATTCAAGAAAGCCCAAGATGGTTGAAAGTCTTCAAAATCCAAACTTGAGCTTGCCATGGGGTGTAGGATGAGGCGGCGATCATTTTTAATGAAGGGAGTGGGGGAGGGGGGGTGAGATGATTTTGGGGGTGGTTGTGGAGGTGGAGGAAGTGAAAAAAGAAGATGGAGAAGAGTTGAAGAAATGAAGTGAGGAATGAGATGAAGAAAAGGTAAGTGTAGGAGCCATACCCCTCTCTCTCCTTCTTTCTCTTATGCCTATGCTGCATGTCATAGTTTGTCCCCCCCTCTCTCATCAATTATTTTCTCCTTTTCTTTTCTTTTCCTTTAATCTCTCTTATCCAAATAAAACCAAAAATGCAAATGAAACAAACACAAATGAAACAACATGCAACAAAAAAGTAACATGTCATGGTGCACTACCCATGGTTAATTAAAAAGACGGGTTTGGCCTAATCGTGATTAGTAGTGCACTAATCAAGTTTAATATAAACTTGCATATAATTAATTATAAAATGCCCAAATCCAATAAATACTTTTTTAATAAATAAATCATTTTAATCTCCAATTATTTTCTAAATATTGGTATTTAATTATACCATTTTACGAAAACCCCAAATTCGCAAATCGAACAGTTTTCGTGAAATATATTATTTTAATATTTAAATTCCAAAAATATATTTTATATTTATGAAATGTTACAATCTTTCCCCTTTAAATAAATTCGGTCCCCGAATTTAAATTTAAACCCCCAAATACTAAAACATTTCAATAATCAGTTTAAATCAACGGGGCTCCGAAATCACGGAATGCTTAAAAATATCACAGCGCATCGAGTGTGTAGGAAAACGAATGCGAAACTCACAATCGAACTTTGTCAAGCGTCATGCAATCACTGGAGTTATAAAGGAAGCGCAAATCTCAAAATCCACTGCTGAAATCCAATATAGTATAATAAAAATCATAATACGTATATAGTACGCACTTTTGTAAAATCCTCCAAAATTGAATAAAACACATGCAAAATCTTTTCCGAATCGTCGTGCGATGCGTAACTCATGGTACAAGTGGCGGACGCTCATTTGTAAAGTAGTAAATATACGTTCATATATGATTTGCTCAAAATATACGTTCCGCCTTTTTGAAATATCCCAAAAGGTTTTCCTTTGTGAAAGTTCGTGTCATTCACGGACACGTAGAAAATAGCGAGACTATAACTCCTTTTTGAAAACCTCTTTGTAAACTTTTATGCATGCAAAAGTACTCAGGCACTGTCCTCAGGTCAGTCCTGCTCGGTTACTATATAATATAGTACCCAACATCAAAAAATATAATGCTCAAGAGTAAAAAATCAGCCTCAAAAGGCATATCCAATATCACGTACGTCTGGTGCGTACGGAAATCAAAACCAAATACAAGTGACATGAATGTGCACAGAAGCAAAAACTAAGTGCAACGGGTGTGCACGAAAGCATCTGTCAAGTGCAACGGGTGTGCACGAAAACAACATTAAGTGCATCTAGAGTGCACGAAAATCCCTACCAAGTGCAACTAACATGCACGAATAAAAATCTAAATCGAGTGCACCTAGTGTGCACAAAATCACATCTCATGCGCCTAGTATGCGCGAAAATCTTAATCGAGTGCGTCAGATCCGCACTAAACATCTAGTGCAGTAGTGTGCACAATAACAAATGCCAAGTGTGCATAGTGCACGAAAACATCAATCTAGTACAACAATGCATGAAAATAAATATCAGGTGCACTAAGTGCCCGAAAACCCATCAATGTCTCAAATGTGCACAAAAACAACACCGAGCGTGCCAAGGTATATAAAATCATAAATGTATGAAACTGTGTGCACAAAACACGTATCAATGCACTGCAAGCACATGCGATCTATACCGAGTGCATAAGTCAAGTCGAGTGCATACAATGAGCACCAAATCAAACCGATAGTATCGAAATACATAGAATCATAAATACGTGCAATCAAATGCACAAAATTGATATCAAATGCAACAACTATGCACAATTCATAAACCAATGTAACGGTGTATAAAATATAAATCAAATGCAATAAATGTACACAAATCATAAACTAGTAGGTGCAGCCATGGTGCACGAAAACAAATATCACGAAATCCAATCATCGAAACTGAAAATCCAAGCGATAAAAGTGTGATACTCAGATCACAAAACACAATCTCAATAAATGATATTGAGGCACACCTCCTCAATTTTCGAAAATGCCGGTGCGCCCAAAGTTGGCAGAGCAAGAACATCCGCTTGCCTCCTGTTCACGGTCTGGCGATCTCTGCCTCTGGGTCCTTGTCTTATCTGTGGATTACCAATCTCACAATTCTTCTGCTCGTCGGCCCAGTCAGGTGTAATAACGGAATAGTTCCGCTCTGGCACTCCTTTGATCATCTCATGGCCAATTAACGCGACCATTCGCAAACAACACGTTACCGATGGCGGCATCTGGCCCTCTGAATAAGCGTGATGCAACTGATCCTGCATGCAAATCCTTATCGCTATGGTGTCCTGGAAAGAACCTGCTTAGGGTCTCTTCCGATCTTACCTAAGACGAACTATACAGAGGTTGGCACTTTTTATTAAACCCTTTTCTCATATCCGGACGGCTGCGTCCTCAGCACGGCTTTTCTCTGGAATTAGCCGTATCCAACGCCTCTGCATACGTATCAATCCTCTGGCATCAACGGGGAGTAACAACAGCTCGTTAACATCTCGCACGAACCTATTGTTTCACCCGTCTTCATTATCATCCACTTCGATGTCATCTCTTGCTGTCTTCATACGGCAATTCGTTCTCGGCTACAGTCAATCTGGAGTCTCTCACACGGACTCAAAATTATGAACTCGGGTATCTTCACCACTCTGTGGAAGATATCTAGTTGATCACGTCCTCGAGAACTCATCCAATTTATCGGAGGAATACGCTTCATTCGTCCGTTCTCGATCAACTCACAACGCATCTGGGTAAGGTCCTTCTATCTGAAGCTGGTCAACTTATCGATCTCATATCGGAGCATGCAACAAACAACGTCCTCTCTTGATCGATTTACTCTAGATCTGAGTAAAATCCTCCAAACTGGAATTCTTCAACTTAACTGAGCTTGCGTCGGCGCATCCAATTAGACGAATCATCTCAGTCGCTCTATTCAAGATGGAATAGCGGTCTTCTGTCACATCTCTGTCTGAAAACACCTGTGGTTTCAACTCATAAACTCTGGAGGCGACATCCCGTCAATCTCAGCAAAAACTGGGTCATCTGTCTGCACGGTAGACAGCATCGCGACCTTTGGGGTAGGCTGTATATCAACAGTTCTCTCAATCTGGCAGCCTCTAACAATGGCCCGATCATCCGGTGCAAATCCGATGCTCGCCTCAAATGAGAGATCTCAACATAAACACTATACCGGTACATTCCTATGTCACCAAAAAAACATCATGGTCAGCCCTCGTCCGTGACGAGCTCGCTCTGACCGCATCTCTAACAGCAGCTCTCTCTACTCTCATAGCCCCGATGACGGGAACCTCAAGCAGGTATCGATGAATATAGATCAAAGAAACGAAAGGAATCGACAAGTACAAAATGACTATATAATCATAGGGAGGAATGAAATCAATGGGAGTATGATCATAGGAGTGAATAGAAGCACGGATCTCAAGAATGTACATCCTAAGGTCACTTAAGCGGAGCAACGTGTCGTAAGTATACCGCAGAACATACACATGGTACCTCACTCTACTCAAGCTACTTACTCCATCAACCAAGGTCAACCTACGCGATGAAAGTTCGGGTCTAATACCCCTCAGTCAAGTCTAAGTTCCGTAAGGTCAAGCCTAAACTTGAACAAAGGTTAAACCCAACGCATTGATACCAACTTTGTCACTACCCGGAAATTTAGCACGTGACCGGCACGAGAATCACGTAACGTCTAAAGGCGTAACGTAATTCAAATAAGCCGAAGCCCAGAAATCTAAACCTTTTTGCGGAAAATAGTGGAGGTGCAGATTTGAAATAAAGGTATAATGAAATCAAGTTTTTCTTTAAATGGATAGATAATGATATATGAAAATGCAAGTGGATTAAATATTAGTTGAAATTTTTTTTCTTTTTTTTATAAAAAATTTGGGCAGCACATCCTTTGTATATTTTGATCCAAAACCACATACATGCAATATATATAGGCATCCCCAAGCGGGAGCTAGCTCTTCGCCAATTGGCGGAATCACAACCACGCAATAAAGTAGTAAATATATGATGCCCTACGGCGAAGATCAAACACAGAAAGAACAATAAATAAAGTAAGACATCAAAACCCTCAAATAGCGAACACCACCCATCGCTCTAAGTCTCGCAAACACAAGTCTGTCTAGGTCTACCAATATACAAAATCTAGTTTCTGATTTGATGGAGTTTATCTAAATACAGTAGAATATAAAGTATGAGAGTGGTCACGATCCAATGTGTGTCCCACCTACCAAAGGAAACACCCTGATGGAACTGTATGCCAAAGATACCGCTACTGATCCAAGCGGTCGAACCTGCAAGAAAACTGTGGCACAACGGGGTGAGTTGCCAACTCGTGAGTAGAAAATATCAGCAGGTAGAAATCAAATAAACAGCGATTCCTAGGTTATACTGTATCATGAAGGTAATACTATGATATCTAGGGTGACCATGTATGCATATATATATATATATATCTCAACAATATAGTCAATGCCAATAACATGTAAAAACAATCATCTGAATCATATGCCTGTATGCATGTGGATATCAACCATGAGCGAGGGAGTGAAAAGAGGGAGCCATTAGGACGACCGAATGAAACGACCGAAGCGAACAGGAGGCAGCGCGTGTCCATCAACGACACATCAACATCATGAAAACCTGAGTGTCCAACATCGACACTCAAAACCTCATATCCATCTCACGACTCCGGACGGTATCCTCCGGATAACCGCCGGGTCCAAACTATCACCGGCAGGTAGTACATCCCCTGCCAGGCTCATCGCCTAACTCTACGATCTTCTTGCCCCGGGATACCTTACCGGGTCCACCATATACCCGCAAACGGTTCTTCCCTACCTCAAGACGGGTATGCTCATAGCTCAGAATCGAGAAAACTCATGGTGGACGCCTCGAAATCACATCATGAGAAACCACGTTTTTAAAACAATTCATAATTTCTTTTGAAATATAACCGCGGTTCTCAAATCCAGAAATCTCATGAAAATAGTATCTCAATGCATATAACCATAAAGTACGATGTATGCAAATATAGAACAATAATGTGAGCATATCAAGAATATCATGCAGGCATGTCCTATGATAGTGCTGAATAAAGAATGTACTTTTACGGTTAAGATTAATATCATAATATAGCAGTTCTACTGTGCAAGTGGCATGTCAATTACCGATGATGAATGTGTGTGAGTCGGCAAATCGGTGTGAGTGTAATATGCGCATCATCGGTAATTGTGCAGGTGTACTAACAGATGATATCATACAACGGTACATACCGGGAATATAACACATATGTCACGAGGGATAATCCATATAAACATGAACTATAAAAATGTATGAAACTACACGTGAACCATACAGCCAGTTTAAATGATACAAATCGTAGTTTTGAAAGTTGGGGCTATGGTGATTTTGAGGAAAAGACACTATTTGAAAATCCGTAGCTTCCCTTGAGATTTCGATTTAAAAGTGCATATGATTCATCAGTTTTGGAAATAAGTATGGTTCAGGTGACATTTACGTTGGCGATCTACCCTCATAGTATCAGATATGGCAATATCCTCGATCATCATTCTCAAATCACGAGCGCGGATCAATCATCTGGTATAACTCAACGCATACGGTAATCTATCGTACGGTGGCATCAATCTAGATTAAGGATCCATCGTCCTATTCATCGATAAGGGTACGGATCTATGGTCTCGTACGACATATCATCTTTTACTCTCTCATATATATATATATCATGTCACATCCTTATCGATCTCATATTATCTTATTAGCAATCTCATTTCATATCTAGGCATATGTATTTAATTATTTACACCGTCTCACATCCTCATATCAAGCATATCCGCTCATATCCTCTTATATCATCATATTGACATCTCAATTCACGTCATCTTGCATTAATCATAACATCTCATACTAACTCTTTTGACCATATTCATAAGTTTCTAGCATGGTTTCTCTGACTATATTCTATACATCGGTTCCTACTTATAATTGCGGGGGTGCTATACGCCATCCATCCGACTTTCCCCGTAGATATAAATCTACTCACCTGCTAAACTCATTGCTTAGCCGAAATCGATGTGCTTCGTCTTCTCGGAAGTCCACGCGAAGGTACCTACAAATCAACACCCATCATATTGTTATTAAAACCAAGTCCGGAAAACCTATACGGCACGCGAAGTGCTCATAGGTTAGAACCTATAGCCTACACATGCAAAAGCAACCAAATAACCCTCGTTGTTAACGTATAAACATCCAACGACGAAATCCAAAATCAAATACCAAAAACCCAAGTTTCAGAAATCGGAAAACACAAATCAACAACTAAGGAAATCACTCCCAGATTCTACCCGAGGTCAAACTAGAAGATTTTGCATATAGGGTTGGCTAGATATCAATAAGGGACTCACCAACCAAAAATCACACGAATCCATCATGACCAGGCCGCAATTTGCGGCCTGGGAGAATTAATTTGCGACCTGAAAAGAAGGGGAGGGGCTCAGGTTTCAGGGGTTGCTTCATGGTTGCCTGCTCGTCTCTCTATCATGAGAACTTATTTTATGGCGGTCTCGGGTCATAGTAGATCCTACGGAGATGTCACAATTCACCAAAAAACGGTATTAGGGAATTTCTAAGTTCGTGTTTTGGTTCTAGTCTCTGTTCTTGGCCAGTAAAACATCACTAAGGTAATGTAAACACTCACTACCCCTCAATAGCCACTTTACAAGTCAAGACATCCACTAAACATCAACCTAGAATATTCCAAGTTCACAAATCCACACTTGTTTAACTCCAAACTACTATATGAGGTAAAGAAACAATCTAACAAGAGGAGAAGTGAAGTTATACCTCTTGATAGCAATTCAAGAAAGCCCAAGACGGTTGAAAGTCTTCAAAATCCAAACTTGAGCTTGCCTTGGGATGTAAGATGAGGTGGTGATCATTTATAATGAAGGGAGTGTAGGGTTTTGAGATGATTTTGGGGGTTGTGAAGATGGTAGTGGAGGTAAAGGTGGAGGAAGTAAAGAAGAAGATGAAGAAGGGTTGAAGAAATGAAGTGAGGAATGAAATGAAGAAAAGGTAAGTGTAGGAGCCATACCTCTCTCTCTCCCCCCCCTCTCTCTCATGCCCATATTACATGTCATAGTTTGTCCCCCCTCTCCCTCTCATCAATTATCTTCTCCTTTTCTTTTCTTTTCCTTTTATCTCTCTCATCCAAATAAAACCAAAAATGCAAATGAAACAAACACAAATGAAACAACATGTGACAAAAAAGTAATATGTCATGTTGCATTACCGATGGTTAATTAAAAAGACGGGTTTGGATTAATCGTGATAAGTAGTGCACTAATCAAGTTTAATATAAACTTGCATATAATTAATTATAAAATTCCCAAATCCAATAAATACCTTTTTAATAAATAAATCATTTTAATCTCCAATTATTTTTCAAATATTGGTGTTTAATTATACCATTTTACGAAAACCCCAAATTCGCAAATCGAATAGTTTTCGTGAAATATATCATTTTAATATTTAAATTCCAAAAATAATATTTTATATTTCTGAAATGTTACAATCGACCAAAACTTGTATTGTGTGAATTTAGAAGCGAAACTTAGATGTTTATGTGTTTTTGGGTGTCGTACTCATTTGGAGTCGACTTTTTATTGTTATTATTCATGTTTCGCTTTCTATTTATTCGCCTTGGGCATCGTATGTTATCTGTGTGGTTGCTCCACTGTTTGGGTCTGGAAGCTAGCTCTCGTTGGGAATGCTTTATATATATTATGCTTGTGTTGGGTTTTATTCAAAATTTACAAAGGAGGTGTTGCCCGATTTTCAAACGTCATAGATGTTTTTCAAACAAATTTATTTACACTTTAAAAAGAAACTTGATTCTTTTTAATAACTCTGTTTTTTAAACATCACCTCCACTATTTTCATAAAAAAGGTTTAGATTCCGGGTTTTGGCTTACTTGGATTGCGTTGACATCTTTAGACGTCTCGTGATCTAAGTGCCGGTCACGTGCCAATTTCGGGTCATGACAAAGTTGGTATCAAAACGTTAGGTTTAACTTTTGTTCGAGTCTAGGTTTGACTATGTGGAATCTAGGAGTATATTTTCGTTACCCAGGTTTAACCTTACGGAACTTAGGCTTGACTTTGGGGGTCTTATACCCGAACTTCATAGGTTGACCTTAGTATGATGGAGTAGGTACTAAGTATAGTGACATATCGTACATATGATCCGCGGCATATTTACGATACGATACTCCGCCTAAGTAACCTTAGGATATATATATATATATATATATCTTGTGATCCCTTCTTCTATTTCATTCGGTTGATCTATCCTCATCGATACATGTTGGTTGTTTCAGTCACCATGTCTACGCGAGCCGAGAGGGCTGCGGTTAGAGACACGGTCACTGTTCAGTCGATAAAACTGCACATTTGTAGTATATTTTTCCTACCATTTTTATATTAAAAAAGGACTATATTATAATATATTATACATATGAGGGTTTATGTGTAAAAATATTATTTTCCATGTGTTAATATATGTTAATTATCATTTGGTAGGAAAATGTATGCAAATAATATTATTGGTCTAATCCTAGTAGAACAAAGTCTACTAAAATCTTATTTGAGTTGTTGTGCAGAATATTTCCAAGTTGTTATGCAGGATTTAATAAACAAATCAATTTGTTGAAGAAAACTTGCCAAATTAAGAAGCAAACTTGGAGACCAAGTCTGGAAGCAACCGAGAGATGATTTCTGAATTCTAAAGATGCCTAGGATTGCCAAATGTCACCATCAGAGAGCCAGAGAAATATGATCAAAAGATCCCTACTATTGGCCGCGGATCCGCGGCCAAACCCACCCTTGGGCCGCGGATCCGCCGCACTATTGATGAGTTGGAATGCAAGATTTTGGGAGATTGATTACTGCAATATTTTACCAACTTTTCAACTAAAAGATTCTGGCTTTGCACTATAAAAGGGCACCGAGGGCCTCTTGGAAAAATCATCAAGCCGGCGAGATCACGAAGTCCAAGACGGCTCACGCATCCAGACTGATCATCAACGGTTCATCTACCTCCTTGGAAGAGATCGAGAAGCAAACTAGGTTTTTGTAATCATTTTCTAAGGAATCAAAGTGTACTTGATCTTGTTGATTAATAAAGGTAGTTCTTTTTCTTATTCTATTTCTTCGTAGTTTAATTATGCAATTTCTCTCCATCTCTTTTTCTCCCAACATGCGCGAGTAATTCTCCGCTTGTTAGGGTTCGTAGGATTAGGGTAGGTTAATGGGTGATGAAAATAATTAAACCCTTTTTAAGTCCTATAAAGTTTAGGAACTTTATCAAAATAATCATTAACATCCTAATCGGGCGCGCTAGCAATTCTTTGCTAGTTCCGACCGCGATTAGAGATTAGATTAATGATTGTTTTGGTAAAGGCTAGATATGAACGGAGTTCCGTGTCAAGATAAGGGTTACGAGTGGGATTCCTTTTCCCTCCAGAAACCTTAATCTACACGCATCACCGTCGTTCTAGTTCTAAATCTATTAATGGATAAAAAGGGTAACTTTTAATTAATCTTCCATAACTGCTAAATCCTAACGAACCCTACAAGCCCTATTATTATATTATTTAAATCTCTAAAATAATCTAGATCTATATTTAACATTCTTGTTTAAAGTAGATCTAGAAAATTTTCACAAAATTCTTTATTCCTCCTCTCTTTCTCAACACATCTAAAGTAAGAATAAAAGGTTCCACGTTTCCCAGAGGACGACCCGTACTCATCTCGGTCTAGCTACGCGCGACACCGTTATTGATTGCGGTTATTTACTACAAAAACACACTCTTTCGTATCAATCAAATGGCGCCGTTGCCGGGGATCGAACCCGGGTCACCCGCGTGACAGGCGGGAATACTCACCACTATACTATAAAAACACACTCTTTCGTATCAATCAAATGGCGCCGTTGCCGGGGAAACGTGCGTAATTTTTTATTTTTACTATTTGTGTTGAATTCTTAGACGAGTCATATCATTATTAAAACAAAACTGCAAATTGTATATTTAACGATTATTGTGTGAATTTCTGCGAGGAAATCTGGAATCACGGACTTGAGGAAACAGGAGATCTAGGGTTCACACTTCTCTGGTAAGATTCTAACTCCCTTCTCTCTCCTCTAAAATCCAATAAAATCTATTTTCTGCAGGATTCTTTGCAAAATATCGCCGCTCAAAAATCTTTTTGCAAAGTTTTATTTTTCGGTTTGTTTTTGCATATTTTAATACGGATCTTTAAAGGGCAAAGACCAAATCAAGATTAGGTGGGGATTTCATCACCCTTCTTAAGCCCCACAAATCACAAACCGAGCATATAGATCAACCCTTCATTAATTTAAAAAATATCTAGATCAGACTCTAAGGACTGTCGCGCTCAATAAGGACAGAGGAAGGTCGTGGGTAATCTATCGTTTATCCGCATTACTTTTGTAGTGCCTAGGCAAGTGTGACAAAGGCTAGTGGTTTTTAATTAGTCCCACGACGTGGTTCCTTCCCACTTACCTGGCACTTACCTGGCTACAAGGGTAGTACGGAGGCGGTAGAGGATTTATCCTGCGGCTTGTCCTTTGGAAGTCTAGGAGCGGTCTAGAGACTGGACCTAGGTAACCATAGTTCTAGGGTTGTGCATTTTTTTTGTGATTTGTCTAAATCCGTCATTTTTCAAAACAAACCAATTACTTTCTCTCCTTTTTACCCCTTCCCCCTTCTTCTCTTCTTATAATGGGTGACCTAAACAGAAGAACACTTGCCGAGCTTTGCTGTCCACAACCAGATATCTCTTGTTTTCGAAATCCCTTCGGTATCCCGTCCGGCTCTTCCATGTCCTTAAGAGATCATATAGAACAAGCAGGAAGAAACAGTTGGCCACCTCAGTCTAGGTCTTATCAACCATATCCTAATCCTACACCTGTTTCAGTTCATACCCAGAGTGAGGAAGCCCCTAGACGAATGTCCATTGCTGAGCACATAGCTAGGTCTAGAGGCCAAAGTTTCAACCCGGACCAATATCAACTGTCCGGAGAAGAGTTTGATATGCGGTTTGTGGCATATAAGATGTCTGTTGAAAATAGCCAACCAACCAACCCATATCAATATTCTTCTTATCATAATATTGATCCTACTCCTACCCAAGTTCCGCAACCATTCTATTCCTATCAATCCAATCCGACTTTTCCACCTACTCTAGACAGTTCTTCTAATCAGTCATTTGGGAGTTTTAATTATCCACAGGAATTTCAATCTTATACTGAAACCCCTTATCAGCCCAAGACTAGTCTGGAGCAGACATTAGAAAAATTTATGGAAATGTCGAACCAAATTATGAAGGATTTGGGTAAAAAGACAGAACTGTACCTCCAAACTGAAATCCACAACTCCAGTTTCATAGATTCATCAAGTACACCAAATAGAATGACTGATAAGTTGTGTGACTTTGTAGTGTTTGATTTACCCAACTTTGAAGGGTCCTTTTCAAGTGAAACCATACCCAACCCTTGTGATCTCTACACCTCCACTCTTGAACCAAAACCGATTGAAAACCATACTTTTGATGAGGAGCTTGAGAATTTTAACCTTCACTTGAATGAGGTGATTGACGTTGGGGATATTTTGATTGATGAACCCGAAATTTTGGATGATTTTGGCCCACCAATTCATCAAATCCTTTCACTTCCTTATGGTCATCATCTTGAGCCTTTAATTCTTCCCGAATCCCAAATATGTCTTGAAGTTGATGATAATGGTATACCCGAAGATCAGACCGAAATACAACCTCCATCTTTCACATCTGGTTCAGCAACACTCGACATACCAATTTGTTTACCCATTTCACCTTCTACTTTCTCCGGTTCTTCTTCTGTTCCTATAGTTTCAGTGAGTTTTGATAAATCACAATCCGTTAATTCAAGTTCAGTAATACCGGAAATTCAACTTGATTTGGATATTTTTGAAAAAGAGGTAGATGAGTTTTTCGAGTCCTCTACCTCAGTGATTTTTTATGAATCAAGTAGAATAAATTCTGGTACAAAACTCTTTGACAGCAAAATGTTCAATCACACCATTGATAAAAGTTTTGAAGAACTTTTTGCTGACGAACTTGAATTTTTAAACAATACGGATTTTGTGATTGATCAATCTCCACCTCTAGAGGTTGAACCGTCATCATTCCTTCTTTCTAATCATTCACATTCATCCTCATTCTTTCTTTTCTCTAATTTCAAACCCTTTCCAGACCACCTCTTATGCCTTCCCCACTTTTTCTTGAGTCGATACAACACATTCTTCCACCAACCTATACGATATACTGATAAAATCTTTGAATGGTTGGTGTTAACTTTTGGTCTTTGTAAAGCCTTACTTTGACCAAATGACTCACCCCCTCTTAAAATGCTTCGTATTGTCTAACTCATGTTTGAGGGGGGTATATTTTTGGCTCTTGAACATAACTTTTGTCCTCAAATTTGTGAGCCAAAAATAAGTTTGGGGGAGGATTTTCACTTTCATATATGCTTGCCCCCATTAATAATTTCCTCCCAAGTCTACAGGTTTTTGAGCTTAACGGATGACATCAGTGAGGACACTGCTGTAAACAGGTTTGGAGGAGGTTTGTGCTTATTTACACATCAATTTGCATCATATTTTGCATAAGCACAATATTTTCAAAAAAAATAAAATAAAATAAAATAAAATTTCTTTTATAACAAAAGAGTAGAAAGTGAAACATTACATCCAAAAGATAGGAATAGTTTAAGAAAACCAAGAAAATTAGAAGTTTTCTTATACGAACTAGTAATAAGTAGTTATGAGCTGTTGTCCCAAGGGTTAGTAAGATGAAGGAAGTCACTAATCTGAGGATAAAAATAAGTCTGAAAAATAGTTTCTATTCTGGAAACCAAACATTTGAATGTTGATACCCTACAATATGCACCTACACACGTCTTGAAACTCGGGATAGTAGAGGATACCTTGAAATGCTCTTGTCTGAAAGCCAAAGTATGAAGGAAGTATAAAAATGGTGAAAAGAAAAAAAAATGAACACTGGTTTTGTATCGCCAAGGCAGCAATAAAAAAAAGTATAGCGAGGGTGCCTCTTCACCTAGTGCCCTAAGGCCAACTGGTCTGGAAGTCACTGCTAAGCCTTAGGTGGTGCAAGACAAGGAAAATATTATCACCAAATCTGCAAGCACATGAGTAATCGGTCGGTTAGTACCTCAAGAAGTATTAACGGTCGCATGAAAATGTGTAAGCAATTCTAAGTATTCATCAAAGTAAAAAGTACTAAGGTAGATGGACAAGAGTATGATAGCTTGAATTGAATTCTCTGAGTGTAGGGATGTTCTTTACAGACACGTGGGGTTATATGATCAATGTTTGGACAAAAGGTAGGAATGAAGAATAAAGACGATGTTTTATTGAGGGATGATGTGATTTCTAACATTTTTTCATGACTATTAAGATAGGGCTCATGACAACTGAAAAGCTAGTATAGTTGGAAACTCTTCTTTTCAAAGTATTTCTTTTATGGTTCTTGTCTTTATCTGTAAATTTCACCATCTTTCTTTTGTTATAGGATTTTATGGGTGTAATCCGCTGAAAACCCTCAGGAGACAACACTCCTCCTACTAGGGACACCTAGAGGTTTAACGGCTTGTTGCACGTGCTCAGTGCAATCGTGTCTGCCTACGAAAGTGTGCTTAGTTTTCTCCTTTCTTTTTCTCCTCTTGAATAAACTAGTTTGCTCGGGACGATCAAAGATAAGTTTGGGGGTATTTGTTCAGTCGATAAAACTGCACATTTGTAGTATATTTTTCCTACCATTTTTATATTAAAAAAGGACTATATTATAATATATTATACATATGAGGGTTTATGTGTAAAAACATTATTTTCCATGTGTTAATATATGTTAATTATCATTTGGTAGGAAAATGTATGCAAATAATATTATTGGTCTAATCCTAGTAGAACAAAGTCTACTAAAATCTTATTTGAGTTGTTGTGCAGAATATTTCCAAGTTGTTATGCAGGATTTAACAAACAAATCAATTTGTTGAAGAAAACTTGCCAAATTAAGAAGCAAACTTGGAGACCAAGTCTGGAAGCAACCGAGAGATGATTTCTGAATTCTAAAGATGCCTAGGATTGCCAAATGTCACCATCAGAGAGCCAGAGAAATATGATCAAAAGATCCCTACCATTGGCCGCGGATCCGCGGCCAAACCCACCCTTGGGCCGCGGATCCGCCGCATTATTGATGAGTTGGAATGCAAGATTTTGGGAGATTGATTACTGCAATATTTTACCAACTTTTCAACTAAAAGATTCTGGCTTTGCACTATAAAAGGGCACCGAGGGCCTCTTGGAAAAATCATCAAGCCGGCGAGATCACGAAGTCCAAGACGGCTCACGCATCCAGGCTGATCATCAACGGTTCATCTACCTCCTTGGAAGAGATCAAGAAGCAAACCAGGTTTTTGTAATCATTTTCTAAGAAATCAAAGTGTACTTGATCTTGTTGATTAATAAAGGTAGTTCTTTTTCTTATTCTATTTCTTCGTAGTTTAATTATGCAATTTCTCTCCATCTCTTTTTCTCCCAACATGCGCGAGTAATTCTCCGCTTGTTAGGGTTCGTAGGATTAGGGTAGGTTAATGGGTGATGAAAATAATTAAACCCTTTTTAAGTCCTATAAAGTTTAGGAACTTTATCAAAATAATCATTAACATCCTAATCGGGCGCGCTAGCAATTCTTTGCTAGTTCCGACCGCGATTAGAGATTAGATTAATGATTGTTTTGGTAAAGGCTAGATATGAACGGAGTTCCGTGTCAAGATAAGGGTTACGAGTGGGATTCCTTTTCCCTCCAGAAACCTTAATCTACACGCATCACCGTCGTTCTAGTTCTAAATCTATTAATGGATAAAAAGGGTAACTTTTAATTAATCTTCCATAACTGCTAAATCCTAACGAACCCTACAAGCCCTATTATTATATTATTTAAATCTCTAAAATAATCTAGATCTATATTTAACATTCTTGTTTAAAGTAGATCTAGAAACTTTTCACAAAATTCTTTATTCCTCCTCTCTTTCTCAACACATCTAAAGTAAGAATAAAAGATTCCACGTTTCCCAGAGGACGACCCGTACTCATCTCGGTCTAGCTACGCGCGACACCGTTATTGATTGCGGTTATTTACTACAAAAACACACTCTTTCGTATCAATCAGTCACGTCAGGCTTGTCTGAGATAATAACTGATTAGGGTGATATCCCGGTGACATAGGAAATTTTGCTTATCCTTATATGGTAGGATTCTCGTTTTGAGGCGAGTTTTCTTTGGATCCGCACCGGAGGGTCGGGTCATTTCTTGAGACCAGTCAGACCTGGAGGCCTGATGTTGTTTAGCCTATTCCGGAGATCATTGTGTTGCCTACTGTTGAGATAGTTGTGCCAGCCGTTGCTAAGATTATCAAGGTGTCGCTTCCAGAGTTCATGAAGCTAAAGTCATCGCTGTTTACAAGCATAGATGTGACAGAGTATCCTTAGTCATTCATGGATATGATGGATATGATGTTTAGTTTGTTGTGATGCTTTGATGCGAGATCGGTGAAGTTGGATAGTTTCATTTTGAAGAGTCTTGCTCAGACCTGATGTGAGTCGATCGGGAGAGACCAAGTAGCGAGTCTTCCTCCGATGACTTGGGACGAGTTCTTAAGGGTATACTTAGCTAGATTTCTTCCATAGAGTGTCGGATATGCCGAATTCGTACTTTTGAGTCTTTGTGTAAGACTCCGGATATGATCGTAGCCGAGTATGACTTACAGTTCGCGTAGCTATCGCGATACACTCCCTAGTTGATCGATACTGAAGAGAAGTGGCTTATAAGATTTGTGTGAAGCCTTAATGTGTAGTTGTTCTTCCCCGTCGATACTGGAGATTTGATACGTATGAAAAGGCGTTGTATACGGCCACACTTTCAGAGGAAAATCTTGATGAGATTGCAGTTGTTTCGGAACGGAAGTGAATTCATTAAAGATTGCTAGTTTCTGGGAAGTTCGATAGAGATGATATCGGCAGAAGCTATGACGGGTTCTTTCCGGGATTCTATAGTGATAGAGAATGAACCCAGGGCCAGTTGTATGACGCGTACTCAGAGGGCTAGAGGCCGCCGTCGTTGATGTGTTACATTGTGAGAGACCAACCTACTTGGTCAGGAAGTGTTCTAAGAGGTGCCAGTATGTGACGATTTTCGTCGCTACTCCTCACTAGGTGATTGTATTGAGAGTCCATGGTATAAGTGATCCACAAAGGGAACAAGACCCAGAGATAGAGGATGCTAGACCATGGGCAGAAGGCAAGTGGGAATCCTTACTTTGCCAACTCCGGGTGTACAGACACTTTTCGACATTGAACAAAGTGTACTTCAATGTTATTTGTTTTTTTATTTGCGTTTTGGTAATCCGAAT
This sequence comes from Agapanthus africanus, assembly GCA_030015575.1. NCBI lineage: Eukaryota > Viridiplantae > Streptophyta > Magnoliopsida > Asparagales > Amaryllidaceae > Agapanthus > Agapanthus africanus. Next base: position 66,916,783 of record JASDDO010000008.1, on the reverse strand, counting down.
ATCACATTTTTGACGTTGAAGAAAGGATAATTCGACATCCGTTATTTTGACTTATGTGTTTTGATAATTTGAGGGTCACACATATGATTTGTGCACACCAGGTGCACTTGTTTGAGATTTTTCATGCACAGTAGCTGCATTTGATTGATGTTTTGTGCACATCAGTACTTGATTGATTTTTTTGTACACTCTAAACGCATTTGATATTATTTTGTACACACCAGTTGCACATGTTGATATTGATTTATGCACCTTGATGCACTTGATGTTGATTTTGTGCGCCCCGATACACTTGATGTTGGTTCCATGCACATTCGATGCATTGGATGTTGTTGTTATGCATACCCGTTGCATTAGACACTGTTTTTTCTTTCATGCATACCCATGGCATGTGATTTGGTTTTCGTGCAAACCCATTGGGGTTGATTTCGTTTTCGTGCATTGCACTTGAGGAGATATATTATAACTTGATTATATATTTTCGCTTGGTCGTGTGGTATAGATATTGCACTATGGCTATGGTAATAATTATGTACTAGATGTATACAATTGATTTCGTATTTTGTATTTTGCATCATAACTTGTGTAATTCTCATAGTATCTGCTAGAGTTACAGTTATTGGAGTTTTATACTTTTGATTTTTCATGCGTACGTGTTGCGATGGTGTAGTCCTAAATCATGTGGAACTTTGGAGTTCCGTTGATTGGAGCGGACATTATGTTTTCAGAATTTGGATCCCGGTGATTTGATTTGAGTGGTCAAAATATTTTAAGATTGGGGTTAAATTTAAATTTGGGGAACGAATTTCTTTAAGGGGGATATTGTAACATTTTGGAAAATTATAAATATTAATTTATAATTTAAATATGAATATTATGAGTTTATGAAAATTATATCATGTATATATTTTTGGTTTCGGATTGGTATCCGTAAAAATGTAATTATTTTGGGAAAAATGAAAATATGTGATATCATAAAAATGATAAGTGTTTTATTTTTAACATGATATGATATTTTGGTGTAAGGTGGTGGTATTTATGTGTATAGGTATTATTGTAAAAGGGTTTTTATTTGTTAAAATGAGTTGTGGTATATGTTAGGATGAATTAACCTCCATGCACATTATACCATCCAAACACCCTCATCCCTCCACCTCCTCCTTCTTCCTTTACACCTCCTCCTTTCTCTACACAATTCCTTTACACCTCATCCACTCTATCAAATTATCATGGTTCATTCTTGAACTCTCAAACTGAATTCATCCACTTTCCTTCAACCCTTACTTCAAACCTTATTCATTCTTCACTAAACCAAAAGGAAAGTTGATGATTTATTCATGAAAGTTGTTCATATCATCAAGTTAGAGCCACTACAATCTCAAGAAACTTCAAACATACATTTCAAGAGCTAGATTCTCTTTTTTCCCCATCCACTTAGGTAAATACCATCTTTCTTGCAAGTTTCATAGTGTTAAATATCAGTTTTCCTTGTGATATATCAGAAAAATAGGATTTTTGATAAGTTTGTGATGATCAAATTGAATCTGGAACTAGTAGGATTGTCTATAAAATAAAATAAGAAAATTGTGATATGATGAGACCAGCAGAAGACTATCCTAGAAGCCCGAGTCTCTAACTCATCTTTTTGACCGCCGGAATATTGGGAAAAACCGCCACTGGCGAGTCCTCTGATGAGTTAGGTTTTGATTTTTTTTATGTAGCTTCATTTGGTAGTAATTAGGCTACTATATTGTTTATTTTCTCCCAGATTACATATATGGAAATCTGGAAGTGTTTTAGTTTGGTTTTGGCAATGTTTCTGATATTTAAAACTTGGTTTTTCATATTTCTATACCTCGACCTGATCATTCGACGTTTGTACATCGATGTCAGGGTTATTTGATCGTATTTAGCATAAGTGAGCTCTAGGTTCCAACTTATGTGTGCTTCGCTAGTTATGTCGTTTTTGATTTAGATATTTATACCGTTGTGTCATAATTACAATTGTAGGTACGATCGCGGAGATTCCGAGACAGCAAGGACGAGCAAAGCGGTTGTGGATTTCGACCAGCTCGATATATCGGTGAGTATATTTATATCTACGGGGAAAGTCGGGTGGATGGCGTATAGCACCCCTGCAACCAATTAATTAGGATAATCATATTATATACTTAGACTATAGTGTCATGTTAGATAATTTAGTTGATAACTAAATTAGTGTTTAGTTTGTATCTAGTAGGTGGAATGTATGTGTGGATATATCTTGATATATGATTATGGGTATATATGCATGTGACTATGGATCCATACGTTATTGGTTGGATATTGGATGGATATGGAACGAGGGATGATTCGTACCGATTTTGATGAGGATAGTGTACAGAATACGACCGAGATTTATTTGGACTCGCGGAGTCATGCATTTATCCCGATTGGGACATTTAAATTCTTTGAGCTATACTCTTTTAAACACTAACGATTCGTTTTCCATTTTTAAATAATAAATGATAAGGATGCACTGCTACTCCCAAATGGAGACCTATTTTAAATATACCGCAGCTTCCTTATTTGCAAAATAACGTTTCGTTGCATTTTCAATGGTAATGGTATAGTTCATAATAGTTAGCTACGTTTAATAATTATGTACGTTACGATTATGTTACTTTTTATACGCCCGTGATTCGATTATCTGTTATATATGCTAGTTACATTGTTTAATAATTATATATGTTAGTTGCATTATCATTATCATACGAACACACTAATAGAATACTGCACAACTACTAATAATTTTTATGTTGTACAAATTACAGACGCGCATGTTACACTACACATCATTGATACTGCGATGACACTGTAGGACTGCTATACTACGTTATATCCATGTAGATGTCGATACGGTTTAGTATGAGTTCTTTATATACAGGGGGTTGATTGTGTGTGTGTGTGTGTGTGTGTGTGTGTGTGATGTGGATAGGGATTGAAAGATATTCTTCTACGAATACATTGATAGAACACAACTACTAATGACTGCCATGTTGCACGAGCACAGACACGTATATTACACAACACATCATTAGTATTGCCATGATACAGTAGGAACTGCCGCATCTGTTCGTGTGTTGATTATATATATGCACGACACATGATGATACTTGCTGATTGAATTGCGAATACCATTACCATGGATATTCGTATATGATTGATATGGGTTTTATGATGTTTTTATCTATGATGATATATCTCAGTGGTATGGGACACTGCTATATATATATATTATATCATCAGAATGAATTATGCAAATGTTGTTCTTAGTAACTTGGTGTTTTCCATGTATTTGAAAATCACGATGTGATTTATAAACACTAGAGTATGTTTTAAAAATGCGGTTTTCTCTTGACATGATGAGTTAGCATCCACTATGAGCTTGATGTTTTCTGATTTGATTTTATTCTTTACCGAGTGGGGGAGTTAAACAGTTGGGAACATGCTACGTTATCCGGACTGAGTGGGAGAGTATACAGTTGGATATATGGTGGACCCGATCGAGGCTGAGGGGCAGGAAAGCCGCATTTGAGGCGGGGAGCCTAGCGAGAACACTCGATACCGGAGATAGATTAGAGCACGGTGGATATCCGGGGGATACTGACCAGGGCTATTGATATCGAGGGAGGATTGGTCTGATGAGACGGTGCCTACGATATCTGGATTTACGTGTCAGTGATAGACACGGGAGTTATGATGATTTCTAGTGTCGGTATGGACACTCGGTAGATGATGAGTTGAGTGCCGATGATGGACACTCGTGACATTTAGAGTGTTGATGCTGGACACTCATATGTTGATGTGGCGCGATCCGTTGAGATGCACTGTTATAGATTATACTATATAGTATCCAAACATGAGTGATCCATAGAATGGCACCTGAATTTTATTTTCACACATTGATACATATAAAGAGATTTTCAAATGAGCTATAGCCTCACTATTTTGACGTGTCTGGATGACACATGGATCTTTTAAACGGAAACCTTCTTAGAACTCATTTCTAAAAATCGAGACGTATATTTTAAACAAAACACATATAATACTTCATAAAACTACGTCTGCTGCTTGTGCCGTGACATACGTATCATACGGCTATTTTGAAAAGGTTTTATATACATATTTTTGTTACTTTATAGGCTTATACATGGATGCATGCTATACACATATGAGATGATATATTTTCATGTTTATGTGATAGTTATTGATGCGATTATAGTTTATACATATATTAGTACAAGATATGATAGTACTATATTTTATGACATAGGTAGACCTTTATACATTTCGATTTCTACTTATGATATACTTTTATTCACTAAATTGGCAACTCACCCCCGTCATGTCCCAGTTTCTTGTAGAATTGACCGCTCAGATCAGTAGCGGATGGACAACACACTTCTTACTTTGGTGATTGCTTTGGTAGGTGGGTTACATGTTGTATCGTAACCATACATTGTATATGTATATTCTTTTGGATCTAGTTAAAAGCTTCATCGACCAAAACTTGTATTGTGTGGATTTAGAAGCGAGACTTAGATGTTTACGTGTTTTTGGGTGTCGTACTCATTTGGAGTCGACTTTTTATTGTTATTGTTCATGTTTCGCTTTCTATTTCTTTGCCTTGGGTGTCGTATATTATCTGCGTGGTTACTCCATCGTTTGGACGTGGAAGCTAGCTCCCGTTAGGGATACTTTATATATATTATGCTTGTATTGAGTTTTATTCAAAATTTACAAAGGAGGTGTTGTTCGATTTTCAAATGTCATAAATGTTTTTCAAACAAATTTATTTACACTTTAAAAAGAAACTTGATTCTTTTTAATAACTCTATCTTTTTAAACTCCACCTCCACTATTTTCATAAAAAGGTTTAGATTCCGGGTTTTGGCTTACTTGGATTGCGTTGACATTTTTAGACGTCACGTGATCTAAGTGCCGGTCACGTGCCGCTTTCGGGTCATAACACTTTTGTCCATAACTTATTAATCCATCAAATGGACGTCAAGACAACCTTCTTGAATAGTGATCTTGATGAAGAAATATATATGGAGTAACCCCCAGGCTTTGTAGAAAGGGCAAATGAATATAAAATTTGCAAACTTATAAAATCCCTTTATGGCCTAAAACAAGCTCCAAAGCAGTTGCATAATAACTTCGACAAAGTAATTCTTGGCTATGGATTCACTATTAATAAGTTTGATAAATGTCTTTATTTCAAATCTATTGGTAGTGAGTTTATAGTTTTATGTTTATATGTAGATGATATTCTAATTTTTGACTCTACTATAGTTGTAATAAATGAAGTAAAATCATATTTATCATTAAGTTTTGATATGAAAGATCTAGGCGATGCTAACTATATACTTGGTATGAAGATCACTAAGTTAGGAAATAGTTATGCTCTTTCCTTATCGCATGCTATAAGAAAACTATTAAAAAATTATAATTATTTTGATGTCAAACTTGTTTCTATTACTTTTGATCCTAATATTCATTTAAGAATGAAGGACAACCTGTAATGCAAAATAAATATACTCAATTGATAGGATCTTTAAATTATATTTCTACTCGCACTAGACCTGATATATCATATGCCATTGGGAGATTAAGTAGATTTACTAGTAGCCCTAGTGAAAAACATTTGAAAGCTTTAGAAGGATTTTTCAAGTACTTAAAGGATACAATGGATTATTGTTTAGCATACTTGAACTTTTCAAACCAAATTGAGGGGTATAGTGATTCAAATTGGGCCACAGATACCTTAGATGTTAAGTTTACCACTGGATTTGTTTTTGTACATAGTGGTGGAGAGATTAACCGGGGTTTCTTGTAAGCAAACAATAATTGCTCGTAGCACCATGGATGCTTGATCATTGATATTTATTGCATATTTATACGGTCATTTTCCCTATTATTATTAATTACTAAAATGTGTTATTTGTAAATTAAGAACATATGTGGGTTTATTTGTAAAAAGATTATTGTGATATGTTTTTAATTTATAATTAATATAATTGGGGAATATATGCATATCATATTTAAATAAAATATCCATGAGATTATTAATTATTAAAATATGCATATAATGTCTTAACCAATATTATTAAGATATCATATCATTTAATTGATTGAAATATTATCTCAAATATGACAAATGCTACTAATAATTTGATTTGAAATATTGTGCAGGTATTATAATAAATTAGTTCAGGTCTGAAATATAAGTAGGAAATCCATATTAAATCGAATTACAGAACCAAATCCGCCGAATGTTAGGAGCAAATTGAAGAATCTCGTAACAGCAGAGAAAGAATATATTTTCAAAATATTTTTATCGGAAATATCTCCTAATATCACGAGAAGATAACACGAAAAATTTGTTGATGCAACTCCACCAAAGGACAGCGGAACGGAGGCCGTTAGGGGCATATGGCGGCAGAAGCACGGTCATCTAGTAGCCGTTGGATATGAAAATTCAGGGGCTTGATCGTCTTTGCACACACTTCAATATGACGTCTAGGGTTTCAAGTTCTAAAGCCTATAAAAAGGACCGAGAGCAAAAATGAACTATCTATCGACTGATCTATCGATCAAGCAATCTAGATATCTTGAGAAAATTAGGGCTGTAATTTACTTTTTCAGCTAGCAAGTTCTGTAATGCAATTGTTTATTCAATAAAAGGAATAGTTTTTTTGTCTCCTTACTTTTTGCATTTACTTTCCGCAATTTTAATTTTTGTTATTTCTTATGGGTTTGTTCATTTTCAATTTTTCCTCGTTTAAATCGTCTATCCCAATGAACGAGTAAATTCTCGCTTGTTTGGGTTTGTAGGATAGGTTAGTATAATGGATGAACAAAATCATTAACTTCTTTTTTTTAAGTTTTAAATTTTATAAACTTCAGCAAAATGAATATTAACCCTCTTATCGGGCGTGTTATCAATTCATGATAGTCACGACCACGATTTGAAATTCATTAATACTTGTTTTGTTGAGAGCTTGAGATAAATAAGGATTAATGGAAGGACAAGGGTCAGTGGAGGGAAACCTTAATCCCTCCAAGAACCCTAATCCACATTCATCGCTATTTCTCTAGTATTAAATAATTAAAAGATAAAAAGAATTATTTTTAAAGCTCCATTCATTAACTACTAAATCTTATAAACCCTACAAGCGTTTCTTTTATAAAATTTTCAAATCTTCCTAATATAAAACAATAAAAATCCCAATTTTCTTTGTTAACTCGTCTAAAATAAGATGAGCAATTCACCATTTCCCTGTGGATGGCCAGTACTCACTATCGGCTAGCTATTGCGACACCGTTATTGATTGCGGTAATTAGAACACAAAAGGACTCACTTTTTTGAACCAATCAAATGGCGTCATTGTCGAGAAAATGGTAGTTTTTCTTGTTATTCGGGTTGATTTCTAAAAAAACCAGAAAAAATAAAAATAAAAAGAGAACCAAAAAACCGCATTTTGTGTTTAACGATTCTTGTGCGAGTTTTGCAAGAAATCTGTAGCACTTGGAATGAACCAACAGAGATTCAAAGACTGTCAAATAGGACCATAGAAGTATTGGAGTGCTGTGAAATTTTTTGGAGAAGAGACTCCATCAGACGGCGGCGGAACCGTGACCAATTGACGTGTTTGGCGGCTAAACCGCAGTCATCTTAGGGAGTTAATCCCCCAAATCTTTCTGGTACTATTTTATTGTCTTCCTCTCTCCTCTGAAGCTCCAATAAACCGTTTCTACCTATAGAATTCTTTGCAAACAATGCCGCTAAAAAATATTTTTGAGTGTTTTAGATTTTGGTTTGTTTTGCATATTTAAAACGGACATTAAGGGGCAAGAAATCCAAATTCAGATTAAGCGGGGATTTCATCACTCTTCCTAGACCCCATAAATCACAAACAAGTATACATATCACCCTACATTAATAAAAAATATCTAGACCAAATCTCTAAGGACAGTCACGCTCAATTAGGACAAAAGAGGGTCGTGGGTAATTTATTGTTTATCCGCATTTTTCTTGTGGTGTCTAAGGCAAGTATGACTAAGGAAAGTGGTTTACTTAATTAGGCACGCTATTTCGGTGATTCGTATAGCAGATACCTCCCACTTAGATGGAACTTACCTGGCTGCAAGATTGACAAGTATGTGATAGAGGATTTATCATACGTCTTGTCCTTTTGAAGTCTGGGAGCGGTTTAGTGATTTGACCTAAGTGACCCTAGCTCCAGGAATTGTTTGTGCACATTTGTGATTGGTTGAGTCGAGTCTCTCTTTCCAAGCAAAACAATTTCAAAAATCCAAAAAAAAGCTTTAAAAAATTACCATTTCACCCTCTTTTCTTTTCATTCTCTTATGATGGGTAACCCAAACTGACCAACTCTTGGAGAGTTTTGCTATACACAACCAGATATTTCTTTATATCGTTATTGCTTTGGTAGAACTTCCGACCCCAACATTTCTTTAAGAGATAGGATAGAGGGCTATAGAAATAACAGTTGGACAACTCACTCAAATTTCTAACAACCGTGTCAAAATGCAACACCTTCTTGATAATCCTTTTAAGGCTAGTGAGAAAACTTTTAAACCTATGTCCATTGCCGAGCATATTGCGAAAGCCCATAACCAAAGTTTCATACATTTCACTGCTCCAAAAACCTTAGGACAACAATTACAATCATTTCCATATGAAAATGTTGATACTCCTTTTGAGGCGAATATGGAAACTTTTACACCCATGACCATTGCTGAGAAAATTGCAAAAGTCAGTCGCTAACAATTCAACCAATCTCAATCTTCTTCATATCACAATGTTGATCCTAATCCTATTTGTTCCCTTATAAAAAAGAAAAGAAAAGAAAAGAAAAGAAAGAGAGAAAAAAGCGATGGGAAAAATTCCACTAATAGAGCATCACGTGCCCACACGTGATGCGCCTTAGAGCAAACATTATATTACGCTTGGCAATTAAGGCTGAAATTGAGCCTCACGTGCAAACACGTGAGCATCTATATACAAAGTATATAGGCGCCTTCCTAAAACAAATAACAGGCCAGAGAAGCTCACGTGTCAGCACGTGATGCTTTTTGTTAGGCTTAACTTCATAGGGGTCACGTGCCACACGTGACATTTCTGAACATTAGCTCACGTGCCAACACGTGATGCCTTTTCTCTGGGACTGCCGCGTATAAGCAAACCGGTTTAATGCTATGGGGGTCATGTGCTACACATAAGAGTTCCTAAACACCTTTCAAACTGATAGAATTAAATTCTGAATAAAGGGATTAAAACCCTATTTGGAAAATATTTCCTTAAATCTTTCTAAACAAGAAAGATTACGCTCTGTAAAATAGAGCACCGTTGGATTAAAGATCCAATGGTGATTAAAAATCACCAAGCTACAGAATAAGCTCTGTATGTGAAAATATTTTCCCAATCTTATTAAAAACAAGAAAAATATTTTCTGTAAAACAGAAGTACTTGGATCAAAGATCCAATGGTGGATAAAATCCCCAAATCAATTAAAAAATCTCTCAACGAGAGATTTCCTTAACTAAATCAACAAATTTACCTCTACTATATAAAGGACCCAAGACTTCAAGTCTTGCAGACAGAAGGAAGAGACCCCCCATAAGATTTGAGAAACAAAAAAAAAGAAGAAGAGCTCTCTTTTAAAAAAAGAAAGCCTAGGTAAGAAGAAAGGCATAAAGATCATTTTATCTCTTCTTTGATATTTCAAGAGTTTAACTCTTCTAAAAAGAACTTAGTTCTTCCTCTGGTTGAGATCTGCAAAAGCAGATCTCCCCACAAGTTGAGAATTTAATTCTCATCGCGGAGATTCTGTCATGCAGACTCAAAACTTAGGAGAAAGAACCAAGTTTGAAGAGTTTAATTCTTCCAAAGATATAGGAATTTAATTCCTCTGATAAAACTAGGGTTTAACCCTGCATAAGAATTTAATTCTTATAAAACAAGGGACATGAAATTCTCAAAACTAAGATCAAGATCCCCATGCATATAAAAGAAACGATTAGCGTTCAATGCTATCACAACATATCACGTGTTCCCACGTGAGCACCTCTGAGGAACGAAAGGAACAACTGACATCGCCTCATGTGATCCCATATGACGGCCTAATAGTTCTTAGCACTTTCAAAAGGAAAAAGGGAATAAATCAAGGACAGTTTCCATTTTGGGGCACCTCACGTGATCCCATATGACCCCCTAATAGTTCTTAGGAAAAAGGTAATAAATCAAAGACAGTTCTCATTTTGGGGCGCCCCACGTGATTCCACGTGACCTTCTAATAGTGCCTAGCACTTTCAAAAGAAAAAGGGGGATAAATCCAAAGACAGTTCCCATTTTGGAGCGCCTCATGTGATCCCATGTGACCCCTAATAGTGCTTATCACTTATAAAAGAAAAAAGGGAATAAACCCAAAGAATTAGTGCCCAATTCTCAGGTGCCTCACGTGCCACACGTGAGCGCTCCAAATTTCAGTGTTTAACACTGCTTTAGAGCCTCACGTAGGAGCACGTGAGCGCCAAGCAGATATTAGTGTTTAACACTGTGAGTGGCAAACCTTATCCCAAATTAGCCAAGTCTCCCAAGGCCAAAACCCTTTCGATTACCTAGCCCTCCTATGCTCAGGTCTCCTTAAATCGATCTTATTTCCAAAGATTACCAATGATCTCCTAACAGATGGTATCTAAAATTATGTTCATTCCACCATGATCTCTCTCTTCAATCTGGAGTTCGGTTCAAAGGTACATCTCTCCATACCTCTAATACATGTCGTTGTAATTCTTCAGCGTCTTCAGAGAGATGGAGGGTATTGACAACCAACAGCTCTTTGGTGCACTCCCGAACCCATGAGCACATTCCTATGGACTGCAATGTGCTTAAACTAGCTACGGACCGTAACGTTCTTAAACTAAAGCAATAGAGCCCAAATGCTTTTTTGTTGGGTCTGAATGACCCCAAAATCATGTTGAGTGGATCTTAGTCTAAAAATTAGACTAACGTATCCTCAAAAAACATTTAAGTTGATCTTAATCCCAAATGAGATTAACGATCCTTAAATCAAAGCAAACCCAAATCTAAGAATATACAGATTTGGACTAATCCACGCCCTACGGGCGACAACACAAATTAGTCTCCGTATACAATTTACGGGCAACCAAAAATAAAACAAACACACATGACATGAAGTGACCTTCTGGAGCAGGAGAAAGTGGTTACCGCGATGCAGTAACGTAATTAACTGCAGGGACTTGCGCCTGCAGGGAAGAGCATCCCCACAATCAAAAACCCCTCACTACGAGGGGGAATTTGACGAAGTCTGCTACAACGGCCGCATCCATTCAAACCTCCGATACCCGGTGCCACAAATCAACTTGGCATCTTCGGAGAGGTGGATGGATAAATGCAAATAGCATCCGCCCCCAAATTCAGGCAAGACGTTTGTCTTCCCAGTTTTCGGCGGTAAACAGATTCTGGCATGCCCGGTGGGACCTTTTCCTCTTTCCAATCCACACTTCGTGTGTCGTGTTCATGAACGAATCGCGGTTTAATATGGTTGCCCTTTGATTCGAGGTACTAAGATTTGGTGTCTTGCTCCAGGCAGAAAAAGAGAAATCGATGGCTTCCAACTGCTCTTACAACGGCAACTCTCGCTCCGCCCCAACTAGAGGAGTGACTTACGGGCCCCAAGAGGCTTCCATCTTCGCCATGTCAGTGGAACAGGTGACTCAGGACACCACTGGACTGTTCTTTGGGACCATGATCCCACCATCAAGCTTCAGCGTCCCGGTGCCATCACAGGAGGCTCCAAAGAAGTCGGTCTTCGATCGGCTTGCAACTATCGCGGCCCCTCTCAATGGGTCGTTCAATTCCAATGCCTCAGTCTTTAATAGGCTGAGCCTATGCTCAAGTGGGCGTGCAAAGAGGCTCGCGATACCTGAAGGGGTTATCCCGAAGTGGATAGCCATTCCTGTTATGAGAGACAAAACCGTCAAAGGGGCTTCTCTTGCTAGAGGATCGGTTTTCGTAAGACTGGCCGTTCCAACTCCTGCCGTAGGTGAGGTCATTAAAAATGCTTCCCTTGCCAGAAAGTCTGCCTTCGACAGATTGACCGTTCCCTCTCAGCGGACGTCAGTCTTCGACAGGCTGACACCGACAACAACCTCTCATCAAAGCGGGGGACATAACGAGGTCGCTTCCACAAAAGAGGTGATCCCAGCTGCACGACATGCTCGACGTCGCCACTGGCGCTGAGTGAGGAAAGCTGGGGGCAGTTCCCCCTCTGGACTTACCCCACCAGCTCCAATGGTGGAAATTGATGCTGATTTTTCGACTGGGAATAGCTTTGAGCTGCTCAGGAGGGTGCGCAAGAACTCTCCAACTGCTATATTGAAGAAGTCTCCTCCGCCTGCTGAAAGAAAGACACAGGTGAAGACGGGATAGCCTCTTCAGCGGTTGTTCTCCAAGATCCACAGAGTCTGGCGGAAAGTCCAAGACTCTGTAATTGACAAAGATTACTCTCTCTGGCTGAAGAAGACGAAAGCTCGGCAAGATGAGGACCATCCCTTCGTCGTTCCACGGATGGCATCATCTACGTGGGTTCCTACTGCAACGGCCCCCTTAACTTCGGCTTCCCACAAAAAGAGAAGGCCTGAGAATCTCCCTCCACCGGCGACAAATTCTGAGCGTGATGGATACATTGCTTCCAGCAAAGAAGAAAGCCGTACTTCCGCGGGTCATCGACCACTTACATGGTTTGTGACAAAGGCTCAGGAGCTACAACAAAAGCTTCAGGAGATGCTAACAAAGATGGCCGCACTTACGGGGCAGAGAGAAAGCCCGGAAGTATTGTCCGAACAACGCTAATATCAGGAGACCGATACAGAATTCCTGTGGAGAGTACTAGAAAGAAAGGATAAAGAGGCCGTGGAACAAGCCACTAATATGAGGCAGATGACGCTCCTGTTCTAAGACATGGTTGGGATGATGATTCAGCCGGAACCTCCAGCCGAAGATCCGCCGATAATCATTGAAGACGACAGAGGAGAGACATCGAACCCTCCTCCGGTTTTATCAGCAGCCAGGGAGGATACGATCTCCAAAGCTGCCCTTGATGACTATATAGCTCAACAAATACGAGCTCATCAGGCAAGTGAAGCGGCTGGTCAAGTCGCCAAAACTGGGCGACCTTATCCAGGCTGGTACGATCAAATTAAGTACCCGCCGTGATATACGATCCTTAAGTTCCACATGTATAAAGGGACGGGCAATCTGCACCAGCACGCTGCTTAATTCAGGGCTTTGTGCGGTAATACCAGGGGCGATGACAAACTTCTGCTTCGCCAATTCATCGGCAGCTTGGCGGAGATAGCATTTGAATGGTACTCTGAGCTCCCAAATGATTCTATCAAAACATTCACGGAGATGGAATTATTATTCACACAGCGGTTCGTGAGCGCAAGTGAGTGTACCCTGATCACGGCATTAATCAATGCCAGAGTGAATCCAGGAGAGACCTGAGTTCAATATACAATTCGATGGTGTAACCTGTGGTCAAAATGCGAACAACGCATAGAAGAAGCGCCTGCCGTGGGCATGTTCATGGGAACCCTTGATCCCCAGGCAACTATATCCCAGTTTATGATGTTCTTCAATCCGACCACTTTCCAGGCCTTGATTGACAAACTGGCCCAAATGGACCAGATGGGTCATAGGCCGTCCTCTTCAAAGACAGATCTTCGGAATGAAATGGGCAAAGGGAAAGCGACCTTCGTAGCCAACGCTCAACAATAACCGAGTGACCCGAAACCATTAGCTTGCCAAAACAACAAGCCAAGATCCCTCGAAGAAAAGTTGAGACATCCTTACTCGTTCCCTCGGGATAAAACAAGGAGACTATTCGAACTGGCGGTGCGCAACAGGCTCGTCACTCTGCCGGATCCGAGATGCCCACTCCAACCGGGCGATGTCAACAATCCCAATTACTGCCCCTACCACCGAATAGTGGGCCACCCAATCGAAGATTGCTACGTCTTCAAAAACTGGGTTGAAGACCAGTAACAACAGGGCAAGTTCGCGCTGTCCGAAAGCTAGAAGGTAAACCCGCCACAACAGCACGCTCCTAAAAAGGTGGATACGCCGGGGGAATCATGGTCATTTGTAGAGGAAGCTCCGTGGGAAGTTGTCCTTTTGGCTAGAACTAAAAGAATGCTGAAGGATCTTTAAGCATGTTCGGCAATTAGGTGGAAAAGCCCGCTGGAGCTTGAGATTATTGGCAGGATGCTGAAACCGCACCCAACACCGAAAGTTGGAAACGATGGGCAAAGCCTTTAGGCCAAGCCTCCGAAGTCTTCAAAGAAAAAGAAGAAGGCTAAGAAGCCCGTGCGGCTCGGCGGCAATCGTACGGTTCTACAAAAATATATCGACGCACCGTAGGAATACAACCAAAAGGCGCGGACCCCGGTCACATTGGAAGAGTTCCTCAAGAATATTCTTGAGAATGGAGACAGTGACAATGATGAAGGAGACGGCTCGTCAGAAGAACCCGAAGATTTCGGGGCGAGTTGCTACATGATCTCTCACTCGTCGATAAATGACAAAGAAGCTCCTAACATAGAGAAACTGGGGCAGAACCAGAGCCAAAATCCCTGGAACTGTCAGACGACCTGATCGACAGGCTGCTGAGCGAAGCTCTTCAAAAGAGCAAAGCTGATCGAGAACGTGAAGCGGCCATATACGAAAAGTCCAAGCATCGGTGTCAGGCTGAAGAAGTTCCGGTAATGAGAAGTTATAAAGTACCTCAACCAGATCGAAGTGCCCCTACCACCAGCAAGAGCAGAATCAAGATAAGGAAGCAGTTCGCCAAAGCTCTGTCAGTGGGAATGAGTTGCCCACCGACACCGCTTCAAGCGGATGAAGCGCAAAGCTCGTCGGGAACAGAGAAGCATGCCAGATGAGCGTAAATGAACAGCCGGTAACTGTCATATGGTTAATGCCATTTTGACAAAAGGAAAATCTCAAGTTCTTACCTTAGGGAGCGACTCTGACGAAGAAATAGCCCTTGGCCCTCTCTTTAAGGAATCCACCTCCGGAAAAGAAGAAGAGAAGAAAAACCACGAGAACATCTAGCTGCGTAACCGTATGTTGCCTGAAAGGAACCTCGGGCCTACAAACAAAGGTTCAAGCAAAAGAGACAAGGGGAAAGAAAAAGTCTCTGAGGAGATTGCCCTCGATGATAGAGTCGCCGAAGAGCTCACAGCCAAGGAGCCGCCCAAGAAGAATAAGGTGGATTACAATGTCCTGGCACATCTGAAGAAGATACCCTTACAGTTGAGTATTTTGGATGCCCTTCTCCTATCTAAAGAGGTATGAGATTCCCTGATCAAGGCGTTACAAGAGCCTGGCTAGTTTCAAGCCTTCCTTGCAGAAGAAAAGATGAAGGACGAGCTGGAAGAAGTCCACATGGCTGCATCACCTTCAGCGATGAAGACATCCTTCTCGGAACGTGCGAACACAACCGTCTGTTATATTTAACCGGGTACCGTTACGATATCAAGATAGGAAAGATCCTGGTCGACAACGGATCCTCTGTCAACCTTCTCAATGTAAGAGTGTTGAAGGAGATTTGCATGAATGTGCAGCACTTGGCTCAGGATAAAATTACCATCTCCGGTTTTAACTCCCAACCATCACAAACGCTCGGGTCTGTAATACTGACATTACGCTTTGGGCTTCTCGTCACTGACATCAAGTTTCATGTCATCGACGCCAAGACTTGCTATAACTCTCTGCTCGGCCGGCCTTGGTTACACAAGTACAATATCATCCCTTTTACACAACATCAGTGTATGAAGTAATTCAAAGACGGACTCGAGTACACCGTTACAGGAAAGTTAAACCCATTCTCCGTAAACGAAGTCCGCAAATATGAAGATGCTAAGTACTTCTTACCAGACTTCGAAGACACGGAAAGATGTCGTAAATCGGAGAATCAACAGAAAGCCATCGCCACCATCCCGATCTTTAGGAGCGATATCGAAAATGATGAAGAGATGGTCTTCTCGGGGCAACCCTAAGGAAATAGGTCAGGACCATCTACTTCTATTCTGGTCTTTGGTAGTGACTCTGAGGACGAGGCCAACGCGGTGTTCTCCGTTCGCCCGTCAATGTAGAACTTTGCTGGAGCTGACCAGAGCTTGCAAATCACCATGTTTCCACGACACCATTACAGAGAACTTGATGCACTCGATACATATAGCATGCAAGAACTGCAGACCTTCTATGTTCCTCCTAGGAGAAAAAGTGAAAATGCGATCCTCTTCTACCAATCTACAGAGACTAAGGTGGAAAAAGAAGTCTGGCATGGTGCCGATTTTATGATCGACAGGTTCCAACCAGTCCTTCTGCCCAGATATTACGCAGAGGAATTGAAAAGACTGTTAAGATGCCAAGACGTACCTTTCAAATAAATCGCTCGACAAGTCCAGTTCTACAACAAGATTTGTGACGTTCCCGGGACTCAGTGAAAAATGCCCAACAGGAGGACAGAGACGATGAGACTTGGACACGTTCGGTCCAAGAAACGGGAGCGATTCTATGGCTGCCGTGTTATAAATGATTCCAGTGGAGAAGGGAATACCCCGCCGGATAGCGCTGATGTTGAACCAGAGCGAAATCACGCTGTAAGAATACCAAGTCCGTCATTCGAAGAACAGATCGACAAGCTAATAAGGGAAGTGGGTCAAAAGGTTCGGAATGACCACATCCACTAAATGGCCATTTACGAGAAATCTAGGACGCAACGTCTCATTTAGCAGTCTACAGAAAAAGAAGACTACGATGCCCTTCACCCGCAGCCCGCTGTGCGCTCTCGTCGTAAGGGAAAAGCCCGACGTAGAGGCAACAACAAGGTGAAGAACGAGAATGACGTTCAAAAATAGCGAAGCGAATCCAAGAAGCCACGCGATCGAGTCAGCTGGAATCTGTCTTTTATGAAGAAGATGGGTCGGGAATATTCATTCCCTCAAGACAAGACAAGGAAGATATTCAACTTTATCATGAAGCATTAAATGATGACGCTCTCGGAGTCTCGGCGTCCCAAACAAATAGACGAGGTCCATCATCTGGTTTATTGCTCCTACCACCGAACAATAGGACATCCTCTTGAAGATTCCTTCATTTTCAAAGACTGGGTCAAAGATCAGTATGAACGAGGCATGTTCGCTCTACCCGACAGTTGGAAGGTAACCCCGCCACAAATGCATGAACCAAGAGCAACCTACGCCGTGAAGGAAAGTCCGGATCAACATCGATCTTGGAAACGGACTCGTACCTGATAACAATCTCAAAGGAGGGAGAGCATGAGAATATGGATGACCTCTCCCATTACTTTGCAAATGAAGATGAAGACGAGATGATCTTAGAATTTCCACCGGCACCAAAAGAGCTGGAAGATGGGATACATACCACGGCGGACAACCTGAAAAATATCGACTTGGGGACGGCACATGAGCTAAGGCCAACGTTCGTCAGTGAGCTGCTGTCTGAGAAGCAGGTGGCCACGTTAAAAGACGTGCTTATGCAGTATAACTGTTTCGCATGGAACTATTCCGAGATACCGGGATTAGATCCAGAGATAGCTATGCATAAACTGGCGATATCATCGGACGTCATGCCAGTCAAACAGGCGCCAAGAAGAATGCGGCTCGAACTTGAAATGAGCATCAACGCCGAAGTCAAGAAGCTAATTGACTCTAGCTTCATCCAAGAAGTTCAACATCCCGACTGGATCGCCAACGGTGTCCCAGTGATGAAGAAAAATGGGACAGTATGCATCTGCGTGGACTTCCGGGACCTCAATAAAGCTTGCCCGAAGGATGACTTCCCATTACCGGTTACCGAACTGATGATTGATAACACGTTCACTCACGGGGTCTTTTCCTTCATGGATGGATCTTCAGGCTATAATCAAATAAAAATGCATCCTGAAGACCAAAAGCACACTGCTTTCCGGACTCCGCTGGGCATATTCTGCTACAAAATGATGCCCTTCGGTCTGAAGAACGCTGGCGCCACCTACCAGAGGGCCACGACAAAGATCTTCGATGACCTCATATACGAGATTGTTGAATGTTATATCGACGACCTCATGGTGAAAAGCAAATCGTACGAGGAGCACTGGGAGCATCTGAAGATAGTGTTCCAGCGCCTTCGGATGTACAACCTGAAGATGAACCCTCTGAAATGCGCCTTTGGAGTTTCCTCAGGCAAATTCCTAGTATTCATTGTACGACACCGAGGCATCGAAATAGACCCATCAAAGATTAAGGCGATTATAGAAATGCCCGCGCCAAGAACTCTTAAACAACTGCGGTCTCTTCAAGAAAAGCTTGCATATATCTGGAGGTTCATAGCTAACCTCTCCGGCAAATGCCGCCCCTACAGTCATTTAATGAAGAAGGGGACCCCATTCGTTTGGGATCGTAAATGCTAAAGTGCACTGGACGAAATCAAGTAATATCTGCAGAACCCGCCGGTACTGACCGCTCCAGTCAAGGAAAACCCCCTCATCCTGTACACAACAACCCTTGAAGGTTCTTCAGGCATGCTATGGGCACAGGAGAACGATCAGGGAAAGGAGGGAGAGCTCTCTATTATTTGAGTCGAGTTCTCCTGAGGGCAGAAAACAACTACTCCTCTATCGAAAAGCATTGCCTGGCATTAATCTTCACGGTAACGAAGCTCCGACATTATGCCTTGGCACTTGAGGTCCATCTTATATCAAAGGTGGATCCTCTCAAATATTTGATGTCAAGAGCCATACTAATGGGAAGGCTTACCAAATGGGCCCTCCTCTTGATGGAGTTCTCGATAATCTATCGATCCCTCGGGGAAATGAAGGGCCAGGCCATCGCTGACTTTCTCGCAGAGCATCCGATACTCGCCGACTCTCCCTTGAACTGCGAGCTACCGGACGAACACGCGTTTGACGCAACCGACGGGGAGAAAGAAGGGAGTGATACCCAATGGGAACTCTACTTCGATGGGGCATCGTCTATAAAGAGGCGGAAACAAAGCTTTCCTATAATCAAAGACGGAGTGCGCCTTATCTTCGTGACTACGCAAGGAGGGATAATGCATTTTGCCCTCTCCTTAATAGAGCCAAGAATGAACAACGAGGCTGAATATGAAGCTTTGATAGCGGGTCTTGAGATTGCTGTCGACATAGGAATCGAAGATCTCATCATATATGGAGACTCCCAGCTAGTCGTTAGCCAAGTAAATGGCAACTATCAGACGTGTAAACTGGAGTTGGTAAAATATGGCGAAAGTGTGTAGCAACTGCTGATTCAAATTCCTTCCTACACCCTGGAAAGCATACCGTGTGCGGAAAATAGTAAAGCGGATTCGTTAGCCAGACCCACTAAAGAATTGGCCGACGAAAACCTCGATGACATAAGGATCATTGTGCAAAGCCGCCGGATTCTCGCGCCAACAGAAATATCTCTGAAGTCGTCTGAAAGAAAGGGAGCGACTGAACAAGCGGTCTTCCAAATAGAGGAAGAAAAGGCTAAGGATTGGAGAGAAGTCTTTATAAATTACTTCAAATCCCATTGAACTCCCGAAAATGCATCATCAAGACATCAGCTCATGAAGCGAGCTCTGTCTTTCGCCTTCGTCAATGATACTCTATATAAAAGATCGTTCAATTGTTTGTGGCTAAGATGTCTAGGACCAAAAGAAGCAAGGAGAGTCGTCCAAGAAACTCATGACGGACTCTGCGGTTCTCATCAAATCGGGTCAAAGATGAAGCTGAAGATCAAAAGAATGGGTTATTATTGGCCCACGATGATTCAGGACTGCCTTGAATATGTGAAGCAATGTCACTCGTGCCAAATTCACGGGGACTTCATCCACCAGCATCTGAATCCTCTACACCCAATACTGGCTATCTGGCCATTCGAAATGCGGGGAACCGATATAATTAGGCCCATCGAACTGGCATCATCCAAGGTACATCGGTTCATATTGGAAATGACCGATTACTTCTCCAAGTGGGCAGAAGCAATACCGCTAAGAGAGGTGAAGACGGAGAACATCCTCCATTTCTTCAGGACACATGTCATCTACCGCTTCGGCACTCCGCGATGAATCATCTCGGATAATGGGCCGGCCTACAGAAGCCATAAGATCAGCCGCTTCGCACAGAAGTATAAAATATATTGGAGATACTCTTCGGTCTAAAATCCCTGAGTTAACGGTCTAGCTGAGGCTTTCAACAAGACCTTGACAAAGATCATAAAGAAAATGGTGTCTAGAAATAAAATGGACTGGCACGATAGATTGCATGAAGCTCTCTGGGCTTATCAGACCACGTTCAAGACGGCCACGAATACAACGCCATTCGTGTTGGTATTCGGCACGGAATTAGTACTTCCCTTGGAGATAGAGCTATCCTCTCTACGAGTAGCAGTTCAATACGAGCTGACGGATGAAGAAAATGCCCATCTTCGACTTGAAGAGCTCGATGTCCTCGATGAAACTCATCTCATGGAACAGCAAAACCTGAAAGCTTACAAAGCAAGGATGACGCACTCATACGAAAGATTTACTAGGCCGAGAAAATTCCGCCAAGGCGAACCCGTGCTAGTCGTAAAAAGACCTATGATCCCCAATCGTGCTAAACGGGGGAAATTCGAGCCAAACTACGAGGGTCCGTATATCATAGACAAGGTCTACCAAGGTGGGGCCTACTTGTTCATGGATATGCATGGCGAAATACCCTTCTGGCCAATCAACGGCCGATTCCTTAAGAAATACTACGCTTAACAAGTCACGACTCAGGTTAATGATGGATGATGACGCTCATGTCCGCTCGCTATCCTTCTGAGTCCAAACTCTATAAGTAGTATCCGGCAAAACTTCGCCTCGAAGCAACATTGGACCAAGATGTCCTTAAACTAACAATGGACCGAGATGTCTTTAAACTAACAATGGAACACAATGCCTTTAAACTAAATACGCCGCCTCAAACACGGCGATAATGGAATCCAGGTCCACAGGTCCCAGCGGCGAGGATTGCAACTTAAGTCCCGCTGGTTGCACAATCGCCCCGGTGGCGAAATTCCCCTTAAGTGCAAACGGAGGAGTTAAAAAATGCGGTACGTCCACAAGCAAAAGGGGTACGGATGAAAATCCAAAAGGGCCCCGTGAGTAAAAACAGCAGGGCTACCAGCAAGCTCGTGAAAACCTGAAAGGGCGCAATCTCGTGATGTAAAAAAAAATGGTACGTCCATAAGCGAAATGGGCACGGATGAAAACCCGAAAGGGCTCCATGAGTAAAAACAGAAGGACTGCCAGTGAGTTCGTGAAAACCTGAAAGGGCGTAGACTCGTAAAAAAAATCATGCGCACTTGCAAGGTCCTCTCGACCTTGTGAGGAGAAAACACCCACGTGAGATCCTTACGACTCACAAAAGGGAGCAACACACTTAGGGATCCCCACGATTCCTAAGGAGAAATTACACTTACGAGATCCTTATGACTCGTAAGGAGAATTCCCCCTATGAGACCCTCATGGCTTGTAGGATTCGAAAGCCTTAAGCTACAGGGATCTGAACCCATTCTTAAGCCATTACATTCCCCAAGTTTCCCTACAAGCGGTTCAATATTGACCTTTGTATACAATCCACGGGTACAAATAAACATTTCCCCCACCAAGTCCCACCAACGACGAGGAATGTCCTCATGTGGTGAACGACACTTGTAAGTCCTCTCGACTTAAGAGAAGTAAACACTCTTATAAGATCTTTACGACTTATAAGAGAATATACACTTAGGAATCCTCATGACTCCTAAGGAGAAAACACACTACGAGATCCTCACGACTCGTAGGGAGAAACACCTTTATGAGACCCTTACGGCTCATGAAGTCAAAAGCCTTAGTCGACAGGATCCTAACCCTGTTTTCTGAGCCATCTTTATTCGAATCAAGAAAGGAAAATGATGATTCACTCCTGGCAACAATCTTAGTGGTAGCGATGCTGATGCCTAGATTGGTATCAAATTCCAAATCCTTTCATGGCAAATGACGATTCGCTCCTGGCCATATTCCAGTCGCAGCGATGCTGATACTAAGATTGGTATCAGATCTCAAGTTACATACTCGCAGCAAAAATCAGCGAGCCAAAAATGCATATGAAATAGCCGAAATGATAGGGCAACTCGCAACAAAAAATCAGCGAGTAAAATATATGTATATAAAAATAGCCGAAATGATTGGGCACCGCGAAAAATAGCCGAAATGATTGGGCAATCGCGACTTTCGCGATATAAAAAGCTAAAATGATAGAGCATTGCGGGAAGAAATAAAAAAATGAAATGAAACTTTTTCCCTGCAGGTGAGATCACATTGACCCCTGTATACAATCCATGGGCACAAATGAAAAGGGAACCATGTTGCCCCACCGGGCTTCATCAAAGGGAAGCCAAGTCTTGATAGCTACATCTACAGTCTAGAGATCAACAACATCATTCTTCCTCCGTCCAGCAGGATGCAGATGCGACATCAACAAACGGAGCTATGGCAAAGTCCCCAAGTTCCAAATCTCGATGGTTCACGGACAACCTAGAGACTACTTCGTAGCCATGGCAGAGTCCCTAGTTCCAAGTCTCGATGGCTACATCTACAGCTTAGCCCAGCAGGATGCAGACACAACATCAACCAACGGAGCCATGAGAAAGTCCCCTAGTTCCAAATCTCGACGGTTCACAGACAACCCAGATACAATCTCGACATTCGTCACAATATTACAGACATAATCTCAAAAAACGAAGCAAAGGAAGATCTCTAGCTTCAGGGTCTAGACAGCAACTCAAATGAGACCTGAAAGACTATCGGAGATCACCCACTCTAGCACGGAGTGGTCATGACTCATCGGGGCTCCCAAACTGTGCCTAACCTCAATTAAAAAGCAGCATGGAACATACCTAACGCTTGCTCTTCCGACGGTAATATCACCTGGGAGATTACTTGAAGACGTCTTGTCCATCCCCCGAAGGGATCAGAGACACGACAGTCGCGGGGCTACTCGAACAGCAAGATTGCATATCAAGGAATACACCGGACAACGCGACGGTACGACGGGTAAAAAACCCTAGTACCATAGACCCTAGGACTTCTATTCGCAGAAGTTAACTGTGACTTAGGACATCCTTGCGAGAACTTCTCGATTCGTCTCGACTCGTGGGGAAAATAATATTCCTGCGAGAACTTCTCGACTCGTCTCGACTCGTAGGGAAAAGCCTTAGGCAACGGGGATAAGGACTTGTTTCTTATGTACTGAGGCCCTGCAAGTCGGTCCGAGATGGACTATTGCATACTATTCACGGGACATACTCTCCAAAGTCGAATATCGACAAGGAGGGAAACAACCACTTACGAGTCTTCTCGACTTGTAAGGGGAAAAATTCTCTTGTGATATCCTTATGACTCTTAAGAGAAAACTCACTTAGGAGTCCTCACGTCTCTTAAGGAGAAAATATACCTGCGTGATCCTCTCGACTCGTAGAGAGAAAAGTCTTTATGAGATCCTCATGGTTCATAAAGTTGAAAAGTATTAGGCGGCAGATCTGAACCTGTTTTCTAAGCCATCGCTGCCTTGCAAGGAGATCAAGATAGACTATCTACAAGATGCATTTGCTAAAGGGACACGCCAGTATGAAATAAAATATGTCTTTTATTCATGATTCCAAATGAATACAAGATACATTTCATAAAAGAATCAAAATGAATACAAGATACTCTCATTCAGGAGTAAATAAAAAAAAGGAGGATATACAAAAAATCTTTAAGCCGGTGGATGGTGCAATAAGATTGTCAGTTCATCATTCTTCCGCTGGACCTCGGCTTCAAGCTTTATTATTGCCACAAGACGGGTCTCCGCTTGAGACTGTTGAGTCTGATACGAAGCAAACTGACTCTCAAGCTCTTTTTCAGCAACTTTATGAGTTTCAACCATCTCGCGAGTAAAGATAATGGCTTTATCAAGAGCTACCACCTCTGTGATAGCTTCTTGAAGTACCCACCAAATTTCGTACGCACGAGTGGTCTTGGTAGTGAGTTGAGCCTGAAGTTCCCCCAAAGCATTTAAGGCTAGCTCCCTCTCTGAAAATTTCCAGTGGAGGCTCTTCTCGCAAGACTGTAGATTAGCAGCACACCGCTCAACCACCCCCCGCAAGATCGCCTTTGTAGTTAGAAGCTCGGAAGGAAGGCGTATGCACTCAAGATCATGTAAGCAAGCCTCTACTCGATGACAATACTCAACCCAAACATGCACCAATATTTCGTCATGACAAGTGGCAAGGAAAAGCAAAGAAGTATTGGCTTCGGCAGCAAATTCTTCGGCCGTAACAGAACTACCAGCACGAAGATTTCAATGAGAGCCAACAAGGAGTGAATGCTTTGTCTCGCCATCCTTTCAGACGCACGTCGGGCATATGGACCCAGTGGCATAGTGATTCAAGATTCTAGCGGGGTCAGAGCTGGCAAAGCTGTCAAGATTTATGAACAATTAACAAGACTGGCAAATATGGAATAGGTGAAACAAGGCCAAGGATGAAGCTTTACTTACCCACAGTCATGTAAGGGGGGTTTGAAAGATCCCCAGGCCCATCGAAGATCTCAACTTCGTCATCAGCTTCCAGAACTACAGAGAGCATATTAGCATCGTTATAAAAAATGATAGTAAAACAAAAGGGTAAAAAAACACCGACCTTTCCCGGAAGAAAGGACTATGCTTTGCGGGGATATTGCCTGTAGGGCAGCCATATCGAGTAGACGCTGGAAGGACTTCCTGGGAGATAGATCCACGATAGAAGCCGCCGATTCCCGCAATTCTAAAGGAAAGAAGAGTTCAGATAACGAGGGGATCATTAAAATGAAATGTAGAAGGTTACCTTCGATGCTCCACCCGCCTTGAATTGGAGGGATAGCAGCTTTAGCAACCTCCTCCACACTCTCAGGAACATCACCGGAGATATTTGTTGGCGTAGCAGTTTCCAGCTGCGGAACAGCCGCCACTGAAGGCTCAAAAGAAGGAACAACGGCCTCGGCGGTCCTTTCTACAATCCCCAGGACGCCACCAGAGGGATTCACTGGATCTACGGCCGGCAGGGTTGCCTTTGTGGAAAGTACAGACGCTGAAGAAATGGAGGTCACCCCCGGGAGCTCCAAGATAGGACTAACAGCTTCAACAATTTCTTCTACACCCTTCGGTGCATCACTAGAGACATCCATAGGGTCCGCGACCAATAGGGTCACCTCCGCTGGAGGAATCGACACCGAAGAAACAAGAGTCACCACCGGAAGTTCCACAACAGGAACGGTGGCTGAAGTGATCTCTTCTAAACCTGCCAGTGCGCCATGGGAGACATCTATAGAATCTGCAATCATGACACGACATGGGCTCAAATCCTCTTTTGCTGCTGAAGTCCCTGCAGAGTTTCACAAAGATAAGAAGATATAAAAGCGATACAAATTACTTGCCAAAAGGAAGATACAGAAAACACGCATACCAATACGCCAGGATGCTTCTAATATGGATTTTTCGAGCCGTCGTTCCTTCCTGAGGAAATATACTCGCCGGGCTTCAAATGTAGATTCATGACCACCAGTCTTCAGTGCTAACTCATCTACAGAAGCGGCCGAGATGGGCTGTTTGAAGGCTCTTTCGTCTTCCCTTCGCAGAGGACCCATATGCACCCTTCGTAGCGATAGGGGATTTTCGTAGAATATAACAGTAGGGTAAGCTATTTTTGGGGTCCCCACATTCTCCGTTTCGTCTTGTGAGAGCCTTATAGCCTTAGCCAATTGTGCGGCTTTCTCGGTAGACGAACTCGAAAAGAGAAGACCATCATCCGGCTCTTGCATGGATATGGGTTCGTCTTGAACAATAGGCTCAGATTCCAGTAAGAGGTCAAGCAAGCCAGAAACTATTTTCTTCCTTCTTTTCGAGTTGGAGCTAACACTAGAAGAGGATCTCTTCCTTCCCCTTGGCACTTTGGCGCGACGTTGGCCAACCTCGCTTCCGGTATCCCCTTTTGGCGATACCACCGCTGATGACACCGCCCTCGATGGCGCCACTGCTGATGACACCGCCACTGATAGCACTGCCGCTGGCGCTTCATTAGAAGCCTATGCTTGAGCTCTAGTGCGCACTGGCATCCCAGTAGCACGGGGAGTCGATTCTGTTTCTGTGGCCTTGGGGATAAGTACCATGCCGCTATCCCTCAATGGAGGAAGAACCACTATCCGCGGCCGCAACGGAACGCCAGTGGCTTGGGCCGGAGCTGAAGATCGACATTCAATGAGTACCCGCCTCTCCTCGGCAATGACGGGACCGACTCGATGGCGATACCAACTCGTGAAAGATCCCACACACCTTGGAATATAGTCAGCCTCGGGGATCATGAAACTGGAGCCGGTATTCAGCCTCATAAAGTGATGGACGACGTCATGGGTGACTTTCAGAGACGGAGTGGGCTCAACTAAGAATGCCTCGAAAGGGACACCTTGGATATACCCCAATTGCTGGGCAAAGTGGTGTGGATTGTACCGCATAAAAAGGGACGTGTTATTCTGATGGAACACCAAGTAGCCCAGCCTAATCGAGTAAAAATGCATAACTTCTTTGGGATTTAAAAATGATGCTCCCCCTTTTAATAGATCAAAAGCTGTTGAACGGGCCCCGCAGGAGCAGAAAGGACTCAGTCACTAAACACCATCTTGCCCTCATTTGAATACAGGTTGAGCAACATGCGGAGGGCCCCCAGCTGAGTCGGATTGGGAGCAGAAGCATCCACCAATCTCATAACCCGTGGGAAGGTATAGAAGTCATAGAAATCTGGCCGCCGATGTGCTGCAAAGGCTCCCAGTACATGCATCTCGATCCACGACGTGAAGTAGTGGAGAGAGAAATTCATGACAACTGTACCCGAGGTCTAAGTATTGGCCGCAACGCTTAATCCGTGGTATAGGTGTGACAATCCCGCAATACCGACGGCCAATCGTGCCCCTTCGGCTACGCGATGAGCGGGATAGAAGACGGAATCTCTCAGGAAGCGTCGATGCGTCGGAATCGCGAACTAACTGAGCCAAAGGCTGATGAAGCCGACAAAGAAGGTCTCTTCATCCATGCCAGGGACCGCAATTGCGTCGAAGGACACGACCGACGAGATCGGAATGTAAAACTGCGGCAAGTCTTTCTCTTTGGTCGGCAGTTTATTTAGCCCAAATCCAAAAGGGTCGTGAATGTTTGCAAACTTTGGAGCCTTTTTGGATAAAGCGTCTTCATGGATGAAGACGGCAATAAAGCTCTCTAAAGTGAAGCCCTACCCCTCTGAATTCGCGAACAGCTTCTCAAAAATACCCAGAGCCTTGATTAAACTGGGGTACTTATGGCGGACGGCGGTTTCGTTCGTCAGGCCGTCAAGCATAGTTGACACGATGGAGAATACATACTCATCGGGAGGCAGCAACTCTTCATAATGCTCTCCCATGATCAGCAGTCCGGAGATCTCGCAGAATTCCTCCAATGAAATAGATACCTCGCGATCCCCTAACAGAAAGGTGTTGGTAGGGAGATTCCATTGGTTCAAGAAGGCTTTAACCCACCAGACGTGAGGAGCCTGGTAATGGAATAAAGACATGTACACCGGTTGATACAACTTAACCTTCTGCAACCGTGCACGATGGGCGGAAAGAACATACCGAGCCCAAGAAAGATAGCCTACTGGATGACAAGGGGTAAGTCCTATTTTATAGACTTGTCCCCAAGGTTAGGCTTCACCTTGACAGATGCGGCGCCCCAAGATACATATGGCCGGCAATGGCTGGTTGGGTATCCCAGTTGTTGACGGCTCAAGCCGGCCTGCAGGAGTCCAATTAGCCGCCTCCACCGCATAAGCGGTCTGCGGGCGCTCCATCAGCGGTATGAGGCAGAGAGGCTCTATTGGCACCTCGCAAGTGAAGCTGCGGCGGCCCCGGATGATGTGAACATACCAGACTCCCCATAAGAGCAAACTAGTATAGTCCTTATCATGGGCCCTGATCATCGCCATAGTTTCCTCATCCGAAGGCGATTGCGGAAAAGCGGCGTCTAAGCGAGTAAAAGGAAAGTAGGGAAAAGAATTCATTGTTCCTGAAAAAAGGGAAATAAAACCATTAATAAAACATATATGTATATAATAACAGAAGAAAACGACAGAATGTTTGTTCCATGGGACCGCTAACTGCGAAACCAATGGACCCCACAAAATCAATGTGGCGGCTCACCAATAATAAGACAAGATAATCATTGCGAGAATCAAAAAGGATTCTCATTAAATGGACATTGGAATTTAAACAACTTTTAACATCCTCAAAGAAAAATGAGGTCTGTCAAAATACCAACGAATTAAAATCTGCAAAAAAAATGAAAATATGCCCAAGAACGCCAGGGAATAAATTTCCCAAAGGGCCTCTAGATCTTTCAGAGCTAAGCTCTGTAATGAGGAATTAAATTCCTTTTAAACAATGGAATTAAATTCCAAGGAGCTTAAAAGATCGGTGACAGGATAAAACCCTAAGAGGAGGATCAACGATTCCCATTGATTCAAGATCATAGAATCTAAAAAAATTGTGTGATTTGGATCTTTAAAAAACCAATCTAAGAGAAGAGCAACGCTCTGCCCTGGATTTAAAATCCACGATGAAGAGAACAAAAAGGGGGGGGGTTCCATTCATGATCCTTACCAAGGAAAAAGTTTTAACAAAGTTTAACTCTGAGATTCCAGTAAGCAGAGAACTAAGCCCTGAATAGGAGAATTAAATTCTCGAGAAAATAAATAAGGAAGAAGATGAAGGAACATGGGCTTCCCAAAGACAGGACCCTTTGCATTTACAAGACATGACGAGGGTGGTTCATCTCCCCGTTCTCCTAGGCAGATCCAACGGCTATAAGGATGAGAGCGTTGCACTCACGTGCAAGCCATGTGAGAACAACGCTGTGGGGGCATTTGTTCCCTTATAAAAAAGAAAAGAAAGAGAGAAAAAAATCGATGGGAAAAATTCCCCTAATGGAGCATCACGTGCCCACACGTGATGCGCCTTAGAGAAAAGATTATATTGCGCTTGACAATTAAGGCTGAAATTGAGCCTCACATGCAAACATGTGAGCATCTATAAACTAAGTATATAGGCGCCTTCCTAAAACAAATAACAGGCCAGAGAAGCTCACATGTTAGCATATGATGCTCTTTGTTAGGCTTAACTTCGTAGGGGTCACGTGCCACACGTGACATTTCTGAACATCAGCTCACATGCCAACATGTGATGCCTTTTCTCTGGGACTGCTGCGTATAAGCAAACCGGTTTAATGCTATGGGGGTCACGTGCTACACATGAGGGTTCCTAAACACCTTCCATGCTGATAGAATTAAATTCTAAATAAAAAGATCAAAACCCTATTTGGAAAATATTTCCTTAAATCTTTCTAAACCAGAGAGATTACGCTCTGTAAAACAGAGCACCGTTGGATTAAAGATCCAATGGTGATTAAAAATCACCAAGCTACAGAATAAGCTCTGTATGGGAAAATATTTTCCCAATCTTGTTAAAAACAAGAAAAATATCTTCTGTACAATAGAAGTCGTTGGATCAAAGATTCAACGATGGATAAAATCTCCAAATCAATTAAAAAATCTCTCAATAAGAGATTTTCTTAACTAAATCAACAAATTTACTTTTACTATATAAAGGACCCAAGACTTCAAGTCTTGCAGACAGAAGGAAGAGACCTCCCCATAAGATCTGAGAAACAAAAAAAAGAAGAAGTGCTCTCTTTTAGAAAAAGAAATCCTAGGCAAGAAGAAAGACATAAAGATCATTTTATCTCTTCTTCGCCATTTCAACAGTTTAACTCTTCTAAAAAGAACTTAGTTATTCCTCTGGTTGAGCACTGCAGAAGCAGATCTCCCCATAAGTTGAGAATTTAATTCTCATCGGGGAGATTCTGTCATGCAGACTCAAAATTTAGGGGAAAGAACCAAGTTTAAAGAATTTAATTCTTCCAAAGATATATGAATTTAATTCCTCTGATAAAAATAGGGTTTAACCCTGCATAAGAATTTAATCTATATAAAACAAGGGACGTGAAATTCTCAAAACTAAGATCAAGATCCCCATGCACATAAAAGAAACAATTAGCGTTCAACGCTATCACAACAGATCACGTGTTCCTATGTGAGCACCTCTGAGGAACGAAAGGAACAATTGACATCGCCTCACGTGATTCCATGTGACCCCCTAACAGTTCTTAGCACTTTCAAAAGGAAAAGGGGAATAAATCAAGGACAGTTCCCATTTTGGGGCGCCTCACGTGATCTCACGTGAACCCCTAATAGTTCTTAGGAAAAAAGGAATAAATCAAAGACATTTTCCATTTTGGGGCGCCTCACGTGACCCTACGTGACCCTATAATAGTGCTTAGCACTTTCAAAAGAAAAAAGGGGATAAATCCAAAGACAGTTCCCATTTTGGGGTGACTCATGTGATCCCACGTGACCCCCAATAGTGCTTATCACTTATAAAAGAAAAATGGAATAAACCCAAGGAATCAGTGCCTAATTCTCAGGCGCCTCACGTGCCACACGTGAGTGCTCCAAATTTCAGTGTTTAACACTGCTTTAGAGCCTCACATGGGAGCACGTGAGTGCTAAGCAGATATTAGTGTTTAACACTGTGAGAGGCCAAGCTTAGCCCAAATTAGCCAAGTCTCCCGAGGCCAAAACCCTTTCGATCACCAATCAACCTAGCCCTCCTATGCTCAGGTCTCCCCAAATCGATCTTAGTTCCAAAGATGACCAACGATCTCTTAACAGATGGTATCTAAAATGATGTTCATTCCATCATGATCTCTCCCTTCAATCTGAAGTTCGGTTCAAGGTCACATCTCTCCACACCTCTGATACATGTCTTTGTAATTATTCAACGTCTTCAGAGAGAAGGAGGGTCCCGACAACCAACAGCTCTTTGGTGCACTCCCGAACCCATGAGCACATTCCTATGGACCACAATATCCTTAAACTAGCTACAGACCGTAACGTCCTTAAACTAAAGCAATAGAGCCCAAATGCTCTTTTGTTGGGTCTGAATGACCCCAAAATCATGTTGAGTAGATCTTAGTATAAAAATTAGACTAACGTATCCTCAACAAATATTTAAGTTGATCTTAATCTCAAATGAGATTAACGATCCTTAAATCAAACCAAACCTAAATCTAAGAAAATACGGATTTGGACTAATCCACGCCCTACGGGCGACAACACAAATTAGTCTCCGTATACAATCCACGGGCAACCAAAAATAAAACAAACACACATGACACGAAATGACCTTATGGAGTAGTAGAAAGTGGTTACCGTGATGCGGTAACGTAATTAACTGCAGGGGCTTGCGCCTGCAGGGAAGAGCGCCCCCACAATAAAAAACACCTCACAATGAGGGGGAATCCGACGAAGTCAGCTACAACGGCCGCATCCGTTCAAACCTCCGATACCCGGTGCCATAAATCAACTTGGCATCTTCAGAGAGATGGACAGATAAATCCAAATAGCATCCGCCCCCAAATTCAGGCAAGACGTTTGTCTTCCCGGTTTTCGGCGGTAAACACTTTTTATGAAAATTGGATACACCCTTCTAACTCTTATCAACAGTACCAAACTTTTACACCCTCTCATGTTGATACTTCTCTTGAGACTAATATGGAAATTCTTAAACCCATTTCTTTTGCGGAACACATTGAACTTGCCCATAGCCACATTCCAACCATACTCAAGTTTTGCACCCTATCTAGATAATGCTTCTGAATTTCAATTAGGAAGTTCCACGATTCAAAGAGAATCCTTCATTGAAACTTTTTCACAAACCATGTCTAGTCTTGAAGCAGAGTTGGAATTGAGTAGTAAGAAAAAAGCCGGGATCCTCCCAAGTCAAACCAGAACCAATTCTTTTGATCTCAACACCTTCCATCCTGAACCTTAACTGAATGTATTTGATATTCAACCGCTTAATAATCTAATTGGTGAGGTACCCGAGAATAACATGTTTGACTTATTATCAATGTGAAAGAGAGCCTTACACTATTCCAAATCAAACCGATCCTTATCCGACTAAACTTGACATTTCAAACTTTCCAATTCCACAAGTGAACCAAGTGATCCATTGATTGAGGATAATATAATTGATTAATTTTTAAAGAACCATCGTTTGGTTTGACTGACGATACTATTGAGATCAGTGTTGAGAATATCTATGAGGATGAACTCGTTATGTTGGATGAGTTGGATTTCCCGACCCATTATATCTCTTCTATTATATGTGAACATCTTCCAGTGCGTTTAATCGATCCTATTCTTACTACCAAGCTATTCGATATGCAAAATGATATTCAGCTTTCATTTTCTATATCTGGTTCAACAATGCTCGACACCCAAGTTCGTTTACCCATTTCATTACACACTTTCTTTGGTTCTTCTTATTTTCTTTCAATTCCACCGAGTTTTGATGAACCACACTTCGATATTTCAAATTCTATGATTCTTGAAAGACCACTTGATTTAGACTCTTTTAAGGATAAGGCAGACTATCTTTTCGAGTCACCTACCTTCATAAATTCTGACAAATCAAGTGTTTTGAATTTTTGTGCACAACATATTGACCTTGAAACTTTCAACCTTTTTAGTGAATCTGTCTATTCCACTAACATAGATATTGATTCATTTCTTTCTGATGAGATCATTAATTGGACCATCAATGAAAGTTTCGAAAGTATTTTCACCGGAGAACTAGCGTTCCTTGAATACTTAGATGCTATAATGAATCAACCTCCACCGGAAAATTATACGCCTCTGTTTGAGGCCAAAGTAATTGAACCGCCACCCCTTCTTCTGATCACATATGAGAATATGACTATTCCACCCATTCCTTATCTTTCACATTCTCGTTTTCATTCACACTCACTTTTTCGTCTCCACTAACCGAGATGTAATTCGATTACACCTCTTGTCTACCCTTCACTTCATCTCTTATCGTTACTCTCATTTCAGTTTCTTCTACTCGAGACATGATACAACCTCTATTCTTATACAGTCTCGAGTTTTCTTCACGTCTATCCGTTACACTATCTTTCACCAACCATGGTGTTATCTTGATAAAATATTTGAATGGTTGGTTTTAACTTTTGGTTTTGTAAAGATTTGTGTAGACCGATGATATTCCCCCCTCTTATGTTGAATTTCAATGTTTAGTAATGAAAACACTGTTTTGCTCGAGTTTTTTTGGAGGGGTGGGGGTAGGGAGAAGAAAATATTTTTAAAATGACTCTTGAAAGAAAGGAAATTTCTGCACGATTGTGAGCTAAGGACAAGTTGGGGGAGGATTTCACTGTCATTCACTGTTGACCCCTTCTTTATACCATCTTATTGAATTATTCCTCCTAGACTTCAGGTTTTGAGTTTATAGGACAACATCAGTGAGGATACTGCTGCAAACAAGTATGGTGGAAGGATTATATGGATGGTTTATATGTATCCACACATCATATGTAAATTTTGTATTACATAAAAAAAACTAGAAGATTTTGAAAATAAAAGATAGAAAGTAAAAAATACATATGACAGACAGAGAGAGAATTAAGAAATGCAAGAAATTAGATGTTTTAGAACGAACTAGTAATACGTGGTCATGGGCCGTTATCCCAAGGGTTAGTAAGATGAAGAAATTACTAGTCCGCGGATAGAAATAAGTCTGAAAAATAGTCCATATTCTTGAGTCTAAACTTCTAAACGTTGATACCCTACTATACGCATTGGCACACATCTTGAAACTTGGGATAGTAGAGGATATCTTGATATACTCTTGCCTGAAAACCTTAGTATGAAAAAAATGGTGCAGAAAAATGAACACTGGTTTTGTAATTACTTAAGGCAGCATATAAAAAATCTAGCGAGGGTGCCTTATCACCTATTGCCTTAGACCAACTGGTTTGAGAGTCACTGCTAAGCCTTAGGTGTTGTAAGACTAGAATATTGCCAAGTACACCTTAATAAGTGAGCACATTCGGTAATCGGTTGGTTAGTGTCTCAAGAAGTATTAACGGTCGTATGAAGAATGTGTGAGCAAATCCATCTAAAATATCACCGAGTAAAAAGTACTAAGGAATAGGGACAATAGGTATGATATCTTGAATTGAATTCTCCAAGTGTAGGGACGACTTTTACACACACGTAGGGGTATATGATCGATATTTGGAAGAGAGGTAGAGAGGAAGACTAAAAACGATGTTTTATTGAGAGATGATGTGATTTCTGACATCTTTTCAAGACCATTAAGATAGGGCTCATGACAACTAAAAAACTATTGTAATTTGAAACTCTTATTTTCAAGTTTTTTCTTTTATATGTTCTTATCTTTGCATGTAATTTTCGTTTTCTTTCCTTTGTTTTCTAAATTTTTGGGGATTTTGTGGGTGTAATCCACTGAGAAGCCTCAGGAGACAACACTTCTCCTACTAGGGACACCTAGAGATTTAAAGGCTTGTTGCACGAGCTAAGTGCAATCGTGTTGTCTACGAAAATGTACTAGGTTTTCTTTTAAATAAATAGTTTGCTCGGGATGATCAAAAGATACATTTTGGAGTATTTGATCAGTCATATTTATTGCATATTTGTACGGTCATTTTCCCTATTATTATTAATTACTAAAATGTGTTATCTGTAGATTAAGAACATATGTGGATTTATTTGTAAAAAGATTATTGTGATATGTTTCTTAATTTATAATTAATATAATTGGGGAATATATGCATATCATATTTAAATAAAATATCCATGAGATTATTAATTATTAAAATATGCATATAATGTCTTAACCAATATTATTAAGATATCATATCATTTAATTGGTTGGAATATTTTCTCAAATAAGACAAGTGATACTAATAATTTGATTTGAGATATTGTGGAGGTATTATAATAAATCAGTTCAGGTCTGAAATATAAGTAGGAAATCTACATCAAATCGAATTACCAAACCAAATTTGCCGAATGTTAGGAGAAAATTGAAGAATCTCGCAACAGCTGAGAGAAGAATATATTTTCAAAATATTTTTATTAGAAATATCTCCTAACATTACGAGAAGATAACACGAAAAAACTGGTGATGCAACTCCACCAAAGGACGATAGAACCGCGACCGTTAAGGGTGTATGGCGGCGGAAGCACGGTCATTAGTGGCCGTTGGTTATGAAAATTCAGGGGCTTGATCGTCGTTTCACACACTTCAATATGATGTCTAGGGTTTCAAGTTCCAGAGCCTATAAAAAAGACCGAGAGCAAAAATGAACTATCTATCGACTGATCTATCGATCAAGTAATCTAAATATCTCGAGAAAATTAGGGTTGTAATTTACTTTTTCAGCGAGCAATTTCTGTAATGCAATTGTTTATTCAATAAAAAGAAGATTTTTTTGTCTCGTTACTTTCTACATTTTAATTTCTGCATTTACTTTCCGCAATTTTAATTTTTGTTATTTCTTATGGGTTCATTCATATTCAATTTTTCCTCGTTTACACCGTCTATCCCAATGAACGGGTAAATTCTCCCTTGTTAGAGTTTGTAGGATAGGGTAGTATAATGGATGAAAAAATCATTAACTTTTTTTTTAAGTTTAAATTTTTATAAATTTTAGCAAAATGAATATTAACTCTCTTATCGAACGTGCTATCAATTCATGATGGTCACGACCACGATTTGAGATTCGTTAATACTTGCTTTGTTGAGGGTTTGAGATAATTAGGGATCAATGGATAGACAAAGGTCAGTAGAGGGGAACCATATTCCCTTTAAGAATAATACACATTCATCGCTATTTCTCTAGTATTAAATAATTAAAAGATAAAAAGAATTATTTTTAAAACTCCATCCATTAATTACTAAATCCTATAAACCATACAAGCATTTCTCTTATAAAATTTTCAAATCTTCCTAATAAAACAATAAAGTCCCACCTTTCTTTATTAACTCATTTGAAACAAGATAAGTAATTCATCATTTCCCTGTGCACGACCCGTACTCACTATCGGCTAGCTATTGCGACACCGTTATTGATTGTGGTAATTAGAACACAAAAAGGCTTTCTTTTTCGAACCAATCAATGCTGAAATGATAGCATTATATAGCACGTGTACCGAGGTAGATTGGTTAAGGAGTTTGATAACGGAAATTCCCAATCACGGCTATGACAATACATTGTGGCAATAAATCCTTACTTGATTTATTGGAAAAAGAAAATTGTAATAGGAATATGAATAACTTCCTACAATTAAGATATGAGACAATAAAGATTCTAAAGGAAAATTTTATTGTGTCTCCTATGTATGTGTGTCTACCCATCTCAATTTGGCAGACAATCTAAGGGTCTACCAAAATCGAAGATCCTTAAAGTATCGAGGGAAATGGGGCTTAGGTCCATAATGTAATCACCAATAGTGGATATCCAACCTCATAAAGGTTTTGTAATGGGAAGAATTAAGCTATTGACGTGAACTTGGGAGCACGTTACTTAAGGAGTTAAACTCCAGTCTATTCCTATGATGATGTTGTGCTTCAGTTGTTAATTAAGAATGAGTCACAGACTTTTAATGGTGTCAAACACAGATTATTTGCGAGGTACTCTAACAACAAGCATCCTCTAGAGACATCACTTAAGTGAGATTGCTATGAGGCCGTGGCTATGGGTGATTGGGCTGCAACCCTATTACACTCATGAAAATCAAGTATTGCGCATGACCTTAAATGCGCAACTGTTCACATCAGAATATTGCATTTAATACCGCCTATTCTTCTGCTCGTTTATTTATAGGTAGGTGCTTTTGATCCGTGCTTACTACATATTTACAGGTTACAGGTTCCCAGTCCAAAATAACGCAAATCATGCAAAATCTCCACAATTATACTAAAATCCAGAACATCTGCCAAAATCAGATAAAATCCGGGTTCTGGTCATCTAGACCCGTCCAGTGATACTTACCAGTTCAAGAGACAAGACAAATAACAGTGGTCATTCATGTCTCGGACAAGTACAGAGCACGAGAGGGGCAGCACAAAGATTAAGAGATGCGCGGAGCTCGATGGAGATAAAAGTCAAAAAGATTAAAAGTGTAGCCATTTTGGACTATTGCAAATCTGAAGATATTTTGGAACCATTTTGCAATTTTGAATCTGTAGAACAAAAGTACAAAGCAAGATGGAGAAGCCCCAGGAAAATGACTTGCCAAAGCCTCCAAACGACCGCGGAACCGCGACTAATATGGCGTTTGGGCGGCGGTTCCGTAGCCATGTCAAGTCCTAGACAGCTGATATTTTGGGGGTAGTTTAATAATTATGTTAGGGCTCAGAATATCACCTTAGGGTTTCAGTTCTTTGCCTATAAATAGTCCAGTTTTGAGCCAAGTAGGAATGATTTTTCTTTACTAAATTTAGTGTAGTTTAGTTTGTAATTTCTTCATCTTTTTCTTCATTTATTCTCCATTGAAATTATAGTGAGAGCTTTTTGAGTGGAAAATTAATGAAGATGGGGTTTTCTTTTCTTAACTTGTATCTTTATTTCCCTGTCTTGTAATTTTAATTCTTAGTATAATTTTATTTATTATTGTTAAATAGTTGTTGTTATTTCTTGTTTTATTTTCCTTCATTTCTAAACCGTATTTTCAAACCATAATACTCTATGGAGTCCTTTACTTACGTGAGGGCCCAAGTAGTTAGCTTGCATACCATTTGTAAAATCGTATTTTTTCCATTCTTTCTTCTCTTTCTTCTTGTTTTGTTTTCTTTCATATGTGTGAATAATTTCCACACTTGTTAAGGCTAAGGAAGGTTAGTATGAGAGACGGAAAAATCCCTTGTGCTTCTTTTCGCCAAACATCTTAAAACGAATCTAGACTAAACAAACACAACCCCCTCACTTAGGCACTCTATACGTGACATATAGCCGCGGTCTAAGTCGAGAAGTCCTTTGGACGCACTACAACGTGACATGTACTTGTGACTTACTTGGATACATGGTTGTGGGTGTTTGGCCTAGGGTTGGAAATAAGTGTATGTAGCGGACGGACAAGAGGCACTAGGAATGGATTTAGCGTTGGAAAGCTTGCTTAAAATCGTAAATCCCATTCCTATGTCCTCCTGATCCCCGCTACCTTCGATTATCCCAACATCATTTCAAGAATGGCAAAAAATAAGCACAAGACTAATCCTAACTCAACTAACTAACCTTAACCCTAACAGGTTTACTTGAACATAAAATATGAACACTTAGGATAGATTTGAACATGCACATATACATTCTTTAATTGACTCGTCTAAGACAAGAAAGGACATACAACTATCTTCCTGCGGACGACCCTTGCTCAACCGGCTAGCTACAAAACGACACCGTCTTGATTGCGATAAGTTAAACAAATAGGACAGAGCGGAACACGCATCATAGCATAAACAACGTGGTTCCGCCCGATCAATCAAATGACGCTGCTGCCGGGGAGACGGTAACGTATTTCTTTCTTATTATTCGGGTTAATATTTTTTATGTATATATATAAATAAATAAAATATATAATAAAAACCATTTTGTTATTTTTGATATTTTTTGTGCAAGTATGCAGGCAAATCTGGAGCAAGTATAGTGATCTAATCAAGAAACAGAGGCTTTTATACAGAAGAGTATAACAAGGGGAGTGCAGATAACAAATTTGAAGCCCCAATTCCACCATTCCACGGTGGAATCGAGGTCAAATAGTAGGAAAGGTTGCAGTTCTGTGGTCGTCCCTTGGCTTCTGAGACCAAAACTTTTTGCACCCCTTAAACTTCTCCAATCATCTCTATAAACTCCACTGCACTGTATTTTTTGCAGGTTTCTTTGGACAAATTGCTCCGCCACCCAATAAATTTTTTGTTGTTTTAGATTTTGTTTGTTTAAACGCTTTGCATATAATAATACGGGCATTAAGGGGCTTGAACACCAATTAAGATTGGGTGGGGATTTCATCACCCTTCCTAAGACCCCACAAATCACAAAAAATATATGCATTATCTTGAGTTAATAAAAAATATATAGACCAAACCATTAAGGACTTTTCACGCTCATTTAGGACAAGTGAAGGTTGTGGGGAGTCGGTCGTTTATCTAAACTTGACTTTGTGGTTCCTAAGCTAGACAAGTGAGGAGGTAATTTTAATAGGCCCGTCTTATGGTGATTCGTGAGCGGAACCCTCCTTACCTCACTGATGCTTACTTGGCCATGGCAGTGAAGAGGCCATTCGTGGGTTATCCTGCAATTTGTCGCTTGGAAGTCTGGGAGCCGTTTAGTTGGACTTTGAAGACTCTAGCTCTAGGTATTGTTTGTGCATATTGTGATTGTGATTGTGCTTGTATAAACTTTAGTCCCATAATTGTATTTTTTCTTAAAAAAAAACCAAACAAACAATTTCAAAATCTCCAAAAAAAAAACCCAAAAAAAAAATTCAAAAATTCATAAAAATTCACCCATCTTCTACCCTCCCTATCTTTCACTCTTTTCATAACATGGGTACCCCAAAACGACCAACTCTTGCTGAACTTTGGTACCCACAACCAGACATTTCTTCATACGGTTCTTGCTTTGGTCGAACTTCGAACGATCCATCCATGCCCAAAATTTCTTTAAGAGATCGGATAGACGTATATAGGACAAAAAATTGGACTCCGCAATCCACTTCGTATCAACCGTATCAAACTTTCACACCTTCTTACGTTGATACCCCTTTTGAGAGTCATGTTGCGACTCCCAAACCCATGCCCATTGCTGACATAATTGAACAATCCCATAGCCGATATTTCACTCCTTTCACCACTCCAAATTTCTTAGGACAACAATTTCAATCATCTTCATATCAGAATGTTGATCCTAATCCTGTCCATTTTTCACATCCATTCGATTCCTATCAATCCTACCTGACTTTTACACTCCAGACATTTCTTCTGAACAGCCATTTGGGAGTTTCACGTATCCAGACAACTTTGAATATTTTACTGAAACCCCTTCACAACCCATGTCTAGTCTTGAACAACCATTAGAAGAATTTCGGGTAGCGTCGTACCAACAGATGATGGATTTGAATGCATCCATAGTTGCTCTCATACAACCTAACGAACCAGCAACTAGTTTTAAACTAGCTCCGAATTTTCCAATGTATGATGAGGCGATAGGACAATTTGAGGATTTGAGTCGTGAGAGTGAGCAGTACACCCTTCAAAATCAAATTTTCCTATTCCAAATTGAATTCCACAACTCTTGTTTTGAAAGTCTATCGAGTGTCCCAAATGAATCACCAATTGAAAATAGAACGTTTGATGAGTTGTGTGACTTTGTAATGTTTGATTTACCCGATTGTAAAGGGTCTATTTCAAGTGAAACCACACCCAATCCCATTGGTCTCTACACCTCCACTCTAGAACCAGAATTGATTGAAAATCATGATTTTGATGAGGTGTCTGAGAAATTCGACTTTCACTTGATTGAGGATATCGACGCTGGGGATAACTTTGATGATGAACCCACAATATTGGATGAGTTTTTCTCACCAATTCATCATATCCTTTCACTTCCATGTGGGCATCATCCTGAACCATTAATTGTCTTTCCCGAACTCTATATGCGTCTAAATATTGTTGATGATGAATACATGGATGAGCTGAATTTTGAGGATGAACCGGTTTACTAGATGAGTCGGATTTTCCAATTCTTGCTGTCCCTTTCATTGACTGTGCACACCCTCTTAAACGGTTAACAGATATCATTTCGCAATCACTTCCCTCCATCCTTTTTATCGTTCCTACTTTGCAAGACACTGTATTACCTTCATTTCCTGTGTCTGGTTCACTAAATCCGGTCGGCCCATGTTTTCATACGAATCTTGAGAGGTTTGACCCCATTTCTCAACGTGTTGATAGATTAGTACAATCCATTTTTCACTTTGATCATTATAAATTGTACTAATTTATTCACTCCATTTCCACCCTCAAGTTCGTATTACATTTCTTTTTTCCCCTCCGCCATTCATCCTCTCTACCGAGACCATATCTCGCTTCCATCCACACACAGTCTCGTGTATTCTCCATTTTTTTTCTCTACGCGTTCTTTCACCAACCTGGGCATTATCGCGATAAAATTTTTGAATGGTTGGTATTAACTTTTGGCCTGTGTAAGGCCTTATATAGATTGAAATTGTTCTCTCCCCCTAACTCTGACCTTAACGCTTAAACAGTGGCAACATTGTTTCACTTAAGTTTGGGGGGACCTTTTTGTGTATATATATTTTTTGTTTGCCTTTTCTTTTATACAAAAAAACAAAGCGGGGGAGCACCGACAATTTTGACTTCTTAGCGTAGCACGACAGTGAGGACACTGTCGAGTTTAAGTTTGGGGGTGTGCTCGGTAAGCTTTCTGTCTTCGCATTCATGTATATATTTTGCATTTTCATACTTATTTAAAAACCCACAAAAATTGAAAAAATTTCCAAAAATATAAAAACTTTGTCGTCAA
This sequence comes from Agapanthus africanus, assembly GCA_030015575.1. Lineage (NCBI taxonomy): Eukaryota > Viridiplantae > Streptophyta > Magnoliopsida > Asparagales > Amaryllidaceae > Agapanthus > Agapanthus africanus. The sequence continues at coordinate 66,875,030 of JASDDO010000008.1, read as the reverse complement.
GTAGCTAGTAGGGTAACTTAGATTTTTATTCCAAAATTGTAGTTTGACAGGTTAGAAATAACTAAATCCTAGGCTTAGCAATTGAAAACCCTAAAAATAACCCTCCTTCACTTTAAGCTTGGTAAATATACGTTCTTTCAAATTTTTTTAGAAGTATGTAATCTTGGGTTCAGTTCTTGAGTTAAGTTGAGATGAAGGGAAAGTATTGAAAGGTTTATTGAAGGAGAATTCTAAAAAAATAGTTCTTATTCTTGAATCCAAATTCAGAAAGTATATACCCTACAAATCGCACTTACACGCACCTTAAAACTTGGGATAGTAGAGAATACCTAGAAATACTCCTGCCTGAAAGCCTAGTATGAAAGGAAAAAATGGTATTTAAAGCTAACCACCAAAGGAGTATCATTGAAAAATATAGCCGGTCTTGAAAAGAAAATAAAAAGAAATAAAAAAAAGAAAAAAGAAAAAAAGAAAAAACATAAATTACAAGACCTGGAAATTGCTATTTACGTTTTAAGCTCACACATTCAGTAATCGGCTGATTGGTGCCTCAGGAAGCAGTAATAGTCGCATGAAAGATGTGTGAGCAAATCCGCCTATCATTAATGAAAAGAAGTAGTATTAGGTATTAGGGTAAGGGTACTATAGTTTGAATTGAATTCCTAAGTGTAAGGGTGAAAATTTACACATACGTGGGGGTATACGATCGATATTTGGAGGAAAGATAGGGACAAAGAATAAGACTTATATTTTCCGTAAAGATGATAAAAATTCTGGATTGGAGACTGCGCTTTAGAAGGAAAATTCAAGAGATACCGAGATCTTTCTAAATTGTCAAAACGTATAGGATCTTAGCTTGAATAAATAGGAGGTGTGAAAAATAAGGGATGTATATTTCTAACCTAGAATGATAGAGTTTCTAACTTAAATGCTAAACTGTAGGATTAGAATCAAGGTTATCTTATGAAACTAGCTTGACGGGATTTTGTGGGTAGTATCCACTGAAAACCCTCAGGAGAAAACACTCCTCCTACTAGGGACACCTAGAGATTTAACGACTTGTTGCACACGCTAAATACAACCGTAATACCTACGAAAGTGAGTTTAGGACTTTTGAGAATAAATGGTTTTGTTCGGGACGAGCAAAAAATAAGTTTTGGGGTATTTGTTCACACCAGAATATTCCATTTAATACCGCCCATTTTCTGCTCGTTTATTTATAAGTGGGTGTTTTTGATTCGTGTTTGCTACATATTTACAGGTTACAGGTTCCCAATCCAAAATAACGCAAATCATGCAAAATCTCCACAGTTATACCAAAATCCAGAACATTTGCCAAAATCAGATAAAATCCGGGTTCCAGTCATCTACACCCGTCCAGTACCAGTTCAAGAAACAAGACAAATAACAGTGGTCATTCGTGTCTCGGACAAGTACAGAGCACGAGAGGGGTGGCACGGATTAAGAGATGCACAGAGCTCGAGGGAGATAACTGTCAAAAGGATTAAAAGTGTAGCCATTTTGGACTGTTGCAAATCTGAACATATTTTGGAACCATTTTGCAACTTTGAACCTGTAGAACATAAGTACAAAGCAACATGGAGAAGCCCCAGAAAAACGACGTGCCAAAGCCTCCAAACGACCGCAGAACCGCGGACAATATAGCATTTGGGCGGCAGTTCCGCGGCCATGTCAAGTCCTAGATGAGGGTAGTTTGGTAATTATGTTAGGTCTCAGAATATGACCATAGGGTTTCAGTTCTCTGCCTATAAATTGTCCGGTTTTGAGCCAAGTAGGAATGCTTTTTCTTTACTAAATTTAGTGTAGTTTAGTTTTTAATTTCTTCTTCTTCTTCATCTATTCTCCATTGAAAATTGTAGTGAGAGCTTTTTGAGTGGAAAATTAATGAAGATAAGATTTTCTTTTCTTAACTTGTATCTTTATTTTCTTGTCTTGTAATTTTAATTCCTAGTGTAATTTTATTTATTGTTGTTAAGTAGTTGTTATTTCTTGTTTTATTTTCCTTCTTTTCTAAACCGTATTTTCAAGCCATGATACTCTCTGAAGTCCCTTGCTTAGGTGCCCAAGTAACTAGCTTGCTACTATTTGTAAAACCGTATTTTTTCCATTCTTTTTTTTCTTCCTTCTTGTTTTTTTTCTTTCATATGTGTGAATAATTTCCACACTTGTTAGAGCTAAGGAAGGTTAGTATGAGGGATGGAAAAATCCCTTGTACTTCTCTTCGCCAAACATCTTAAAATGAATCTAGACCAAACAAACACAACCCTCTCACTTAGGCGCGCTATACGTGACATATAGCCATGACCTAAGTTGAGAAGTCCTTTGGGCGCACTATAACATGACATGTTGTTATGACTTAATTGGATACATGGTCGTGGGTGTTTGGTCTAGGGTTGGAAATAAGCGCATGTAGCGGACGGATAAGGGGCACTGAGAATGGATTTAGCGTTGGAAAACTTGCTTAAACTCGCAAATCTCATTCCTATGTTCTCCTAATCCACGCTATCTTCGATTATCCCAATATCATTTCAAAAATGGAAAAAGACAAGTACAAGACTAATCCTAACTCTATTAACCAAGTTTAACCCTAACAAATTTACTTGAATATAAAATACGAACACTTATGATAGATTTGAACGTACAAATTTACATTTTTTAATTGACTCGTCTAAGATAAGAATGGGCATACAACTATCTCCCTGCGGATGACCCGTGCTCAACCAGCTAGCTGCAAAGAGACACACTCTTGATTGTGGTAAGTAGAACAAATAGGACAGAGTGGAACGCATATCATAGCATAAACAACACGGTTCTGCCCGATCAATCAGCAGCCCGTTTTGATTTTCCTGAAACCTGTCTCATATTGTATGTGTTTATAATAAATGATCGATAAACAAGAAATAGTTTTGTAAGGTCATTATGACTACTATATTCTTGCGGTCGGGGGTTACTACACAAGATATAGGTTCAAGTCGATATGTCACCTATATTGATATACAATATAAACTGATGCTCAGATTCTTTATTTACCTTTTTTGTTTATTGTTTTATTGTGTTTTATATTAGTTAAATTTTGAATCTTTGTCGGGGAATTGTTGGAAGTTGAGTGGAAAGACTCATACTTTACAAAGTAATTTTAGTCCCACGTCGGGAAAACTAAAGATTTTTGATATGCTTAAATAAGTTATCTCCACATGGGTTATTAGTAACATATGTATTAGGCTTTTGTTCAAACACACACGCGCACACACGATGCCCGGTTGGCCAGTCGACCGGCCGGAGCCATCCGTGGGCATGCATCCTATGGACACAAATGTCGGTTCGGTCTGGGCTTGAGGCCCTACACTGTTCCTATCTTTTTGCATATTTAATTTTTTGTTTTAACGGAAAGAAATTCAAACGAACAGATGTAACTGTTGGAACAGTTACTATAACCATTTCCGGGTTTTTTTTGGAACAGTTGTGTTCCTTAGAGACATTGATTTGGATCCTATAAATAGCCCGAATATCTTCTCCTTCAATATACAATTTTTTTACGGTTTTCTCTCTCTTTTTCTCTGTATGTTTTGTTCTGAGCATCGGTGTGAGACAAGGCAGGATGCCTACTATCCCTGTGACTTTTGCAAGTCGGGGATACCCTAAAGGCCGAGAAAACGTCATACCTTGGGAACGTAGCGCCGCCGAAAATCTGCATTAGAGGGAGGCAATTACCTTCTTACGACATCGCATTCAAGTGCGTGCTTCATTCCCATTCAGGCTTATTCAATCTTATTATCGGTTTTGTTTAATCATTTAAATCGATTTTTTTAATTTATTTTAGTGCATAATTTCTAACAGCTAATCCCTGCTGTTAGACCAAGAAAAAGCGACAATAACGTGTTGTGGAGAACAGCCCAAATATACCTATCTACTATCCAAGAAATCCGACAACTTCGATCATTATCTACGTGTAGGGTTGGTGATAAATTTGACAAAGTTATACAGCTGATAGATGCTTTGATTGATGATCTGACGTCAATAACTTTGTCATATCAAATTTCTAATACAGAAAACTATGAGCAAGCTGGCGTTCTTTAATAGATTAGACGAATATAAGTCGCGAAGAAGAAGAAGAAGAAGAGAAGAAGAAGAAGAAGAAGTGCTATATTTATAAATTATGTTCAATACAAGTGGTAGAAAATAAAGCAATTAAAAATGTAAAAGATGTACAAGTGCTTGATCTTTTAGGCTAATGTCCTAGATAGGTGAATACAATGAATTCCACTTATAACACTGATTCAAAGAGTGAAAACAGGTGCAATTGCAGCCAGTAATAAAATTATATATATAAAAGTGGATTAATTTTTATCATATATTGGTGAATACACTACTATGGAAAAATTGAGTATAAATCATTTTAAATTTTGATAGTGGCATTATGATATTGAAACAGTGTCAAGATGATTTTAATTCTTTAGTTAGTGTGCATATATTTTGCTATTAATTGCATAAGAAAGAATTTTTTTTATGCCAAATAAAAAAGTAGGGATAAAAATGGCAATTCTTATGTTGGTTGGCTAATTGTTGGGTCGTTGGAAGAAGTGGTACATATATCATGAGAAAGAAATTTTGTTTGTTTGTTTGATAGCAGAGTTTGATATAGATTGATAGAAGTAAGTTTGGTTTATATGAATAAAATGGATGGAATGACCAAATAAATTAGTCAGTCCACTACGTAAAGCATGAAGAGGGTTTGTATGTGAAATGAACAAGTTCCATCTCTTTGTAGAAACTCACACATGCCATGCTCAATAATAATTTCTATGTGAACTGGAAAGACTAAACGCTGCTGTATCTCTATTTATCTGATGTTTCTTGTTTTTCGTTTTTCTCTTGCTTCCTTTACTTTTTCATGTACCTTGTTTCATTAATCTTTTTAAACGGAAGGGTGGGGCTTTCCCACGGTTTGTATCAAAATAATAAGCATACTAATATTGATGATGATGATGATGATGATGAAGATTTGTTGTTGAGATGTGTGGTTAAAATTGTCTCATATTCGAAAAACAATGAGAGATACATGGGTATAAAATATAAGCCATGAGTCAAATCTCAATAAGACTTGAGTCTTATTATCGGAACCCATTTATATCAAAAACCCATGTATACTCATAAATAAATATCTATAATCGCCCCCCTCCAATTCTTGGAAAAAAATATTAAAAATTCTAATATGGTATCAAAGTCAATGGTTTGATCCAAAATCTCAACAATATCTCTGAGAGAAGCAGTTTACATGCACAAAAAAAGTGCCTCTGAGAGAGCTAACTTTATATGTGTTGTGCAATCCACGTGGCAACCATATCAAAAAAAAGAAGATATAAGATGGGCTGAACAAGAAATTTGGATTACGGTGATCGATAGTAATGATCCATTATTTTAAAGCAAAACTTGGTAGTTCCATTATCATGGCATTGTAGCGCCATTAATCACGGTCGATATCTAATACACCGTCTGTCACGTCCCGTTTCCTAAAATACGGAATACGATGGGTGACTAGACCAGACATACTCCTACGATCAAGAAATAATCCTACCATAGTCACACTTCGACTTCTAGCGTTACATGGTAAGCAGTAATCAAACACAGATAAAGAGACACAACAATCACTACTTTATTAGAATTAAACCAACATTAGTTCAATAGATACACGTCTTTAACAGCAATGAAACAACTAACAAATGATAATAATGGTTCTTTTATTGAAAGCAGAAATAAACGATAAAGCTGATGTCGCTGGTCTAGATCTCCACGGTCTCACCGAAATAGTGCAAGTCCTGCTCTGGGCCTGGGTTCTCCTCTTCCTCTGAGCGTGCATACTCAGATTGTCAGGGCGACACATATAATAGTATAATGATATGTAATATGTTGCAATAACAATAAACGTGATCTAGAAATCATGAAGTAATAATGATAGCGTGAAATAACATGAGCATGTAAGCAGTGTAACATGTGAATTATAGCAACAGTCAAAGATAATATGCATGCTACTATCCATATAGTCTCTATATCATTTGAAATCGAACAGTGGAAAAGAGTTCTCATGTTTAATAAGGATCTCATGCATGCCCGAGACTACGGTCAAAACTGTGCCTGGGATATAACCCTGCAGTCGTGCCACTAGACAAAACTACCTAAATATATATCACTAATATCGAATGATCATCATCTAAATCGCTGAACTTCGCTAAATATGAGTTCGATTCTATCTTGATTTCCCCATTTTCCCGGGTTAAAGTATATGTTCATATATCAGATTTGTTATGTACAAGTACGCGTCACTTTTACTATTCAAACACCCTTTCACATATGTCAGTCTCGCTTTCAATTACTTTCACCGACGTACTTGTCACAGTCCAATTAATACCACATATCACTCGACAATGCAATACAGTAATCAGAGTATCATGGTAAATAGTCACTAATCAATGGGTGTATAACAATCACATGACATGGTACGAATGCATTAAATGAAGTTCAACTAAATAAAGACAGCCGATATCTTTCAGCTTGCGAAATTCATTATAACTCATACGTTCAGAATCAAGTAAGCAATATAGAAGTCATAGAAATTAGACTCATTTATCTAATCAGTAAAATTGGTTCCATCTTAATAAGCATTCTTTTTAGTGAGTTATGTTCGTTTTAAAACAGATGTATATTGCCGGAATTCCAGTTTCAGGAAGTCCAACTTCGAACGCATTTTACTGTTGGTTATATACAAAATTAAGGATAGCTATAGTCCAGTAAAATCTAGATCTCTCAGTTAAGTTTCCAAGCAACAGATGGAACAGTAATAGCCGTTATATATAGGGAGTTATGATCAGTTTAAGTTTGATACGTATAAATGTCACTGCAGAAAAACGGCAGGACATGTTGACAATATAAATGTATTTAAAATATCAAACAGTAATGGATTTTAATGAAAACAGTTCCATATGAAAGCCAATTCAATTATCTATACAATGATATAGGTCTCATCACATTAGCATGTATATACAGGGAGATAAAGGGGTTTAAATATAGGTATTAATAAAAAATTATGCTCTGGACTGCGGTCCAGAGCCGTATTTTCTTTTAGTTTGCATCATCGAAAAAAAGCAATATTCGGCAACAATTTACAGAGGTTTATAGGTTATCCGGTTAGATTTATTATGAGCCTAAGAACATCATAATACAACTTATACTTAATTTATTATGAATTTAATACGGCCACATGTACAGTGAATTTCAGGTTTGACGACGCCTTTTGGGGGCATCATTTCATGATCGAAACTATGGTATTTTGAAACCAAATTTCCACACGATAATAATCATCCATAAAAGCAACTAGTGATCATGAAGGTGAGCATTTTAAATTAGGTTTGGACGGTAAGTGGACGGGGGTTTGGGTTATGACGGTCACAGACCTGGAGGAATTTGTACAACAATAAATTTTTTTTACAACATAACCCCAATACTACTATCAAGATCATCAAATACATGCAATAAGGTAAACTAAGAATAACAAGAGAGTAAGTGAAGGGTCTACAACCTTTGTAGCATATCCGATCACCATCGGAAGACTCTAACTAGACTTGCTTGCTTCCGAATGCATACCCAAGCCGACCGCTTCGCCGTAAATGATACGCAATGAAAACGGCATGCCCGATAGCTCCATCCTCATCAACTAGTGAGAAAACTCCCAATAGATACTTGCTAGGTGTAGAGTGAGATGATATGAATAATGGGTGCTTTCTAGAATCTCATTTCCCTCACTCATGCTCATATTGACATTAGAGTAGAGAGCTCAAGCTTGAGCAAGAAAGGAAGAAGAAGAAGAATGATAAGGTTGATGGCTTCAAAAAAAGAATTCGTTCCCTTTTTTTATTTCCTTGTCATAATAATATATGACACATACCCTTTTCCTCTTTTCCTCTCTTTCATGTGTTGTCACACAAAGAGAGGGAGGGAGGGTCCCACCACTTAAGTTATCATTATCCATACACATATATGTATTTTTATAACTTAAAAAGGGTGGGATAATATATATATATATATATATATATATATATATATATATATATATAGAGAGAGAGAGAGAGAGAGAGAGAGAATAATGGAGAAAAGAGGCCATAGGAGGGGATTTCCTCCTATGGCGTGGAAAAAATATAACCTCCGCCATTTTTTCCGACGATCGGCCCCCATCATCTTCATCGTTATCATCTAAGATGTGCGTACACCAAATTTCATGTGATTCCACAACTTTTTCATCGTTGATTTAGCAATGTAAAAAGTTCTATTGTCGGTAAACCGTTAATTTTGAACCCACTAAATCAACGGTGAAAAAGTTGTGGAATCACATGAAATTTGGTGTACGCACATCTTAGATGATAACGATGATGATGATGGGTGCCGATCGTCGGAAAAAATGGCGGAGGTTGTATTTTTTCCACGCCATAGGAGGAAATCCCCTCCTATGGCCTCTTTTCTCCATTAATCTCATATATATATATATATATATATATATATATATATATATATATATATATATATATATATATATTAAAAGATCACTTGTATATGTATCCCATACATATACACCTCATGTATCACACACACGATATACCATCATTATCATCTCAGTATCATATTTTGTAGAGAGTGCATGTATCATATACACTATACTAGAAACCGCATCAAAATACGGTTATCAAGTCAACACTTTACTTGATATTCCGGCTTTTAAACCGGCTAGTATTTCCGAACATTCAATTAAATCAAGTATTTAATCGAATTCCCGTACATATCCAATACGTACGCCACATCGCATTTTGCCGGGCAAACGCATTCATTGCGGCACTCTAAAGACCTATCAATACGCTGCTAGTAGGATATATATGATCATATCTGATTGAATACAAACCACTTTCAGATTCAATCCCCTCCTGGGTTAACCCATAGGCTTGTCAGTGGCACTAGCTTTACGTAACGGCTACCCAGGTACGACCAAGATAAAGGCAGGTCGACGAGAGAACTCATCCGGACCGGACAATGTCTATCAGCGATGAATACCATACAGTCCGATCTCTTCGTCAAAGAGTATCGCATACCGGGTCTGGGGGTAGAACCGTCAGACCCCCAATAACCCGATAAGTCGTGCGACAGAGAAATCATAACCAACCGGAGATACAACTGATAACACTTATCAGTTTATCTTCACTGCGGTGGCCACCGACTTCTAGTTATAGTCGTGTCCTACATAGTACGATATCAACTTCCTATACCGGGAGTGACGAATCCCATCGACCGCTCACTGCCTCCATGTGCTTCGAGACTATACCCAACTAAAAGTTGTTTGCACGACTCAGTAGAGCCGTGGTAGGGTAGTAATCAAAGTATAGTGGGAACACACACAAGACACTATGGAGATCTTAGGTCAAGGGACTACCCTGTACTATCATCACCAGAGAACTGCTATTTGACATTGGTATAATACCAACTAGGAGTTCTCGGTGAATCCTTCTAGTGTAACTCATCTAATGAGGACCTGTATACAATTATCGGTGTCAAACACCAATGACTATGGGATCAACCATCGCCCCGTACAGGGTCATAAAACGTATAAACTAGTCTAAATTGGAGTATCGATGCCCAGTCTCGATACTCCTACTACTAGAGATTTTTAAGAATGTGCTTATGGACTGCTAGGCTCCACTAGTATGATTCCTATCATAATCCTGGTAGTCAAACAAAGATCATATGGGTTTTATCTCATGTATTAGCTATATGTGATAACGAATAAAACGTATACATATGACAGATAAAGACAAACCAGATAGAATACTATCATCTCGAGTAAGACTGTTTTCTGTATAGGTTCTCTTGAATTCAATAATTGCATTCCTACAATCATGATAATTGCCTTGATGGCTCCTATATCCAACATGGACCATATCGAACATGTTACAATGCATACTCACTTCAATCAAGAGGTTAGGTTCCGGCTATTCAAACAAGCAGAAATTTGATTCCTACACATTTTATACGTCCTAAGACGGGGTTTTAGATCCAGTTATTTTCAAATCAGCACAACAAATTAACGATGTGTGGTATATTAAAAATCATCGATATATTGAGATAAGATATATTTATATAATTTCAATTAACGTTAATCGATCTAGTTAATGTAATTATAGCATGAGTAGCAAGTAGGGGGGTTCACTTGCCTTAGGTCGCTGATATAGAAGCGACGGACATGCATGTGTTCGCCTCGACACATAAGACGGCTACGAAACGACGTGGTGCTGGACACGGTGCGTGGCTTGTGCATGGTGCGCGTGTGACACGGTGTGTCATGGGCATGATGCGAGCGTGGTACGGGCACGGTGCAGCAGTGGTGTAGGTCCTGGCCTGGGCATGGTGCAGGGTTGGCCTGGGCGCGGTGCGGTCGTGGCTTGAGCGCGAAGTGTGCGTGGCACTAGCACGATACAAGCATGACACGAATGTGTGCTGGAGTTCTGGCGGTTGTGATGGAATTGATGACGGGGACGGCTACGACAATAGCGACGGTGATGACAACGGCGTCGATAAATACTATTCGATGAAATGATGGATGGCGATAGGAGCTTGGGTTGGCTTTGGTAGTAGGGAGCTTGTCTACGTGTAGTGGTGGTGTTGGTGGTGGTGGTGTAGTGCTGCCGGTGGAGGGTTCAGGGATGAGCCAATAGTGATGTGTGTTGGAGTTGTGTTTTTGAAGGGGAATAAGCTCGATGGTTGCAGGCGATGATAGAAAGGATCGACTTGCGTCGTCATCGGCGATTGATGGTGGCGGAGATGAAGCCGTCAATGGTGGCTGTTAGGGTTGAAGGAGGTTGCGGCTTATGTAACAGTGGTTAGTTACGGGCCTGGGATGTAGCTTTGTCGATGGAGTCGTTGAGATCGGTGAGATGGTGATGGCCGTTGGTATGTTCAGTGGTGGGTGCTCAGAGGTCATGAGTTTTGGGGGAAAGAGAAAGAGAAATTGAGAGAGAGGGAGTGAGATATTAAGAGCTGTAGAGGGGGAGGTTGAGGGTTTGGAGCCGAGATCGTAGGGGAGGAAGCCGCACAATTTACGGAGGTTGTTGGTGGACACGGTTGTGGGTGGGTGGACACTCTTACAAACTGTACATATTAGAGACCGTTCATTACGGTCTCTAATATATGTTTAACGATTGCTAATGATTATTAGCGACCGTTCAAAAATTAAACGGTCGCTAATACACCGTCGCAGATGTCTTGGTCGCTAACACGTGTATTAGCGACGTTAATGAATGGTCGCTAATAAAAATGGTTGCCAATACTTTATTGGCGACCATTGATAACGGTCTCTAATCAGTGAACGGCCGCTAATGAAGGTATTAGTGACCGTTTTTGTAGCATGAATGACCGCTAATACCCTTTTAAATTTAAAAATATTAAAGAAAAATCAGTATCCCATACAATAATACAAAAAAATCATAATTAATATATTACGCAACAATCGCGTTTCGCATACAAACCAACATATAATCACGATACACACGATATAAACTCAAACAACTCAAAACAAACCAATTACCATATAAACGATCTCTACACACAATATATCCAACAATATCAATTCAAACGAACAATCCAATTAACATATAACCATAATATAGCTCAAACACATAAAACAAAAGCGTCTTGGTTATAAACCAATAAAGTACTATATGTTCAACAATACGAAAAAGTCACCAAATCACGCACAATCTCATATCGCCCAACCCATGCAACCCTGCAAATCCAAACAAATAAATAAATACATGAACTTAAATTATAATCTTTGAAATTACACATCGCGTTAGATACTACTAATGCGTACCCTCTGCCTTTGTGAAGCTAACAGAAGAAGACTTGAGATTTTAAGTCATCGGTTGTCGAAACCTTGCAAATCCAAACAAATAAATAAAACATGAAATCAAATAATAATTTTTGAATTTAAACAATGCCCTAGATACACTAACACATATACATATGTATGTACCTCATTAAATCCTTCTTCCGAAAAAAATGTATCGTCGAAGTATCCTCTTTGTGTCGGTTGCGGAGGCTGAGGATAATACACTTTCTGTGTCAGAGGCGGAGGATGAGGGTGGTACGACGTACCCTATGGTGGAGGAGGGTAGAACGAAGGTCCCTGTGATGGATGAGGGTAGAACGACGGTCCATGCTTCGGAGTTGGGTAATATGTCGGCTGGGACGGCCATGAACCCTATGCTAACTAAGGTTGTGAAGGCTGACCATGTTGTTGAGTCCATTGATCAAACCATGCCTCCATACTAGCTCTCTATGCTGCTTGTTCTTCCGCCCTCTTCTTTTCTGCTTCATCCCTCCTTCTGAGTTGCTCCTTTAGTTCTTTGATCTCTCGTGCCTCAACCGATTGGTGGTGGGAGTGAGCGGTCAACGTACTTGACGTTCCTTTGAAATTCGACCGTGAAAGTCCAACTGGACTACCGTAAATGGGAATACGGCCGTGTCCCCTTGAGCAAGGGAAAATTTGCTCCATAGTCGATACCTCGGCCTCCATAGGAAAAGAAGCTTTGGCCGGAAATTCAGGATTTGATTCCCGATAGAGCCTCTCTGCTTCCTCCAATTCATCCTTCGATAAATTAACCATTACTTATTTTTCTTTCCGAAATTAACAAGTGTTTAATTTACTTAAAAGAATTTATAAATGCAAGCTTACCATATATTGAGTGGCTATACCCATCCTTTCTTCTGGCATGCCCTCTCTAACGTGTAATGCCTCCCAAGTCTTAGGAAGGCCCAGCTTTTCCCCAGCCTTCTCCTGTACTAGCTATTTGATTTATCTATAAGTGAATATATGCAACGATAAACTTGAAAAGTCGAACATATATGTAATTAAAGATAAACTCAACAAAGTATCCCTATATTGATCAACAAGAACTGATCCACCATAATATTCATATGTGGATTTCTCTCGGTTCTGCTTATTCCTTTCCGATTCGGCCTGCATATTTAGAAGATAACATATCTCAATCTAAATTATTCTAAATTCGATGTTCAAATCAATTAAGTATCTTTATAATTACCTTTGTCTTGGGTGTATCTCAATACAATAGAAGATACGCAAACTGTTCCCTAGGGATGACAGACGGAAGAGCCGCAAAATGTTCACAATCCTCTGTAAATTTTTTGGACTCTTTGAACTTCTTTTTCAGTCTTCGACGCCATCTCGTGTATATTTGTGACATATCGTACCGGACATACTTTCAATGTCCGTCTATATCGTCTTTTAAGACGAAATGTCTCTGTAATACAGATTGATAAGTATATTAATTAATAAATTAATACCATATAACAAGTATGCAAATAATGTATGTAGTTTAGTTAATTGAGTTATGTATTACCAAGAGAGAGCGCCAAGTCCATACATAGGCTTCTCAATGGTTATCTGTGAACGTGAATCCCACGTTCCAGAAGTCCTTGTTGCAGATGAGAATACCATTATAACCGTGGAAATGGTTATCCTAAGTATTCGGACCTACGGGCTTCCGATTTACCCATTCCATATCTGCTCTTTTTCCCTTCAAATCGTATTTGGTAATCTCGTTGGCAACAACTTTTCTATGGTGTTCAAACCGGGCCAAATCATTCCTCGCAGTCCATGCCTCTGCGATACTCGTGTATGCTGCCTCTATCATCGTTTCCATTTATGGGCGAAGAGCATCCCACCTCGCCCGTGCAACCGCATTTTCCCTGTCTCGATAATATTTTTGATTTTGTAATTCTCGAGGAAGATGCAATGAATAAATCCACTCACTAGTGAAGGGATCCAAGAACACCCCAAGTTCTCTACTCGGTTCCATGCACTGCTCTACTAGGTGTTCATACGGATCATCCTGCACTGATGAACCTGCATCCCTCTGATCAGAAATACCTACATATTTTAATTTATTATAATCAATGCAATAGTTATATGAACAAAATAATTTGAACACGCTTATTTAAAACTTGAAATATATACCTGTAATCTCAGGGTTAGGCTGTGTCGAGGAAGAAGCATTTCGAGCTCTTTTCTTCGTAGATAATACTTTGGCAAATTTTGCAAATATACCCTTTTTACCCATCTGTTTCATGCAAGTTATGACGATACGAAGTATATAATATGTATAAATCATCAAACTAAATATTAATAGATTAATACAGAAACTGTAAAATTTTGATTAGAAACTTTAGTAGGATTTTTCATTTAATTAGTAAGTTTAAGATCGAAAGGTTTTAAACTTATTTAGGACCGACCTATAGTTTCCCCTCTGACAATTAGTGCATATTGCTTCAATGAGACTCGGTGGTACAAATCTGACAAATGTATGCTACTCGACGTTCATTGCATGTTGATTAAATGTATATGCTTTAAAAAATCCAATAAATTCACGGCACTCACTAAAGGCAAATAAAACCCACCACTATTTCCAGTCAAACCTCCACCAACAATACAATTACACACTCACTCTCTTCCTCTTCCCTGATATGATTCTTGCAAATTTGTTGAATATACCTTTCCACGGTATTTGTTTCATGCAAGTTAGGACGATACAAAATATATAATATGCATAAATCATTAAACGAAATATTAATAGATTACAAGTAATTAGAACTCCAAAGTTTTTTCATATATCAATTGTTTATAAGTGTTTACAACTGCAGATTATATATATATATATATATATATATATATATATATATATATGATTACAACCGAAATTATATATATGTATATATGATTACAACCGTAAATTTTTTTCATAAGTCAATCGGATCTATGCCCTCAATATCACCATCATCAATAGAACTATGGAGTAAGGATTTAGGCGGTTCCTACAGTGCAATCCAAGCATCTTCACTATTAGGATCTTTGACATAGAAGTATTGTTCAGCTTGTGAAACCAACATGAACTTATCATCTCGGTAAACTTCTTTTTTGAGATTAACAAGCTGAAAACCATATTCATCTTTCTGGATGCAAGCCCGTAGATTATCTCTAATATGTCCTCCACCTGATCGTAATATTCTTTTTTTTCATCCAGCGGACTTTGAGTACGGGAACTTGAGAAGCACGTTTGTTCAAACAGACAAAAAATGCCTTTATTTTGGGTACTCAACCTCTCGACTGTAAGGAATTTTAGGTTATTAATGCAATATGAACTGTATCGATTCATATTTGTATTAGAACCTTTAGATAGTCGCACGATTGCATCCGAGAATTGTATGCCTTTTGCTATGCCATCTTCAATTTACAATGAATTTATCCGTAAAATGTATAAGTTATATGTGATATATGCGTGTGACACGTCAAATCTATAAGGGATACGTACGTGTTTATGGAACCACCGTGGAAAGTGTTTCTTATGTTCTTAATTAATCTTCCAATTAGCGTCCTTTCCGGTAATCGCGATCGTAAGTTCTTGAATATGTCGGCTAAAAGAATAACAATATTATCTATTTAGGAATACACACACACACAAAAAAAAATATTGATGCAATTAAATTTTTTAATTTTTATACGTTTTGTGATCAACATTAATTTGGAGGTTATGGAGAATATTCGAGCCAATCCCTCTGGTAGGATCAATCTTCTCCTTGTGGATGGGACAGCTGGTCCTCATAAATTCGAGGGGGGCGATTTAATCTTATTTCAACTCCACATAAGTAACGAGAAGTAAAATTGAGACATTCATTGGCACAATAACTCCTGGCTATTGACCCTTCTGGTCGAGCTCGATTGCCCACTTTCCATTTCAAGAATCCCAAATATCTGAAACATTAACGAATATTTAAGACGAATGTGGATATTGTAATGATTTAAATATCAAAATTAACTTAAAATTAATTACCTTTCTACCAGATACATCCACCGATATGAGACTCGTCTAACAATCATTGCCTCTGTTGCTAGATGCACCGTAAGATGAAGCATGACTGTGAAGAAAAATAGTGGAAATATCATCTCCAACTTGCTGAGTGTTTCAACAGCACTCTTATGTAGAAGAATAGTGAACAAAGTTTGTTGAAAATTTCACAATACTCTATCAAAACCTTGGTGACATTGGACGACAAATTATGTAGAAGAGCCACTGGAAGCAATTGATGTAGAAGGATATGACAATCGTGAGTTTTAAGGTTTAAGAGCTTCGGTGAATCGACCTGCACATTCTTTGATATGTTAGAGAAGTAGCCATCAGGGTTTTAACACTTTTTAGCACATCGCAAGATCTTTTCATAGCCAATTTTGACATTGTGTGGCGTGAAGCTGGTAATTCATAGACACCATCATCACGAATTACCGGATGCAATTCCTGTCGAATTCCAAGCTCCTCCAAACACTCACGAGCACTTATCTTATCCTTGGATTTAGAATCGTCCTGTAACAATGTGTCAGCAATATTATCTAACATATTCTTCTCTACATGCATGACATCAATGTTTTGTCGAATCAACAAATGTTTTCAGTAAGGAAGATTCCATAATATACTTTTTTTCTTCCATACATTCAACAATTCATTATGTTACGATCACTTCCGGTTTTTTTGTTTATTCAAGGAACCATCTGAGTTAAAATGATTAGATCTTTGCTGGAATTGACACGCTGATATATGCTCAAAAATCTCTATCCCTGACAACTGTTTTGGTGCTTCACCTACTTCTACTATTCCATCAAAATTATTTACCATCTTTATGTACGGATGATTCGCCGATAGCCACCTATGATATTGAAACCGGTCGCAAAACTTACCACATGTATTAAGCGGCTTGGCACTGTAATCAAGACCACGTGATGGAAATGCATGCTTCATATAGGTAGACCATCCAAATAACATGCTGTAAGCTGGAAAATCGTTGATTATCCAAATAACATCCGCTCGCATTCTAAACTTCTCCTTCGCATACGCATCATATGTCTCCACTCCATTTTTCTATAGTTCTATCAGCTCTTCAATTAAAGGTTCTATATAGACATCGATGTTCTGGCTAGGTGAATATTTTCCAGGGATTAATAAGAAAAGAATCATATACGGTTGGTTCATACCCATCCAGGGAGGCAGATTGTAAGGTATAAGCAAGATCGGCCACGTAGACCAACTAAAACTCATGAGTCCATAAGGCATGAACCCGTCGGTTGCCAAACCTAGACGTACATTCCTCGGCCCATCTCCAAAATGATCAATACTGTCTAATCTCTTCTATGCTTCTGCATCAGCCGGGTGCCTCAACTTCCCGTCTTTGATCCGACGATCAGAATACCATCGCATCCTCTTTCCCAGGGAAAAATAACGAAGGACTTTAGCTGCTATTTTCTTGCTCTTTTTCTGACGTCGGATGTTTCTACGGTTAAATTCTGCTTAACATTTTCCGCCTAAACAAGTTGCAGGTGGGACACTCATCGAGAGACACATAATCCTTGTGATACAGTACACAGTCGTTAGGACATGCATCGATCTACTTATACGGGAAACCAATTGTCTTGATAATCTTTTTTGCCTGGTAATGATTCTCTGGATTGCTCTTCTTTATTTCGGGAATTACCTTGCATAGTAGATCAAGTAGCACATCGAAGTGATCGTTAGCCATCTAGCTAATCATTTTCAGATGGAGGAGCCTTATTGGCCTTCGTACAGATCTTGTTCGTTTTTCTCCAGAATTTTCCTCAATTCCTCTAGTCCAGTGGTTTCTTCAGACGGTTCCACATCATTTATTTCCTCGCCGGCAAATAAATCTTCCAATATCTCATGCGTGTCATCTATCCTGTCACCCGTCGGCAACTCAGATTGCGAACCTGCGGTATCATTAAACGTCCTCACTTCCTCGTCAAATATTTTCTCACCGTGGTAATTCCAATGCATGTAGTCTGGTTCAAAATCGTATCCATACACATGTTCTTCTATCTCTTCACGTCGAATACGTTCTCTATTCTTACATTTCTTATAAGGACAGAACATGAGTCCTTCTATACTACGTGTTTATCGCCGAAGACTGTACTGAGACATTGGAGACGTCTGGCCTAAATTTGGGGACAGATGCTATATGGAACATATCCATCCACCTCTCCAAAAATACCAAGTTGATTTATGGCACCGTATATTGGATGTTTGGATAGATGCGACCGTTGTAACGTGACCTTATCAGATTCCCTCTCATTTTTGGGAGGGGTTTTCTGATTGTGGGGATGCTCTTCGCTGCAGGTGCAAGCCACTGTAGCTAATTACGCTATTGCATTGCGATAACAATTTTCACCTGCTCTAGACAGATCACTTCGTATCATGTTATATTTGTTTTATATGAGATTGCCCTTAGATTATGTACGGAGACTAATATATATCATCGCCCGTATGACGCGGATTAGTCTAAATCCGTACATTAGATTTGAGGTTTTGAACTTAGGATATAGATCTCATATAAATGAGCTTCATCAGTTCAGGGGATATTTGGGTTTGATCTAAGGATCGTTAGTCTTATATGAGACTAAGATCGACTTCAGAACAATGAGCATATGGGCCCAACTGATCATTAGATCATATATGAATAGCCCATGGATAGTATACAGCAGTCATTATGGAGACATTCTGCATGATAAAACATATTAGTTTAAGGACATCACGATCCATGGGAGATATGGATGGAATATGGCTTGTTTGTGCCTATGCATTGTATACGGGGGTCAATATAGAGACCGGCCCTAGGGACAAACATATATTAGTTTAAGGACATCGCGGTCCAATATCAGTTTAGGGATATTTCGGTCTATTTTTTATCTTGCACGCACGAGTATATGTTACGTGGCGAAGTGGACGATGATGACATGGGATGCGTCCAATATTGAGGTGCGATTTAATTTGAATGCATTTATATTTCCCTCAAAGATATACTTATACATATATGTATAAAGCCAGATCTCAATATGAGATTCACATCTATATGGAATGCGTGTCAATATGAGGTGTGCACATCAAAATGGAAGTGCATAAATATGGGGTGTATCAATATAAGGATTATGATATTCTCTGTCTTGATAAAATTTCATTTCTTTCATCACGTTGGGACGGAGAGTTGTTGGTTGTGGGACCCGCCATCTCTCTGAAGACGTCGAGGAATTACGACGATGTATATCAAAAGTGTGGAAAGATATACCCTTAAACCAAATCTCGTATATGAGGGAAAAGATAATGTCAAAACTGAGGATCGTTAGTCTTATATGAGACTAAGATAAAGATCATTAGTCGTATATTGGACTAAGATCATCATGGATGAAAGATCTTTAGTCATATATCCGATTAAGATCAGCTTGGAAATATGATTGATGATCATTAATATTGTTTTAGATTAAGGTTAACTTAAATGTGTGAGCATATGGGCTAAAAAGGTATAAACTTCAGTGACTTATTCAATTTGGGCTAAGATCAGGCTTCTGTAGTGCTGAGCACTCAAACGTGCAACGCTCATGTGGACATCACATAAGATGCTGAGCATCTCAAGTGTTCATATTGACATCACGTAAAGCACGGCCTTCATGTGTTCTTACGTGATCTTCGCGTGAGGCATAGTCTTCATGTGCACTCACGTGATCTTCACGTGAGTAGTGTTAAGCACTCATTCATTTAGCATTCACGTGCATTTCACGTGAGACGCGCACTTGCATGGTCATCTTACCATCTGTGCTCACGTGGATATCACGTAACGCACATCTTCCTTAGAGATTTAATCTTTGTTCATATATTTTTAAAGAAGTTAAACTTCTGTTAATGATATTTTGACCGTTAACAATCACCAAGATCAATATTTTGATAATCTGGGATTAGATTCTTTAAGAACTAAGTTCATGTCATATTTGAGAACTAAGTTCCTGAAGTATACATTCAATCTTCTTCATGTTTCTTTCATCATTGTTCTTTTCAACCTTGTTCTCCCATGAATCCTTGATTCTCAAGAGCAAGATCTTCCCGATGAGAATTAAATTCTCATCTTGTGGGAGACTTGTCTTGTGGATTTTAGATCCAGAGAAAGAATTAAATTCTTTGGATGGTTAAACACTACTTTTATATGCATGATAGGTAGAAAGAAAATATATTTCTCTCTCTTTTTTACCTAGGGTTTTTGGGAGGAGGAAGATGAACTTTCTTCGAGGAGAATTAAATTCTTTGTTGTAGAATTTTATGGGGGGTCTCCTATCTCTTTGCAAAAAGTTTATGGGAGGTTCTGCCTTCTCCTCTCCTTCTTTTCTATTCAATCTCTTGGGTTCTTTTTATAGGAGAAGGAAAAGATCATTCCGTTGGAAGAAATCTTTCATTGAGAGATCATGATTGATTTCATAATCAATCGAAATGATCTTAAAGGTCAACCGGTGAATTTTATTCACCGTTGGATTTTTAATCCAAAGGCTTTCTGTTTAACAGAGAAGATCATTCTTATTTATTTAACAAGATCAGAAAAATATTTTTCTAAGATAGAATTTACTTCTATCAGATGATTGATTTGTGATTTTATAATCACCGTTGGATTTTTGATCCAAGGGTCCTCTGTTTAATGAAAAGATTTTTCTAGTTTAAGAAAGATCAGGGAAATATTTTCCACATAGAATTTAATTCTATCAAAAAGAACACTCACGTGTACGTAAGGTGTTGGCCTATAGTGCTCACGTGGCTTTCACATGAGAGTTGCCAAGAATTGGTAAGTGCACCCCCGTGGATATCATGTGCGAGCTGCTAAGAAGCTGGCAAGTGTGCTTACGTGAAATCACATGAGGTGCTGCCAAAAGACTGTATGTGCGCTCACGTGTATATCACGTGAGATGCTGCCATGAGATGGGCATGTGTACTCATGTGGATATTACGCGAGACGCTGCCAAGATGCTAGCATGTGCATTCACGTGGATATCACGTGAGACGTACTGCCAAGAGGCTGCACTAGCGCTCATGTGGATATCACGTGAAACGCGTACATGTTTAAAACGTAGGAACCAATATAGGATTTGATTCTATCTGAAGCGACACCCACATGCTTTGCATGTGGGTACATATGCGTTTAACACGTAGGGGTTTTTCTTTATTTTTATAAGAGAACAACAAGCTCTGAGCCAAAAGTTTTGGCGAGAACAAATGCCCCATACTACTTTGCCCATGTAAGTATATACGTGGTTTAAGTAGTATAAAGTTATGCATCGCCATAGAATTGAGGGAAAAGATGAAATATGTTTAGGTCTCTATCACCTAAGACTTTTCCTATCTTCATGAGTTGTAAGAAGGTTTTTTCCCCTATAAGTCGTGAGGGTCTCATAGGTGCATGTTCTTCCTAGAAATCGTGAGGATTCCTAAGTGTCCATCGCCCCTGTGAGTCGTAAAGATCTCACTCGGATATTTTTCCGTACGAGTCGTGAGGACCCATAAGTAGCTTTTTCACTTGGTTAGCATGCAACTTTGACGAATATGGCTCGTGGATAGTATTTAAGAGTCAGTATTGACCTCCTTATAAGGAAACAATGGCTTAGGAAACATGTTGATATCCCCGTCGCCTAAGGCTTTTCATCTTTGTGAGCCGTGAGGGTCTCATAAAGATGTTTCTTCCTACGAGTTGCGAGGATCTCGTAGGTGTATCCTAACGTGAAATATAGATAACCCATTTCGATACAAGAGTCCGTTAGGTTTAAGGTACTGGGTTAAGTCCATCGTACCATCGCGTTGACTGATATATTCTCAACATACAGTCCCTTAGGTTGCTGCTCGAGTAGCCCCACGACTGTCGTGTCTCTGATCCCTTCTGAGGCTGGACAAGACGTCTTCAAGTAGTCTTCGTAGGTTGGAATATTCACATTACCATTAGAAGATCCAGCGTTAGGTATTTCCGTGGCGCTTTACTTAAGATTAGGCTCGATTTGGATCCCCGATGAGTTATAACCGCACCTTTCTGGGGTGGGATGACATCCAATAGTCTTTAGGCTTGCCATCAAAAACCGAAACTTGGCATATGTCGTCACTTCTCTTTTTCTTTGGTGTCACGCCGATCCTTCGCTGAAGTAGGGTAGATATCCGTATGACCTCTATGTTGTACATATTCCATCGAGATCCGGAGCTAGAAATATTCCATTACACCGCTTTTATTTTACCGTTGCATCCGCACCTTGCTAAAATGAGGAGGAACGTCCAGATGATCTCTAGGATGTAGATGTGGGTCATGTAGCCATTAAGATCTGGAGCTAGAAATATACCATTGCTCCACTTTTATTTGACCCTTGGGTCCTTATTGACATCGCATCTTCACCCTGCTAGAATGAAAAGGAACGCCGAGATGATCTCTAGGCTATACATATTTCCATTAAGGTCTGGAGCTAGCATTTTGCTATCACTCCACTTTTATTTGACCATTGGATCTTTGTTGACATTGCGTCTACACTCTGTCGGAATGAGAAGGACGTAGAGATGATCTCTAAGCTATAAATGTTTCCATCAAGATCTGGAGCTAGGATTTTGCTATCACTCCATTTTTATTTGACCCTTGGGTCCTTGTTGACGCCACGTCTGCACCGAGAAGGAACGTCGAGCTGGAGCTAGGCTATTACTCCATTTTGATTTGGCTCCTTGGAGCTTTGTCGACACCATGGAGTAAGATGGACGTTCAAATAGACTCTAGGTTGTACATGTGCCATCAAGACTCGGTTATTCTTTTGACGAAGTATGGTGGGAAAATATGGTTCTCTTTCTTTCATTTGTACCCATGGATTGTATACAAGAGTTGGTATGGACCTACTTACAGGGAAGGAATATATATATATATATATATATATATATATATATATATATATATATATATATATATATATATTTCCGCAATGTTCTATCACTTCAGTTTTTCATATCGCGAAAACCGCGATTGCCCAATTATTTCGGCTATTTTTTCACGGTGCCCAATTATTTCGGTTATGTCATTTTTTTTATTTTTACTCACTATTTTTATTGCGAGTTACCCAAACATTTCGGCTATTTCATATGCATATTTTTGCTTGCTGGTTTTTATTACAAGATGCCCTATCATTTTGGCTATTTCATACACTAGTAAAATAAGGGGTTGCCCCTACGGATAATATCATCCGTAGGGGCAATAAAAGTTTGGCCCTACGGATTAATACGTAGGGCAAAGTGGTTGCCCCTACGGTCGTTCAATATTTATTTAAAATTCATTAAATCTTAAAGTGTTTTTTGCCCCTACGGTGGCGCAAACCAAGCACCTACGGGTATATCCGTAGGGGCATATAAATAGGGATTTAAGAGATCGATCCCTACGCTGATTATTTCTTTTTCCTATTCTCGCGCGAAACCAAATTTTCCCAAATCGAGATCGTCGCCGCCGCCGCCGCCGCAGTGATCTCGTCGTCACCGAATCCAAGCCGAATCGTCGTCGCCACACCTGCGCAGTGATCTCGTGGTCGCCACCGTGCTCCGTTCTCGTTGTCGCCACCGCCCTTGTCGTCGCCGATTGTGTCTCCGTCGTCGCCTACAGGTAATTAGTTAAACATTATTATAATGATGTTAGGGTAGCGATCAATGAGGGTTAGGATTAGGTATCGGTTGTGGTTAGGGTTAGGATTAGGGTTAGGGTACGGGTTCTATCGGCGGTTGGGGTTCGACGACTGGTGTTGGGGTTAGGGTTAGGGTTAGGGTTTCGGTTGGGGTTTGGTGTTGGGGTTGGGGTTCGGCTGGGGCTGGGTTGGAGTTAGGGTTAGGCCGGGTTAGGGTTTGGTGTTGGGTTGGGGTTCGGCTGGGGCTGGGTTGGGGTTAGGATGAGTTGGAGAGATTGAAGGCGAGCTGGGTTTTGGGAGAAGAGAAGGAAATGGCACTGCTTGCTGCTTCAATTTTTTGATATAGATAGATAAGGTTCTTTTGGGATTTTGGAGGGGTTTTAATTTGGGGGAAATAAATAGCTTTGGAGATGAAATGGGGCATTTCGGTAATTTGATTCTCTGTTGCAAATATTATTTATCAATATATTTAATTATATATATTAAATAAAATAAAGTAAACTATAAATAATATGAAACCAATATATGATACTCGATGATGATATGAAACCTTCATATTCCCATCGATACCCGTATATGAAACTAAAAGCGCCACTTAGTCCCCGTCTATCGGTTAACATACGTGCGATGCTCGTCGTGACCTAGAACTATACGAAGGTTGTTAAATATCGGACAGTATAGCTCGATACTAACAACCGTCGTATAGTCTACGCGACGAGAAAATTCAATCGTATGGTAACCCATAGATTTGTCCCGTGTGGACAAGTTAAGAATGTATAAAGCAAACGCCTTCATTCACTTGTGTTTTCATCCGTTTCGAGATATTTCGTCGGTACCTTTCCGCTGGTTCTCCGTGTACAAAGATAGATTAGATGTTCATTTCAACGTTGTTTCACAGCTTTGAAATGATTATCTATTCTATTACAGTGTACTCGGAGAACAGCGGGGAGGTGCTGCCGAAATTTACTCGAAACGGTTGAAAGCACAAGTGATGGGCGTTCGCTCCATACATTCTTAATGGGATAGAAGCCTACCCCCGACAGCCGGAACACATACATACAAACGCATAATTAGAGAGCGACTCGAGATGTTCGGGTTAAAACCAATATATGATACTCGATGATGATATGAAACCTTCATATTCCCATCGATACCCGTATATGAAACTAAAAGCGCCACTTAGTCCCCGTCTATCGGTTAACATACGTGCGATGCTCGTCGTGACCTAGAACTATACGAAGGTTGTTAAATATCGGACAGTATAGCTCGATACTAACAACCGTCGTATAGTCTACGCGACGAGAAAATTCAATCGTATGGTAACCCATAGATTTGTCCCGTGTGGACAAGTTAAGAATGTATAAAGCAAACGCCTTCATTCACTTGTGTTTTCATCCGTTTCGAGATATTTCGTCGGTACCTTTCCGCTGGTTCTCCGTGTACAAAGATAGATTAGATGTTCATTTCAACGTTGTTTCACAGCTTTGAAATGATTATCTATTCTATTACAGTGTACTCGGAGAACAGCGGGGAGGTGCTGCCGAAATTTACTCGAAACGGTTGAAAGCACAAGTGATGGGCGTTCGCTCTATACATTCTTAATGGGATAGAAGCCTACCCCCGACAGCCGGAACACATACATACAAACGCATAATCAGAGAGCGATTCGAGATGTTCGGGTTAAAACCAATATATGATAATATGAAACCTTCATATTCCCATCGATACCCATATATGAAACTAAAAGCGCCACTTAGTCCCCGTCTATCGGTCAACATAACGTGCGATAATTTATTCTTTTCAACGACAAACGCACACACAAAGCATATACATGGATTTTCTCCTTTGTCAGTAACTATCCCGTTCATATATTTCTCAATATAGTCAGCATAACCTACAATTTATATGTTATTCAGTCTAACATGGCCCATGAGTACGTCAGAGTTAAGGACTGGATGTATGTGGATTGGAAACAACGTATGCAACCTAAGTTTGTCGCAGGAGTTGCTGCTTTCCTTGAATTTGCACGAGCACATAATAAGATCATAATAGAGAAGATTCTCTATCCGTACGATAGATGTGGCAATAAGTACTGGCAGAAGGTAGAATTGGCAGAGCTTCATATTGTAAAACATGGGTTTACTAGACTTTATTCAATTTGGAAATATCACGGGGAAGGAGAAGAATGCAGTACTGCGGTAGAAGAAGGAGAACACGATAATGCGGCAGGAGAAGAAGAAGAATTCGGTAATACGGCAGGATACGGAAATTTATTTCCATCAGAAGAAATGGAGGATATGGTAGAGGCTGCCCTAGGTGAATCTATTCGTACCGAAGATGACATTCCTTCCGGTCAAGGACCGCGTGCGGATAAATATGAAAATTTCATGAATGATGCTAGGAAACCAATTTATGAGAATGCGAAGTATTCCACCCTCTCATGGTTCGTCCAACTTTTCCAAATTAAGTGCCTAAATGGATGGAGCAACAAGTCATTCACAATGCCTCTTTCGTTCTTGAAAGATTCTATGCCTCCGGAAAATAATATGCCCGAAAGCTGGTACGAAGCCCAGAAAATGATGTCTGATTTGGGTCTAAAGTGCGAGAAGATTCATGCATGTCCTAAAAATTGCGTATTGTACCGGAAAGAGAATTCAGATTTGAAAGAGTGTCCAACATGCGGAGAGGCCAGGTATAAGCCGAAAGATTCTGATAAGAAGCCTGATATACCTGTGAAGATAGCACGATATTTTCCCATAACACAGAGGCTACAGAGGCTATTCAGGTGCAAGAAAACAGCCGAGGCAATGATTTGGCATCACCGTGCTCCTCCAAGCGAAAATGGAAAAATGAGCCATCCAAGAGATTCACCGGCATGGAAGGATTTCGATAGGAGGCACGCAATATTCAGTAGCGATCCCCGCAATGTCCGGCTCGGACTGGCTGCCGATGGCTTCTGCCCATTCAACTATATGGCTGGAAGTCACAGTACATGGCCCGTTGTAATGATAATTTATAATCTGTCGCCTTGGTTGGCTATGGACCAATCATACTTTATGATGCCTCTTCTTATCGACGGACCAAACTCACCGGGGAACAATATCGACGTCTATCTCCGACCTCTGATTGAGGAGCTGAAAACTTTGTTCATTGATGGTGTAGAGACATATGATTCAAACACAAATACAACCTTCATACTGCGTGCGGCTTTAATGTGGACAATTAATGACTTTCCTGCATATGGAATGCTTTCAGGTTGGTCCGTACATGGTCACAAAGCATGTCCTCATTGCCATGAACACACAACATCAAAATTTTTGAATTTTAGCAGGAAGGTTTGTTATTGCGGCCATCGACATTTTCTGCCTCCAGACCACCCCTACAGGTTAGACACGGTTCACTTTGATGGTCATCAGGAGCTTCTTGGGCCTCCATCCCCATTGTCCGGAGAGGACGTGACTGCTAAATGGGATGGTTACAATAACGTGACCTTCGGGATGGATCCGACGAGACAGGTCAAACCACAATATTGGAACAAGTTAAGCATTTTCTTCGAGCTTCCGTACTGGTCTACAAATTCAGTGCGTCATTGTCTGGACGTCATGCATATAGAGAAGGGAGTATCAGAGCACATACTTAACTTGCTTCTGTGTAAAGACGGGAAATCGAAAGACAACATGAATGCCCGGATGGATCTACAAGAGTGGGGAATAAGAAGTGAACTGCACCCTAAACCGGTAGCGGGTAAACCGGGCAAGTTTGTACTTCCCAATGCCGCTTATCATATGTCACAACCGGAGAAGAAAAGATTCCTGCAGGTGTTGAATGATTTGAAAGTCCCCACAGGTTTCTCAGGATCATTCAGTAAGAAAATAAAAATTGTGAAGGGCAAGATCGATGGGCTGAAAAGTCATGACCACCATGTTATCGTGGAGCACCTTCTTCCATTAGCCCTCAGGACTTCTCTCCCCGACTCGGTTGGTCTAGTAATCAACGACCTATGTTGTTTTTTCAGGGAGTTGTGTGCTAAAACGCTGGAGGTTGCGACGCTGGATAAACTAGAAAATTCTATTGCGTTGATACTTTGCAAGTTTGAGCGTATTTTCCCATCGTCATTCTTCGATATCATAATACACTTGACGGTTCATCTTGCAACTGAGGCGAAGTTAGCCGGACCGGTACAATATCGATGGATGTATCCCGTCGAGTGGTACGTGTAATTTTTCGTTTCGCGCAATTTATAAATTTATTTTTGTCATGTATGCCCGTGTTTATTTATTCAACATATTCTCATTAGGTACCTTTACACTCTTAAGAAGTATATACGCAATAAAAATCGACCAGAGGGTTCTATCATGCAAGGTTATCTTCTTGATGAAGCAACCACATTTTGTTCCCGCTATCTGGACGAGAACATTGAGACAAGGCTTAACCGACCACGAAGAATTCAAGACGGGCCATATGGTAAAGCCGAGTATAAGAGGGTAGACACTATGTTTATCAACAAGATATACCGGTTTATCTTGCTTAATTGCGTATGTCTTGAACAAATTAGAGAGTAAGTTCTTTTGGATTAATTGTTATATCTGTGTTTGTGTGTGTATGAAATGACATAATATTAATGTCACAATTATTTGTCGAAAACAGAACTCATTTTAACGAGGTACGTGAGGGGCATCCTGATTGGAACGAAGAGCGTTTGGAAAAATACCATCAGGATAATTTTTGTGATTGGGTCACAGAGCATGTAAGTTATTCGAATTACATTTTATTGCTATCAGTTTTAATCTAAACTTGTATCGTTAAGTATTTATCGTAAAATTTGTTTTGTTAGATCCACGATCCGAACTTGTCTGCATCATTTGAGAGTGATTCAAGATGTTTAGCTCAATTTCCTAGTATGGAGGTTGCACATTACAAAGGATTTGGTGTCCTTGGATACAAATTCGAAGTTAAGGACATAGAAACATCTAGAATCACTCAGAATAGTGGTATTGCGACGGTAGGATCGAACGGTGTGATTTACTATGGGTACTTAAATTGTATACTCGGCATCCACTATCCCGGACGATCAGAACCCTTTTATATATTCCACTGTACTTGGTACGATCCGCGAACCGATACAGACAGGTGGAGAAGCAGTCTTGGGACTTGGAAGGACGGGTTTTCTTCGACCGATCATGAAGTTACGTGGGTTAGAAATGACATCGACGATGAAATCCAAGTAGATATGTATGATGCGCCCACGAAACGAAAAAGGTTATCGGTAATGTTATATTATTACTTCACATTTTACGCTCTAGATCATATATAGTCAATACTTTTAATGATTGTCTAATGCGTCCACGAACCGTTTATCTAGATTTGATGACGATGTCGGGAGCAGCGAGGGGCGGCAGGAGCTCCAGCCGCGGCAGAGGCAGAGGCAGAGGCAGAGCGGTTCTGCCGCCCGGAGAGCTCCGTAGGGAGCTTCAGAGGGCCGGTCTTGCACCCAGATCGGAGACCCCTTCGGATGCCTCCTTCCGTGTGGATTTTGCCACACATCCAGGTATACTGCACTCATATCCATTTTCAATTTAATATTACAGATATTCATGCCTGTTTATGTCAAAATTACTTATATTGTCAATGTTTGATTGTCTAGTTGTTGGTGATGCGTCCACATCTGGGACAGAGGCCACCCCCGCTCCTCCAGGTATGTTTATATATCATATAGTGTATGTATATTGATTTAGAATGCTATATCATAAATATACACATTCCTTTTGCTCTTACTTAGCAATTTTTATTATTGTCTAGCTGTAGGTGGTGATACCACCGCACCTGCGGGTATGTTTATATGTCCTATAGTGCATGCATATTGATTTAGAACGTTATATTATTGATCTACACATTCTTTTTGCAATTACTTATAAAATCTATTTTTAATTGTCTAGTTGTTGGTCCTGCGTCCACATCTAGGACAGAGGCCACCCCCGCTCCTCCAGGTATGTTTATATATCATATAGTGTATGTATATTGATTTAGAATGCTATATCATAAATATACACATTCCTTTTGCTCTTACTTAGCAATTTTTATTATTGTCTAGCTGTAGGTGGTAACACCACCGCACCTGCGGGTGTGTTTATATGTCCTATAGTTCATGCATATTGATTTAGAACGTTATATTATTGATCTACACATTCTTTTTGCAATTACTTATAAAATCTATTTTTAATTGTCTAATTATAGGTGGTGCGTCCACACCTTCCACAGGGGCCACTCCTGCCGCTTCCATACCCTCCGCATCGTCTGCAGGTTAGTATGAATAAATTTAAAATATTTATTTATTTTACATATGCTATATAGAATAAATATGAACTTCATGGAGATTTAGCGTCGATGTTTATTTTATAGTTGGAGGGGATGCGTCCGGGTCCGGGACCCCGGTTGTTCCTCACCGGAGGAACTATCGTCCCGCTCGTGCTGCTGCTCGGGCCCAGGCTCGTGCGCTAATCACCGGAGGTATATATCACACTTGAATTTTTGTTTAACCTTGATTTCTTAATACAACTTTGTCTTATTATTGATTGTCTTGATATTTCGTGCAGACGCAGGGCCTCTCCATCCCCAGAGGGGGACTCGAGGCCCGAATCAGTCCCATAGGCTGAGGCTTGATAGAGCTAGGGGGGAGGCAGCATTCCCCCTATTTTTTACCCTTGACTATCGCTATACCGATCCTCATGCCGAGAGGTTCGGCTGGTATTTGGGGGACGAGAGCCGGATCGTGAAGAACTATCCACTTCACGTTGAGTGGGGCGAGCAGCACCAGCGCTCATTCGCCCTCTTCTTTGATCAGGCTCGGGTATGTATTAATATATATTTTCATTTGATCTATCCAATATATTTATTATTAACACTTGCAATCTAATAACAATGTTTTTTTTTGTATTTTCAGTTGGATTACGATTTTCAGCCTGTAGCCGACCCTGATCTCTCGGGGAGGGTGCTCGACCTTCATGCTCTGTACAATGGCCTGATGAAGAACATGCAGGCCAAGGTCCGATACAACAGGAATGAGCTGAAGGCCGGCTGCTACTCCCTGTGGATAGCGACCCCCGAGGCAGAGAGAGCGGCCCTCCTATTTACTCCGGCGTTTGCGAGAGTCGACGTAGAGACATGGCCTCTATTGTGCGCTTATTTCAACTCCGAACGCAAACAAGTATGTATTTTAAATTTAATTCATTATTTATGATATAATTTATTTCTTTGTGTTTCTTAATTAGAAAACTAAATGTTAATGCGTTGTGCAGAAACAGGCCGCTCAGAATACGGAGAACAGGAAATCGGCGAAGAGGGGTCGCCCCACTTACACAGGTGGCTCGAGGAACATTACTCGAGCCATGGAGTTATCGGTAAATTAAGAGTTATTCTCTAATATTCTGCAATATTAAGAGTTATTCTCTAATATTTTTAATATTAAGAGTTACTTTCTAATATTGCAGACATCTCGGACCGTGGCGTCAGGTAGTACACCGAGCGTGCTGTCCGCATATCTTGTCGTCCACGGCACCTCGACAGATCCCGCCACGGGCGAGCTTCGATGTCCCGACGTCGCTACCCAGGAGTACTGCGTAAGTGTTAATATTTTTTCTACCCAAATTTGAAATTTTAGTTTTGGAAGGTTCAAGTTTAAATTTTATACTTATACTTTACTGCTTAATGTGGGTGTAGGAGCGGGTGGTTGAGCAGGCCCAGGCCTCGGGGATCGATTTTACCGAACAGAACGATCCGAGGCTGCTGACCCCAGTTCTGGACGCCGCACACGGAGGGCACCACGGAGGTTGGGAGAGAGGCCGGGGATTGGGCCCTAGCAGGGCCCATATGAGGTTGGACTCCACCCCGGCGGTTACTTCCTCCGTCTCCAGTGGCCGGCATGTCCATCAGGAACTGGATAGCTTGAGGGCCACCGTTCAGGAGTTGAAGGAGATGCTGGTATGTATACTACTTTATAGTAAAATATCATTTCATATTATATACATATCAACATATCCATAATTAGTACGTAGCTTGAGCTTATTTGGTTTTAGACTTAAGTTTGATTAATCATACATACATATGTAATTAAAATAAACAACGCTTTTCCAAACTAGATATCCAAACAGGGTTTCGAAATAACTTAATAATGAAACGAATTCGAATAATACACAGTTCTTACACGCTTCTTACACACGTTATGTCCAGACGCGACAGGGTAGATCGGCCGAGCCTCCACATGCATCTCCTTCGGCTGCGGCTCCGCAAGCCACTACATCGGCTGCGGTTCCGCAGACAGTTCCTGTAGCTCCACCGCCCACTCAGACTCCCGCAGCTGCGGCTCCGCAAGCGACTACCTCGACGGCGGCTGCGCAGACCACATCGCCAGCTCCACATGCCGCTCAGACTCCCTTATATGCAGCATTGCAGAGTGTATTGACCGATGAGCAGGCGCGCGTTATTCTAACGTTATTCGGAGGTGGAGCTGGACCGAACTAGGGTAGCTTTTTGGTTCTTATTTTTTGAAACATGTATTTATATCACATTGTACTACATTTTGAAATGATATTGATATTGGTTTGTATTTATATCATATTCAGTTTTTGGGTTTCTTTTGTATATTATATATATGCGTGAGATGTGATTATGAATACTGCAATATATGATTTGATTGATGTATATAGTATTGTGCACAGGGCGGGAAAAAATCTAGCAGCCCATTTTTTAAAAAAAAATACAGACAATATGTACCTACGGATTAAGCCGCAGGTACATACGTTGCCCCTACGGAGTTATCCGTAGGGGCAAACTATCAGGAAACCTGATATTTTCCCACCTGATATCAGTGCAGGGTGTTGGTAGAGCCCCTACGGATATGTCCGTAGGGGCAATTGTTTATCCCCTACGAATTTATCCGTAGGGGCAAAATATCAGGTTTCCTGATATTTTTCCCCCCGATCTCAGTGCAGGGTGTTGGGAATGGCCCCTACGGACGTATCCGTAGGGGCAACTTTATATCCCCTACGGAGGTATCCGTAGGAGTAGAAAAAGGACCTACGGGTATATCCGTAGGTATATACAATATATTAAAAAAAAAATTTACATATATGATTTTATTACCCCTACGAGGTACTCCGTAGGGGCTATAACACCTACCGATATATCCGTAGGGGCCTGAATTTGTCCGTAGGGGCAGGTTCAGGGCCTCAACTTGCACCTGCGGTCTTTGCACCTACGGGGTCTTTTTTCGCCCCTACGTATATATCCGTAGGGGCAGTGGGTTGCCCCTACCGATAAATCCGTAGGGGCAACCCTTATTTGTAGTAGTGATATGCATATTTTCCCTTACTCTCTGATTTTATTGCGAGTTGGGGATTTGGAATCCGATACCAATCCTGTCATCAGTATCGCTACAACTGGGATATTGCCAGGAGTTCCTCATCATATGCCTTTGTTGATTTAAACAAAGATGGCATAGCAAACAGGGTTAGGATCCTGTCGACTAAGGCTTTTGACTTTATGAGCCGTAAGGGTCTCACAAATGCATTTCTCCCTACGAGTCGAGAGGATCTCGTAGGTGTATTTTCTCCTCAGGAATCGTGGGGATTCCTAAGTGGTATTTTTCCTTACAAGTCGTAACGATCTTACAAGAGAGTTTTTCACTTGCAAATCGTATGGATTTACAAGTGTTGTTCACCATATGGGGATATTTCTTGTCATCGGTGGAACTTTATGGGAATATATTTTGTTCGTGCCCGTGGATTGCATACAAGAATCGATATCGAACTACTTGTAGGGCAATTTGGGGGATATGACGGTTTAAGAACTAGTATAGATCCCTGTAGCCTAAGACTTTTGAATTCTATGAGCCGTGATGGTCTTATAGAGAGTATATTCGCCTTACGAGTCATGAGGATCTCGTAAGTGCGTTTTCTCCTTAGGAATCGTATGGATTTCTAAGTGTATTACTTCTTTGTGAGTGTAACATCATAGCCTGATCGTAAGTTTTTTTCTTTTCTTTTTCTTTTAAATGTATTGGGTTTTGTTATATTATTATTATTATTATTTTAAGTTGGAGTTTAATAGTTTCTAGTTAAGATAGAATATATTATTATGGTTGCTTTATCTTTGTTATAATTATGGTTTTCCAAGTTTGTTAAATAAGTATATTATTAGTATTTATATTTATTTACTATTTGATTAATATCTAAAATTTCGATACATATAATATTTATTTGTCTAACATTAGTTTCGTAACTAAATAGATAATATTAGTATAGTTGTTTTAACAAAAAATATTTAGTATTTAAGATTGTTTGATAATTTATTAATATCTTATTTTAATTTGCATCTAATGTATTTTCAAATACTAGATATGTAAACAAATATATTATGGTTATCTAAATTAGTTATGTGATATTTAACTTTTAAAGTTTTGTTTTGCTAAATCTAATAATATCTTATTTATATTCTAGTATAATATTTTGTCTATCATGATATATTGTTAATAATCTTTTAATCTTTAAATTCTATTTTAAAATTTTCAAATTAAACTATTGGGGTTTATGAGAATCATTTTCCTAAACTTATATATATATTCTTATATTCTCTCTCTAAATATATTTTATCTCTCTAAACAAATTTATACCTATTTTAATCATACACATTTAAACTAATCTATATAAATCATATCTATTTAAAACCCTATATATATTTATATAAATATTACCTATTATTCTATATAATAATAAACTCTACACCTATTTTAATTATATGTATATGTTATACCAAACAACATTTACAAACTTCCACATAATTTAATCTCTTTAACGGTATTTGGATCTCTTCAAATATATTTCTCTCTCCTCAATATTTTATTTTCCTGCTTTGTAACAAATTTTCATATATTCATTATCATCATCTCTCTCTTTCTCATAAAAATCAACCTTCTCTCTTTTTCCCATCACAATATCTTCTTCTTCTTTAAAATTAACTGAGCCATCAAAGCTTGGAGTTGCGCTTCGTGTCATCGTGTTTATCCGTCTTCGAGGCAAGTACTCTTGCTCGTTTTTTTAATCGATGCAACATCGGTTATCTCTTGGTTTAATACATTGTTTTAGAATTACTAGAATGTAATCTTTAACACCGAGTTTCTATATTGATATACAACCTCTGCTTATTGCCTATATAATCGAAACCTTAGAATCCAAGTAAAACCATTAATCAGTTTATTAAGATTTATTCATATTTCATACTCGATTAAATGAAATATCTAATGTAAAAGTTCATTTTAGAATTAAACCCTCACTAAAATATGTCTCACAAATATCTTAAGTTAATTATTGCAATGACACGCTGACTGTTATCATTGATGTGCACGAGAACATTTTCTTTTACACGCTATATATATATATATTCAAGACCATTATTGATTGACGTGTATGAAAACACCTTGACATGCCATGCCTATTCATGATCACAGTGTATTTATATTAAAATACAATTACCAATTGTAGTGCTGAATTACATGCCATTATTCGTGTTTACATGTTTTTCCCATTCGGTGATATTATTATGACTATGATTCATATCCAGAGCCTAACCAGTCAGTATTCATGTATAGAGTGTAGTGTTGCTAAGTACCGGGCTGAAACGGTAAAGTGATAGTGTTGCCAAATACCGGGTTGAAACGGTAAAGTGAGTGAATTGCTAGGGTACCAAACTAAAACGGTAAAGTAAAATGTTTACCCATTGATTCGTGTACATGTTTTCCTTGCTTCCATACCTTTCCAGTATAGTGACATTTAAGATTCATTATGATACATATTCGTACTATTACCTTACTTATATTCACATGTGCATACAGGTTTCACTACACTCACATATTAATGATATCACACACACGCACGCACACTAATACGTTTGAGTACTTGTTTGGATGTTCTGACATCCTTGGGACTTGCTATTTCAGGTTTAGAGACCGGTTCACAGGCAGAGCAGGATCGGAGTGATTATCAGGAGGTTGTCGAAGATCAGTAGCAGTTGTAGGTTTATTTCTAGTTTATTTCATATAGTACTTATCATGTGCGCCTTCGTGGGATGTTAAGTTTTTTTTTTGTCTCTTTTCGGATCTCGTTTTTATTTCGAACATATTGTATTGGATCTTTATTTGCATTGATTATCTAGTGGACCTATTTTTAGTATTCCTTGTGGTTTCGTTGCAGTATGATTATTAGTGTTATTTCTTCTATTATTGGATATTATCTTTGACAGGTTTAGCTAGATATCTTTTATATGACTATGAAAGAATCTTTTTTTTACCGTAGGTAACACGGCTGGCCTTCGTTGCTCTCCGTATTCCGTATTTTGGAAAGCAGGGCGTGACGGTGAGTCGTAAGGATCTTACGCATGTATTTTCTTCTTAACAAGGTTGAGGGGACCCTACAAGTGTACACAATTTTTCTTATGAGATTGCGCCCTTTCGGGTTTTCACAAACTCGCCGGCAGTCCTATTGTTTTTAGTCACGGCGCCCTTTCGGGTTTTCATTCATGCCTATTTCGCTTGTGGACATACCCTTTTTTGTGAATGGTGGAACTCTCGAAAATAGTTTCGCCGCAGGTGACCCATCTATTTGCCGGGGGGGACTTAGGGATGGTTTCATTACTGGAGTAATTGTTGTTGGCTATAGTGCCATCAAGTCAATTATTGGATCGCAGGCACGTGATTGCAATGATTGAGTGAGGACCTATACCAGTACAACAGTCTTACTCGAGATGATAATATGCTATCTGGTTTGTCTTTATCATCCTGTACATGCTTCAGGTGACATTACAGATCACTATTACATGTTGATAGAGCCCATAGGATTCTTGCTTGACTACCAGCAGTATGATGGTGATCATATACGTGAGAGTTGGGTGGTCTATAAGCACATCCTTAAAGTGTCCTTAGTCATGGGAGTTTCGAGACTGGGCATCGATACTTCAAGAGTAGACTAGTGTATATGGATCGAGACCCCGACGATGGGCAGTGGCCGGTCTCACAAGCCATTGGTGTTAGTTGGTACACGTAAGATGTATACATGTGTTCATTAGGTTATGAGTACGCCAGACGGACTTGCCGGGAACACGCTAGTTGGTATTATACCTATTGTCAGATAGCAGTTCCCTGGTGACATATGTACAGGTTAGTCTATCGACCTGAGATCATCATTTGTCTCATGTGAGTTCCCATTGTGCTTTGATTACTACCATACCACGGATCAAAGGAGTCGTGCAAACATGTTTTAGTTGGGTACAGTCCCGAGTCACATGGAAGCAATGAGCGGATCGTCAGGGGATTCGTCTCTCCCGGTATTGAGGGTTGATGTCGCGGAGTGCACGGGTGGCCATCACCAGAAATCCTCGGCCGGGGTAGACGAGAATTACCGATCTAGGATCGGTAGTTTCTTAGTTGGTGATAGGTTGCATGCCGACACTAAATGTCAAGTTATTAGGGGTCTGACTTTATCCACCCCGTAGACTCGATATGCGATACTCATAGATGAACGGACCGGACTGTATGAATATTGTCACTGTCAGGCTCAGTAGGGTTTCAGGATGAGTTTGCTCGTCGGCCTCCCTTTCGCTCAATATCTGGGTAGCCGTTACGTACAGCTAGTGCCACTAACGTGCTTGTGGTTAAACCCACTGCCAGCGTATTGACGAGTCTTTAGAGTTCCACACAGATGGTTTTCTTGGTTCGGGCGAAACGTTGTAGAGTCCGTATGGTTTTATAGCAGGGTTCGATTATATACATGCACTTGTGCACGGATCATGATCGGAAGGATAATACTAGTGGGCTTTGGTTTAGGCCGGATCCTAGTATTATATTGTTGGATTATTTTCATCTCGTTGTATTCGTATTCAGTCGGAATATGGATAAGGGTATGTATATACGGATGAAAGGTATTCTTGTAATTCGTTACGAGTTTACTTTAGAAGTTGCCATTCTTTTTTTGATTAAACATTTAGGGTTTAATGTTTATTTGTATGGAAAAATTATGACTCATTGTTTGCATTCATTGTGACCCATTGTTTGCATTCATTATGACATGAAGGGTTTTGTTTGGTGTGAGATATTATTGTAGAGGCAGATCTTTTTTCTTGGCATGTGATTTTCTTTAGTTATTAAGGTATATCTCACAACAAACACAACAAAAGTAAAGAGCAGGAACTTTTCCTCACTTGCTTTTTCTCTTGAGCTCACAACTTCTTCACACATGGCTTCTTCTTCACCTCCATCCATATCCTCTCATGAGTTGAGAATCCATGGATGTTTTGAGACAAAGTATTCACATACACTCTCTACTTCATCTTGGGTATCTAGGCTAGCAAACTAGATGCCCGAGTTGCTTCGGTTTTGAAGCGGGAACCCGTATTACTAATCCTCGACGTGGATCCTCTTCGACGAGGGAGACCGGAGAGCGAACTTGTTTGAGGCAGCCGCAACGAGCTTGGGCAGAGGTTGAAGACCGAAGAACATAGATCAATCGGTATAACCTCTCCAAACTCTTTTTATAGAACTAGTATAGGGTTAATGGTACGATCCGTCGATTAGGGTTCCGTTAGCGCCGGTTTTTTGAAGTTTTTGTTCTGCGTTTGGCCATGGATTGATGGTCGGGGTACTTCCGTAACCCTACATGGTACCATAGCCAACCCATTAACCATATACTAGTTGTTTAGACAATGTTAAAGTATCGAAACCAAAACAATGCCGAAATATCACTCGATGTATTCTAATTTCTATCGAATTTTTATTAGTCTTTTAAAAAAAATTTAGCAACTGCAGAAGACTACCTAGGTGACCACTGACTACACCCAAAATACGAGCCAATTCCACCTGAAATGAACCGGCCACACATGCATAAAATCCGATCTGGCCGGCCAGAGAAGAAAATTTGGGTTTCGTACTTTGGGTGTATGCCAGTCTCTGGAATATTGGATCAGTGGTATTGCTTGTTTGGCCCAGTTTTGATATGGTTTTATTTAGTAGTTTGGGGCTATCTGGGGTTATTTCGAAATCGATATTTCTAACACTGTTTAAAGTTTTCAGTACATACATTACAATCTGCGACCGTGAATGTCATTAGAGCGGTACAACTTGTCTAATTACTATAGTTTTTTTAGATGGGTTTGCGAACGTGACATTCACGTTAATATTCTGTGTTATGCTGTGTTATTGTGGATTCGTCATAGTGGATAGCTTGGGTGCAATGTTAGTACAGTTTAGTTTTATTTGTACATTTGATATCGCGGGGCGAGCTTCCGACATGTGGACTGTCGTCACTGCCTGTTTGTATATTATTTGTTTGGGGCACGACCGGATTGACGTCGATGTCAGCGTTGTACATATTTTTCTTTTTTGTACTAGGATTATCCCGCGATGGAGTGCACGGATAGCCGGGTTCTGGAGGGCAACGGGTCCGCATCTCATGGCGTTGAGACAGATGGAGCCTCAATCTAAAATTGGCGGGCTATTCGCCGCACTCGTAGGGGGTACAGGTTGACCCAAGGAGGGGTGCTCAAGTTACCAGATTTCATGAAGTGCTGGGTGTCACATTCACTTTGATGAAGGGGGCCGCCTCGCTTTTAGTTTTGGTAGGTAACTTTCCGCGCTCGTAGGGGTCTAGGTTTTCATTGCATAGGCTATCCACATGACCAGGGGAATGTCGGGTTTCACTTGCGGCTCAAAAGAAACCCATGGCTCCCAGATTATCTGTATTGTTCTGTGATGATTATTGCTTATCTGTTATGTTGCATTTATCACGCCTGGAGCGATCATTATATATTGCTATATATATACTAGTAGATGTTGTATATGTTTTACACCCGCGCTAGTCCAGCCCCCACTCTTTCGTTAGTTAAGTAACCTAACGGGTGATGACGGGACCCAGTGGCGAATGCGGATGGCATATACGTACATCATATTTTCGTTCTTTTGTGGTGTGATTAATTGATGGGACTGCGTTGATTCAGATCAATGCAAGGAAAACAGACCTATTCGATATTGTTGGAACAATTTTAAAAAGTTGTTATTACAAGGACGTTTTCTTTTGTTTTGCATAGCGGTATTCGGTTATGAATATCCAGCACCTCATTCCACGAGGCAAGAGCCGAGATCCCCTCACCGGGAGTGATCTCTTGAGCAAAAGTTTGCGTCAGGGTAATAACTTCACTACAATCGATTACTTTTTGCTTTGTATCGTAGTATTCAGTTGGAATATCCTGCACCTCATTCCATGAGGAAAGAGCCGAGATCCCTTCACCGGGAATGACCTCTTTAGCAAAGGTTTTCGCCAATATATATTTATAAAAAGCTATCCGGTTCCTTCAACAATATCAAGTTCATTACATTAAAGGTTTTTCTCCAAAAACCATTCGTAACCCTCCGTCATTTCAGACGGGTAGCACTTAGTATTCATGCTATGTTTGTTGTCTTTCATAATGGCATAGTGTATGGTAGCTATTTGTTACTTTTCTTTCGCATAGATAGATGCGTTGGTTTGGGACAGTCGTACTACTATTTTGGCCTTCGTCAAGAGTATGTACGGGTGGGTTCAAATTAACCCTGACAATGACGGGTAGAACTTGACATTTGACTTATGATATGTTGGCCTTTGTCAATGTCATAAGAGCATGGGGTAGAAATCACATCGGGAGTTTCAAACATACAGGAAACTTGCCAGGCATGTGCATACCTTCTAGAGTGTGATAACTTGAGTGGATTCCATCAGGTTATCATGCTATGATACTTGGATCCCGATTCCCACTGATGAGTTGGTTTACTCCTCGGGTGATTTTAGATGATCCCGACTAATTCTTCTTTTAGGTTTGGAGGAGAATTTGAGGAAACATTGGGAGACATCCTGATTAGATAAAGTGATTGACCATTTTGATCTAGGTTAGAGTGCACGCTGAGTGTTTCTTCTCTCTCTCTCTCTCTCTCTCTCTCTCTCTCTCTTTGGCGGCGACCATGTCCCGACCCTAGACTATAACTAAGTAACCAAGTTAACCGGACCTTGTTTAAACATACTGGATTTTGAATTGTCAGAGTTGCATACTTCATTGCTACTCCTACTTTTACCCTTTGCATTTCTCCGGAACATTCTGTATCACCACGAAGATCCACACTTATTAGATATGACCATCGTATAGTTACATACGAACTCGAAGAAACTTGTTTCAGATTCGATAATGGTTTCCGGTTCTGGAGAAATTGAATAGGTCTATTTAGTTGTCTTTACATTTTACCTTCTCTCAGGTTGTGAGGGCTCTTAGAATTAGGCGAGGGTACACCTATTGCGCTTATTGGATAGTCTTCTTCCAAACCATAGGCAGGTGCCGAAAGGTGGGGAAGGAAGAAAACCAATTAGCCTAAGTGTGGTTTACATGTGGTAATAAATAAAGACAGATAAAGGGATTAGAAAGAGGGCAAAGTAAATTGCGACTGCTATCATTCACGACCAAACCGCGTAGCTCATCGCCACTCTTACTTCACCTTTGCATTTCTCCGGTTCAGGAGAAATTGAATAGGATTATTTAGGTTGTCTTTTATAATTACCTTCTTTCAGGTTATGAGTACTCCTAGGATTAGGAGGGTACACCTATTACGCTTATTGGATAGTCTTCTTTCAAACCATAGGCTGGTGCCGAACGGTAGGGAAGGATGAAAACCATTTAGCCTAAAGATAGTGTACAGAAGGTAATGAGAAAAGACAAATAAAGGGATTTGAAGATATGGAAAAGAAATATACGGTTATAGTCATGAATCTGGATAATGGAAGAGGCATTACTAGGAATACCCGGCTACCCCTTCGAAACATTTTCATGTTTCAGTTTCACTGTGCGTTATTAATTGAAAACTAATTTCCCAATTAGATCCTTACTCCAGGGTATGTATTTACCGGGTATGTATTTACCAGGTATGATTCTCATATCTGTATGGTTTTACAGATGATGAGTGGGAGTAATTTATTGGGAATTAAGTGATTATATCGGAATTCGTTGTAATTGGTGATATTTGAGGAAATCGCCTGGGGTTTTGCCTGACGACAAATAATTTGGTTTTGAATATCCGCTGTGATGCACCAATTTCAAATTTATATATCTGTACATTTATTTTATAAAGTAAGATATAACTTTTTGAAATTATGTCCATGGAATTTACCTATATCAGTTGATGGTTATGTAAGGAGTATTAAATAGCGGTGTAATTCTTCTTAACCATAGTACAATTTTCAACCTATGATGCACAATGTTTGAGTTATTCAACTCAGAAGACTTATACAAAGCATTGTATGTTGTCCAGTGTCCATTAAGACAGAGGGGTTGGACCTCGTACTATATTCTATTTACTTGTGACTTCTCCAGTTTTAGATAAGTATTTCGTAGAAATACAAGGTCCAGGTTTTGAGAAGTTATAGGTACAAGAATAAATTAGAGAACCATGTATTGCAAGTATCAGGATTCTTCAAAGTGATCGAAGATGTAGATACTTGTGTTTGGTATTCAATTGATAGTAATGGTTTTGAGAACTTGCTTCTCTTTTAGGTTACTCACTTTTTGATGCACTCCTAAGTTGAGTAATGCTGATCGGCCTCTGTCTATTTAGTTGACATGCACTGGTGACAGCTGCATGATTTGAATCTGGTTCCAATTAAATCAGTGCATCTGTTTCTATATTGTATATAGAATGATTCATATCTTAACGATGTTAAGGTATATGGAGTTGTCCGGCTTATGCTTAAAACTAGACTCTGGATAACTCAAGGCACGTTTCTGTAATGGCATTTTGTGGGTTATCTCGGGCTATGACGAGGGTTAACTTTCTACCATTTGGAAGATCGATAGTGATATTGTTCTTGACTCGCCACAGTTTTAGCAAAATGGACTTTTTCAGAAAACAGTAGTGG
This sequence comes from Agapanthus africanus, assembly GCA_030015575.1. Taxonomy (NCBI): domain Eukaryota; kingdom Viridiplantae; phylum Streptophyta; class Magnoliopsida; order Asparagales; family Amaryllidaceae; genus Agapanthus; species Agapanthus africanus. Next base: position 66,832,430 of record JASDDO010000008.1, on the reverse strand, counting down.
GAGTATGGTAGAACTGGAAGTAATTCCAGAACCACAAACAATTACTGAAAATTTAATAGAACCTAAAGATTCAATCAGGTTTGATATTCCATTAGCCGCTCCGCAGATATGGTGGGAAGCCTCAGGCGCCCGAGAGGTACTTCGGTATCCTCAAAGACGGTGGCGGGGAGGTTCTTGATTACCCAGACTTGCCATTACTGCTGTTCTAGACTATGAGACCCGGCATGAGGATGAGTATAGCGTTGTTCTAAACTAGCTTTAGAAGTGCACATGTATATGATTCTGCCAGAGGGTTGTTGTAGTTAGTGGGAGCAGCGGAAGCATAGTGGACAAGTAGCTTATGTCTATTTATAGACTAAAGCATGTATAACGGAGATAGATCATCTATTTTTGATGTGATAGTCATAAGTTTTTGACTTCATCAGAATATGAGATGGATCTGTTAAGAAGGTAGTAGGGTGTAATATCCTGGTATTTGGATGACATACACTTTGTAGGAAGTGAAATTCCTATACTACGATCGGTTATACTGTGGTTGTCATACAGTGGTTTCTCCACATAGGATTTGGATATTATATCGGGCATTCTGGTTACTAGATCTATGGTTTTAGATCTAGATTTGGGTAGTTTCCCAATCTGGGTACTTAGACAGTATTCTAAAGGTGTTTTAGAATGGACGACTCCTGGTATGGTGGTGTACCTGCAGGTGATGGAGTCACCCTCTCTAAAGGTGTCTTACAGACTAAAGAGAAAAGGGATGTGCATGATAAACATATCACTTGCTTAGGCAATTGATTCAATCATGAGATGTCAAGTACCACACCAGATGTTGTTTTTGCACTAAATGCAATAAGTTGATATATTAATCCAATCCTGGAGAAACGTTCGAAAGCAGTTTATGAACATAAGTGAATGTTCTAGGAATTTGGTAACGGCAGGCTCCTTCGGGAGACGGTTATCATTCCAGGGTTCCAAGGTGACCTGAATGACTGAGTGGTTGTCAGAGTTATAGTTTTCCCTCTTAACGAGGGGTAGTTGTTTGGAAAGATGATCCAAGCGGATACTGAGGCAGGCATGGCACATGATACTGATTGAATTCAGTTGACGATACAGTCTAATAAGTTTACTGGATTTGGAGTTCATTTGTGAACTGGGTCCCATCAGATATCCAGGCATATTCTAAGACAGGTATTGCTCATTTTGAGAGATGGCTTTCTCCGCGAACTTGAGATAAAGAGAGACATAGAAAGAAACATTGGAGTAGATCCACTCACTGAGGCTATTTCTCGAACGCAATAGTTTTACAAACGAGCTTTGTGAAACTGATTAGTAGAGAAGTTGGGTGTTCGGTATCACACGGGCTGTGAGTATGCGACACCGCAATAATTAGCCTTAAGTGCAAGTGGGAGATTATTGGCTATAGTGCCCTCAAGTCAATTATTGGATCGCAGGCACGTGATTGCAATGATTGAGGGAGGACCTATACCGGTAGAACAATCTTACTCGAGATGATAGTATGCTATCTGGTTTGTCTTTACCATCGTGTACATGCTTCAGGTGACATTACAAATCACTATTACATGTTGATAAAGCCCATAGGATACTTTCTTGACTACCAGCAGTATGATGGCGATCATATACGTGAGAGTTGGGTGGTCTATAAGCACATCCTTAAAGTGTCTCTAGTCGTGAGAGTTTCGAGACTGGACATCGATACTCTAAGTAGTCTAGTGTATACGGATCGAGACCCCAACGAGGGACGGTGGCTAGTCTCATAAGCTATTGATGTTAGTTGGTACACCTAAGATGTATACAGGTGCTCATTAGGTTATGAGTACACCGAACGGACTCGCCGGGAACATGCTAGTTGGTATTATACCTATTGTCAGATAGAAGTTTCCTGGTGACATGTGTACAGATTAGTCTATCGACCTGAGATCATCATTTGTGTCGTGTGAGTTTCCACTGTGCTTTGATTACTATCCTACCACGGCTTAAAGGAGTCGTGCAAACAGCTTTTAGTTGGGTATAGTCCCGAGCCACATGGAGGTAGTGAGCGAATCGTCAGGAGATTCGTCTCTCCCGGTATTAGGGGTTGATATCGCAGAGTGCACGGGTGGCCATCACCAGAAATCCTCGGCCGAGGTAGACGAGAATTACCGATCTAGGATCGGTAGTTTCTCAGTTGGTGATAAGTTTCATGCCGACACTAAATGTCAAGTTATTAGGGGTCTGACTTTATCCACCCCCTAGACTCGATATGCGATACTCATAGACAACTGGACCGGACTGTACAGATATTGTCACTGTCAGGCTCAGTGGGTTTCAGGATGAGTTTGCTCGTCGGTCTCTCTTTCACTCAATACCTGGGTAGCTGTTACGTACAGCTAGTGCCACTGACGTGCTTGTGGTTAAACCTACTGCCAGCGTATTGACGAGTCTTTAGAGTTCCACATAGAGGGTTTCCCTGGTTCGGGCGAAACGTTGTAGAGGCCGTATGGTTTTATGGCAGGGTTCGATCATATACGTGCACTTGTGCACGGATCATGATCGGAAGGATAATACTAGTAGGCTTTGGTTTAGGTCGGATCCTAGTATTATATTGTTGGATTATTTTTGTCTCGTTGTATCCGTATTCAGTCGGAATACGGATACAGGTATGTATATACGGATGAGGGGTATTCTTGTAATTCGTTACGAGTTTACTTTAGAAGTTGACATTCTCTTTTTGATTAAACATTTAGGGTTTAATGTTTATTTGTGTGGAAAAATTGTGACTCATTGTTTGCATTCATTGTGACTCATTGTTTGCATTCATTGTGACATGAAGGGTTTTGTTTGGTGTGAGATATTATTGTAGAGGCGGATCTTTTTTCTTGGCTTATGATTTTCTTTAGTTGTTAAGGTATATGTCACAACTAACACAACAAAAGAGCAGGAACTTTTCCTCACTTTCTTTTTCTCTTGAGCTCACAACTTCTTCACACATGGCTTCTTCTTCACCTCCATCCATACCCTCTCATGAGTTGAAAATCCATGGATATTTTGAGACAATGTATTCACACACACTCTCTACTTCATCTTGGGTATCTAGGCTAGCAAACTGGATGCCCGAGTTGCTTCGGTTTTGAAGCGGGAGCCCGTATTATTAATCTTCGATGTGGATCCTCTTCGACGAGGGAGACAGGAGAGCGAACTTGTTCAAGTCAGCCGCAATGAGCTTGGGTAGAGGTTGAAGACCGAAGGACACGGATCGATCGGTATAACCTCTCCAAACTCTTTTTTATAGAACTAGTATAGGGTTAATGGTACGATCCGTCGATTAGGGTTCCATTAGTGCCGGTTTTTTGAAGTTTTTGTTCCGTGTTTGGCCATGGATTGATGGCCGGGGCACTGCTGTAACCTTACAACTGTGCAACCGGTGGGACTTGAATTGCAATCTTCGCCGGTGGGAATTTAATTGCAATGTCGATCTCAAGGAGCATATTAGTTTAGGGACATTGCGGTCCATTATCGTCGTGTTTGGAGCGACGCGCTAGTTTTGGGACATTTTGGTCCATTATTAGTTTAGGGACATTTCGATCCAACATCCCCGTGTTTGGGGTGACGTGCTTGTTTAAGGACATTTCGGTCCAATATCTCCGTGTTCGGAGCGAAATGCTAGTTTAGGAACGTTTCGGTCCAAATCTTCGTGTTCAGAGCGAAATAATAATTTAGGGACGTTTCGGTCCAACATTTATCATTCAATCGGGGAGTTACATAACTCATCCCTTCCAACGCTTGCTTTTTTAGACACTGCTGCATGGCCGTTGTATGAGTGGCCACTTCACATCTTAGGTTATCTTCACCCTCTTGGACTACTTCACTTATTATCATACCAATCGGGTTGTTTTTTCGGGAAATACTGGGAAATTTACACGGCACCTGCCCCCTGCTCATCAATGTCGTTTTCTGACGCCTACAAAGTAACTTCTTCATATACGAAGGAACAAGATATCACATCACTCCTTCTGATGGGTCTTCTTTCTCTTTGGAAAAATGAACTTGACTTGGGAGCTTTTTCCCTCATCATCCATTTTAGGAGTGGGACATGGTTTCTATGTCCCATCCATGATTTATGGTTCAAGCAGGTTATTCCACTTGATTGCAGGACACGCTTGTAGGTCCCTTAATATCATTTATGTTCTTTTAAAGAAAGGACCGCCTCATGTAGAGATTCTTTTGCCAGCGAGCAATATGCCCCCTGCGCATATTTCGGGGAGCGAGTATTCACGTCCTAATATTTTCAAGGATAGGACCCGTGCTGTCATTATTTTGGCGACAGGTTGCTTCAGATCTGCTTATCTTTTTGTTGGCAACAAACACCGCCTTCCCTCCGCTTTTCATATTTCTTCATTGGAAGAGGATAGGTCTTGATCTATTTGATCCAATCGAACAATTTTATCTATGAGCTCTTAGAAGGTCGTCGGTTTGAAGAGGGCTATATATGGAAACACCTTTGAATTTAGGTTAAGGGTGGCTATGAACATTCACACGGCTGGAGCTTCATTGATGCGCTGCTCGCATTTTGACCAGAGATTTCGCCATCGGGTAACATATTTAACCCAAGTCTCGTTCGGTCTAACCTTTTCATTGACCAACGTCGTCACGGTAGTGCGTTTATTCACACTGGCGAATCTCTGATAGAAGAGCATCTCCATATCATCGAAGGTATTCATGGAGTCATTTGGGAGTTCCATATACCATTCGAAGGAAGTTCCCGCCAAACTGCTAATGAATTGCCGAAGAAGCAATATATTATCTCCTCCTGTATTGCCGCACATAGATTTAAAACGCGCAATGTGCAGGAGAGGATTCCCGGTCCTTTTGTATATATGGAACGTCGGAAATGTGTATCTTGGCGGGTATTGTACTTGATCGTACCATGCCGGATACGGTCGACCAATCTTGATCGACCTATTTGCTGCCTCACTGGCATAGTTAGCTTTGACTTTCTGAGCAATTTATGCGTCCAGTTTTGCATTTGGGATCATTTCCTCTTTAGCTGTTGATGATGCTTGCAAAGGATTTGAAATGTCACTCTTGTCTTAAAGTGCGATTATCGGTAGTTCATCTGTCAGTGGTTCTGAATGGACCATCATTCCAACCATATTTTTGATCAAGAGGGCTATCTGGTTCATTTTAGTGGACATCTTTGGCGCTTCTGTTTACTGCCGAAAACCGGACTGAGACACTAAGGACGTCTAGTCTGAATTTAGGAGTAGATGCAATTTGGACATATCCATCCACCTCTCCGAAGATACCAAATTGATTTATGGCACCGTATATCGGAGGGTTGGATAGATGCAACCGTTGTAGCAGATTTTATCAGATTCCCCCTCATTTGCTGCTTCATCCCTTTTCTTTAGAGCATGCTTTAGGCAATCAATATCTGACTCCTGCCTTACTCTTTCTTCGGGTGCGTCCTTGAGATTTTCCTTAGGCAGTGAACTAGTGAATGCTGCCACCTGAGAAAGTATCTTCTGCAAATTTTCACGTTGCAGTTGAGCTTTTGTCGGAGACCGAGTATGCAGCCTGTGATTAATAGAGGCTCGACCTTCATCTTTGGAGCTTACCATATAGATTATGTGAACCACCATGCTCCCAGGCTTGGGGCATTTAGAACTTTGGCCTCTGAATTTTGCTTCGGGCGCTTGAGCTTAATCTGGCCTTTCTTTTTATGAGAAGCAGCTTTAGGAAGAACCATCAGAGCAGGAATCGACTTGGGATGAGCCCTCTTATATTTGGAAGGGGAGTTGTCAGAATTTGGCTGATGCTTAAGGAAAGAGCCGCGGACGACTACCGAGTCCTTCACCTGCTTCCACACCTTATATATAGACGATGAAAGATTTCTCGGAGAGCGAACTGGCTTCTGCTCTTCTTGGATCTCCACGGGCTGCATAGATTTTTTCAATACCGCGGTGGGAGAATTTTTTCTGACCCTTCACAGTAGTTCAAAACTGCTCCCAGTTGGAACAACAACATTCATCATTGGAGTTGAAGCAGGACCAGACAGAGAACTTCCCCCAGTTTGTCTTATTTGACACTGATATCGACGTCGGTGATGTCTTGCGACCGGAGCTTCATCAGTCTCAGGCATTTGCTGAGCTTGCTCCATGTTTTCTTTGAGAGCATGACTATTCTTCCCCCTGTGTCGACCTTGGTCCTCGGCAGGAGCCAGTCGTATGAAGACCGTCGGCAGAGCTGAAGCTTGGGAAGCTAGCCTGTAGAAGACTGACTTCTTCTGGGCTTCCTCCTTTAGCGTTGAGGCACCAAGGGTAGTAGGTGGGAGTATCGACCCAAAGAAAAGCCTACCGATTTCTTAAAGAGCTGGATTGCAGAGATTTGAGGCTGCAAGCGGTCCATATTTGACTCCACCAGATGTGACAAGGCCTGAGTTGCGGTGAGCGGAAGCAAACGCCATTCTACAAAGAGACGAAACGCAAACTTCAGTATCTCATCACCTAAGGGCAATTACAAATATATATACCACGATTATTTGATCGCGGAAAAACAAGACACACAAAGTGTGGAGTGGAAAGAGGAAAATGTCCCACCGGGCGTGCCAGAATCTATTTACCGCCGAAAACTGAACTGTGACGTTGGAGACATCTGGTCTGAATTTGGGGGCAGATGCTATATGAAATATATCCATCCATCTCTCCGAAAATACCAAGTTGATTTATGGCACCATATATCGGAGGTTTGGATAGATACGATCGTTGTAGCGTAACTTTATCAGATTCCCCCTCATTTTTGTGAGGGGTTTTTTGATTGTGGGGACGCTATTCCCTGTATGCAAGCCCATGCAGTTGATTACGCTATCGCGTTGCAATAACAACTTTTACATGCTCTAGGCAGATCACTCGTGTTATATTTGTTTTATATGAGGTTTCCCTTGGATTATGTACATAAACTAATATATAGCATCGCCCATAAGGCGTGGATTAGTCCAAATCCGTACATTAGATTTAAGGTTTTGAATTTAGGATGTAGATCTCATATAAATGAGGTCCATCAGTTCACGGGATATTTGGGTTTGATCTAAAGATCGTTAGTCATATATGAGACTAAGATCGACTTCGGAACAATGAGCATATGGGCTCAACTGATTATTAGATCATATATGAATAACCTATGAATAGTATACATTAGTTAATATGGAGACAGTCCGCATGGCAAAACATATTAGTTTAAGGACATCGCGGTCCATAGGAGACATGGATGGAATATGGATTATTTGTGCTCATGGATTGTATACATGGGTCAATATGGAGACCAGCCGTAGGGCAAAATATATATTAGTTTAAGGACATCGCGGTCCAATATTAGTTTAGGGACATTTCAGGCCATCTTTCATCTTACGCGCACAAGTATATGTTACGTGGCGAAGTGAACGATGGTGACATGGGATGCGCCCAATATTGAGGTGCGATTTAATTTGAATGCATTTATATTTCTCTCAAAGATATACATATACATATATGTATAAAGCCAGAGCTCAATATGAGATTCACATCTATATGGGATGCATGTCAATATGAGGTGTGCACATCAATATGGAAGTGCATAAATATGGGGTATATCAATATGAGAATTAAGATATTCCCTGTCTTGATAAAATTTCTTATCTTTCATCAAACTGGGACGATGAGTTATTGGTTGTTGGGACCCGCCACCTCTTTGAAGACGTCGAGCAATTACGACGACATATATCAAAGGTGTGGAATGATATACCCTTGAACCAAATCCTGTATATGAAGAAAAAGATAATGTCAGAACTGAGTATCGTCAGTCTTATATGAGACTAAGATAAAAAAAATCATTAGTTGTATATTGAACTAAGATCATCATGGATGAAAGATGTTTAGTCATATATCCGATTAAGATCGGCTTGAAAATATGATTGATGGTCATTAATCTTATTTTAGATTAAGTGCAACTTAAACGTGTGAGCATATAGGCTCAAAAAGTATAAACTTTGGTGACTTATCCAATTTGGGCTAAGATTGGGCTTCTGTAGTGCTAAGCACTCAAACGTGCAACACTCATGTGGATATCACGTGAGATATTAATCGTCTCAAGTGTTCACGTTGACATCACGTAACGCACCGCCTTCATGTGTGCTCACATGATCTTCATGTGAAGCATGGTCTTCATGTGCACTCACGTGATCTTCACGTGAGTAGTTCTAAGCACTCATTCATTTAGCACCCACATGTGTTTCATGTGAGAAGCGCACTTGCATGGTCATTTTACCATCTGTGCTCACGTGGATATCACGTGACGCGCATCTTGCTGAGAGATTTAATCCCCGTTCATATTTTTTTAAAAGAAGTTAAATTTCTGTTAATAGTATTTTGACCGTTAACAATCCCCAAGATCAATATTTTGAGGATCTGGGATCAGGTTCTTTAAAAACTAAGTTCTTGTCATATTTGGGAACTAAGATCCTGGAGTATAAATTCCATATTCTTCATGTTTTTCTTTCATCATTGTTATTTTCAACCTTGTTCTCCGATGAATCTTTGATTCTCAAGAACAAGATCTTCCTGATGAGAATTAAATTCTCATCTCATGGGAGACTTGTCTTATAGATCTCAGATCCAGAGAAAGAATTAAGTTCTTTGAAGGGTTAAACCCTATTTTTATATGCATGATAGGTAAAAAGGAGTCATATTTCTCCCTTATTTTTACCTAGGGTTTTTGGGAGGAGGAAGATAATTTTTCTTCGAAGAGAATTAAATTCTCTATTGCAAAAGTTTAGGGGGGGTCTCCTCTCTCCTTGTAGAAAGTTTATGGGGGGTTCTACCTTCTCATCTCCTTCTTTTCTATTCAATCTTTTGGGTCATTTTCATAAAAGAAAGGAAAGATCAATCTGTTTGAGGAAATCTCTCATTGAGAGATCATGATTGATTTCGTAGTCAATCAAAATGATCTTAAATATCAACCGGTGAATTTATTCACCGTTGGATTTTTAATTCAAATGCTTTCTTTTTATCAGAGAAGATCATTCTTGTTTGTCTAATAAGATCAGGAAAATATTTTTCTAAGATAGAATTAAATTCTATCATATGATCGATTGGTGATTTTATAATCACCGTTGGATTTTTTTTATCAAAGAGTTCTCTATTTAACAGAAAAAATCTTTCTAGTTTAAGAAAGATTAGGGAAATATTTCCCACATAAAATTTAATTCTATCAAAAAGAACACTCACGTGTATTGCACGTGAGGCGTTGGCTTATAGTGTTCACGTGAGAGCTGCCAAGAAGCTGACAAGTGCGCCCCTGTGGATATCACGTGGGAGCTGCCAAGAAACTGGTAAGTGCGCTCACATGAATATCACATGAGGCGCTGCCAAGAGACTGCATGTGCGGCCGCGCGGTCACGTGGATATCACATGAGACGCTGCCAAGAGACGGGCATGTGCGCTCACATAGATATCATGTGAGACACTGCCAAGAATCAAGCATGTGCGTTCACGTGAATATCACGTGAAACGTACTACCAAGAGGCTGCACTAGCGTTCACGTGGATATCACGTGAGACGCTCATGTGATTAAAACATGGGAACCAATATAAGATTTGATCTTATCTGAAGGGGCTCGCACATGTTTTACATGTGGGTGCGCACGTGTTTAATACGTGGAGGCTTTTCTTTATTTTTATAAGGGAACAATAAGCTCCGAGACAAATTTTTTTGTCGGAACACTACGTTTTGGGTTCATCTCTGCGTAGTCTAAAAAGATTTTAAGTCTATCCTTAAATCGGGCGTCTCTCATACTATATCTATCTTTTCTCCCCATGAGCATAAACGATTTATCCAGAAAAATTCTCATCTGTTATCATACATATAATATGAGTATGACATATCTTTGGAGTTTATTACTAGATCATTATTAAATAAATTTTCAAGTTTTAAATTAAATTTAACGGTGTGGACGCATTGAAGCATCTGATATCATTTAAGGTTGGCGTAAGTCAAGAGGAAAGGTTGGGATGGATAATTAGTTTCATGGCTGTATGGGCTGAAGATCCTAATTCCCAATACGAATGCAACACTTTCATCCCACTTTCTCCTGTTTTTCGTCCATTTTGAGAAAATTCGGCTGCACTTTCCCCATGTTCCCTGTGTTCGTATATAAATCTGTACACGGGGAATAAGTACAAAGCATCGTTGAAACTTCTCGAAATGGACGAAAACACAAAAGAATGTGAGATGTGAGTTTTGTTGCATTCTTAACATGTCCATACTGAACAAATCTAATAATTACTGTATGTCAAATCCTCTTATCGAATACTATATATACGTTTTGAAAAAATTGAACAAGAAGCTCAACTCTTACAAATATATAACGTGATCTATCAACTCAACAGTTAAAAGATTTGACATACACCAATTGTTAGAAGAGAAACTATGGGTCGATCTTAAATAAGTTTAAGAGATTTTGATCTTAAACATACTAATTAAATAAAAAATAAAACCATAGTTAAGTTTCTAATCAAAATTTTAGGGTATCCCTTGATTTTCTATTTAATCGTTTTTACTTAGGGTCTCAGTTAGTATGTAGTTTTTATTATAATTTCTTAATTAGTGTAATTAATATTATATGTTAATTAGTGTTAATTTTTCTTAACAGGTTTGATTTTATTTTTGATTTATGTATCTAATATAGTTTAATTGGTATTAAAGAATTTGATTTTTATTTTAATTTGGTTTATAAATTATGCTATAATTAAAAAATCTAAGCAATAAATTATAGACAATAAGATATCGAATTATTAAATTTACAAAATGCAGGATATCGAATCATTAAATTTACAAAATATAAGTTAGAAGTTAGGATGAATATATTTTTGAAATATTTCATATGCGGACACACATATACACTCTCACACACTCGCACATACACGCGCTCACATACGTGCGCAGACACACACTTACACATACGCACAAACACATATGCGCGTGCGCACACTCGCTCACACCCCTTCAATTACCTATAATTCATTTTATCTTAAATTCATCTAACATAATTTTATAATCCATCTTACCCTAAATTAATCTAACATAATCCTATAATCTATCTTATCCTAAATTAATCTAACAAGTAAATTCATTGATTACCTATAATCCTTATATTTTCAACTCTAACCCTAAATAACCAAATTTATATTTCAACTTTTTTAATATCTATTTTCAATTCTAAAATCCATCTAAAACAATTTTCTTTAATTATATTTCAATACAAAAACCCATCAACCCCAAAATCATAATAAATTTCAAATCCTAATTTCAAACCCATCATTCTACAACCGATTCAATTCCTCATTGTCCATATTTAATATATCAAAACCAACACAAATCATAAATTATAATCACCTAATTTCAAAATTGAATAATCTAATTGAAAAAATTAGGGCTAGAAGGAGAAAACACTAATTTTGGACTTGATTTGAAAAAGAAAAAAGCGAATGCAAGCTCCTACATCACCAACTGCAACAATAACACCTACAAAAAAATTGGGTTAAATTTGATAATTTTTTTCGAAATTTTTGATCAAAAGGGTATGGGAAATTTACCTCTCGGGATGAACTTGGGAGGAATGACGAGGAAGAAGAGTCTTCGCGGCTCTTATCTGATCAACGTATTAGCAACCGTTTAGGACGGTCGCTGATACTATGTTAATGGTCGCCAATATATTGGTGACCGTTTATTAACGACTGTATATATCATACGGTCGCTAATAATTTATTAGGGGCCGTATATATTTACAATGTCCCTAATAAACGGTCTCTAATATATACAGTTTCTACTGGTGGGAGACTCGGGTGAGGAAAAAGGAGGAGAAGAATAAAGAAGAAGAAGAGAGGGAAGAAAGGTGAGGGGCCGGGCCGGGCCGGGCCGGGCCTCGGGCTTTAGTGAAGGGGAAAAATAATAGAAAAGGAGAAGGAGAAAGGAAGGACGGGATGAACGGGCTGGGCGGGCAATTTTTATAGAGAAAAGAAAAAGGAAAAAGCAGGTAGGGAAAAAAATCTATGAAAACTTTTTGGGAGAAAAAGAAATCAAAATATTATTTAAATACGAACACTAGGAACCGGTTATTACACTGTCATTGATTCATTGTCACTTCTACATTGCCTTCGATTATTCTTCTTCAAAGGCAATAACTTCTAGAAATAGTTTTCGATAAATTATCTATGATCAGAGCCTTACCTTCCGAAAACTTCTTTTACCGTGCAGATACATAAATATATGTACTTTCTTCATATATTCATATTTTAGAAAGCATGGCCATTGGATTATATTCATATATATATCTATATCTCTATATATAATGCAAATACCCTTGGTTAGAGGTCCATCTTTCTCTTTTTTTCTTGAAAAATAGAAAAATGAGAAAAATTCTCACCTCTCAAGCTCTCTACATTATCTCTCTCACCTCTCAAGCCCTCCACTTCATCTCTCCCATTTTTTTGAAAATAAATAAATAAATAAGACTCTAGAACACTCCACATTTCTCTCTCTTCCCTTCTCAAATTTTTTTAAACGCGTGCAACGCACGTGCATAAATTCTAGTTATTCTATAATATAAATGACATTGGTTAGAGTCCACCTTCTCCATTTAAAAAAAAAATAAAGAAAAATAGAGAAAATTTCTCAAATCTTAGAGCCTCCATTTTGTCAAAGAAAAGGACAAAAATAATTAACTCCACATTCTCTAAAGCTTGAGACAAAAAAGAACTTTTTAGAAATTAGTTTGAATTCCAAATTCAATCTACATTATACTTAAACTTAATGCAAAAAAGAATTTTCTAGAAATTATTTTAATCTTATCATTTTTCTACTTCTACTTTCATTTACTTAAAACCATCTTCTTTTACTTAAATATGATAAATAACATATTATAGTATCTTTTAGAATACTCTTAATCTGAGTTACTAAAATAACTACTCTCTTCACTTATTAACATTCAAAATAATTTTAAACCAAAAGTCCTCCATTTTATATTTATCCTCAAGAATTTTTTTTTGGATTCTAAATAGGATAAAACTACATAGTCTATTCAGATTTATATAAGTATTACACATTTTATTAATAAAACGTGCATTGCACTCGCAAAATGCTAGCCATGCATAAATATACTGTCGTGGCTTTTAGAAATGGACATTAATGTTAATCTTAACCCGGGCAATAAACCTTTAGGTAAAAGCATTTAGAACAAGAAGTGAATGATTCTCCAAAATCTTATATCTTATGATCCCATCTATGCATGCTGAATGTTTTATTCTCAATTGATTTATTCAGTATTCCTGATGCAACATCTGGACATGAGAAATACAAAATAGATCTGAACCGTTGACATTAATTGCATACATTGGTCAGCCAGCCTAACACAGAGAAGATTTTTCAGTATCCCGAGCCAATCTCCGTCTCGATATTATATTGGATGGGACATCCACCCATACAAGTGCTGCATGCACCAGAACCATTTTGCATATCCCTAAACTGTGCGTTCTCTCCAAAATCATCAACTCAAGAACCCGACGTCTCTCATCTCCTAATCTAATCTTCGATGGGGGTGGATAGCTACTCGCATCGTCTTCGGCGCCACACCCCACACAAATCTTTTGCCAAAATTTCTCAATGTGGGGTTGTTCAAATATTAAGCATTTCCTTTTTGTCTTCTTTGATAACGACACATCACAAGATAGACGTGCCGACGTCATCCCCCATGACGCCATCTTACAAAACATCAGCGATTACGATCGAGCTCATGCACAATTTCCATGCATGACGAGTGGCAAAGAGATTACCAGCAGAGGTTGACATTTGGTTAATTTGCTCTCAGTTGATTTTTGAGCAGTATAAATTGGAGGCTCAATGGGGGTTACAATGACATTAAAATCAAATTGTTGATTAGTTTCTAAAATGGCTGGGGCTTCTAAGCTTTTGCTGAGTGATATAATATCACAGATAAGCTTAGTTCCTGAGAATTACATAAGGCCCGCTAATGAGAGGCCAAATCTTGTGGAAGTGGAGGAGGATTCAAACTCATCATCATCAATTCCTGTGATTGATGTTCATGGGATTGAAGGCCCAGGGAGATTGAGAGTTGTTAGAGAGATTGGTTTGGCTTGTCAAAATGATGGCTTCTTTCAGGTGATGATTTTTCTTTTTTAAATTGGTATATAGGATTATTGGCATTTTGCATGTGTTAAAATAATCGGTTTGTTTAGTAGAGTCTTTTAATTACAGATTTGAGCGGTTGAAAAAAACGGAGTTTTGGATGATTTTTAATGATGGGTTTTGTTTTTCATGCCGATCAGATTGAAATCTTAATCAGAGGCCTATATAGGTGTTTTCTGAGTTGGAAAGGTTAGAAACAACTTTTGCCTTTTTCCATGCTAAATAGAAGACATTTTTCTGAGCTGAATAGAAGAAACGACGGAAAAGACCGATTTTTCTTTCTATTGGAACGGTTCAAAATGCAATTTTTTGATGGTTTTTAAAACGGGTCATTTTTTTTTTGTGTACAGATTCAGATTGAAATTAAGGCGCCCTTTTGATTTTTTTGAGTCAAAATAGAAATGATGGGGAAGACCGATTTTCCTTTCTAATAGAATTTGGAGTACGTGATTAAAAAAACAGCACCACACGTCTTCGATAAATTCATTTTTTTGGGTTTCTTTCTTATAAAACAATGATAGCGAGTAATAAATGATGATATTATGTTCTTCAATATGAAAGTAGAAGACTTTAAAAAGACCAAAAAAAAAGAGGAAAATGATAATTTTCTATATTATATTTGGCAGATAAAAAACCATGGCATACCAGAGTCCTTGATTAACTCCATGCTAAGAATTGCAAAGGAGTTCTTTGGCCTGCCCGAATCCGAAAGAATCAAGAACTACTCGAACGATCCGTCGAAAATGACTAGGCTCACAACAAGCTTCAATATCTCCGCCGAGAAAGTTAGAAACTGGAGAGATTTCCTGAGGCTTCATTGCTACCCTCTCGAAGACTTTGTGCATGAATGGCCATCCAACCCTCCACTTTTTAGGTAATATTTCAATTTCGTAGAGGGCCATACCTAATGTGTTTGCCGTTCAACCATAGCTAAATTACTTGTTGTTGGAATGTCTGGCCATATGTCTAGTTTCAAACCATACGATAGGTTGACTGCACACCCTTTTTTTTTTTTTTTTTTTATATTTTTAGTGTAATATACATATGTGTGTGTGTGTGTGTCATTTTTCTATATGTTAGTCTAATTTAAAAAATAATTGTTTTTTTTTTGGAAAACAGGGATGTGGTAGGTGAGTACTCGAAGAGAGTCAGAGAGCTGGCTCTGATTCTATTGGAGGCAATATCAGAGAGCCTGGGGATTGAGAAGGACCACATTGTAAAATCACTTGGGGAACAGGCGCAGCACATGGCAATAAACTACTACCCACCATGCCCACAGCCTGAGTTGACCTATGGGCTGCCAGGGCACAAAGACCCAAATGCCCTCACCGTCCTCCTTCAAGATGGGGTCTCTGGCCTCCAAGTCCTCAGGAATGGCAAGTGGGTTGCTGTTACCCCTCTTCCCCACACCTTTGTCATCAACATTGGTGACCAGATTCAAGTACACCCTCAACCCCCCCCCCCCCCCTCTCAATAATCAGTAATGCATTAAAAACCTCTCTCTCTCTAATCCGTAATGCATTAAAAACATATAGGAGTAACAGTCCTCTAGAATTATATGTGACATTTTGAAGTAGAAACTGATTATGCACAATTCATGGTATAATACATGGAAGGTTGAGATTGAAAAAAAAAAATAGAGTTCTCCTTTTAGGGATGTCTTTTTTTCTTACCAAATTTTAACCGTGTCTATATCATACTTTAAATAGCATATAATTAGCGTCCACCTAAAATTACAAATGAGAATCCTGGTGGATTCTTGTACAATTTACATTGATTCTTAGATTGACATGTAGCAAGGAAGATTTACCTAATTTAAAAAATATATAAATATTTAAAATTTTATAACTCTGAAAGGAAATCGGCTGAAATCCTTAAAATTCTCTCTATAAAACGTACTTAAATTTTTTTTGAGAGGAAAAAACGTAATTAAAATTTATTATCTTAAATCCCTTAAATCTATAATATTTTAGTAAATTAACAGGATCTACATGATGGCTTATATACTACGTACTAAAGTGTTTTACAACATAATGAACTAGACCCTCTCATGTTTGTCTACATTGGCCTTTTGTTAGGTACTTAGCAACGGCCGATACAAGAGCGTGCTTCATCGAGCGGTTGTTAATAGCGTTCATGAGAGGATCTCAGTACCTACTTTCTACTGTCCGTCTCCAAACGCTGTGATCAAACCGGCGGAAGCATTGGTTGATGAAGAGCATCCATTGATGTACAAGAATTTCACCTATGCCGAGTACTACGGCAAGTTTTGGAATCGAGGGCTTCAGTCAGCTAGCTGCCTTGATATGTTTAAGCCAACCTAATGTTCAACCTTTTGCGGCTAAATTATAGGAGACTCCTCTTATATTTTTGTCTATATAGCATAAAACCGTCACAACTCTTATTAAATCCGCATTTTAAATCCAACTTGTACCGACATTTGCATTTTCGTATCTAATTGAACACATGATTCAACTGTGAAACTGATAAATACCGGGGGGTTAAATCAATTATCTTTTCTTTTTCTTTTTTTTCTTGACAGAAGCTCCGATATATGATCAATAATGAAACATGCATGCATGTATAGAAAGTTCAAGCAAAGGGATATATAGTTACGCCCAGTTTAAACTTCAGGATAAAAAAGATAATAGAGATCTCAACAGTGGTTTGTTTTCAGAATGGCTATCATTGCAAAGGATATATATCATGATAAAGAAGAAAGAAGAACTGCAATCCGCCCTATATATTACTTAATTTCAGGAGCTTTGAGATAGCACCTTCCAACTTTGAAAATTGCATAGATCCTTCTTTGAGGATAGTTTTGTCAAAAATATCATATTCACTTCAATATGAAGCTGTTTAATTCACCTGCAAGATCATTTTGGATTATTCAATTGGCTCTCCACACTGTGACTGCTAAAACAATTTTAAAGAGGGTTTTTCACTTAGAGCCCTTCAATACTGAGCTAATTACTAAAACCCTCCCCAAAACTTGATAATTACTTATTATCCAAAACATGTAAGTTGCATCATTTTAATCTTACTGGCTCTTTCGCTTCACTCTGCTAGTCAATTAACGAAGTAAGTCGGATTTGGGTTATCGAACCCCCAAACCACTCGTATTCACTTTTCTTCATCTAAAATTCCAAATTAGAACCTCTGGTTGAGATAGATAACCCATATCCCATCGCCGATTAAAGATTTGAAGTCATAATTTCGAAACCCTAATTTTAAATTTGGGCTTTAATTTGAAATTTTTGACGAAGAAGAGTGAATGCAAGTGGGTTTGGGGGTTTGATAGCCGTAACCTGACTTTTTTCGTTAATTGACTAACAGAGTGAAACGAAAGGGCTAATGGGAGTAAAATGATGCAATTTAAAAGTTTTGTGGAAATAAATATCTATCAAGGTTTTTTTGGGGTCAGTAATTAGGTCAGTTTTTTGGTGGGGCTTTAAACAAAAAAACCCTTTTTAAAAATATATAAAAACCCTAGAAACTTTATAATTAAAAAAAAAGAACTTTATTTGGGGTGACGTATCGAGAGACACGTCATGATGTTTTCATCAGCAAGTTATGAGGCTCAGGCTCAGCTACCAATTCTATTCAGTCGTCGTCACTCAAAACAAAAAGGACAAAACAAAACAAAACAAGAGAAGTACAATTGGCCCACTCGCTGGTTGTCTTCAATTGATTTTTCTAGGTGAATACATTAATTTTTTCTCATAAATTAGGTGGATCCTAATTGGATGAAAATGAAAGATGAAGAAGAATCAGGGGTTTCACCTTATACAAATATAATATTATGACATGGTTGAAAGAGAATTCAAAAGTTCATATCTACCGGTCTAAATGCATATGTACGTCTATGTCGGTAGTATCAATTACAAGAATTTTATTTCACAAATAATTTCATAATAAATTGAAATATTCTTGGAAAAATTGTTTCCCGGTCCAGTTTGAATAGATGACTTTTTTTAACTCATAAATTTCCAATATTGTGAATAAACCCCAAAATTATACTTTGACCTCTATTTTAAATTCAAACCCTGATTTGGATTTGTATACGTATTTACGTATACAATCCATATAATAACCCTTTAATAAGTTTTAAGAAATTAGAACATAGGGATTTTTGGATTTCCTAAGATTATGAGATTTTTTATTATGCAGTGTAGTTTCCGTTGTTTCTTTATTATTCTTTTTTTAATCATTGTTTGCCCTATTTTTTTTAATCCATCTTCTATATCCATCTTCTCTATTGTTACTTGTCCTCTTTATTATTGTTTGCCCTAGTTTCCGAATTTCTTATTATTCTCTCTTTGTTATTGATTGTTCTAATTTCAGCTGTCATGTAAAAGGAGATACCGAAAACAGAGAGGAGATTACGGGATTAGGAGTGGACATGAGAGAATCAGAGGAATTGAATCGGAGATTAAGAATTTGAAAGGAGAGATGTAAAAATTAGAAACCGAGGTGGGGGAATTGGATTGGAGATGAATGATTTGAAAACGAAGATGCAGATTTTGGAAGAGAAAAATGGGGAGAAAAATGGGTAATTGAAAAGAAGCACTGAGGAAGTGTTAGGAACTTAGGCACATTTGCAAGCTAATTTTAGAAGATAGCAACATGAATTTCAAAATTTTCCAGTTTGCTAAAGTTCCAAAACCATGATCGAACTAAAGAGCTAGAACTTGTAAACCAAAAGCCTAGTGAGCTATGCTAATCTACTATGTTAGCGATACTCACATCCTCAAGTTTTCTTCAAGAACTTCAATGTGGTTGTACTCGAGCAAGCTCTCAAGAGTTCCAGATCGTATTTGCAAGCCGGTCTTTCTTCGCCGAAGATGATCCACCCGAGGGAATCTAATCCAAGCTCTAACTTCACATAAAATATTCTAGTGAAGCAACTAAGCTTCACAACTTCTTAAGAAGTGAAACTTAGGGATGTAGTTTGAGTGTTCTAATATTTTTTCTTCTCTTTTCCTCTTTGTTTCTCATCTCATGAGAGGGTAAGAGGAAGAAGATGAAGGAGGAGCCATTAGATGAGAGAGAAACATAATGGTAGAATGAAGAACTCTCCACTAAATCAAGTATGCTCTCTTTTCTTTTGTTAAAATAATTTTACAATTTAAAATGCAACCATACTTGAGTAGTATGAGCAAATGAATTAACAATTCATTTTCCCATACGCTCCACCATTTCTGTCCTCCACCTCATTTCACAATTTCTTTAAAAAGAAATCCTTGAAATGAGATGTTTTCCTTCTAGAAGTATTCTTGTATGACTATAAGAATGCGTCCCCGCAAATACATGCCCGTATTCGTATCAAAATACGAATATCCAAGAGATAGAAAAATACAATGAACATAATACTAGAATATACATATCGAAATATATATGAAAATTATTAAATCAAAACTTGATTTAATAATCCGGTTTAATCCAAAACCGACTAGTATTATCATCCGTTCGATTAAAGTCCGTGTGGGTAGCACACATACCTAATCGAAACTCTGCACGTATCAATATACGACCACTACATCATTTTTCCTGAACTGGGAAAACCCTCTGTGTGGGACTCTAAAGACTCGTCAATACGCTGCCAGTGGGTTTAACCACAAGCACGTCAGCGTCACTGCCTATACGTAACGGTTACCCAGGTATTGAGCGAAAGGAAGACCGACGAGCAAACTCATCCGTAGCCCTACTGAGCCTGTCTGTGACAATCTCCGTACACTTCGGTCTCTTCGTCTGAAATAATCGCATACCGGGTGTAGAGGGTGGATAGCGTCAGATCCCTACTAACCCGATAAGTCGTTCTGGTCTGAAACTCATTAGCCACTGAGAAACTACTGATATCACATCAGTAAATCACATCCACCTTGGCCAAGAATTTCCGGTGATGGCTGATCCAATACAGCGCGGCATCGACTCCCAATATCGAGAGAGACGAATTCCTGACGATTGATCTCTGCCTTCATGTGGCTTGGGACTGTACCCAACTAAAACTTGTTTGGACGGTCCATTTGAGCCGTAGTGGGGTAGTAATCTAAGGTACAGTGGGAGCTCACACGAGACAAATGAAAATTTCAGGTCAAAGGACTAATCTGTACGCATACCATAAGAGAACTTCCATCTGACGATATGTATAATATCATTTAGAAGTTCTTAGCGAATCCGTCCGATGTACTCACCTCCAGTGAGCACCTGTATACTATCTCAGGTGACTCAATACTAATGACTTGTGAGATCGGCCACCGCCTCTTGTCAGGGTCTTGAAAAGTATACACTAGTCTATTCCGGAGTATCGATACTCAGTATATCCTATCGTCAGGGTCACGACTGTGGAATCCATGTTTTTCATTACTGGCTTAATTTAAAACACGGACCTCCTAATATATCCTATATTTCATATGTTTGTTTCTGTTGCCTGTGTTCTGTGATGTGATCATATAATTGCGTGAGGCGGATGCTATATATAATAAACGTTGCTTATGTTTTGCACCCGCGCTAGTCCTGCTCCCGCTCTGCCGTTAGTTAAGTAACATAACGGTGCATGACGGGGCCCCATGGAGAATGCGGATGGAATAAGCGTACGTTCTATTTTCGTTTCTTCTATGATATTTAGGAAACATAAATGATGAGACTTTATTAATGAGATTAATGAAAAGAAAAGAAACCTAAAGATATTGTAGAATCAAATTTTTCAAAAAGGTAGCTCTAGTACTTGCTTTGCATAGTGGTATTCCTTGATGAATATTCAGCACCTCATTCGATGAGGAAAGAGCCTAGATCCCTTCACCGGGAATGACCTCTTTAGCAAAATCTAGCAAATGTTACAACCCACTCGGTTTATTTTTGAAAACTGCTCGATTTTAAAAGCGGAGCTTAAACCACTCCTTTTCAAATCACTCGATTCTACAGCGATATCAAGTTCATTATGCTAAAGGTTTTCTTAAAAACCTGTCGTAACCCTTCGTCATTTCAGATAAGGACTATTTAGTATTCGTGGTATATTTGTTGGCCTCCGTCAAGGCGTAATGTGTGGTAGCTAATTAGTGGTTATTTGCAGCATATGATGCGATGGGATTAGGGTAGTCGTACGACTTTGTTGGCCTCCGTCAAGGATCGTGCGGGTGGGTTTAATTCAATCACGAAATGAATGGGTTGAACTTAACTAGCGACCTATGCTTTGTTGACCTCCGTCAAGGTCATAGGACGTTAGGGGTAAAAACAGATATTGGGAATTTCAAGTGTTGAAAATTTGCAATGAGATTGCATATCTTCTATGAGATAGTTGGATCCTGAAACCCACTGCGAGTAAATGTTACACTTGGGAGAGTTTTGCACTTTACAATTAGCTGATCCAATAGGTGTCTAAGAAAGGTGTTAATGGGGTTATGCCCCAGCGGAAACGAGGTTATTTAATTAATTCCATGAGAATGCATGGGGAGACTCCCTCAGAGTACCAATACCTGCCTGGCTGACCGATTGGTAAATTTGTAGGGTGTAATTAATCCCGGCCAATCTTACTTTTTAAGGTTTGAAGTCAGATTTGATAAAAACAGTGGGAGCCATCCTGATTAAATAAGATAATAACCAATCTAATCTTGCAAAAGCACACACTAAAGTGTTTTCTTCCCTCTCTCCAGGTAGTGATCATGACACGCCTTAATCAAGATAATAATATGGATGTATTGACCGAACCCACTTATTATACTGGGATGGGGAACGTTGGTTCTGCTCTATCTTATGATTGTCATAAGTCTGAGCAAGGAATAGGAGAATATCAGGATTCCCATGGAACCCGAACAAAGAAAAAGTATGATGATGCATCTTCTTCGGGTGTGTTCGTTACCAAGAACTGTTTTTCAGTATACTCTACGTCCCGGGTATTGGATACCGTATCAAGATCCCACATTTGCAATATGTTACATGGGTTAAGAAGAAGTAGAGAACTGGAAAAGGGTGATAAGTATCTCGTAGTAGGGAATGGTGCAATTATTGCAGCCAAAACAATTGACGAATATCACCCTGTATTACTAAATGGTAATATATTGATTTTGAACGACTGTTATTTCGTACCAAAAATGATGTGTAATATAATATCAATTTCTTTATTACATAAAGAAGGATATAACTTTGTATTAGAGAAAAATGTTATGAAAATTTTCTTAAATCAAGTGTTGATTGGGTTTAGTACGTTGTATAACGGTATATACGTTCTAAATCAAACTACAGTTCTAAACATACAGAACACATACAAGAGGAAAAATTCTGAAATGAACGAATCTTTCTTATGGCATTGTAGACTTGGTCATATCAATGCGACAAGACTAGCGAAGTTGCATAAAAATGGATATTTGAATCCGTTTAAATTTATATCTTATGAAACTTGCGAGTCATGTCTCAAAGGGAAGATGACCAAAACTCCGTTTACTGGACA
Organism: Agapanthus africanus; assembly: GCA_030015575.1. Taxonomy (NCBI): domain Eukaryota; kingdom Viridiplantae; phylum Streptophyta; class Magnoliopsida; order Asparagales; family Amaryllidaceae; genus Agapanthus; species Agapanthus africanus. The sequence goes on along the minus strand of JASDDO010000008.1, from coordinate 66,809,753 downwards.
CAGATAAAGAGCTACTGAACTCTTGGGACTGATACATAGTGATGTATACGGTCCTATGTCTAAAAATGCCAGAAATGGTTTCTCGTACTTTATTACATTCACCCATGATCTTTCAAGATTCGGACATGTGTTCTTGTTGAAACACAAATCTGAAGCTTTTGAGAAATTCAAGGAATATAAGTACGAAGTTGAGAACCAGACGGGTAAAAGTATTAAAGTCCTTCGAACTGATCGATGAGGAGAATACTTGAGCACGGAATTCCGAGACTATTTAAAAGAGAATGGGATTCTCTCTTAACTTACTCCTCCGTATACACCACAGCACAATGCAGTATCGGAGCAGTATTAGATATGGTGCGCTCTATGATGAGTATTGCTGAGTTACCTATTTCCTTTTAGGGTGATGCACTTGAGATAGCTGCATACCTATTGAATAGCGTTCCGACCAAATCCGTGCCTACCACTCTATATGAGATATGGAATGGGAAGAGACCATCTCTTAAACAAGTTAAGATATGGGGTTGTCCGGCCTATGTTAAAAGGCAAAATCCGGACAAGCTCGAGGCAAGGTCTGTTCTGTGTAAGTTTGTGGGATATCCAAGGATTCATATGGATATATCTTCTACCATACCGAAGAACAAAAGGTGTTTGTTTCTCGACATGCCACCTTTTTAGAAAAGGAATTTCTTGTGAAAGAAATTAGTGGTAATGAGATAGAACTGGAAGAAGATCCAGCTACACAAACTATAACTGATCATTTAGTAGAACCGGAGGATTCAATAGTCCCCGACGAACCTCAGCCACTCCGAAGATCTAGTAGGGTTCCCCATCCACCTGAGAGATACTACGGTTTTCTCATAGACGGTGGGAGTGAGGATTGCATCATGGAAGATGATGAACCAACTAGTTTCGAGCAGTCCGTCACAAGTGGTGACTCTATGAAATGGCTAGATGCTATGCGATCTGAGATGGAATCCATGTACACCAACAAAGTATGGACTTTGGAAGTTGCTCCTAAAGGGGTAAAACCCATCGGAAGCAAGTGGGTCTTTAAGATGAAACTTGGTGTAGATGGAAAGGCTGAGACCTTCAAAGCTAGACTTTTAGCAAAAGGTTTTCGTCAACGGCCATGTGTCGATTATGATGAAACCTTTTCTCTAATGGTTATGCTTAAGTCCATTAGGATCCTACTTTCCATTGCTTCATACCACGACTATGAAATCTGGCAGATGGACATCAAGACCGCTTTTCTAAATGATGATTTAGAAGAGAGCGTGTACATGACATAGCCAGAGGGCTTCATAGATAGTGGGAGCAACGGAAAGGTATACAAGCTGCTTAGATCAATCTACGGATTAAAGCAGACATCACGGAGCTAGAAAATATGTTTTGATGTGGGAGTCAAAGAGTTTGACTTCATCAAAAATGTAGATGAATCTTGTATATACAAGAAAGTTGTAGATAGTAAGGTTGTCTTCCTTGTATTGTACGTGGATGACATACTCTTGATAGGAAATGTTGTTCCTATGCTACACTCGGTCAAGCTCTTCTTATCACAAAAGTTCTCAATGAAAGATCTGGGTGATGCCTCCTACATCCTGAGGATTAAGATCTATAGAGATAGATCTAAACGGATGTTGGGATTGTCCTAATTCAGGTACATTGACACCATACTAAAAATATTTAGTATGGAAGATTCTAAGCGTGGTAATTTACCCTCTTTCTCAGGAATCACTTTCTCCAAAGAGATGTCTCCCAAGAATGATTTGGAGAGGGCTCGCATGCAAGGGATACCTTATGCTTCTGTGGTTGGGTCAATCATATACGCGATGTTATGTACCAGACCGGATGTAGCTTATGCACTTAGTGTGATAAGTATGTATCAATCAGATCCTGCAAAGAAGCACTGGACAACTGTGAAGAACATTGTTAAGTACTTGAGAAGGACTAAAGAAATGTTCTTGGTGTATGGTAACGGCGAACTCCTAGTGGAGTCCTTTACCGATTCAAGCTTCCAGAGTGATAAGGACGACAATAAGTCGGTCTTGGGTTTTGTCTTCACCCTTAATGGAGGGGTGGTATGTTGGAAGAGTTCCAAGTAAGATACCGTAGCAGACTCGATGATGGAGGCTGAATATATCGCTGCCAACGATACTGCCAAAGAGGCTGTCTGGATGAAGAAGTTCATAACTGAATTTGGAGTGGTTCCATCCATTGAGCATCCAATACCTTTGTATTGTGATAACAATGGAGCTGTAGCTTTGGCCAAAGAACCCCGGTCCCATCAGCGATCAGACATATTCTTAGGCGGTATCACCTGATCCGGGAGATAGTTGATCGCCAGAAGATCGAGGTCAGGAGAGTTGACACGAAGAATAACACAGCGGATATACTCATGAAGGCCCTCCCCCAGACGCAATTTGAGAGAATTTTTGGGTTGTTGGGTATGAGATACCACAACAACTGGCCTTAATGAAAGTGAGAGATTTTTAGGAATATGTATGCCCTAGAGGCCATTATTGTATGATATAGTGGATGCTTGGACATATATATAGAGGACTTTCTTGCTCGACATGATAGTATGCTATCTGGTTGCTCTTTATCTTAACATGTACACTAGTATTATTATTCTATATCTCTGATACATGTTGATAAAGCCCTTAGGATGTTAGCTTGACTACCAGGACTATGATGCATATCATACTAGTGGGGCTTGTGTAGTCCGCAAGCATATCCTTTAACGGTTCCTAGTCGAGGGGATATTGAGACAGGGCATCGATATTCTAGAGTAGACTAGTGTGTACGTTTCTTGACCCTGTATAGGAAGATGGTTGATCCCACATCTATTGGTGTTTGACATCAAAGATTGTACATAGGTGCTCATCAGAGAATGGGTACATCGAACAGGACTCGCCGAGAACTCCTAGTTGGTATTATACCTATCGTCAGATAGCAGTTCTATGGTGAAACTTGTACAGGTTAGTCTGTAGACCCGAGATCGTCATAGAGTCTTGTGTAGTTCCTACTGTACTTTGATTTCCTCCCTACCACGGCTCAAAGGAGTCACGCAAACAGGTGGATTTTGGGTACAGTCTCGAGTCACATGGAGGCAATGAGAGATAGGAGGGGTTTCGTCTCTCCCGGTATATGGAGTTGATGTTGTGCTATGCTCGATTGGCTATAACAGTAGGTCCCTGGCCAGGGCTGATGAGATTTACTAGTAAGTGTTATCAGAGTTTCTCGAACAGTTATAGGACACACATCGGCATGACTTATCAAGTTACCGGGGTCTGACGATTCCACCCATAGACTTAATATACGATATATCAAACGAAAAGACCGGACTGTACGGTAAGTGTTGCTTATAGGCTTTGCGGGAGTTTGGATAAGCTTGCTTGTTGATCTTCTATTCGCTCAATACCTAGGTAGCCGTTACGTCCAGCTAGTACCGCCGACGGCTTGTGGGTGACTGATATGATCATTACCTACCGCTGGCGTATTGACGAGTCTTTAGAGTCCCACGTAGAGGTTTCCTAGCTCAAGCGAAATAGAGTAGGGAACATATGGTTATGTGTGCGGTAGCTTGATTAAATACGAGTATATGATACCGTATTCTAATCTCGCGATATATGATATCGGTTAGGTTATGTGCGATATAACCAAATTATTGAATCAAGTGTTGATTCAATAATATGTTTATATATTTGATATTGGCCGGTTATATATGATATGACTGGATTATTGAATCAAGTGTTGATTTAATATAGTATTGAATATTTTTCGGTTATATATGATATGACCGGGTTATTGAATCAAGTGTTGATTCGATAATGTGATATACATATAAGTGATATTAGTCAGTTATATTTGATATGACCGGATTATTGAATCAAGTGTTGATTTAATAATTTGATATATATTTTTATATTTGATATATTAATATATATTAACTAATATTGTGCTCACTAAATATTTTCTTCTCTTTGAAATACATTTAATATATATGTGATATATATTAATATATGTATTTATATATTGTGTCAGGTGGATGATACATTGGACATGGGTGTATGAAACTCACACCAAGACTAAAGATAATTAATGTGTTTATTTATTAAGAGTAAATTAAAATGAGGTGGAGATGAGCATGGCTTAGATACTTGTGAAAGCATGTAGAAGCCATGACTCATCCCACTAATTTTGTTTTACTCTAAATGTTTTCTCACCCTAACCATTATCTTTAGCCCATGGTTAACTCTCTCATTCTATCACTTGAGATATTTCTTCACCCAAGTTCATCTTCATCCTCTCTAGGTTTTCTTGAGTTGGAAAAGAAAAAGAGAAAAGAATTTCTAAAGTGAGCTAAATTCCTACTTCATCAACCTAATCTCATCTAGCCCATTAGATTAGGTTGTTTTCTTCACGAGTTCTTGGATTAATGAAGAGGTATCTTGAGTTATAGAGATTTCAAGGTGGATCATCTTCGACCTCGAAGACGATGAAGCAAGCTCGTTCCTTTCACCAAGTGGAGCCTAAGAAGAGTTCTAAGGACTACTACTGTAACACCCGAGCCCAATGCTACTATTTTCAGTTACAGTTTGAGCATAATGTGGTACTCATTTCATTTAACTTGCTTATTTATTGCTTACTGTAAAATTTACCAAGCAAAGTCATTTCTATATAAAACAAATTTTGGCATCTAAAATAAAATTGAAAATATTCATCTTGGCCTACTTGACACCCCTAGCCTCGTGGTAGCGTCCGTGCATTATGTTCTCGTCCCGTTCAGTGAAACGGGCGAGTTTGGATGGCTACGTGCACGTACGTGTGTCCGTTTTGGCGGTATGCTTTTTAATCATAAAACACTTAATTTTAAAATTTGGATCCCGCTTAAAATCCTATTATTTCAATTTCAAATTTTTGGACTCGACCCGGGCGCGATTTGGAAATGTTTTATTTGGCGCCAAAATCCCAAATTTTAATATTATTAAAACCATCGCATATATTTTTCTAACTAACCTGATATCTTACTGTTCATTACCTATCTTTTAAATCTTTAAGTTAACCATATAATATTTTTACAATCTTTTATATCCTTCTCAATTTATTCTCTCAGCCAATCGCAACCTCCCTTTTAACCCCGTGGGCCCCACTTTCTCTCTCTCCCTCTTCTCTCTCTCTCCACTTTTTCTCTCTCTCTCACCCTCATATATTCTCTCGTACTTCTCTTTATCATTCTTTCTCTTCTTGCTTCATGTCTCATTTCTCATTTTTTTAACTGTTCTTTTGTTGCCGGAATTCCGTCATGCCGGTGACGCTTCTCGACGTTCCAGCGAGGTACCCCGACCCGTGTAGTTCCTTTGTTCGTCGTTTGGGTTCATTCCGTGAACTGTGCGCCCGTCGCGAGTTTTCCCCGCCGACGGTTAACGTTCCGTTTTCCCGATTCGCGACCCATCGAGGCAAGTTAATCTTGCTACATGCTATATAATTCATTTTATACCTATTTAAATAAATACCATACCTATAGTTTAAATCTAGTGTCCCATGTTTAATTTTATAACGTTTTGATGTTCCGTTTGCATCCGTTTATATCATATTAAATCTAGATCATGAAAACTTATCTTGTGACATACTAGATTACATTATACTGCATCCATATCAATTAAAATATACATCGTCGTAATATTTCTTATTATTATCTTTAATTAGTTTATAATCTGCATTTTATGATATTATATATTTAAAATATTATAGTTTACACATGAAACGTCGTTGAAAAAGCGGATACGACAAATCTGAAATTTACTGTACACCCTACCGTATAAAATTCATTATAAATCATAGAAAAATCATTAGTATACATTCTTTAGTTCGTTACGAAGCTAACTCAGAATACTATAACTCTATGAAATATTTACTTGCAAAATAAATTGTTTAAATAACGTAAAATGCAAATGAAAATGTCTCCAAACTGCTGTCCAGGTAAATTCTAGCAGCAAACTTTCAACTTCGAATGTTCATAACTTTTTATAGGGACAACCTGAGATGCTTATACTTATAAAACTGAAAACCTTATTGAATTATCTTTGTTTTGGTATAAGACACGTCCCTTTTGGAGAAATTTTGTTATTTTTAAGCTATTTTACAAATTAGGGTGACGCTGAATTTCTGAACGGAACTTTCTTGTGCATGGTTAATCAATACCACTTTTATAGTTATTAATCGCTTTGAATATGCTATCCATATTAATATTATTATATCAATATTTATATCACATATTGCTTAGTTGTACATCCCACATTACCATTTTATAGTTTTATAACTTTTCGGATACCCGTTTGCATCCATCGCATTTAAGATACATATAATTGCATCCATAGATCACATTACTACATAATAATGTGATATTAACGCTCCATGTTTAATAAATTGCATCCTAATTAATATTGGAACTATAAATGTAACCCTAATCGATAACTGTGCATCCATATCCTTGAAATTATATCTATTTGCATATCATATTACATGTTCCAGTTTATTGTTCTGATAGTACTCATGCTTGTTTATTTATACACATGCTTATGTTAGTTTGATTATGAGCACCCACATGACATCTTGTGCTTCCTGACATGACCTGTTACACTTCCTACTTGACATGACATGGTACCGTACACTCTTGACATGACATGACACCTTATACATTACCTGGCTTGACCTGATGTACCATGGCTTTACCTGTTACCTGATCTTGTGTCTAATGCCAACAAACATAACATGTAGTCCTCATGGATCGTTCCTGTTGTCTATCCAGACAAACCTGCTTTTACCTGATCCTGTGTTGGCATTAGTTCTTGATTACTGAATACCTGACTCGACATACATAACTTGGGGGTATGGGGAAATCAAAGGTGAAACCTGACTTGTAACTCAACAGTTCGATACTTGTTCTGATCAGTCTTACGGGCTAGGCCAGCTCCGGAGTGATGATGCTGACATCACTCGCCCATCCTGCTACCTGTTACTGCCTAGTGGCACGTCTCGGATTCAGCCCCGAGGGTCTTGACCGTGGTCCCGGGCATGCACGGTATACTATTGAGTTACATCGATGATTTATCAATTGATTTCAAAGACTTTAGAATAGAAAACCTGATAGAACAGTTTAGTTTACCCACTGCACGCTACCCTGTACTGGTATGATTCATATTATTGTTATTCTTGCTGTATTCATGTTTATATTACATTGCCTGCTACACTGTTCATATTATATTACTTGATGACATGACGCGCTGGGTTTTGCATGGCCCAGATTCTGTACCGCTGTTGCAGTCCGAGCAGGAGTACTTCAGCCAGCAGGCTGAGCTGTGAGTTCAGTAGTAGTTAGTTTTATTTCCTGCATTTATTTCCTGATGTGAGCCCGCATTATGGGACACACTTTTCAGTTATTTGTATTGGATCATTTGCTTCCGCATTTATTTATTATTGACTCCTGTTATTCTGGATTATGGACATGTTTTAGATAGTTTTATCTTGTTCTTGATATCTCTATAGCCGTAATGTGACTGTGGATGGATACTTCCTACCCACAGGTAGCATGGTTGGCTATGTCACGTGCCCAATCTAGCGTATTCTGGGAAGCGGGGCGTGACATGGTTCTTTTGGTATCAGAGCCATAGGATAGTCGGGTTGATTCTTTTGTAGTTGGGTATTGTACCCTATACACGAATCAGAATACCCGTGTTTAGGAAACATGTCCTGCCACCTTGACCGTTTTACCATTCTTGAATCACATTCTTCCTGATTATATCTTTTACGATGTGCAAACTTCCTTTGCATATCGATTCGAAAATCTGATTTCCTTGTTATCTTTAGGACTTAGGCGACTTGGATGGAGTTATGTAATTGTGGTTATGATACCGCGGCATAGTTACAATGCGGTACTCTATTTAAGTATCTTGGAGTTCTAGCCTTGATCTATATTCAAAATCTATCATCATTCTAATGTTGGGTATTTTGAGTTCAGGATTATGGCCGGTAAGAAATTGAAGACATACCAGAGGCGTGTGGACGAAGCCGCCATGCTTGGAGTGATAAGAGGAATGCTGGATAATCAAAGAAACAGACCGAGCTGATCCAGCAGCAAGAGGACTCGTTTCGGGAAGGTTTGCAGATCGTTCAGCAGTTTGTGAACAATGTTGGAGCTAGACCAGTTGACCGAGTAGGGACCGTAGCAGATTTCAGGCGGTTGGGTCCGTCTACATTTACTGGTTTAAAGGAGCCGTTGCCAGTGGAGCAGTGGCTAGTTGATATAGAGAACTTGCTTTTTGCGGCACAGATTCCAGATGACAAAAAGGTTGTTGTGTTACGCATTCAGATAGTGGACTACGCCCGAGAATGGTGGGTTGTTGAGGAGACCCGCTTGCCCAAGCCGATCAAGTGGGCGGATTTTTCTAAGAGTTTCCTAGAAAGTTCTTCCTGCGGACTGCACGGGAGGAAATGGAAGGGAAGTTCATCGGACTAAAGCAGAAGGGAGCACCCGTAGATGTGCATGTAGCAGAATGGACGAGACTCAGTAGTTTCGCTGGACCTTTAGTTGCCAACGATGCAGACAGGGCACAGAGGTTCATGCGCAGACTGGACATGGACATCCAGAGGCAGATTGTCTCCCTGGGTTTGACCACTTTCTCACAAATACTTGAAGCAGCCAAGAGCAGCAGAGTTTATCTGGGATGAAAGGGAGTTTGCAGTAGATAGCAGTTGCGTTAAGGAAGCAGTTCGGTCGGGCCGGTCGAGTTTAGGGCTAGGCCGACAAACAATATTCTTGCATCAATGGAAGTGATGAAAGTAAAGAGCCGGCTGTTGTTCGTGATTCTATGGACGTGTTTGAAGATATATCGGGTTTACCGCCGAGGAGAGACGTGGAGTTCGCAATTGATCTTATTCCTGGTGCAGCGCCAGTATCTAAAGTGTATTATCCAATGGCGCCAGTAGAGTTGGAAGAAGTAAAGAAACAGGTTGCTGAATTGCTTGAAAATGGTTGGATTCGAAGCAGTAACTCGCCTTGGGGAGCTCCAGTTCTTCTAGTAAAGAAGAAGGATGGCACAAGAAGGATGTGCATCGACTATCGAGAATTAAACCGGGTGACTATTAAGAACAAGTACCATATCCCTCGCATTGGAGAACTTTTTGAGCAGCTTAGTGGCGCGAGGGTATTCTCGAAGCTGGATTTGCGATCCGGATATCATCAGGTCCGAGTGAAAACAGAAGATATTTGCAAGACGGCGTTCCGAACTCGGTATGGACATTACGAGTACTTAGTGATGCCCTTCGGAGTAACGAATGAGCCGGCAGTATTCATGGACTTGAGGAACCGAATCTTTTCACCATTCTTGGATCAGTTCATTATGGTATTCACTGACGATATTCTGGTTTACTCGAAGAGTTTTGAAGACCATGCTGAGCATTTGAAGATCGCACTGCAGACGTTGAGACAGGAGAAATTGTATGCGAAGATGAGTAAGTGCGAGTTTTGGCTGGAGGAAGTAAGGATTTTGGGGCATGTTGTGTCTGGCGATGGCATTGCCGTCGATCCAGAAAAGATTGCAGCAGTTCGAGATTGGCCTATTCCAAAGAATGTTGCTGAGATAAGAAGTTTTCTTGGATTAGCCGGATACTACAGGAGATTTGTGGAGAACTTTGCTCGTCTGGCAGAGCCGTTGACTAAGCTTACGCGCAAGGAGGTACCTTTTGTATGGGCGGATAAGTGTGCGTTAGCTTTCGAGACGTTGAAGCAGAAGTTGATAACCGCCCCTATTCTGACCGTGCCAGACAATTCCGGAGGATTGGTGATTCACAGCGACGCATCTGGGAAAGGATTGGGATGTGTTTTGATGCAGCATGGGAAGGTTGTAGCATACGCATCGAGACAGTTGAAGACCCATGAGAAGAATTATCCAACTCATGACTTGGAGCTTGCGGCTGTGATTTTCGCTTTGAAGATTTGGAGACACTACCTTTTGGGCGAAAGAGTCGAAGTTTTTACAGATCATAAGAGCTTGAAGTATGTGTTCACACAGAAGGAGCTTAACATGAGGCAGCGTAGATGGTTGGAGCTGATGGATGACTACGATCTTGATCTTAAGTACCATCCGGGGAAGGTTAATGTTGTGCCGGATGCGCTTAGTCGGTTACCAGTAATTCAGGTGTTAACTACGCAGAAGGAAATCGTCGCAGATTTTCGAAGATTTGACTTGGAGGTTGTGCTACCACATTATACGGGACAGTTGTTGCAGCTGCAAGTACATTCGTCATTGATCGAGAATATTAAAGCAGCTCAATCGCAGGATCCTAGACTGCAAAAGTTTCGAGAGCAGGTTGAAGCCGGGCTACGAACAGATTTATTGATCCACGAAGATGGCTCGTTGAGGTATGGTAGCCGTTTGTGTGGGCCAAAGGGTGATGTTCGTGAAGAGCTTATGAAGGAGGCACACAGTTCAGCTTATTCTGTACATCCAGGAGGCACAAAGATGTACCGAGATATTCGACAGCATTTCTGGTGGGAGGGCATGAAGCGGGAGATTGCTCGCTTTGTGGCAAAGTGCTTGGTGTGTCAGCAAGTTAAGGCTGAACATCAAAGGGTTGCTGGTTTATTGCAACCACTTCCGATTCCTCAATGAAAGTGGGAACATATAACCATGGATTTCGTGACGGCTTTACCGCGGAGTCCAAAAGGCAACAATGCAGTATGGGTAATTGTTGACCGATTGACCAAGGCAGCTCACTTTATTCCTTTTCGGGTTGGTCAATCAACAGAGACTTTGGCAGAGCGGTACATGCAGGAGATCGTAAGATTGCATGGAGTACCGGTGAGCATCGTGTCTGTAACACCCGAGCCTAATAGTACTATTTATATTACTAGTTGAGGGTGTGGTTTGCTCATTCCAATTTTCCTGATTTTCTGGTGTTTATTGCTAAATTCTACCCGGTTAAGTCATTTTGGCACATAACAAATTTTAACTCCTAAAATGAAATTTAAGATGTCCATGTTAGCCTACTCGTCGCCACTAGTCGCGTGGTAGCGTCCGCGTGTCGAGATTCCGTTCCGTTTGGCTAAACGGGCAAGTTTGGGCGACTACGCGCGTGTGCAAGTGTCCGACTTGGGGGCATGCATTTTAATCATTAAACACCTCTTTTCAAAATTTGGAACCCGCTTAAAATCCTATAATTTGAATTTGGAGCATTTGGGCGCAACCCGGGCGCGATTTGGAAATGTTTCATTTCACGCCAAAAAGGGCCCATTTAAATTTAATATCGAATATATATATTTATACATTCTAATCTTTTCCTCAACAGTTTAATCCCTCAAAATCCTTCTCATATTTTTCCCTGGCCAATCACGAGCTATCTTTTCCCTCGTGGGCCCCCTCCTTCTATCTCTCTCTGCCTCTCTCCTCTTTCTCTCTCTCTCTCTATCTCTCAACAACTCTCTCTCTCTCTTCCCATATATTTAACCCACGCATGCAGCCGCCTCTCTCACCATTCCCTTTCTTCACGAGAACTCGACGCGAACCCTAACCCTAGCTCACGCAGTCTCACCGCCGGCCTCCTCGCGACCTCGCCGTCGCCGCCCTCACCAACACGACCTCCACCGCACCCACCTACCCTCTTCCTCCCGCTCCTCCCCGCGCCTGCGACCCATTCCCGACCTCTCCTCCACCCTCGTAAACCTCGCCGTCGACGCCACCCGTCGTCGTCGACGACCCCGCGACCCCCTTTCACCCTACTCGTCGAGACCTCGTCGTCGTTTCCTTCCTCCCCTCGCCGGAACAGTGAACCCGAGCCCTAACCCATCGCCTACCCCGCTGTTCGCCGGAGAAACGTGCCGGCGACCTCGTCGACGCCACCTCCGACCACCTCCCTCTCTCCCACGACCATCAGAGCCGACCACACTCCTCTCCAACTCGCCGCAGCACACTACCCTGCACACCCGAGGCCTTTCCCCTTGCTGCAGCCGCCGCCGTCGTTTCGCCGGCGATCCAGTGCCGTCGAGCCATCGTGTTTGCACCCTGTTTCTTCCCTGTAAGTTTCCTTCTCCTTCCTTTTGGTACAACACCCCCGCTGGTCCGTATCGTGAATGCGTAGTTTTGTTTGCTAACTTTGTTGTTCTGTTTGCTGCCGGATCCGACCGTGCCGTCTGGAGAACCCGACGCTCCAGCGAAGCCCCTGGTCCGTGTGATTCCGTTGACCTCTGTTGGGACTCGATCCGTGGCCCGTGCTTCCGTATCGTGGTTTCTACCGACATCGCACCCGTGTTTCGGTTTGCGGAACCGCCGAGGCAAGTATCCGAATACTTGCTTAACATGCTACAACTTAATCATCATGTTATAACCACACAACTAATATAACATCGATACCTTTTATAACTTAGAATTGCTAGCCACGATTATCCGTAACTTTAAATCAATGAAATCATTGCTCGTATTAACCGGTCTGCTTTTAATTCATACTTAACTAATCAAACCAAGTAGATCATCCCCACTTCATTTGTTAAAATCACTCATGAGACAATTATTGTGCTTAGTTCGAATTCTTGTAACTCCATTACGTATATTATCGATATTGTTCGTCTTGTGGCTTTTGCACCTCAAGGTGCGTGAACCGGATTAATAAGAGAATACGAAACATCACTGTGTTCATATAGAATAAAGATTGTTATTTACGGTTTCCTGCTACTGTTCATTATTTGTTATTATGCCTGCCATCATCATATACCTGATTGCATTACATATTGACCGATCTTGATACACCTGACACATGTACTGATACACCGGACACAACACCCTGTACAGATCGACTCTACCTGTTGAAAGTAACCTGACCTGTTACCTGATCTCATGCCTAATGCCGACAAACCTAACCATTCCTGCTGTCGATCCAGACAGACCCACCTTTACTTGACTTGTGTTGGCATTAGTCCTTGACTACTGAATACCTGACTGACATACTTAGTTTGGGGGTATGGGGAAATCAAAGATGAACCTGACTTGTAACTCGACAGTTCACTACCGTTCGAGCGTACACATTCCTTTCTGTGCCTTACGGCATGTCTCGGTTTCAGCCGAGAATATTGTGGCCGTGATCCCGGGTATGTACGGGGTAATACCGAGTGTACACTTTCCTTTCTGTGCCTTACGGCATGTCTCGGTTTCAGCCGAGAATATTGTGGCCGTGATCCCGGGTATGTACGGGGTAATACCGAGTGTACACTTTCCTTTCTGTGCCTTACGGCATGTCTCGGTTTCAGCCGAGAATATTGTGGCCGTGGTCCCGGGTATGTACGGGATACTAATACTTTCCTTTCTGTGCCTTACGGCATGTCTCGGTTTCAGCCGAGAATATTGTGGCCGTGGTCCCGGGTATGTACGGGATACTATTGAGTTACATCGACGATTCATCAATTGGTTTCAAAGACTATAGGGTAGAAAACCTGATAGGACAGTTTAGTCACCAGTGCGCATTACCCTGCTTGTTATTTCTTATTGCTGCTTTATTCATGTTCATACTTGCATTGTTTATTACCATGTTTATGCTATATACTTGATATCATGACGCGCTGACGTCTGGGTTTTGCATGGCCCAGATTCCGTACCTTTGTCGTCGACCGAGCAGGAGTACTTCAGCCAGCAGGCTGAACTGTGAGTTCCTTAGAGTTTAGTTTATTTATGTCATTTCATTTCCAGATGTGAGCCCGCATTATGGGACATACTGTTTATTCATTGTATTGGATCATTAGCTTCCGCACTTATTGTTTATTGATTCCTGTTATTATGGATTTGGACATGTATTAGTTTAGTTTTATCTTGTTCTTGATATCCTTACAACCGTAATGTGACTGTGGATGGATACTTCCTACCCACAGGTAGCATGGTTGGCTATGTCACGTGCCCAAATCTTGCGTACTCTGGGAAGCGGGGCGTGACAGTGTCCGATCGGGACACTCGGTTCTTATCACACTTCTGGAGGAGTTTACAGGAAAGTTTGGGGACTCGATTGAAGTTTAGCACAGCTTATCATCCTCAAACTGATGGTCAGTCGGAGAGAACGATCCAAACTCTTGAGGATACGTTGAGAACATGCAGGTTGGACTTCAAGGGGTCTTGGGAGGATCATCTACTTTTGGTGGAGTTGTCTTACAACAACAGTTTTCAGGCAACTATTCAGATGGCTCCATTTGAAGCTTTGTATGGTCGTAAATGCCGTTCACCTGTTTGTTGGGACGATGTCGGTGAACGAAGATTATTGGGACCAGATTTGGTTGTGCAGACAGTTGAGAATGTTAACCCTATCAGAAATCATATTAAGGCAGCACAGGACCGACAGAAGAGTTGGGCAGATACGTCAAGAAGATCTCTGGAGTTCACCGTGGGTGATTTGGTATTCTTGAAGATATCATCGACTAGAGGGGTGATTCGTTTTTGAAGTCGAGGAAAGCTTAGTCCTCGATTCGTTGGACCCTTGAGATCGTGGAGCGTGTTGGTGAGGTAGCGTATCATTTGGCGTTACCGCAGTCCTTGGCGAATGTGCACGATGTGTTTCACGTATCTCAACTCAGTAAGTATGTTCGAGATGAAACACACGTTTTGGATCATTCGGAGCTAACAGTACGAGAAGACTTGACTTTTGAGGAGCGACCGATTGAAATCGTGGATCGAAGGGAAAAGGTTCTTAAGAACAAGGTTATCCCCCTTGTGCTTGTTTCTTGGGGTAATCGCTCGCGTGGAGAGTCCACTTGGGAACGAGAAGATGAAATCCGGCAGAAGTTTCCTCACCTTTTCTTGTAGTTATCTATCTTTGTATTTTTGGAATTTCGAGGACGAAATTCTTTTTATAGTTGGGTATAATGTAACACCCGAGCCCAATGCTACTATTTTCAGTTACTGTTTGAGCATAATGTGGTACTCATTTCATTTAACTTGCTTATTTATTGCTTACTGTAAAATTTACCCGGCAAAGTCATTTCTATATATAACAAATTTTGGCATCTAAAATAAAATTGAAAATATTCATCTTGGCCTACTTGACACCCCTAGCCTCGTGGTAGCGTCCGTGCATTATGTTCTCGTCCCGTTCAGTGAAACGGGCGAGTTTGGATGGCTACGTGCACGTACGTGTGTCCGTTTTGGCGGTATGCTTTTTAATCATAAAACACTTAATTTTAAAATTTGGATCCCGCTTAAAATCCTATTATTTCAATTTCAAATTTTTGAATTCGACCCGGGCACGATTTGGAAATGTTTTATTTGGCGCCAAAATCCCAAATTTTAATATTATTAAAACCATCGCATATATTTTTCTAACTAACCTGATATCTTACTGTTCATTACTTATCTTTTAAATCTTTAAGTTAACCATATAATATTTTTACAATCTTTTATATCCTTCTCAATTTATTCTCTCAGCCAATCGCAACCTCCCTTTTAACCCCGTGGGCCCCACTTTCTCTCTCTCCCTCTTCTCTCTCTCTCCACTTTTTCTCTCTCTCTCTCCCCCTCATATATTCTCTCGTACTTCTCTTTATCATTCTTTCTCTTCTTGCTTCATGTCTCGTTTCTCATTTTTTTAACTGTTCTTTTGTTGCCGGAATTCCGTCATGCCGGTGACGCTTCTCGACGTTCCAGCGAGGTATCCCGACCCGTGTAGTTCCTTTGTTCGTCGTTTGGGTTCATTCCGTGAACCGTGCGCCCGTCGCGAGTTTTCCCCGCCGACGGTTAACGTTCCATTTTCCCGACTCGCGACCCATCGAGGCAAGTTAATCTTGCTACATGCTATATAATTCATTTTATACCTATTTAAATAAATACCATACCTATAGTTTAAATCTAGTGCCCCATGTTTAATTTTATAACGTTTTGATGTTCCGTTTGCATCCGTTTATATCATATTAAATCTAGATCATGAAAACTTATCTTGTGACATACTAGATTACATTATACTGCATCCATATCAATTAAAATATACATCGTCGTCATATTTCTTATTATTATCTTTAATTAGTTTATAATCTGCATTTTATGATATTATATATTTAAAATATTATAGTTTACACATGAAACGTCGTTGAAAAAGCGGATACGACAAGTCTGAAATTTACTGTACACCTTACCGTATAAAATTCATTATAAATCATAGAAAAATCATTAGTATACATTCTTTAGTTCGTTACGAAGATAACTCAGAATACTATAACTCTATGAAATATTTACTTGCAAAATAAATTGTTTAAATAACATAAAATGCAAATGAAAATGTCTCCAAACTGCTGTCCAGGTAAATTCTAGCAGCAAACTTTCAACTTCGAATGTTCATAACTTTTTATAGGGACAACCTGAGATGCTTATACTTATAAAACTGAAAACCTTATTGAATTATCTTTGTTTTGGTATAAGACACGTCCCTTTTGGAGAAATTTTGTTATTTTTAAGCTATTTTACAAATTAGGGTGACGCTGAATTTCTGAACGGAACTTTCTTGTGCATGGTTAATCAATACCACTTTTATAGTTATTAATCGCTTTGAATATGCTATCCATATTAATATTATTATATCAATATTTATATCACATATTGCTTAGTTGTACATCCCACATTACCATTTTATAGTTTTATAACTTTTCGGATACCCGTTTGCATCCATCGCATTTAAGATACATATAATTGCATCCATAGATCACATTACTACATAATAATGTGATATTAACGCTCCATGTTTAATAAATTGCATCCTAATTAATATTGGAACTATAAATATAACCCTAATCGATAACTGTGCATCCATATCCTTGAAATTATATCTATTTGCATATCATATTACATGTTCCAGTTTATTGTTCTGATAGTACTCATGCTTGTTTATTTATACACATGCTTATGTTAGTTTGATTATGAGCACCCACATGACATCTTGTGCTTCCTGACATGACCTGTTACACTTCCTACTTGACATGACATGGTACCGTACACTCTTGACATGACATGACACCTTATACATTACCTGGCTTGACCTGATGTACCATGGCTTTACCTGTTACCTGATCTTGTGTCTAATGCCAACAAACATAACATGTAGTCCTCATGGATCGTTCCTGTTGTCTATCCAGACAAACCTGCTTTTACCTGATCCTGTGTTGGCATTAGTTCTTGATTACTGAATACCTGACTCGACATACATAACTTGGGGGTATGGGGAAATCAAAGGTGAAACCTGACTTGTAACTCAACAGTTCGATACTTGTTCTGATCAGTCTTACGGGCTAGGCCAGCCCCGGAGTGATGATGCTGACATCACTCGCCCATCCTGCTACCTGTTACTGTCTAGCGGCACGTCTCGGATTCAGCCCCGAGGGTCTTGACCGTGGTCCCGGGCATGCACGGGATACTATTGAGTTACATCGATAATTTATCAATTGATTTCAAAGACTTTAGAATAGAAAACCTGATAGAACAGTTTAGTTTACCCACTGCACGCTACCCTGTACTGGTATGATTCATATTATTGTTATTCTTGCTGTATTCATGTTTGTATTACATTGCCTGCTACACTGTTCATATTATATTACTTGATGACATGACGCGCTGGGTTTTGCATGGCCCAGATTCTGTACCGCTGTTGCAGTCCGAGCAGGAGTACTTCAGCCAGCAGGCTGAGCTGTGAGTTCAGTAGTAGTTAGTTTTATTTCCTGCATTTATTTCCTGATGTGAGCCCGCATTATGGGACACACTTTTCAGTTATTTGTATTGGATCATTTGCTTCCGCATTTATTTATTATTGACTCCTGTTATTCTGGATTATGGACATGTTTTAGATAGTTTTATCTTGTTCTTGATATCTCTATAGCCGTAATGTGACTGTGGATGGATACTTCCTACCCACAGGTAGCATGGTTGGCTATGTCACGTGCCCAATCTAGCGTACTCTGGGAAGCGGGGCGTGACAACTACTTAGAGCTTAGGAACTACTACATAGAGCTTAGGGACTACTACTTGGAGCTATTGAAGTGAAGGACTTAGTCTACAAAGGTTGCAACCCTCTTCACTTAGTGTAAAACTTGTTTACTTGCTTAATAAACCCTAATTCTCTAGTTCGATTCTAGGTTTGTGTAGCTTAGCACTCTAGATTTTTTAAAATTGCATACTTGATGCATGTGGAAACCTAGTAGAGGTGCTAAGACAGACTTTCAGTGAATACGTCTGAGTTTCCCCGGAGGAAACAGATCAAGTCTTCGCGGTGGTCCCCGGTCAAGAGAGAACCGATCTGGACTGTGCGGCTATCAACTCCTTCTTCAAGGGGGACTTCCGTCAATGCTTCCACCAGGCACCTCGAATTTCTTTTTGGTCGTCGCGTGTATCTAAGGACCCCTGGAAATCATGCGCGTCCTCAAAATCGTCGCCTTGCTCTCCGGCGGTGGACGTCGAGGCGAGGAAAATCTTAGGGGTTTGCTGGTCTCCATAGGCCTGGCCTATCCCCCTTGATCCAAAGGGAATTTGATCTCAAGATGATAAGTTGAG
The DNA here is from genome assembly GCA_030015575.1 of Agapanthus africanus. Taxonomy (NCBI): domain Eukaryota; kingdom Viridiplantae; phylum Streptophyta; class Magnoliopsida; order Asparagales; family Amaryllidaceae; genus Agapanthus; species Agapanthus africanus. The sequence goes on along the minus strand of JASDDO010000008.1, from coordinate 66,791,193 downwards.
ATCTGAGCCCGGAAGGCATTTAAGGTAGGACGTCCCAGGAGAATGCTATAGGATGAAGGGACCTTGGCGACGAGGAAATCCACTGGTATGGTTCGAGTATTGCCTGCTTCCTCGATGTTGAGGAGGGTGACCAATCTCTCGGCCAGGACGGAATGATTGGTGAACCCAGAGAGGACATGGGAGGTAGGTCGGAGGTCGGATGGTCTTAGCCCCATACGCTGGAAACAGTCGTGGAATAGGATATCAACCGATCTCCTTGAGTCGACCAATTTTGTCTAGACTTTGTAACGGTGGACTCTGGCCGTTATCATGAGAGGGTCATTGTGAGGAAGAGATATGCCGTGGAGATCTTCATCGATGAAGATGATCGGTTCGTCCCTCCTGCACCTCTTGTGTGGTATATGTCACGCCCCGCTTCCCGGTATGCGGCGAAGGGGACGGGACTGGTCCGCCACGTATATACTCAGAAGTACATACGCTTAGCGTATCTAAGCAATATAAAAATAAATACACAAGAGACAAGAGATAAGAAAAACAACAACTTTTATTTATTAACATTCTTTTCTACAATGCATGAAAATGAAATACAACTGAAATAAAACGATGCCTAAACAATGGCATAACAGGAAATGAAAAGTACTGAATGGAAAATATACAATGAAACTAGAGCTCTGGTTCTTCAGCAAACTGCTCCAAGTTTTCTGCAGATGGCTCGATCTCTGCCGGGTCGAAACCACCTAACGACATTCAAAGAAGAAAGAAAATAGAATGTCGTCAGCGAACAGGTCGCTCGGTAAGTCCTATGGATAAGAGGAGAAATAGAATAGACAGAGAGTAAGGGAGAGTGAGAGAGTAGTTTTTACAGTTGTATTATGTTGTTATATTGTTGTATTTAGTGTTAACGCTGTTGTTTGTACCTTGGTACAGAAGATGCCAGTGTATATGAGGGGAGTCCCACTTACACCGGGGACTTTGGTAACCTGTAGTACAAGGCTCCGTCGATAATACCACGGAACAACGGCATGGATGTGATTACGTCTTAAGTGACCACCTCGTGCCATTTTTAACATATTCCGTACCAGTCTACCCCTTAAACCCCGTGTTATCTTGATTGTATTGTTGTATTGTATTGTAAACTGTATAGATTGTATGTTTGGATGACTGACCGAAACCATGATATCAGTAAACGGATGTAACTGGAGAATCATGTATGTAACTGTAATGGATGTAACTGTATAATCATGTAAATGGAATGTATATCCATGGTTCGGTTCAGTCAAGTTGATAGATTGAATAATGGATTCATGGATTCATGTTGAATTGTAATATTGTAGATTGTAGATTGTACTTGAATCATATTCAAGTCAGTTATAATCAGACTCAAACCCGAGTCAGACAATTAGAAAGGTAAATCAAGTCTTGATTATTTCTTAAACCTATAATTGCTAGGGTCCTTAGGGTAATTTATAAAACCTGAGGGGGTTTTATGTAAAAAAATACTTTTATATACTTTTCAAAATACACCTCAAGTATTTATTCTTCTTCTTTAGGGTTATAATGAATATGAATTTTATATTGTGATATTTCTAGTGCAAATATCCTAGTTTCATAAATAAAGGTATTTATTTGTAATATTGATTTATTTGGAATTCATGGTATTTTAGTGTAAAATTTATTCTTGTGATTTTTTTAGAAAAAGTGGAATATTTATATCATAACAAAATAGGTATTTTAATGATAAATATACATATATTTATACAAAAATAATTTTAATATATTTATTATATTCTAAAAATCTCATTTTCTTAAGATGTCGTACTTTAAATCTTTCGAGACTGAATGCTCCTTCCGGAGGTCTGAATCTCGCACTACTAAGCCCGAGGATGTGCGATAATCTGCACCATCCCGAACGGGTTCCCCAAAATGGGTTGTAGCGGCGCTTTGCAAAGATTGTAAAATACCAAATCCTTTAGAAAACGGTTTTATGAAGTAATTGGTATTTATTTGTAAAGATATCAATTTTCCGTATTCTATGTTTTAGGGTCTCCTAAGTCAACTAGACTATTCCTAACTGGTCCAAACGACAAGTTGTGAGATGCCTCAAATCGCCTCTTCACCGCCAATTGTGGCCAGGTAAGTACAAGTGAAGAAAGGAGGGATCCGCTCACGAATCACCGTGAGACGGTCCTTTTAAAGTTACCTTTCTCACTTGCCTAGCCTAGACACCATAAAGTCAGGTTTAGATAAACGACCGATGTCCACAACTTATCGTATTTTCATAATAAGTGGTGCTTCTTTAAAAAGTGTATCAAAACTAATCCTTTAGAAATGGTTTTATTAAGTATAAGGTATTTAAATGAAATTGTTTGTTTTCTCGTATTCTAGGTTCTCGGAGGGTGTTGTATATGAGTGTGTGAGGAGGTAGGTCGTTACCTCGTGATCTACTTTAAATATATAGCAAGTTTGATGGGGTTAAATGAAGAATTGAAACAATGTGGTATTTAAGTGAAAAATACGATAATTTGAAATAGCTATCATTTCATGTGATGAAACTTGTTCAAATTGTTTGATTAGTGTTTAATAGTCAACATAAGGATGTTTAAGTATGATTGTATTAGTGAGAAGTGAAATTTTATAGAAAACCGAATCGAAAATCGGACTTGTTCCGATTCCGTCGGGTTTTGTAATTTCGTATTTTGAGAATGGAAAAGAGAGATAGAAAAGGGACTTACGGTTTTAGATTACACTAGATGGTGAGAGGGAACTAGAGAGATCGCTGAGGTATTGTGTCGTCGCCGGTAGTTCCTAAAACGTTCGCTGGAAGTTCCGCCGGAATTTCGTCGGAGTTTCGCCTCGAGCTTGTTTTCAAAGTACACAAGTGTTCTTGGAATTTTGAGAGAGTAGCTTCGGAATTTTGGGGTGAGAGGGTAGAGGGTACGGGGTGTATTTATTGGGTAGGCTAGAGTTAGGGTAAGTGAAGGGGTTTTAAATAAAAAATTGTAAAAATATAGAAAATTCATTAAAAATTGGAGTAATTAGGTGTTAATGGGCATTCTTGAACCGATCCAATAAATTAGAGTGTGCAGGGGAGTTTGGTAGCTTAAAAGACAGATTTTTCATTTTGGGGACTCGGCCATCCGGCCGAGTCCGGCCGGCGGCGCCGGCCGACTCGGCCGGTCCGCCGGCCGACTCGGCCGAGTCGAGACGTCGGGAGGTGGGGGGTCGTCGGGTGAAAGCTATGGTATTTTTAGTTTTTCAGGTGAAATTCAAGTTTTGGGAGTTATGGTGTGTGGACTGTTGGGCTTCCAAAGGATTTAAAACAAAATAATATAAAAATAATGTAGGGCAGGGGATTTGAACTCTGGTGGCTTGGTTCAGCGGTGCAAGGTATTACCAATGAGTCACAAGCTCCTTCTTGTAATTAAATTGCTAATTAATTACTTAAGTCTTGTGCTCAGACAATAAATACCCTTTTATGGATTTTGAGAAAAATTTAAAATTTTGTGTAGAAAAGTGTATAGGAAAATTAGGGCTGTTATAGTATATCACTTAGACCCTTGACAGGGAGGATGTGGTGGTTCCCCCCACTTTCCTGAGCTGGATCCGAGGTAACGACCATGATTTGCCCGATTGTTAATTTCCCGGGAGGGGTTTGGTCCTTTTGCTCCCGCTCTGCTTGCCGCTTGTCCCGCAGGTATTTCGCCAGGTGGCCAGAGCGGATCAACTCCTCTATGTAGCCACGGAGTTGTTTGCAGTTCTCAGTCGGGTGACCCTGCGACCTGTGGAAGGCGCAGTATGGGCCACGGAGACGCTTGCCTCCTCTTTGGGTGACTGGCGGGAGCTTAAAGAACCTCTCGATCTTAGCTTCCTCCAGCAACTCGGTATGGGAAATGTTTAGAAGAGTGTACTCCTGAAACCTCAGGGAGTAAGTCTTCGGACGATCGACTTTCTTTTTCTCCTCCCTGTCCCTTTTCTTTCTGTCCTCCTGGTCGGCTCGGGGCAGGTTTGAGTTCAACTCCGACTCGAGTTGGATTTCTCGCTCGGTCCAGGCTTTCACTTCGGCCATGGTTTTAGGTTTCTCTAATGCAAAAGAGCAGATCCATGCTTTGTGCCTAAGACCCGACCTCAGTGCAGTGATAACTGTTTCATCGCGGTGCTCGGGAACCTGCAGGAGGGCATTGTAGAAGCGGGTGACATACCCTTTGAAGGATTCCTTGTATCCGCTCTTGACAGTGAACAAGTAGTCGACCGTCCTCTTCTGTCGTCGATTCCTGACGAAGTGACTGAGTAATTAGGTAGCTAGCTTGTCGAAGGTCAAGATGGAGCGTGGCGTAAGTCTTCGGAACCAGTCCTGGCCAGCCCGGATTAGGGTGGTGGGGAAAGCTCGGCATTGAGCCGCGTCTGAGTTATCTTGGAAGCGCATGCCCGCCGTAAATGCGTCCAAGTGGTCCTTCGGGTCGGACTTCTCGTCAAAGAGGGCCACTTTTGGCGGCTTGTTCCTGGACGAGATGTGCTCGGCCAGCAACTCTTCTGTAAAGGGCTTTGTTAGTGAGTCGGCGGAGTACCTGGCCCCTTCGCCGGACACATGACCATCCCGTCGCATGCCTTCAATTTTCTTTTCGATGGCTTCAAGTTAGTGGTGGTACCTCGAGGATTCTGCACAGTTGGAGTGGTAGCTACCCCCACTCCAGGTTTGCCCGATGGTGCGGCTTCGATTCCACTCTATCAAATTTCTCAAATCCTCGGGCGAGGCCCTTCTCGAGTAGTCCTGATGTTCGCCATTCGTGCGGCCTCGGCAGGAGTGGGGGCGTCGGTCATGCCTAGAAGCAGGCGAACTGACTGAAACCTCAGGGGGTGAGAGCGCACGGCGGGCATCGGAGCGACGGCCTAGTCTTCCCTGGGATCATGGTGTGGAGCTGTCCGGCGCCCAGCGGGTTATGGAATCATTTGCCGCATGAGGGCTATGTAGTCGGAGTTGGTATGCCGGCGCTCGGTAACGCTGAGATGAGCGTGAGTGAGATCGAGGGCCTGAGCATGTCCATCTATCCTTCTGCATACGTCATTATCCCGGGGAGGGGGAATCGTGTTCTGGAGGGCAGGGTTCGCTGCTTGAACACGGATGAGTACATCCACCATTGATGTGAGCCTGTCGATCTTAGCGGATAAGGCGTTGATGATGTTAGGAGGGGAAGACAAGCTGCTCCTGCCTCCGTTGTGGAGGGTGTGGCGGCTCGTGTTTGGATCGTCGTGGTTTTCACTCGCCATTGGGTCGAGGGTGGAAGATCATCATATGGGTGGAGAAGCTTCTAAAGAGTTTTACCATAGACGGCGCCAACTGATGGAGGCTGTGATCTCCCTCAGATGTTATCCTCCGTCGATCTAGCAGCGAGCGGTTTTTAGCGGTTGAGATTTGTTTTGGGTTTTTTTGAGCGTGTGGGTCTCAATGGCTTGTTGGAAGTTGCTAAGGCTGAGCTACCTGCAAGGGAAGTCCCGGGGTAGGAAACCACCGTAGGACCCTCTGATAATCAAGTTAGTGTTGAGGAATAAGAGCAGTGTAGTGACCTATTGGGTTCAGTTCGAGTTACCTGAGTCTTCTGAGAGAGGGGTTTGTATAGTGGTCGCGTGGAGCGAGCAGGCGCGAGATCATCGCCGTCAGTTATGCCCCTGCGTTATCCTCGTATTGATGGCGGGATACGCCCATTAATGAGGGGACGCGCTAGCGTGGGAAGGAGGATATCTTGCCCTGGCGAGATACACGGAGCCGTTGCGGGGGCGCTTGGGTTCTGCGCTCTTGGTTGATCGGGGAAGCAAAGGAAGCTCGGCCTGCCCGGAGGTTCGAAGACGAGTAGGGAGGCCGAGGAAGCTTGGCCTGTCAGATGGCTCGGAGTCGAGCAAGGAGGCTAAGGATGCTCGCTGGACTGCTCGAAGGTGAGCTGTTGCCTGTTTGCTAGGTGAAAGTGGAAATTACTCAAGGAGTTCTCCAAAAGGTTGGATACGTCCTCGGAGACGAGGCCCCGAGAAACTCCCCTAATGCATCTTATTTATTCCACCTCCGTAGCCTTCGAGACACGTCATCCGCCACATGTCGTAATCTGAGGAAATACCACTTGTGAGCATCATCATTTGTAATGAAACATCTCCTTCCAAAAGCTTACACACATGCATTCATTAAAAGAAACTTGGAAAAGGACTTGTTTACTATTAATATAAACCTCGAGATCCACATGCCATGTTCTAATAGCAGCCCCTATTTGTTCGTTCACTACTTTGAAGACAGCTTATTTGGCCATTACTAGGTCAGGTCGCAATTTATTTATTGTATAAAACAGAATGTACAATGGTTCAGACCTCAAAAGATACTGATTATTTAAATATCAGATAAAAAGAAAATACCCAAGATGTCGGAAACGAGATATTGACTATATAACCAATAAGCTCGCAAATGATTGCCAAAGTCACAAAACAAATATCTACGGAAACTTTAGAGGCTTGAGATGAGGCAAGTAGTATAATTTGAGAACTGGACCCCTCGTTAACTCAAAAGGGAGCTCCCCTTGTCGACAAAAATAAAAAATGATATAAAAATACCCACTGCAACCTAAGAACCTTTGCTCGAACGCAACAATACCCTCCCACTTGGTGGGATGTCTTGGGTTTGAAACCCCCTACTAGCAGTAGCAAGGATGATTTTCAACCAATTATATGGAGAAAATTCTTATGGGTCTAGAGACACACAACCCCAACCCCCTCCTAAAACTTTCGGGTTGTTGCAAATAAAAATAAAAAATCTATACACTTTTTGCCCCCCATTCTCCACTTACATTTTTTCCCTTAAAATTTGGATTATGGGTGGCAAAACTTTCATTTAATTACAGTTATACCATCAACCACTAATTACACTTTTGCCATCTCTCAATGATTACAATATTAACATCGATTTAAAATTTAACTTATATTTTCACTAAAATACCATGAATTCTTAAAGCTTTTTAGATAAATGCCATGGATTTTTTTACAAATAAATACCATGAACTTTAAATAGACATGTAACATTTTGAATATTATTATATTATTTTGGAATTTAAATTAATTATAGATAATGAATTGTATTTGGTTTCCATAAAATAGCATATAGTATATCTATATAATTTACTATAACAAACCAATATTTTAATTTCCAAATTATGATTAATTTGGTATGGCATGCAAAATTGGTATTTAAACATTTCCATATAAATGTTGGGATTTTACCATGGTTGAAAGAATTATTGGAGGGAGAGAGAGAGGGAGAGTCCATGCCTACATCTTCACACATCTTCTCTCCTCATTCTTTCATTTCATCTAATCCTCTCATTTCCTCCAAAATATCGCATCTCTCTCAAACTCCCAAACTCTCAACCCAAAATCCCTACATTTCCTCCATCCAAATAATCTCTTGTGCCAAGTTCTTCAATTTGAGCCCTTTATGACTTCAAGTAGAGCTACCACAACCTCAAAGTCATTCAAGTGGCCTCCTTAAGAGCTTCGATCTTCTCTTTTCCCCGCCCAAATAGGTAAAAATCCCACTTTTAGTAAGTTTTTACAAGTCTTGTTGTCACGCCCCGCTTCCTAGTAGATGGAAACGGTGACGTGGTAAGCCCGCAATGTATTTATTATGAGAAGGTCGTTTCTCGAAATAAATACGCTAAGCGTGTATAAGCAATATAAAATAACAAGAATAAACAAAAGAATGAAATCCAACTTTGATTTATTACATTCATGATTTACAGTTGACAAAATATCTGAATACAAGATACGATAACATGATAAGCCTTAACAAGGAGGCATATATAAATAAGCTGAAATGAAATAAAAAAAAGAGGAATGGAACTAGACGTCCACTTGTGATGTGGACCGGTTGTACTCTTTTTTGGCCACTTCTATCTTCTCTGTCTCGATACCACCTGACGAACATTCCAAGAAAGAAAGAAAGATGGGTGGAATGCCTATCAGTGAACTAATGCTCGGTAAGTCTCCAAAAGGATGGTGTGATATGAATGTATATAAATGAAATGCAAGATGTAATATGATATATGGTATAGCATGGATATAAATTATGAACATGTAAACAAGTATAGTAGCATGCATGGTAATTTGTATATTAACTATATCAGCATGGAAAACAAATATCACATGGCCGTGGAGAGTAGATATAGTGAATATGAAGGGAATGTAAGTGTCCTAAAAGATCTCTAAAGGGGTAAAAGTAACTAACATGAGTTCAAGGTATGAGTATCAACCAAATCTCAAGAGTGTTCTCGAACCCAACTGGCTGTAATCCAGGGATAAGGAACCACAGACCCTCATGATAGTTAGTAATGGGACTTCGACCATCGTTGAAGTATTCCAAACTCAACAGGCTATAATCCAGGAGTAAGGAAACGCGGGCTCTCATGATTGTTAGTATTCGTGATTGCTTGTATTCGTGATTGTTACCACGAGACTCTTGAGATTTTATTAGACTCACAACTCAAACTATACAACACCCCGTGTATAATAATCTATAGTTAAAATTACAAGTCTTGTCCGAATCCATGAATACATTAAGTTTTCAAGATTGGGTTCATGTCAAGATCAAGTATTCATGTCACGTTTCAGGTATTCATGTCAAGTTCTATTCGTGGTTCGGGTCAAGTCAAGTCTAGTATTTAATTGGATTATGTCAAACATATAATATCTAATTATATCTTCATGTACATACAACAATTTAAAGATTAAGATAAATAAGGTATACATGTTCGAATAGCATGAAATGAGTCAAGTATATTATTCAAGCAACGACCATAAACAATGCTGTTAAGAAGTGTTGTGTATGACTAATCAATCAAGTCAATCAATTTTGAAATATAAACAGAACTATATATCTAAGTGTTTTGCACGCGTGAGTTCCAGTCGTGCCTAAATACGACTACCAGTATGGGAGATATACCCATTTTCGTTTTGTCGCGCAGAACAGATCAGAATCTGTCTAGCACCGTCATATATTTTCAAAACACAGTTTGAGTTAATTTCCATCAGCTTTCAGGTTACGATTATTATTAGAAAATTGTAGGTATTTCGATTTACTTATCTAAAATACTAATATTCTCACGATTTGGATTTCTAAAGCTCTAGTTATGATCATTTTAACATCAGCGTTTAAAACAGAAATTCAGATTTCTGGACAGTAACTATATGTTATATTGAAAAGTCTATATCGGATTGTTTCATACATTTATAAGTAATATAATATTCATAAAATTACAGATCTATCAATTTTGCATCTACACATCTAAATTTTGTCACGAACGGATATCGGGAGTTCGATTTATTTCCTATTTAAAAACAGTGTGCGAATCAGGACAGATTCTGTCCAGATTCGTCGCTTAATATTGTAACGCAATTTTCTATATTGTATGTCATTTTTAGTAAAAATTTAAAACTAAGAAAATCTAAATATTTCGATGTAGATGTCCAAAATACCTGAGTTTGCTCAATTTGGACATCGGTATACCAAGTTATGTGTCTTAGAAGTTAACCAATAACTGCAGTTTTCTATTTTACGAACAGTGAATAAAAACGATGTAATTCCTAAACCGTTATATAGTTCGATCTAAATTTTTACAGCCTGTACACAAAAATATATTCTATAATACTTAAATTTCATGAATTTCCAGAAGCAAAAATTAATTTCTAAAAAATTATTTTAAAGGTAAAGGTATTGATATGTATACTAAAATCGGCAAAAATATTAACTAGTATTTTTATGCAAGCTTCTCTTTTTCTTTTAATAAGCAAACCGATTCCATGAGACATCGTAGATATATTGTGGCATGAAATTTATGTTCTCACAACTCATAATAAACATTCATAGTCATGAACAAAGGATTGAAAACACTTTAATTTGAACAAGAGGCAATAAGGTATTATTAAATTATATAGAACAATATATATCTAGACTTATATATATGTATAGGTTTATTTTTATCTTCTCTTACAGATTACGATATGAAAAGAATAGTCACGAGGTATGACAATAGGAGAATAAAGAGATGGAGGGAGGGAGAGAGAAATGACTTATGAGTCTTGCAATACGGTATAACAACTGTATTGCCGATTGGTGAACAAAGCCTCAACTTGATCCAGATTTCGAAGGCTTAAGGAAGTTGATGTTTCTCCAAATCTCCAAAGAAAAAAAAATTAGAATTGATGAAGAGAGAATGGCTAAGGTAGGAAGAAGAAGAGAGTGTTATTTATATTAAAAGAGATATTAAAATAGGTTTAATAGTGATAAAAAACTCTTCATAATAATTTTAATTTATTATGAATTGATTTTGGGAGTATAAAAGAAATTGAAAGGGTGCACATTCATTTAGAAGTTAAAGAAAATGAAAGGTCTCATTTGTAGACTATGAGAGAGTTTTTAAAAAAATAGATAAAAATAGTTGTAAGAATGTGGATTTAAACATGTGACCTATGAAATAACAAAGCAAGGAATTAACCAATGAGCTATAAGGTTATTAATGCACATATTTAATTAGAATTAAATATATACTGCTGCTTGAAAAAAAAGTGGGCTTTTGGGGTTATAGTTTTATAAAAGAAAATGAAAATGAAATTGGATTTGGGTTATAGGCAATGTTAGGTCTTGTGTTTAATTTGAAAGAGCTTAAGATTTAGTTTTAAAGAAATAGGTTTAGGAAAAATAGATGGAATAATAAAATAATATATTTAATAGAAAACAAAATATACGGAAAATACTAAGAATAAATAAATACAATATTTTACTAAATAAAGAATACACGAATGTATAGTAATATGGGGGTCGTTACATCCTACCCTCCTTAAAATAATTTCGTACTCGAAATTACTCAAGAAAAATATTACAACAAAGTAAGGAAACAAGATTAGGATGATGTCGTCACATTTCGTCGTTGCGCTCTATCAGTCGGTACTCTAAGTAATTCGCTTTAAGACAACCAGGAAAACGAGAAAATGCTGTCAAGATAATTCAATAGTAGTTTACAAGAAAGCCGCAAGCAAGCATTCGAATAGAAGAAAAGTAATTAGGGATTGAATTCAAGAATGATACAAAGATAAAGATGAAAAATCGAATTAAAAAAAATCAGGGAAGGATATAAGTTAACAAAAAAGATAGGATTCGATAATCAATAATAAGGATACGCAGTAGAACATAGCTAAATCAATAGCAGAACTCCAAATCACTCAAGTAAAGTACCATATTGTAATTATGCTGCAGTTTATACTTACAATCACATAACTCCATTTAGGTCACTCAAATCTTACTATCAGAGTCAATGGAAGAAAACAATAAGGAATTAAGAAGATTAACAAAATTAGCTCAACCGGAGATGAATGGTTCGCAGTTTCGTTTCCTTTACGTCGAGACACGATTATCGGAGAAAATAAGAAAATGATTCAAAGGGATGAAATCATGGTGCAGTCGTTACACTTGTGATGGAGATTTAATCAGCCTCTCAATTTTAACCGCAAGTGTATAGTTAATGCATTGTAGTACTTATGGATCGATCCACAGGGAGGTATATGAACTTTAATTAATTTTAAAACGAATTAAAATAAAAGATGAATTTTAATTAAACTAATTAAAAATCAAATAAAAGAAATTAAATTTCAAGATTTAAAAGAAAATTCAAATATAAAAGAAAGGCTCAGGGTTTTGAATTACCTTTACTAATCATGGTGTTTTATATGATTTCTATTCTTTTCTAGTTTTCTTTATTTAAATTTATCATCTATCAATTTAAATAAAAGTATAGAGAATACATTCATCACAATAACATATCAATAAATTAAGAAAGCATAAATTATATGATTATTGCAATTCCCTATCAATTAACAAAATCAAACAGCGATAAATTCAAATAACAAGTTCTAATTAATATAGAACTAGTTAAATCTACCCTTATACTTAATAAACACAAAGGTTTTCAATGTATGGTTTATCTTATTTTGTCGGCATAGCCTAATCTATCCTATATTAACTAGATTGAATATGAATAATAAAGATACGATCTTTGTAATACCCTAGTACGATCATACGTTATTTAACGATATTAATTAGTACTTTGAGTTTCTTTTAATTATTATTTGGATTGCGATTGGTGCTTGGATAGTATGTGTGTTTATCGGACTCAACCCGCTTGCGTGAAATCTGTTATGACTGATAGTTAGCTAGCGTATATTTTATTGGTATTTATCCATAGACTAAATCCATCTGAAAGTCAAATAATAGTTATACAATATTTAGACTGGAATATATATATATATATATATATATATATATATATATATATTATGTGCATTTTTATATTATTTGTTAGTATGCTTTAATACTATTTAAATATCCCATGATATTTTATTGATGGTTATCTACAAAATATACATCCTAAACATCCTAAAATACAATGTATTATATGTTAGATTAGAATATATATTTTTCTAACCATTATATTTATGGTTTAAGTGGGCTACGTATGTGTAGATAACTTATATATATATATATATATATTTGAATTTTAGTAGAGACTGATCGGGGATCATAATATCTTTATAAAATATTATTTGGTTATTTAGTTATATATATATAATATAAAAAATATATATTCCTTTTATAAAACTCATCTCTGTCTCTCTCTCTTTCCATCTCATCTCTCTCTCTCCTCCGTCATATAAATTTTTGTCTCCCCTCTCATGATCATCTTCTTCCTCGTGCTCGTGGAGATGGCCGTCCTCGTCACCGAGCCACCGAGGTCTTCTCCATATTCCTCTTTCATCCTACGCCTTCAACTTCCGAGTATCAACCGCCGCGAACCGAACTCCAGCGCACCTATCCCCTTCGCCGTCACCATCGTCGAGCATCACTCGCCTCCTTTGGTATCCACTTCGAATTTCCCAACAATTCCCTTTTCGCCTTAGACCCACGTCTTCCTTTTCTTTCCAAAAACCGATGCTACCATCGCCTCGCCTATCACCGCCGCTATCGTCATCTTCATATCTCTCGATCCCTCTAAAATGAGAACCCTTTGCCTTCACCTCCCCCTCCACTCCAGCCACCATCACCTATCTTGCCAACCTCAACACCCCATCACTGCAACTCCCCGAGACCCCCATCAACCTTCGAACACCAGCCCATCTCCTCGACCATGACTCTATAACCGACTCCTTCTCCTTCCTTACACTGAGCAACTCATTATCACCTCAAAACTCAACACCTTAGCCACCATCTCGCCTTCACCCCGATGTCGTCATCTTCCTCTCTTCATCAGTGAAACCACAACCGAGACCTAACTCGACAAAACCGCTCCCTCTTCTTCTATCTCCCCGCGTTCCTTCTCTTTTCACCTTCTTCCTCGAAAGAAGATATCCCCTCAACCCTTCAAGCCCGAGCACCTTTGCCATAGAAACCCTCACCTACAACTCCAACCGTCTCATCCGACGATGAACCCCGCATCTTCATCATCCTTCTTCCCTAGAACCGAGCTAGACCAAGACCCGAGCTCAAGTTCTAGCCAAGACATCTAGTACCCAAGTCTAGTTCAAGCCAAGCCGTGTTCTTTAGCCAAGATCAAGCTTCGATCTTGCTCCCGTAGTGTTGATTACATGACCGCTGTCTCCAGGAAAGTTTTCACTTGTTACATGCTATAGTTAAGGAATATATATATATATATATAGAGAGAGAGAGAATAATGGAGAAAAGAGGCCATAGGAGGAAATTTGGCGTGGAAAAAATACAACCTCCACCAATTTTTTCGACGATCGACCCCCATCATCTTCATCGTTATCATCTAAGATGTGGGTACACCAAATTTCATGTGATTTTACAACTTTTTCACCGTTGATTTAGCAATGTAAAAAGTTCTATTGTCGGTAAACCGTTAATTTTGAACCCACTAAATCAACGGTGAAAAAGTTGTGGAATCACATGAAATTTGGTGTACGCACATCTTAGATAATAACGATGATGATGATGGGTGCCGATCGTCAGAAAAAATGGTGGAGGTTGTATTTTTTCTACGCCATAGGAGAAAATCCCCTCCTATGGCCTCTTTCCTCCATTAATCTCTCTCTCACACACACACACACACCTCTTTCCTCCATTAATCACACACACACACACACACACACACACACACACACGTATACTGCTAATACTATCATTCTATCATTTCACGCTAGCAAGTAATAGTATTATATTTATCGTATCGTTTTATGTTACGGTTATTTAATAATAAGTTGGTTTATAATAATCTTTTAGATACGATCATGTAAATTATCATTCCATGCCGTTAATTAAAGTTAATCAATATAAGTTTAATTTTTAATATTTATGTAGGTATATCTAATTAACAATATTTGATAATTCTGATAAATGATTATTTTAATACGATTAAATTGATGTACGAACTTGCAGTAGTTGATATGAGCATGGTCGCTAATTCATGTAATGCATCTAGGTAACTTTTTATAAAATATTCAACATGTATATTGTTAATCCTATTACTAGAAACTATATGGTAATTTGTTTATCGATATTGGTATGTACTCATTTGATTTAAACACTTGTTCAAAACAAATTGAGCCGTTGCAGTTAACTTTTAACATGACATGACTTGTTAGTATATATTAGTTCAAGATTACCGATATACTATGATGACCATACTGCTTGCTTTACACCAGGACTTGTCTGTGATGTGTGATTTTGATATATACATCTTACTTGATTGATAATATCATCCCTGATATGCTTGTACACTGATTCACGACATTCTATTATTTTGTTACTGTTATCTTGCCAGTACACACTTGCTTGTAATACTTACTGATGCCAACAATTCTGACTTGTTGTCTAGATAGATATAACATGTACCTGTCTGTTCCTGTGTTGGTATTAGATAGATATTATTCATACCTGACTTGGAAAACGAAACCTGAGAAAATGGAGAAATCAAAAGTGTAACTGAAGTTTAACTGAAATGTAACTTAAATGGATATTACTTGATCCGTGGTTCCGGGGATAACGGGACAAAATAATTCATGATTCTTATTACTTGATCTGTAGTTCCGGAAGGGGGGGTAACGGAACATAATCATTCATGATTCATATTACTTGATCCGTGGTCCTCAGGGAGGGGGTAACGGAACAAAATCATTTTTGATTCATACATCTTGATTCGTGGTCCCAAGGGGATAATGTGATATATACTTTTGAGTTACATGGAAGGGCACATTCATTGATTTCGAATATCCTTAGGATAGTTAACATAGAAACACAGACCTTAAGATACGCATGACATGTTTGACTACTATAGCCTGCTGTTATAACACCTGTGATTGATTTTGTGTATACTCATACCTTACTCTTGTATGTAACATCCTATCTAGCACACTATTCTGTTTATTATTATTATTACTATTATTATGACGCATTGACGTCTAGGTTTTGCATGGCCCAGATTCTTTGACTTAGCTCAGGAGGATCGTGATTACTTAGATAGGATGGTCGATCAGGGAGAAGCATCCCACTGATCTAGTTCTTATTGATGGTTAGGTATTCTTTTATTTTCTTGGATCTTTTTTGCTTTCGCTATCATTTCTGGTTATTTTATCGTGACTATTGGATATGTTTAGAGATAGATATTTATATTATTGTTCTTGATTACTGATTAACAGTCTTAATATGACTATGGAAGGATATTTCCTTACCGTAAATAGCATGGATGGCCGAGTTACGTCCCGAGTTTTTGGTATCTTGTGAAGCGGGACGTGATAAGGTTTTGTTGGTATCAGAGCACAGGTTTAGGTTAGCGGGGTTTGGTTCTTTTTGTAGTTAGGTATGATACCCAATACATTGACCTTAAAACCCGAAACTATAGGAACATGTCCCGCCACACTCTTGCCTTGTCATTTTGAATCCTTATCGTTATTTGAATCTTGTTTCGGTAGAACTCCTTGCTTCTATTGAATCTTATTTCCATTGTTAATTCTCGTCATTCGTTTTTTACTACGAGAGTTATGTCTAGAAGGAATCAGCCGCTCCACCTGCTGACAATACTGCATTACTTGGCGTTATATATGGTATGTTGGAGAATCAGCAGTGTGGGATAAAACTGGACCAGCGATAGGATGAGACTTTTTAGAAGGGCTTAAGGATGGCCCAACAGACCGCAACAACCGCGGTTGAGAGAGCAGCAGTGCGAGGATACTGTTGCTGATTTCAAGAGGCTCGGCCTAGCAACTTTTACAGGATTGGAGGAAGCTCTTCAAGCTGAAAAATGGATCGTTGATATGTAGAACTTATTGATTGCTGTTCAGATTTCGGACGAGAAGAAAGTGGATATGGTGCACATCCAGATGGTTGACTATGCTGGGAAGTAGGGGCTTGTCGAGGAGAACCGCCGAAAAAGCCGATCAGCTGGGCGGCTTTTACATGGAGTTTCTTGGAGAAATTCTTTCTGCGCTCTGCTAAGGAGGAAATGAAAGTGGAGTTTATGGCGGACATATGGATGCTCAAGTGGCTGAGTGGACCCGACTCAGTCGATTTGCATGGTCTTGGTAGCCAATGAGGCTGACAGAGTAAGGCGTTTTCTACACAGTTTTGATGTGGGGATCCGGTGACATATTACTTCGTTTGGAATAGGTACCTTCACTCAGGTTCTTACGGCAGTTAGAGAACAACATGGGTTATCGGAGAGAGTGAAGGGTACACCTCGGCAGGATGTTTCAGCACGGAAGACGGTACAGGCACCAGCCAGACCTTTAATACGTAGAGTTCGTGTATATCATGAATTCTTCTTGAGTCCTATTTTCTTGATTTCCTTCTCACTTTCTCGAACGATCATGGTTCTAAATGAACTGTGAATCTTTTAATCTTCGTCTGATCTTATCTTGTAATCTCCTTTATTCCTTAATATTTACTTCAGTTTTATTCCATTAATTCTGATAGTGTGATTTGGGCGACTTAGGTGGAGTTACGTGATTGTAACCATGTACCACGGTATGGTTACAATATGATACTCTGCTTGGGTAACTTGGAGCCCTACTCTTGATTCATTTCTTTGAATTAATTATGTGTACTATTTTTGCCGATCCATGGTTCTTGTACTTCCAAAAATATGTCTTATCTTGAACGTTGAATCTAACAATCTTTTTATTCTTTCGTATCTGACCGTTGGAGTTTGATGGTGACAGATGACCGTGTTATTCTCTATCTCGCCCAGCACCGACGAGCATTTAAGGTCTATACTTGAGATATTGGAGTAAGAGATTTCATTGAATGAAGTGAAGTTTTAGGCTATATCAAATCAGGAGATGGCATAGCCGTAGATTTGGAGAAAAAAGATTGTAGCAGTTCGGGATTGGCTTGAGTAGAGACAAGTATTCAAGTACAGTCGTCTTGAGTAAACCACATCAAAGACGTTCCGGCGTAAGATGCGGGATTGATGAAATTTGAAGACTTTTCTCAACCTATCAGAGTGGCACTTCGGAAGCGACTAAGGAGTAGACTTTTGACTTGAGGTAAAAAGAAACTGTGTGCCAAGTTGGGCAAATGCGAGTTTTGAATCGATGAAGTTAAGTACTTGGGTGATAACATATCGGGAGATGAGACCACGGTAGACCTGGAAAGATCTCGACAACTTGAGGTTGAAAAGTCCGAGGGAATTTTGAATAAGCATAAGTTGGACTCGCTGGTTATTATCGAAGAGTCGTGTAAGATTTCGTGTGGATAGTGGCGGCATTGACCAAGTTGATTAGAAGGGATGACCGGTTGGTTGGTCTGAGAAGTGGGCACGAGTTTTCGACTCGTGGAAGTATAGGTTAACGACCACTCCTGTTCTAACCGCACCGAACAGATTCGTTAGGATAGTAGATTCATAGCAATGCATCGGGAAAGGTTTTGGGCATTGTATTAAGGCAGCAAGGACTGGTCATGGCCTATGCGTCAAATAGCTGAAGATGTTGGAGGAGATTTGCCGACGCATTACTCGGAAATTAGTTGCAATGATATTCGCATTGAAGTTATGGAGACACTACTTTTAGGCGAGAAGGCCGAGACATCTACCGATTGTAAAAGCCTAAAAGTATGTGTCCATATGGAAGAAGCCTAAATGAGGTAACTGAGATAGTCGGATTTTACGGCTGACTACAACCTGGATCTAGAAGTATCATTCGAAAAGGAAAGTGTGGTGCCGGATGCTGTAAATCGGTTGCCAGTTGGAATGATTTTGATTTTGCAAGAGGAACTGATAACTGATCATCGGAGATATGAGTTGGAATTAGCCTTACCAAACTCTTCGAGAGTTAAGTTTAGTCATCATGGATAAATTGCATCAAGGCTGCTCAAGTGTGGTATACTCATTTGAAGAGGGTTGTGAAGACCTGCCTAAACTTATCAGAGTAGCGCAGCGGAAGCGTGGTAGACCTATGAGCCACAAGTCTTGGAGCAGATTTGCAAATTCAAGAAGCCGGGTTCTTGTGGTATGGAAACCACATGTGTGCACCAAAAGAAGAAATCCATGAAGGAATTATGAAGGGGCACATAGCTCGGCATGCTTGTTAAATTTGGTGGGCGTTAACAGAGAAGCATGTGCAGTGGATTGGGAGTTTGTGTTGCACTTGCTTGATAATACTGATGGCTTGGCACGGTTTGATTCTCCTTGTTACCATGCTCGTTTGTTTTGTTCCTTTCACTAGCATGGTTTAGATCGATATAGCGTAGCATGATTAGTTTAGTATACATTGGAGCATGCATATCTCTCCTGATAAATCGTTTGAGTTGGTTAGACATCCTAACATCTGAATTCTGGCCAAAAGTGTATCTACATGTATGTAACACCCTAGCACGATCATACATTATTTAATTATATTAAATAAATATGTTGGATATTTATATTATTATTGGTATTAGGTTATGATTGATATTTGGATTATTATTGGTGTTGGGCATTTACAACCAAGCTTATAAATCCACACACCACACACACATACACATATCATCACCCCCTTCCTCATATCTTTTCTGTAACCTAACCGAGCTTACATCCGAGCCAAGCCGTGTAGCCGAGTATCAAAGCTTGGATTTTTGCTTCGCGACGTCGTATTGTTCCGTGATCATCGTCATTAAGGCAAGTATCAAATTCTTGCTTTACATGCTGTCACGCCCCGCTTCCCAGAGTACGCTAAGATAGGCACGTGACATAGCCAACCATGCTACCTGTGAATAGAAAATATCCTTCCATAGTCACATTACGGCTGTAGAGATATCAAGAACAATAATAAACTATCTAACACATGTCCATAAGGCAGAATAAAATGAGTCAAGAATAAAAATAATGCGGAAGCAAAAGATCCAATACAAGAATAAACTGGAATGTACGTCCCATAATGCGGGCTCACATCAGGAATGAAAATACCGAAAGTAAAATGAACTAACTACTAACAAGTCCTCACGGCTCAGCCTGCTGACTGAAATACTCCTGCTCGGCCTGTAGCGAAGGTAAAGAATATGAGCCATGCAAAACCCAGACGTCAGTGCGTCATAACATCAAGCAATAATATAAACAGGGGTAGCAATACATGCAGGTATGAGTATAAATGGTAAAACAGGTATAACAGTGATATAAGTAAGGACAGTGAGGGTAATGTGTAGTGAGTAATCTAAACTGGTCTATTGGGTTAATACTCTCAAGTATTTGAAATCAATTTGATGAATCATCGATGTAACTCAATAGTATCCCGTGCGTGTCCGGGATCACGGTGAAGATTCTCGGGCTGAAGCCGAGACATGCCGCTAGGCACTAAAATAGGAAATATGTATAGATGAATGATGTCAGCATCATCATCCCAAGGCTGGCCTAGCCTCTATAACTGATCAGAAAGGTATCGAACTGTCGAGTTACAAGTCAGGTTTCATCATTGATTTCCCTATACCCCCAAGTTATGTATTCAAGTCAAGTATTGATAAATCTGGAGCTAATGCCAACACAGGATCAGCAGGTAAAGGTTTGTCTGGATAAACAACAGGAAATGTCCGTAGGGACAACATGTCAAGCTGTTGGCATTAGTAACAAGATCAGGTAACAAGTAAAGCCATGGTACATCAGGTCAAGTCAGGTAGTATATAAGTATCATGTCATGTCAAGAAGTGCACGGTCTCACGTCGTGTCAAGTAATAGTGTATCAAGTCGTGTCAGGGGTGCACAAGTAACAAGTGGGTGCTCATAATTAAACTATAATAAGCATGGGTATACAAAACTAGTATGGGGTACTAATGGAACAATAAAATGGAATATTGTGATGTAGTGTGCAAAATAGATATAAACTAAGACATATGGATGCACAGTTATCGATTTGGGTTAAGGTTATAATTCCAACAATAATTAAAATACACTTTATCAAATATGGAATGTTAAATTTACAATATTATATAATCAAGTGATCTATGGATGCAATTGTATATATAATAGGCTAAATGGATGCAAACGGTGTCCGAAAGGTTATAAACAATTAAAAAGAGTACTATGGGCTATACAACTAAGCAATATGTGATTCGATTATGGACGTGGGTACCACGTATTGTAAACTAAAATGCAACATGATATGTTTCAAGTTCTAGATCTAAAAATGATATAAACGAAAAATCGAAAAGGAAAAATGGAACATGTGGCATTAGATTTAATCTACAGGTTCAATATGCATTTAAATAAGTATAAAATGATATAAATAGCATGTAGCAAGTTTTACTTGCCTCGACAGATCAAGAAACGGGTGTACGGAACGTCTCATGTCGGCGGAAAAAGTCGCGACGCTCGCACGGCACACGGAACGGATCCAGACAACGCACAAGGGAATCACACGGGTCAGATATGCTCGCTGGGTCATCGGGATCGTCGACGGCACGGCCGGATTCCGGCAATCAAAAAGAATAGTGAACATTTATACAGAAAATTATAGAAAAGAAGAAGAAGGAAAGAATGGAAGGAAGAAGAAGAAGATTGAGAAGATGAAGCTCACTGTGGTCTGTAGAGAGGGTCGCGAGGGTGTCGACGATGTCAACGGTGCTCCGGCGAATTGATCTGCATAGGACATCGTCCATCAAAAGAAAATGGAAGAAAGAAAAGAAAAGAAAGGAAAGAAGAGGGTAGAAGAAGGAGTGTACGGGCTTACAGGGGTGTAATGGAGTCAGGATCGAGGACGAGATCACCGGCGGCGATAAGTTCCGGCGGTGCAAGGCATGCAGGGGTGCTCGGCTTATTCTCGTGCGTGTGTGCAGGTCACGGTTTGGAGGGAGGAGTTGAAGGTGTTGAAGAGGGTGAGGAGGCGGCGAGATTGGGAAGGCGTCGTCGGGCTGTGGGCGACGGCGAGAAGGAAGTAGGCGGGTAGGGTTTCGTGGTCATGGGTTCTGTTAAAGAAAAAGGAAGAAAAAATATTATAGGGAGAGAGAGAGAAAATACAACGAGATGAGAGAGAGAGAGATTCTGAGAGAGGGAGGAGAGAGAGAGAGTTGCGAGATGAGAGAGAGAGAAGAGAGAGAGAGAGAGATCGAGAGGTGAGAGAGAGGGAGAGGTGAATAGGAAGGAGAGAGAAATTTGGTTTTATTTGGAGGAGAGAGAAAGAGATAGCGGTGAGGGAGAGAGAGGGGAAGAGAGAAAAAGAGAAGAGGAAAGAAAGAGAGAGAGAGGTGTAGGGTGTTTTTCGTCACCCCAGTGAGATGGGAATACGCGCGCGCTTGTCAGGCGTACTACAGATTCCCCCGGCCTAGGGTAGGCCGGGGTTTAATGAATGTGGGGATCCGAATCTCCGGCAGCCGCGGACTAAGCTGCCGTTAATTACCCATCGCCTTTGGGGCGAGGGAACCTCCGATTAACGGGTTAAACTGGTCATGCGAACTCAATGTGCAGTATGCGTGTGTTTTGAAAGGGGGTTTTGGATATATCGGGAGCCACGCAGAGTTTTTACGGGGGTCCCGCTACCCGGATAGCGGGCTGGGGGTCAAGGGGGCTAGCAGCCCCCTTGCGGGGTGCGGGGCAGCGCCCCGTTAGAAATTTTTTTCTAACAGGGACAGTGTCGTGGAGTACGTGTATGTATAAATATGTATGCATATATACATATATACATGTATATATAAGTAAAGGGGAAAAAGACATCCAAAGGATGCGTGGGGCCAGCGCCTAGAGCGCTGTGCGCTAAGGTGCTGTGCGCCCAGGCGCGCGCGCCACGTGTCGACACGTGGGCGTTTTGCGCAAGAGCGCTGCGCGCAGGTGCGCAAGCGCGCGCGCGCCACGTGTCGGCACGCGGGCGCTTTGCGCACTTGTGCAAGCGCGCAGGTGCGCAAGCGCGCGCGCCACGTGTCGGCACGCGGGCGCTTTGCGCACTTGCGCAAGCGCGCCACGTGTCGTCACGCGGGCGCTTTGCGCACTTGCGCAAGCGCGCAGGTGCGCAAGCGCGCGCGCCACGTGTCGGCACGCGGGCGCTTTGCGCACTTGCGCAAGCGCGCAGGTGCGCAAGCGCGCGCCACGTGTCGGCACGCTGGCGCTTTGCGCACTTGCGCTGCGCGCCGGAAAGGACAAGAGGCTTTTAGCCTAAAAAGATTTCTCTGAAGAGAAATCAAAGAGGAGTTGGACTCCTGAGTGTTTTTTTCTCTTTTTGGGGGTTTAATGAAAGATGTTCTTCTTCTTCCTCCTGTTGTTTGGCCGGATCTTGAAGATCAATAAGTAGGAGATTTTAAAAATCACTCCTTTTTGAGATCTGATGGGAGATCTGAGTTCCCCTTTGTGGGTTTTGTGGTGAAAAACTAATTTGTTTTTGAAAAAGGAAGAGTAAAACTCTTGATTTAATTCAAGAGAATAAAGAAGGTTTTGGAACCTTGAAGAAGAATAGATCTCAGATCTGGAAACTTTTTTAGAGAGAGAAAAAGTTATATCTTTTTTTTATTCATCATGTTGCCTTATATAGGCTTACATATTTGCATATAGCCCCTTGGGCTTTACAAAAATGGCATTTTAGCCATCCCATGGCTCATGTGCCATTTCATTTTTTGCACATAAGCCATGGGCTTACAAAATATTGGCTTTATGCCCATTTTGCATACATTCATGTATAAAAAATTACATAAAAATTATTTATTACATGATCTATATTTTAGCATGGAGGAGGCTGGCCGCGGGCTCGACTTGGGCATGGGCCCGCTTGACCTGGGCTTGGGCCCACCTGGCTTGGGGTTGACCTTGACTTTGACTCGGTCAACGGGGGTGTAAATTTTTACCCCAACAAAGTGCCCCCCATCAATAAATGCACACCGCACATTTGAGTTGTGTGCATGAAATTGATGGATCTTGAAGCTGAACTTCGAGGTGGAACATCATTCCGGAGGCGAAGCATCATCCCGGGGAGCATGATTCCCGAGGATCGGAGCATCATTCCGATTCGCGGAGCATAATTCCAACGTCAGAGCATCATTCCGAAGCGCGGAGCATAATTCCAGAGTTCGGAGCATCTTTCCGATTTTCGGAGCTTAATTCCAGGGATCGGAGCATCATTCCGAAGGGCGGAGCATGATTCCAGAGTTCGGAGCATCTTTCCGAAGAGCGGAGCATAATTCCAAGGATCGGAGCATCAATCCGATGAGTGGAGCATGATTCCAGGGTTCGGAGCATCATTCCGAAAGGCAAAGCATAATTCCAGAGATCGGAGCATCTTTCCGAAGAGCGGAGCATAATTCCAGAGATCGGAGCATCTTTCCGAAGAGCGGAGCATAATTCCAGAGATCGGAGCATCGTTCCGATGGACGGAGCATTATTCCAGGGTTCGGAGCATCGTTCCGAAGAGCGGAGCATAATTCCAGGATTCGGAGCATCATTCCGAAGGGCGGAGCATGATTCCAGAGTTCGGAGCATCTTTCCGAAGAGCGGAGCATAATTCCAGAGATCGGAGCATCATTCCGATGGGCGGAGCATTATTCCAGGGTTCGGAGCATCGTTCCGAAGAGCGGAGCATAATTCCAGGATTCGGAGCATCATTCCGAAGGGCGGAGCATGATTCCAGAGTTCGGAGCATCTTTCCGAAGAGCGGAGCTTGATTCCAGAGTTCGGAGCATAATTCCAGAGATCGGAGCATCTTTCCGAAGAGCGGAGCATAATTCCAGAGATCGGAGCATCTTTCCGAAGAGCGGAGCATAATTCCAGAGATCGGAGCATCGTTCCGATGGACGGAGCATTATTCCGATGATCGGCAGACATTCTGGCCGAAGCGTGATTTCGATGCAGAGGTAGATTCCTAGGCGAAGTATGATTCCGACAAGGGAGGAAAATATTCCGAGGCGAAGCATGATTTCGGCACGGGGTATATTCTGAGACAGAGCATGATTCCGGCGCAGAGCTTGTTGGCTGACTTGATTCCGAGACGAAGCATAATTTCGACAGGGAAGGCAGGTACACCGAGGCGAAGCATCATTTCGACACGGGGTGTATTCTGAGATGAAGCATAATTCCGACGAGGAGGTCGTTATCCCGAGGCGAAGCATGATTTCGACACGGGGTAAATTCTGGGACGAAGCATGATTCTGTCGCAGATGTTGTTGGTTTGATTTGATTTGGGTTGACATTAGCATCGCTACACTGGGATATGGTACCAGGAGCGGATCATCATTTGTCATGGGAGAGGATTTGGGAGTTATTGTTTTTTTTTTGTTTTTGTTTGGCATCAGCATCGCTACACTGGAATATGGTACCAGGAGCGAATCATCATTTGCGTTTGCTTATTAAGAAACGATGGCTTAGGAGACAGGTTTTAGGTCCCTATTGCCTAAGACCTTTCAATTTTGTGAGCCGTGAGGGTCTCACAAGCATTTTCTCCCTACGGGTCGTAAGGATCCCGTAAGTGTATTTTCTCCTTGGGATTCGTGGGGACTCCCAAGTGTGTTGCTCCCTTGTGAGTCGTAAGGATCTCACGCGGGAATTTTCTCCTCACAAAGTCGAGAGGACTTTGTGAGGGCATTTCATCTATTTTTCACGAGTTTGCGCCCTTTCGGGTTTTCACAAACTCGCCGGCAGTCCTGCTGTTTTTACTCACGGAGCCCTTTCGGGTTTTCATCCGTGCCCATTTTGCTTGTGGACATACCCCTTTTTTTTTTGAATCTTCACCGCCGGTGGGACTTTGAATGTGGTCTCACCGGTAGGACTTGGGGGGAATTGGAATTGTTTTACGCCCGTGGATTGTATACGGTTTTGCAGGATGTATGATCCAGACCGTAGGGCCGAAAACATTTCGGGACTTTGTTGGCGTCTGCATCGCTGCACTGGAATATGGTACCAGGAGCGACTCATCATTCGCCGTTGGGTATGGGATTTGGAATTTGGTTGGCGTCTGCATCGCTACACTGGAATATGGTACCAGGAGCGACTCATCATTCGCCATTGGGGTATGGGATTTGGAATTTGGTTGGCGTCTGCATCGCTGCACTGGAATATGGTACCAGGAGCGACTCATCATTCGCCACTTGGGAATTAAGGAGCGATGGCTTAGGGGAAAGGTTTGGATCCCTATCGCTTAAGGCTTTTCAATTTTATGGGCCGTAAGGGTCCCATAAAGTATTTTCTCCGTACGAGTCGTAAGGATCCCGTAGGTGCATTTTCTCCTTAGGAGTCGTGAGGGCCCCCAAGTGTGTTCTTCCTTTGTGAGTCGTAAGGATCCCACAAAGGCTTGTTCTCCTCATGTATCGTGAGGACACATGAGTGGGTCTTCTCAATGGAGCATAATTCCAGAGGCGGAGACCAGCCGCGTAACCGGTAATCGTGGTGGGGCATGGACGTGATGAGAATTATTTGAGCCCGTGGATTGTATACGGCAGTCAATTTGGGGACTGGCCGTAGGGCTGGGAGAACTTTGGAAATTTGAATTTTTGTTTGGCGTCTGCATCGCTGCACTGGAATATGGTACCAGGAGCGACTTATCATTCGCCGTTTTTTTTTTTTTTGTTTTGTTTTTTTTTATTTTTTATTTTTTATTTTACCGCGATTGCTCTATCATTTCAGCTTTTCTTATCGCGAAGGTCGCGATTGCCCTACCATTTCGGCTTTTATTCGCGGTTGCCCCATCATTTCGGCTTTATTTTCATTTTTATTTTTACTCGCTGATTTTTATTGCGAGTTGCCCTATCATTTCGGCTTTTCTTTATTTTTCTTTTATTTACACAAATTTTTTTTTATTTACATTTTTCTCTTTACATTCCCAGTTTAACGACTTAGAGGTCGACTATTCCAGTTTAATGACGTGGTGGTCGATTGTGTTCAGAGAAAGGCAGATGTCTGAGAGAATTAGTTTCACGAAGAACTTCGGTCTCCGTTTGTATGAAATTGGCGGTCGCATCTTGACTGTTTACTAACACGCCTTTAGACAGTTCTATCTCTCCTGCCTTGTATTATTTTTCGACCCAATCTTTGAAGACGAAGCAGTCCTCAATGGCATGACCTATCACTCTGTGATAGGGGCAGTATTTGGGGTCGTCGGTCATATTCGCTTCCTGCGGTCTTTTTGACTCTGGCAGTTGTAGACCGTTCCTCAGAGCGTCTTTGAATATTTTACGGATTTTGTCCCTTCTGAAGGAATAGACCTTATCCAGCTTCTCTTTCAGTGGAGATTCTCCCCCCTCTCCGAACATTGGCTTCCGAGGCTGGTTGGCGCTAGGCCCGCTCATCCCTTGCTTGTTTCGGTTAGCCGAAGCATTGAAAGATTCAGAATCGTCGGGATCTCCGCCTTTGCGATTATCGTCCTTTCGGTTTCTCCAGGACCTATTGTTATTTTGGGAATCCGAGGAGGACTCCTGCTTTGAGCGCTCCAGCATTTGAACTTTTCTGGTCAGTTCTTGGAATGTTTTGAGACCCGCGGTGCATAGAAACGGGGCCATCCAATTGTTGAGATTTCCGACGAGGAGACTGACAGATTGGTCCTGCTCTATCGGCGGTTCACATTTGACGGAGAGATTGCGCCATCGGGTTATAAAATCCGTGCTGCTTTCGTCGCTCTTGGGCTTGGTCCTTACGAGCTCGGCAATGGTAATCTTATCGCTGACGCTCATGAACCTTTGCCGAAACAGAGATTCCATTTGGACAAAAGTTGTGACGGAGCCATCCGGTATGCTCGCGTACCAGTCGAAAGCAACATCGGTCAAGCTATTAACGAACTGGCGGAGGAGAAGCGCATCATTGCCCCCAGTATTTCCGCATGAGGCTTTGAAGTGGGCGATGTGTTGATTCGCATTTCCCGTCCCATCGAATCTTCCGAATTTGGGGATGACATAGCCGCTAGGAAATTCTACCAGATCATACTGAGCGGGATATGGTCTCCCACTACTGCTGATATCTTTTTGTGCTTCGGCTTCGGCCACCAATGTTTTGACTTTGCTGGCAACCAAATCCATAATTTGATCTTGAGTTAGCGGGCTATTGTCATCGGTAGCCAAGACATTTCCCGAGATAGGATGCGACTGATTTTCATGTAGTTCGCCCATTTTTGGATTTGAGGGAATAGGCGTCGGCTGCTTTGGCACACCACTTCCCGGTTCACGAGTAGAGCCCTCCGCTTGATTGGGCGGCTGAGAGGCAAGTCGGGCCGTGAGCTGCATCACGACATTCGTCAAGTCATCGATTTTGGAGTAGAGTTTGGCCATCTCCTTGTCTTTGTTTCTGAGCTGCTTTCGGAGCTCTTGAAGCAGCTCTTGCTCTACGGTCCTGGGACGGAAAGTCGGCTCTTCTTCGCTTTCCGAGCCCGACTCCTCATGGACCGAAGGGTCTTTCTGCCTATCATCCTCATCAAGAGGGTTTTCATCGCCCAGCAGAGGCGGCTGTTCTTGGGAAGCGGCCACCACATTCAAGCCAGATTGGGTTTGAGATGTGGTAGCCCCGTCCTTGCTCTTGCTGCGCGTGCCTACCGTGTAGACAGTGTGGACCACATACCCAGCCATTTCCTCATCTTCGGCGGGGTAACCCTGTTCTTCGAATCTCATGAGGTTCAGCCTGGCAGGAGCCCTAGCCCTTTTGTTGGCTCTATATCTGAGCCTTTTCTCTTTCAGCTTCTTGATTTTGAAGGCTTGGCGGGCATCTGCTACCCGGGAAGCCATTGTGAGTTGATCAGAGGGGAGCTTAGAGAAGACACCCAATCGAGCAGTGGTCAAGAGCACCGCTGGAGCATGCTCGGGACGCATTGTAGCTTTGTTGGTGTTGGTGGCCTTGCCCCCAGCTGGGGCCATGGAGAGTCGTTCGGAAACGGACTTGCGCTTGGGCTGAGGTGCCCTCGCGACCACCACATTTGGCCTTTTGCCTTTCGAGACTGGTTTGTCTGCCACCGGGGCTTGAGGAGCTGGGATGGCGCCAATTGGTATGAACATAATAGAGCCGAATGGTAGCAGCGGCTCCTCCCATTGTCGCCCGAGACTGTC
Source organism: Agapanthus africanus (assembly GCA_030015575.1). Classification (NCBI taxonomy): domain Eukaryota; kingdom Viridiplantae; phylum Streptophyta; class Magnoliopsida; order Asparagales; family Amaryllidaceae; genus Agapanthus; species Agapanthus africanus. Next base: position 66,762,704 of record JASDDO010000008.1, on the reverse strand, counting down.
CGGAAGGACCGTCCTGGAGTCTATCTTCATCGTGTAGGAGACAGGAGCTGAGTTCATCATCGAAGACATCATCGAAAGGTGATTGCTTGAAAATCTGCATGAAAGAGCATTATTTTAGTATAAATATAGACATGTAAATTGATTGAGTTCGCATGAACATTTAACCCGAAATATGGGAGGAGAAACTGTCCCACCGGGCATGCCAGAATCTGTAGGGTGTTTTTCGTCACCCCAGTGAGATGGGAATACGCGCGCGCTTGTCAGGCGTACTACAGATTCCCCCGGCCTAGGGTAGGCCGGGGTTTAATGAATGTGGGGATCCGAATCTCCGGCAGCCGCGGACTAAGCTGCCGTTAATTACCCATCGCCTTTGGGGCGAGGGAACCTCCGATTAACGGGTTAAACTGGTCATGCGAACTCAATGTGCAGTATGCGTGTGTTTTGAAAGGGGGTTTTGGATATATCGGGAGCCACGCAGAGTTTTTACGGGGGTCCCGCTACCCGGATAGCGGGCTAGGGGTCAAGGGGGCTAGCAGCCCCCTTGCGGGGTGCGGGGCAGCGCCCCGTTAGAAATTTTTTTCTAACAGGGACAGTGTCGTGGAGTACGTGTATATATAAATATGTATGCATATATACATATATACATGTATATATAAGTAAAGGGGAAAAAGACATCCAAAGGATGCGTGGGGCCAGCGCCTAGAGCGCTGTGCGCTAAGGTGCTGTGCGCCCAGGCGCGCGCGCTACGTGTCGACACGTGGGCGTTTTGCGCAAGAGCGCTGCGCGCAGGTGCGCAAGCGCGCGCGCGCCACGTGTCGGCACGCGGGCGCTTTGCGCACTTGCGCAAGCGCGCAGGTGCGCAAGCGCGCGCGCCACGTGTCGGCACGCGGGCGCTTTGCGCACTTGCGCAAGCGCGCCACGTGTCGTCACGCGGGCGCTTTGCGCACTTGCGCAAGCGCGCAGGTGCGCAAGCGCACGCGCCACGTGTCGGCACGCGGGCGCTTTGCGCACTTGCGCAAGCGCGCAGGTGCGCAAGCGCGCGCCACGTGTCGGCACGCTGGCGCTTTGCGCACTTGCGCTGCGCGCCGGAAAGGACAAGAGGCTTTTAGCCTAAAAAGATTTCTCTGAAGAGAAATCAAAGAGGAGTTGGACTCCTGAGTGTTTTTTTCTCTTTTTGGGGGTTTAATGAAAGATATTTTTCTTCTTCCTCCTGTTGTTTGGCCGGATCTTGAAGATCAATAAGTAGGAGATTTTAAAAATCACTCCTTTTTGAGATCTGATGGGAGATCTGAGTTCCCCTTTGTGGGTTTTGTGGTGAAAAACTAATTTGTTTTTGAAAAAGGAAGAGTAAAACTCTTGATTTAATTCAAGAGAATAAAGAAGGTTTTGGAACCTTGAAGAAGAATAGATCTCAGATCTGGAAACTTTTTTAGAGAGAGAAAAAGTTATATCTTTTTTTTATTCATCATGTTGCCTTATATAGGCTTACATATTTGCATATAGCCCCTTGGGCTTTACAAAAATGGCATTTTAGCCATCCCATGGCTCATGTGCCATTTCATTTTTTGCACATAAGCCATGGGCTTACAAAATATTGGCTTTATGCCCATTTTGCATACATTCATGTATAAAAAATTACATAAAAATTATTTATTACATGATCTATATTTTAGCATGGAGGAGGCTGGCCGCGGGCTCGACTTGGGCATGGGCCCGCTTGACCTGGGCTTGGGCCCACCTGGCTTGGGGTTGACCTTGACTTTGACTCGGTCAACGGGGGTGTAAATTTTTACCCCAACAAGAGGATTAGTGGGGCCCAGCGTAGGAAAGAATGAATTTGATTGGCTCGCGGTGTGTGCACAGAAAGAGAAAGAAAAGAGTTGTGAGTGTGTGCGTTAAGATTTGATTTTAAATTTTTTTTTAAAAGATTTAAATTGGTTTTTCGAAAATCTTCTGAGCGGTTTAAAATATTATGTTTAAATTTTAAAATTAAATAATTGAAATTTAGCGGGATATAAAAATATTTCAAAATGCGCCCAGGTCGGGTCTAAAATTTAGATTTAAAATACGAAAATTATATGCAGCTTCCAAATTTTAAAATGAATGCTTAAGTAACGAAATTGCATACCCCCAAGAACGGATGCACGTACGTGCGCGTAGCTATCCAAACACGTCCGTTTCACTGAACGGGACGAGAACAAGATGCACGGACGCTACCACAGGGTTAGGGGTATCATGCAGGCTAAGAAACGCAATTTTTAATTTATTTTACGTGATCTAAAAAATGTTATATGTAAAATACGTGATGCTAGGTGAAATGTCAATATGCGGTATACATGAGATGCACGTGTCTATTTAACAAGCCAGGGTAGTCTATAAATATGATTCAACAAGTTCAAGCAAGCGGGTCGGGTCGAATGCAATGTAAAATATAAAAAATACTATTCGCACTAAGTACGATAAATAAATAAAATACTACAGATTAATGAATACGGAAACAGAAATTGGTATAACTGAACTCGGTTGTTACACATGATATATGGCAAAAGAATTAGGCTTGCCGTAATATCTACTATTATGATAGATATATCGTACCAACTTATATAAATTATTGTTACGACATGAGTATTAACATGGTAGTTTATTTATATTAACACAGTGACTATAGTATGGATAGTATAACATAACAATTTTACATATTTCATTTAGTTATTGTAATGGTAAAATATACAGATGATAATTATACATTATTTACAAAAAGGGTTATATCAGCTATATATATATCGAATTTATGAGACCTAGAAGCATAAAATATTCATATTATTCAATATTGGTAAAATAAACTAATATCGTGTATTAACCATTCAGAATGATAGATTAGTGATAATATTGGAAACTGGTCTTATTTGATCATTTAAGCTAGTTTGAAACAGAATATTCAAATTTGACATTGAACTTATAATACTAGTATGCTGCTTGTTTACCTAAACCTATGATAATTCTAATCATGCTAGTATATTGATTGTTTCATGAACACATGTTTGAACATGTTATCTCATTATCGTTATCGTCGATGTGTCGGTACTTATACTTGCAATGTAATATTTACCCATGCCAACAACTACTGATATTGACTGGACCTGTTGTCTTGATGGATCTAACATGTACCTGATTGTTCGTAACCCAATGAGCACCTGTATACTATCTTAGGTGAACAAACTAACACCAATGGCTTGTGAGACCTGGCCACCGCCCCTCGTTAGGGTCTCGATCAGTATACACTAGTCTACTCTGGAGTATCGATGCCCAGTCTCGATACTCCTACGACTAGGGACATTTAAGGATGTGCTTATAGACCACCCAGCTCCCACATATATGATCGCCATCATAATGCTGGTAGTCAAGCAAGAATCCTATGGGCTCTATCAACATGTAATAGTGATCTGTAATACCACATAAAGCATGTACATGATAATAAAGACAAACCAGATAGAATATTATCATTTTGAGTAAGACTATTCTATCCGTATAGGTCCTCCCTCAATCATCGCAATCGCGTACCTGCGATTCAATAATTGACTTGAGGGCACTATAGCCAACAATCCCTGGCCAGGACGGATAAGATTTAATGATAGGAGATCGGTAGTTTCTCGGTTGGTCATGATCCTGAAACCTGCACGACTTATCGGGTTATTAGGGTTCTGACGTTATCCACCCCCTAGACCCGGCATGCGACACTCTCAGACAGAAAGACCGTACTATATAAAGATTGTCACTTACAAGCTCAGTAGGGTACGGATGGACTTGATTGTTGACCTCTCTTTTGACATATACCTGGGTAGTCGTTACGTACAGCTAGTGCCGCTGATGTGCTTGTGATTATGGATTTATCCAGTAACTCACTGTCAGCGTATTGTCAAGTCTTTGTAGTCCCACACGAAGGGTTTTCCCAGTTCAGGCGATATGATGCAGAGCCCGTATGTTGATACATGCAGAGGTCCGGTTAAATACGTGTACTGACTATACGGACTTTAATCGGCCAGTTGATAATACTAGCCTTGCTTAGAATTAAGACGGATTATTAAATCAAGTATTGATTTTATAATTTACATATATATATACACACACACACTCTAGCATTATGTTCACTATTCATATTCTCTCACTTGGCTATTCGTATTTTTATACGGATACGCGTATATGTATTTCGATACATATACCGGGGTTGTATTTGTATTTATACAAATACTTCTAGAAAGGAACACCTCATTATTTGGCTTTCCATTTATGGAAAAGAAAGAAATGAGGTGGAAGGAGAGCATGGTAAAGATCATGGTTGAAAGGGATGAGCTCACTTTTTAAATGGGAAATTGTTTTATATTTTGTGATGATTGGAAAATATCTTTCTCACTTGATTCATTTATACATCCTCACTCTCTCTCCTCTCCTTCTCCTTCTTCTTGTTCATGTGTTGAGCTCTCATTCTAGAGATGGAAAATTAAAAGATTATGAAAGTGATAAATCCCTACATCCCTCATACTCTATTCCTACCAAGTTTAGATGGTGAGTTTCTTCCTCAAAGTTCACTTTGGAGTGAAGCTGAACCTTGGATCGGTTTCTCTCGGGTGGATCATTTTCGGCAAGGGCGATCGTCTCTCAAGCTGATTCCCGATGGCCTACGGAGCTTGGAGGGATCTTAAGGTTTTAACCTCTACAACATAGTAGAAAGATCTCTTGTTTATGTTTGCTAATTTAGTGTTTGGTTCAGTTTCTTCGTGCTTGCTTGAATTTTTTTTGCATTTCTCTTCCGCATTAGTCGCGAGCACTAGGGAACCCTTCATGGCATCAGAGATATTAGGCAGGGATGCCGACCCATGGGGGGTTCTCACTGTGTGATAGTAGTGGCGAAGTACAGGCTCTTACCCTCACGGTGCCCCATGCGGTTATATGGTCCGGCGTGTTGTAGTACGTCGCTAGGGGACTACGTAAAAAGTAGCTGTTGAGGGACCTTTGAGCACCACGGCCAGTTTCTGCTACGCTGACTGACAATGATTCATGGTATCCGAGCCAACCTAAACACTAGAACTAGCTGTATGACGATGTTCTAGTTTCGAGATCGAAATTTTAACCGGATCAAGTTAAATTTTCAAGTTTCTATTTGAATTTAAAAGTTCACCTGAAATTTTTTTGGTATATGCCAATGGATTGTTTTTTGAACAAGAAAGTAACTGGGAGAACACGAGGCCGTAACTCCATGGCCTGGCCAACCAGGTCGGCCAGACTATGGAGTTAGGCTTCATGCTCTCTCCGGAGGCTTGAATATGGCGAAACTTGATTTTAAGATATGTCTTTTTTGCCCAAATTTAGATTTTTCACTTGGTGATTTTGGGCAGCACAGGAAACTTTTCGGTCGAAACATTAGCATCATTTATGATTCGTATCTTTGTATATGTGTTGGTAACGTCGTCTAATTGCTATATGTTCGATTAGATGGGCTTGCACATATGTTGCTTATGATGCTGGTGTTTATATATCATTGTTATGGTTTTGCCGAATTGTCGTGATGGATAGCCCATCGTGTGATTTATTTGTATAGTTTTGATTTACTTGTTATATATTTATTTGTTCGGGACGAATGGCCGGTTTGTGGCCGTCGTTGCCTCTTGATGTGTATTCTTTTATTGGGACATGTCCAGGATGCGGGCGTTATTGCCATTGTATTTATTTTATTACATGTACTAGGATAAACCTATGGAGAAGAGGTCGAGTCACCGAGTTCTAGAATGCAGTACGTAGCTATCTCATGGATTTGTGACCGGGCATCCTCCCTTTAAAATTGGCGAGTTGCTCTCCGCACTTGTAGGAGTTTAGGATAGACCTTCGGTGGAGTGCTCAAGTTACTGGAATCTAAAAAGCGCCGGGTGGCCCACTCATGACATTGAGGCCAGGCTGCCCTATTTCTAGGATTGGCGGGTCGCTTGCCGTGCTCGTAGATGTCTTGGTTCGATATTGTATGGGCCATCCATGTAGGAATTCTTGTACTCTCTAGTAGACAGTGCATAAGAGATAACAATGCATAAAATAATTTTAGCAAGCATGAGGATCCAACACCCAAAAATCAATCATAGACTAAACAAGCAACTAAAAAGAGAACACAAGAGAGGAAAGGAGAGGGCTGCAACCTTTGTAGCGTGTCCACCTTATAATGGAAGACCCCGTCTAAACTCTGAGCATTCCAGATGAATCTTGCTTGTTGATCGACTTACCAAAAATGATCCACTTCGAAGGAGGCCTAAGTCAAGCTCCAACTTCACAGGCACTCTTAATGTGAGGTAACTTACTCTCAATCATTGCTAAGGATTGAGAACTAAAGATGTAGATGATGATCTCTATCTATTTCTCTCTTTACTTTTCTTTTTAAAAGCTTGGAGGAAAATAGTGGAGAGAGATTGAGAAGAAGAAAATGAGCTAGGATCCTTTAAATGAGAGTGAACCCTACAGTCTGTTCCTCTCACTTCTCTCTCCTCCATATGCCCACTAGATTGGGATGGGTATGCACCCCCCAAATCACATGTTTCATATGCTCTTAAAAGAGAACAGAATAAAGAATGTCTATGTATTTCATTAGTACATAAGTATTTATATCAAATACTAAATACTAGAAAAGAGAGTAATAAGAATGAGACATTATACTAGTGTGTGTGTGTGTCAAAGATATATATATATATATATATATATATATATATATATATATATATATATATATAATTAAATCAACACTTGATTTAATAATCCGGCTTTTAATAGACCGGCAAGTATAACCAAACATCCGATTAATATACGAGTATCAAATACATATGTTTAATCGAAATCCTGCATGTATTATTATACGCACTCTACATCGTATCGCCTAAGCTGGGAAACCCTCTGTGTGAGACTCTAAACACTCGAAAATACGCCGGTAATAGGTTATGATCATATCCGATTGATCTGAAACACTTTCAGATCAATCCCCTCACGGGTTAACCCATAAGCACGTCAGCGGTATTAGCTGCACGCAACGGCTACCCAGATATTGAACGAAAGTAAGGTCGACAAGAAAGCTCATCTGTACCCTGCAGAGCCTATCAGTGATAGTCATCGTACAGTCCGGTCTCTTCGTCTAAGAGTTGTTGGATATATATGCCCTAGAAGATATTTATTGTATTAGATACTGAGGATATATAAGTACATGGCGGTCTTGATCGATATGATAATATGCTATTTGGTTTGTCTTTATTTTACATGTGTATATGTTTTACTCATTATTACGTATCGTTAATACATGTCGATAAAGCCCGTAGGATCTTTGCTTAACTACCAGCGTTGTGATGGCGATCATACCCGTGGGGGATGGGTAGTCTATAAGCACATCCTTAAATGTCCCTAGCCGTAGGAGTATCGAGACTGGGTATCGATATTCCAGAGTAGAATAGTGTATAAGTTTCTTATTCCCGAAAGATGAGATGACTGATCCCATAGCCATTGGTGTATGCCACCAAAGATTGCATATAGGTGCTCATTAGCTTATAAGTTATATAGGACGCACTCACCGGGAACTGCTAGATGGTATTATACCTATCATCAGATAGCAGTTCTTTGGTGGCATGAGTACAAGGTATTCTTTTGACCTGCCATCGTCATTTATCTTGAGTGTGTTCCCATTGTACTTAAATTATTATCCTACCACGGCTTTAAAGAGTCATGCAACATGTAGTAGTTGGGTGCAGTCCCGAAGCACTTGGAGGCAGTGATCGATATAAGGGATTTGTCTCTCCCGGTATAGCGAGTTGATGTCACACTGTGTATAGTTGGCCATCACCATAAGACCTAGACCTAGGTAGATGAGATTTACTGATTGGATCAGTAGTTTCTCGATTGGTCATGAGCTTGACATCGGCATGACTTATCAGGTTTTTAGGGGTATGGCGTTTTCCACCCCCCTAGACTTGGTATGCGACACACTCAGACAAAGAGACCGGACTGTACGGTGAATGTCACTTATAAGCTCAGTAAAGGTTCAAACGAGCTTTCTTGTCAATATTCTTTTCGACAGAAACCTGGGTAACCGTTACGTACAGTTAATGCCACTAACGTGCTTATTGGTTATGGATATCATCCAGTAACTCACTGCCAGCATATTTTCGAGTCTTTAGAGTCCCATACAGAGGGTTTCCCGGCTCAGGCGAAATGATATAGTTGTCATGCGATGTTGCGACCAGAAGTTCGATTAAATTCATGTATTGGATACACCGAATTTAATCGGACGTTTGATAATACTAGCCGGTCTTTTGGAAAGACGAATATTAAATCAAGTATTGATTTAATATATATATATATATATATATATATATATATATATATATATATATATATATATATATATTGGATGTATATATTTACTAGTATTATATCACAATTTCTTTATGTCTCACATTTAGCATATTATTGCAAATGAAAATATGATTTTTATATTACATATAATTATATTTTCAATTCTTTTTCCCATTCACTTTGTGACTTGACTTGACAAGATGGAAGAGGGTACACACCCACCTTAGTTTGGCATGATAAGCGGAGGAGAGATGATTGGGTGGACACTTGGAAAAGAGAGAGGGGAGAGGCTATATGAGAGTATAGTCTCATTTTTTTTCTTTTCATGCTTTCATTATTCACTCTCATCTTCTCTCATTCTCCGAGCTCTCTAGTTCTTTTCTCCTCACAAAAAAGGATAATAAAAAGAATTTGTAGTGAGGAAAAGAAAGAGTGACTTAAACTACATCTCTAGGTTTCTTAGTTTAGCAAACTAAGAGTTCTAGTTACTTCAAGTGGTGAAGCTAAAGCCTAAGCAAGGAACTCTCAAGGTGGATCCATCTTCGATGGAGAAGATCAATATACAAGTATGTTCCCTCACCCAGGAGTCAAGCTAGATTTCATCCAAGGAGAAAATAAAGATGCTTCAAAGGTTGTTGCCTCTAAAACTCTTGGATAGTCACTCTTTTGGTTGCAACTTATAGCCTTTATGTTTGATTCTAGGGTGGGTTTTAGTGAGTTTGCTTTTCTAGAAAAAAATTTAAACTCGCTTTCGTTGTGCTTTTGAACTTTAGTAGAGAGCAAAGTAACTAACAAGAGTAAAGCATACTGGGTCTAGGAGTCAAAAATTGTCAGACTCCTAATAACCCGATAAGTCATGCTGATATCAAACTCATAACCAACCGAGAAACTAATGATAACACTTATCAGTAAATCTCATCTGCCCTGGCAAGAGACTTATGGTTATAGCCAATCATGCACTGCGCGACATCAACTCCCTATACCAGGAGAGACGAATCCCTTCCGATCACTCGCTGCCTTCATATGGCTCGGGACTGTACCCAACTAAAACCTGTTTGCATGACTCTTTAAAATCGTGGTAGGGTAGTAATTAAAACACAGTGGGAACCACACAAAACACTATGACGATCTCAGGTCTACATACTATCCTGTATTCATGTCACCAGAGAATTGCTATCTAATAATAAGTATAATACCATCTAAGAGTTCTTGGTGAGTCCATCCAGTGTAACTCATAACCTAATGAACACATGTATACAATCTCCAATTTCAAACACTAATGGCTATGGGATCAACTATCGTCCTATATAGGATCAAAAAACGTATACACTAGTCTAAACTAGAATATTGATACTGAGTCTCGATACTCCTATAACTAGGGACATTTAAAGATGCGCTTATGGACTAACGAGGCCACACTAGTATGATCCCTGTTATAATCCTGGTAGTCAAGCAAACATTCTGCGGGCTTTATCAACATGTATTAGCGACACGTAATAACCAGTAAAACGTATACATATGTTAAAATAAAGCAAATCAGATAGCATACTATCATCTTGAGCAAGAATGTTCTCCGTATAGGTCCTCCTTCAATTAAGTAATTGCCATCCCGCAATCACAATAATTGACTTGAGGGCACCATATCTAACAATCTCCCACTTGCACTTAAGGCAAATTAGTATGGTATCGCATACCCACATCTCATGTGCTATCGCATACCCAACATCTCTATTAACAGTTTCATAAACCGTGTTCGAGAAACAACGTCAATGAGTGGATCTGTTATAATGTTTCCAACTTTATCTCTCTAATTCTCAATCACGGAGATCAACTATTTCTCGAATCAAGCGATACCTGCCTTAGAATTTGTCTGGATAGACGATGAGACCAAGTTCATAAATGAACAATTTTATCCAACTTCTTAGACTGTATCCTCTTCCGAGTCATAATCAGCATCCAACGCCATGTTTACCTCAGTATCCCGCTTGGAACTCTTACAATATACTGGTCCTCAGAAGAGGGTAAATTTAGAACTCGTGACAGACACTTTGTCATCAATGTCATCTTGGATGCTGGAATCGGTAACCGCCTCCAGAAGGAGGCTACCATTACTATCCACCAAGAATATCCTGATATGTTCTTCCCTGCTTTCCTATGTTTCTCCAGGATTGGAGTAATATCTTCTTACTACATCAACTGTATAAGCTACATCTGGTCTAGTTCTTAACATCACACGATTGACGTTATTGGCATACATGCGAGCCCCATCTCTTTATAGAGGGTGACTCCAACTCATGAGGGTACAGTACCATGCTAGGAGTCGTTTATTCTAAACCCCTTTAGAATGATGCCATAGTGCCCGGATTGGGACACTCCCTGAATCTTTCTAGATCTATATATTTAATCCTCATATCGATTGTTACATATTTCCCAACTTCTATATGGAGAAACATCCGTGACAACCATAGTTTGACCGATCGTAGCATAGGAATATAACTTCCTATCAGGAGTACGTCAACCATATACCATATGAAGAATGAGACGGTACTTCCTATATCCTTCTTATAAATACCAGGTTCATTAATTATTTTGATGAAGTCAAACATTTTGACCGTAACATCAAAATAGATGATTCATCTCCGTTATACCTGCTTTATTCTATAAACAGACTTGAGCAACTTGCACGCCTTCCGCTGCTCCCACTGACTATGATAACCCTCTGGCTGAGTCATATATACGTACATTTCTAAATTCCCATTTAGAAAGACGTTATAATCATCCACCTGCCAGATCTCATAGTCATGAAAAACAGCAGTGACAAGTTATATCCGTATGGATTTCGGCACAAACACCGAAGTAAAAAGTTTCAACATAATCCACACCGGGTATTTGATGAAAACCATTTACTGCAAGTCAAGACTTATTAGGTTAACACTTTTTCATCTTCTTTTGAAAGATCTATTTACTCATAATGGGTTTTTACCCCTTCAGGAGCACCCAACAAAGTCCACACTTTGTTGCAATGCATGGAGTCCAACTTGGATAACTAGGCATACAGCCATCAGTCGGAAGTCACTGCTTCCTATTGCCTGCTGATAACTAGCAGGGTCATTATCACCATGATGCAAACCTCCCTGTCACCGTCTATGAGGAAACCAAAGTATCTCTCGGATGGCTGAGGTCTGCGCAGTGGCTAAGGTTTGTCAGGGGTAGTTGTTTCTAGTACATATCCCAAAATGAAAAAGGCCACTCATAATTACTCATCATGGAGCACACCCTTAGAGGAGTAATCTGAGAGAGAATCAAATTCTCAAAATGGAATACCGAGCATAAGTATCTACATCTTCGATCACTTCGAAGAATCTTGATACTTCCAACGTCTGGTTCTTTACTTTATTCTTATACCTTATGAACTTCTCAAAATCTTTGGACTTTGCGTTTCAACAAGAATGTGCGTCTAAGACCAGAGAACTTATAGGTAAAACAGAATGAAGTATGAGTACCAACCCCTTGTCCTGATAGAAATCAAATGATAAGAATGTCTAAGTCCTAAGAGTTCACTTACTCAAACTCCGTGTGTTATAAGTTGAAAACTGTATTTTAGTTAAGAATGTCTATACCGTTAATCAATGTACCTTACCCAATTATCAAATGATAAGGATAAATGTATAGAACATATTTTACCAAAATTATATCCCACTTTATAAAATAAAGAGGCAGATATATCAGTTTTAAAAAATGGTGCATAACAACGGTTATTCAAACCCAAATATTCGCTGCTAGGCAAAACCAGATTTTTCCCAATAGCAACAATTGCTCCGATTTCCAACATTGAGGATCAAATCACATATTCCCAATTCTCTACCCCTTCTAAGCATCTGTAACGCCCTATAGATAAGGGATTCTAATCCAGTATCTATATATTCAGGATTCAGAGTTAATTGAGGAATGGTCTTTAATTACAACTACACAGGAAAACTGAAACATCAAAATGTTTCAAGTGGGTGTCCAGGTATTCCTAGTGTTAGATGTAAGTGCCCTTAGAGGCAATTAGTTATAATTATAACCTACATGTATAGAAATTTCTCGTTCATAATAATAGTATGCTATTTGGTTTTTTCTTTATTGGTATATCTTGTATTTATAATACTCTGTTTATTATTAATTACTAATAAAGTTCACAGAATAATACTAGATTATATGATTGTGCTGTAGATCACAATAATGAGACTTGACTAGTCGATAAGTATATTCTTGAATATTCATAATATAGGAGTATCAAGACAGGACATTGATATTCCGGAAGACTAGTGTATGCTATACTTACTCATTAGAGAGTAATGACTATTCTCATAGTCATCTGGTGTGATGACATCAGAGTATTGTATGCAGATGCTTATAGATGATAATGTTAGTTATATGTATGCCCTAGAGGCCATTACTGTACATACGATGTATATTGTAGTGGATGCTTGGACATATATAGGGAGGACTTTCTTGCTCGACATGATAGTATGCTATCTGGTTACACTTTATCTTAATATGTACTCTGATTGTCTCTATGTTACATATTGACAAAGCCCTTAGGATGAGTACTTGACTACCAGGACTATGATGCGGATCATACTAGTGGGGCCAGTGTAGTCGTCAAGTACATCCTTCAAATGTTCCTAGTCGTAGGTGTATCGAGATAGGGCATCAATATACTAGAGTAGACTAGCGTATACGCATCTTGACCCATATGATGGGCGATGGATGATCCCATATCCATCGGTGTTTGACATCAAGGATGGTGTACGGGTGCTCAGTAGAGACTGGGTACACTGGACGAACTCGCCGAGAACTCCCAGATGGTATTATACCTCACGTCAGATGGCAGTTCCTTGGTGACACTGGTACAGGTTATTCTGTAGACCCGAGATCATCATAGAGTCTTGTGTGATTCCTACTGTGCTTTGATTTCCATCATACCACGTCTAAGAGGGCGTGCAAAAAGGTGGCTTTTGGGTAAAGTCCCGAATCACATGGAGGCAATGAGCGATAGGAGGGGTTTCGTCTCTCTCGGTGTAGGGAGTTGATGTTGCGCTGTGTTCGATTGGCTATAACTGGAAATCCCTGGCTAGGATTGCTGAGATTTATTGGTAAGTGTTATCAGTAGTTTCTCGAACTGTTATAGACCTTATATCGACATGACTTATCAAGCTACTGGGGTCTGACGTTTACCACCCCTAGGCGAGATATGCGACATATCGGACGAAAAGACCGGACTGTACGGGAGTGTTACTGATTGGATTCGCAGGAGAATGTACATGCTTGCTTGTTGATTTTCTGATCGCTCAATACCTGGGTGGCTGTTACGTTTAGCTGACCGCTTGCAGCTTGTGGGTGTTTGATATGATCATCACCTACTGCCGGCGTATTGACGATTCTTTAGAGTCCCACACAGAGGTTTTCTGGCTCAGGCAAAACGGAGTAGGAGCACATATATGATATGTGCAGGACCGAGAACAATACGTGTATGTGATACCGTATTAGATTCTCGCGATATGAGATATCAGCCGGGTATATGTGATATAGCCGGGTCATCGGATCAAGTGTTGATTCGATGAACTGATACAGATTATATTAGTCGGTTATTTGTGAAATAGCCGGATTATTGGATCAAGCGTTGATTCGATAATTTAATGTATAATTATATATTTGATATATTACATTACATTAACTAATATAAGCTCACTAAAAGATTCTTTTTCTCACTCGGGTAATACATTGATATTTGTTAATTGTAATATTTTATTTTGTTACAATAAATATTGTATATGTGATATATAATATTGTAACATATTGTGGTTATAAATGCAACATGTTTTTGTGGAGTTTAAATGTGGTTAAGGTTTGGATTAGGGTTAAGCTTGCATGAAGCTTTCAAGAAGCTTTTTGAAGCTTTGACTTTGACTTGGATATTTTATGATATTTCTTTAACCCAACCCAACCCTTTAACCATAGTTGATTCTCTACATGGGTTAAGTCTCCATACTTAACCCATGGTTGCATTTCCAACCTCACTTGAGTTATTCATTGTTCATCACAAAAGAAATAGATCATCTTCTTCCTTCTTCTTTTTTGCTTGAAAATTTTTCTAGCTTTTTGAGAAGTGATGAAAATGAGTGAGATTAAGAAAACAAATGAGAGCTAAAATCCTACTTCATCATCCTAATCTATCCTAGCCATTTAGATTAGGGTGTTCACTTCATTAGTGAGTGAGAGCTTGAGTTAAAGTTTCTTCAAGGTTGATCATCTTAGTTATCAAAGATCGGAAGCAAGCTTGCATTTTTCTTTTGTGGAGCTTCTCTAGAGTCCGGGTACATGATGATCGCAGCGAAAGGACCTCAACACGGAGCTTATGAAGCGAAGGACCGGACTACAAAGGTTGAAATCCCAAACTCTTAGATGTTAAAGTGTTTAACATGCTTTGTTTCGCTTAATCTCTAGTTTAAAGATCTTGGTTAGGGTTGTTCGGCACGTCTAAATTTTAAATCGGGCATGGTTGATACCTTATAGACCCTTGTGAGAGTGCCTAGTAACCCTACAGTGGTATCAGAGCCAAGCTAGAGCTTTAGGTGAAGTCTAGACGAAGTTTAAAGTCCGATCGAACCCCGGAACTCCGATACGAACCCCGGAACTCCGATACGAACCGCTTCTCTGAAAATTTTCTAAAAATGTTGATTTTTTCATATTAAAAATATTCAGAAAATCTTGCAGGGAAATATAAGAATTACTGTGAAGTACGGACCATTAACTCCCTCAGTTGACCACGGAACCGCGGCCAAATCACGCGTTTGGCGGCGGTTTCGCAGCCAATAATTGGAGTTGGGGCCCACTACTTCAGGAATAAATTCTTAGGTCCTTTTTGATAGTTCTGGGAATTTTTAATTCTACACAAGTGTTGAGTTTTCTGGGTTGTATTGGGAACTCGTTGATTCGATTGGAAAGTATAATTTCGTTTAGTTTGTCCGGATAATTTTTAGAATGTGTTAAAAAGTTCGAACGGATATCAATAACACACTTTTTCCCCTGCCGGAAAATTTCCAAGTGTTGGATTTTTCCGTTGTCTAAGAACGTTCTAAGTCGTGCAAGTAACGCGGTGGACCCTCTAGAAGAACACAAATCTTAACTCGATTATATGACCGTCTGAACCGCCTCTAAACCTTAGGGTTTATGGCAGTACGGCTTTGCCACATGTGAGGCGTTGGCTTGACCCTTCTACGGCTGGACCATTGGTACTGTGACATGTGATGGATGCTTTTAAACAAATTTCAAGTGTTGAGAACTTTTTGGGAAATCTTGGGTGTTTGTTTATTCGATCGGAAAGTTTAGCATTGTCTATTTATCTGGAATGTGATACAATATTTGGAATCCAAAAGTAGTTATGAGATAACTAATTTGAATGTTATAAATCTACCAGTTCAGTCTCAGTTGATCGGTTGCCACAGAATTTTGATGCGATCAAAAGTCCGCCGCAATCACGTAGCGTACGCGGATACTCGCCGGGTAAACTTAATAGACAACCACGCCCCATAGCCCCGACCAAGTGACTGTTGGAGAACCCCGTCGCTAAAAGCATCCGTTCGGGTGCTCGCGGCAGTGGTGTTCCGCCTTAGTGCACTTCGTCGACGGCATCCGGGGGTGCGGCCGTCTACTAAAGTTTGCGACGAGCATTCGATCAGGATGTCGGGAATCTTGTTGAATTGCCCGACTTGATATTGAAAAGAGTTTTCGATAATGAGACTAAAATGCGGGGTTTATAATTGTTAGGCATGCGATGTCTAAGAAATTCATTTGGTTAGGCATGCGATGTCTAAGTAGGTTGCGGATTCCAACTGTTGTAGTTTTACACTTTCTTTTCTACGACCGTAAGTGTAATATGTGGTGTATCGCCGGTTTCGTTGCTATACATCAACGACAATTAGGATACGCATATTTACTTATGTTGATGATATGTGATATTATGTGTTGCTGTGATATGTTATATTGGATCGTCGTGTTTTTGAATAGCCAGGGGTTTTATGTGAGATGAGAGTTTTTCTTTTTCATTCATGTAAAATTCATTGTATGTAATATTTTTTTATTGGGGCACTTCCGGGCTGAGGATGATGTCACCATTGTATATTATTTACTTTTCCGCATTAGGTAGACCCAAGGCGGGGAGCACAAGTAACCGGGTTCTAGGGTTCAGTGGGAGACCATCTCGAGGAGTCGAGACCGGGTCTCCTAACCCTAGAATTGGAAATGTTGCTTGCCGCTCTCGTAGAGGTCTAGGGATGTGGGTTTGGCTATTCATTGCGACCGTGGAATCCGTGTTTTATGCAGGCTCGATATAAAACACAGACGTCCCAGTATATCCAATATTTCATGTGTGTTCTTCTGCTGCAATGTTCTGTGATGAGATCATATTCCTGCCTGAGACGAATGTTTATATTATATATATGAGATATATGTTATATTTCAGATTTCATTTCAAATGTGATGCTTGTGAAGTATAATAAAATATGACTTCATTAATGAGATTAATAAAATAAAAGAAACCTAAAGATGTTGTAGAAACTTGTTTAAAAACTGGTGGCTCTAATTCCTGCTTTGCATAGCGGTATTCCTTGTAGAATATCCAGCACCTTATTCGATAAGGAAAGAGCCGAGATCCCTTCACCGGGAGTGACCTCTTTAGCGAAACTAGCAGATGCTATAAACTCGGTTTGTCTTTCGATTGTTTTTATAGTTTTTGCTTTGCATAGTGATATTTGTGAAATATCCTGCACCTTATTCGATGAGGAAAGAGCCGACGATCCCTTCACCGGGAGTGACCTCTTTAGCAAAACTAGAAAAGGCCTAAAAAACATTCCATTCAAAATCACTCGATTCTACAACGATATCAAGTTCATTACGCAAAGGGTTTTCTTAAAAACCTGTCGTAGCCCTCCATCATTTCAGATAAGTACTGGTTAGTATTCGTGCGGCGTTTATTGACCTTAGCCAAGGCGCAGTGTGCGGTAGCTGATTAGTGCTTATCTGTATAAGCATATGATGCGATTGAGTTAAGGTAGTCGTGCGACTTTGTTGACCTTAGCCAAGGGTCGTGCGGGTGGGTTTAATTCAATCAGGAAATGACGGGTTGAACTTGGCTAGCACTTATGATTTGTTGACCTTAGCCATGGTCATAAGTTGCTAGGGACAAAATATTATTGGGAATTTCAAGTGTTGAAATTTGCAATGAGATTGCATACCTTCTATGAGATAGTTGGATCCCGATACTCGCTGCGAGTAAGAGTTACTCTTGGGAAAATTTTATACATTACAATTAGCCGATCAAGTAGGTGTCTACAAAGATGTTAACGGGGTTACGCCCCTGGGAAAATGAGGTTTATTTTAATTAGGTCCGTGCGAAACCACGGGAAACCTCCCTCAAAGTACCGGTACTGGCCTGGCTGAAAGATTGGCGAACTTGTAGGGTGTAATTAATCCCGGCTAGTCTTACCTTTTAGGGTTTGAATGAAGATTTGACTAAAACAGTGGGAACCATCCTGATTAGATAAATTGATAACCAATCTAATCTTGTAAAAGCGCACGCTGAGCGTTTTCTTCTCTCGCTCTCTCCTGGTTGCGACTATGTCACGCCTTAATCAAGATAATAATACGGATGTATTGACCGAACCCGCTTGTTATAATGAGCTGGGGAACGTTGGTCCCGCTCCAACTTATAATTGTTATAAGACAGAGCAGGAAATATGGGATTACCATAATTCCCGTGCCGCCCAAACAAAGAAAGTGCATGCTGATGCATCTTCTTCGGGTGCGTTCATTACAAAGAACTGTTTCTCAATATCCTTTACGTCCTGGGTATGTGATACCAGATCAGGATCCCGTAAATGTAATATGTTACATGGGCTACATATAGGCAGAGAACTGAGAACGGGTGATAAGTTTCATGAGATAGAAACGGTGCAAGAGTTGCAGCCAAGTCTGTTGGTAGTTATCACTCTGTATTACCAGAATACATTGATTCTGAACGAATGTTATTAGATACCGAACCTGATATACAACATCATATCAGTCTTTTTATTTAGATAAAGAAGGATATAATTTTGTATTGTTGGATAATGTTTTGAACATTTCCTATATCAAGAGTAGATCGGTTCAGGCACGTTATCTAAAAGCAATGGCGTTCTAAATCAAACTACAATTCTTAGTATACAGAACACACACAAGAGGAAGAATTCAGAAATGAACGAATCCTTTTTGAGGCATTGTAGACTGGGTCATATCAATGCGACCCGACTAGCAAAGTTACATTTAGATCCATATTAAATTAGTTTGAATTTACATCTTGTGAAACTTGCCGGTCATGTCACAAAGATAAGATGACCATAGCTCTGTTTATTGGAAATAGAGAATGAGTTAGTGAACTCTTGGGATTGATATATGATGATGTATGTAAGGTCCCCTGTCTACACATGCCAGGACTGGTTCTTTGTACTTTATTACATTCACTGATGATCTCTCAAGATTCAGACATATGTTCCTGTTGAAACACAAGTCCGAAACTTTTAAGATAATCACAGAATATAAGTTAGAAGTAGAGAACCAAAAACGGGTATAAGTATTATGTCCTTTGATGAGATCAAGGAGGAGAATACTAGAGCACGGAATTTCTGGACTATTCTAAAGGAGAATGAGATTCTCTCTCAGCATTACTCCTCCGAATACACCACAGCACGTCGGTGTATCGGGACGGAGCAATCACACCCTATTTGATATGGTGCGCTCTATGATGAGTACTACTGAGTTTCCTATTTTCCTTTTGGGAGTTATGCACTTGTGAAGCTGCATACCTATTGAATAGAGTTCCAATCAAATCAGTTGCCTACCACTCCATATGTGATATGGTATGGGAAGAGCCCATATCTTAAGTAAGTTAAGATTTGGGGTTGTCCGGCCTATGTCTAAAAGCATAATCCAGACAAGCTCGAGGCAAGGTCAGTTCTGTGGAAGTTTGTTGGATATCCCAAGCATTCGCAAGGGAATATCTCCTACCAAACCGAGGAACAAAAGATGTTTTGTTTCTCAGCATGCCACCTTTGTGAAAGGGAATTTCTTATGAAGAAATTAGTGGTCATGAGGTAGAACTGGAAAGAGTTCCAGCTATACAAACTGCAGCTGATGATTTGGTAGAACCGGAGGATTCAATAGTTTCCAACGTACCTGAGCCTCTCCGCCGATCTGGTAGGGTTCCTCATCCACCTGAGAGATACTTCAGTTTCTCTATGACAGTGGGAGCGAGGATTTCTTCATGAGATGATGACCCAACTAGTTTCATGCAGGCCATCAGGAGTGGGACTCTGTAAGAATGGCTGGATGCTTAGCGATCTGAGATGGAATCCTTATACACCAACAAAGTATGGACTTTGGTTGCTTTATCTAAAGGGTTAAATCCCCATCAGGAGCAAGTATATCTTAAGAAGATTACTTAGTGTACATGGAAAAGTTGAGACTTTCAAAGCTATGCTTAAGTCCATCCAGATCGTACTTACCACTGCTACATACCTTGATTACGATATCTGGTGGTTGGGTGTCATGACTGCTTTTCTAAATGATGTTTTGGAAGAGAGCGTCTATAAGTACACAGCCAGAGGGCTTCGTAGATAGTGGAAGCAGCGGAAACGTGTGCAAGTTGTTTTATACGATAAAGCAGGCATCGCGGAGTTGGAACGTCTGTTTTGATGTGGTAGTCAAAAAGTTTGACTTCATCAAAATGGTAAATGAACTTTGTATATACAAAAAGGTAGTAGAGAGAATGGTGGTGATCCTCGTAGAGTACGTGGATGACATACTCTTGAGAGGAAAGGAGTTTCCTATGCAACGCTCGGTCAATCTCCGCTTATCACAAGGATTCTCCATATAGGATCAAAGCGATATCTCTTAAATCCTAAGTTTTGGATCTATGAGATAGATCTAATTGGATGTTAGGATACTCACTAGTTGTAGTGAGATGGTATCAATCGATCCTGGGGAGAATCACAGGAAAGGTTCCAGGGTGATAAGGACGACTGAATGTCAGTCGCAAGCATTGTCTTTACCCTCAGTGGAGGGACGGTATGTTGGAAGAGTTCCAATCTAGATACCATGACTTACTAGATGATTAAAGGCAAGATACATCGTTACCAATGATGCTACCAAAGAGGCAGTCTGGATATATATAAGTTCATAAGATGAACTTTGTTCCAACCATTGTGTGACAATGGAGTTATGGCTTTGGCCTAGGAACCCCCGTCCCATCAGAAATCCAGATATAATTCTTAGGCAGTATCGCCTGATCATGGAGATGGTTGATCTCCAGGAAGATCTAGGTTAGGAGAGTAGACACAGAGGACAACAGCGCGGATCCACTCACAAAGGCCTTTTTCCCAGTAGAGACTTTTATGGGATGGTTGAGTATGAGATACTTCAACAACAGCTAATTTTTGGGTATGTGATACCACAACAGATGACCCTAGTGCAAGTGGGAGATTGTTAGTTATATGTATGCCCTAGAGGCCATTACTGTACATACGATGTATATTGTAGTGGATGCTTGGACATATATAGGGAGGACTTTCTTGCTCGACATGATAGTATGCTATCTGGTTACACTTTATCTTAACATGTACTCTGATTGTCTCTATGTTACATGTTGATAAAGCCCTTAGGATGAGTACTTGACTACCAGGACTATGATGCGGATCATACTAGTTGGGACAGTGTAGTCATCAAGTACATCCTTCAAATGTTCCTAGTCGTAGGTGTATCGAGACAGGGCATCGATATACCAGAGTAGACTAGCGTATACGCATCTTGACCCATATGATGGGCGATGGATGATCCCATATCCATCGGTGTTTGACATCAAGGATGGTGTACGGGTGCTCAGTAGAGACTGGGTACACTGGACGGACTCGCCGAGAACACCTAGATGGTATTATACCTCACGTCAGATGGCAGTTCTCTGGTGACACTGGTATAAGTTATTCTGTAGACCCGAGATCGTCATAGAGTCTTATGTGATTCCCACTGTGCTTTGATTTCCATCATACCACGTCCAAGAGGGCGTGCAAAAAGGTGGCTTCTGGGTACAGTCCCGAATCACATGGAGGAAATGAGCGATAGGAGGGGTTTCGTCTCTCCCAGTATAGGGAGTTGATGTTGCGCTGTGTTCGATTGGCTATAACTGGAAATCCCTGGCCAGGGTTGTTGAGATTTACTGGTAAGTGTTATCAGTAGTTTCTCTAACTGTTATAGACCTCATATCGACATGACTTATCAAGCTACTGGGGTCTGTCGTTTACCACCCCTAGGCGAGATATGCGACATATCAGACGAATAGACCGGACTGTACGGGAGTGTTACTGATTGGATTCGTAGGAGAATGTACAGGCTTGCTTATTGATCTTCTGATCGCTCAATACCTGGGTGGATGTTACGTTTAGCTGACCGCTTGCAGCTTGTGGGTGATTGATATTATCATCACCTACTGCCGGCATATTGACGATTCTTTAGAGTCCTACACAGAGGTTTCCTGGCTCAGGCAAAACGGAGTAGGAGCACATATATGATATGTGCGGGACCAAGAACAATACGTGTATATGATACCGTATTAGATTCTCGCGATATGAGATATCGGCCGGGTATATGTGATATAGCCGGGTCATCGGATCATGTGTTGATTCGATGAACTGATACAGATTATATTAGTCGGTTATTTGTGAAATAGCCAGATTATCGGATCAAGTGTTGATTCGATAATTTAATGTATAATTATATATTTGATATATTAAATTACATTAAGTAATATAAACTCACTAAAAGATTCTTTTTTTCACTCGGGTAATACATTGATATATATGTGATATATGTTAATTGTATTATTTTATTTTGTTACAATAAATATTGTATATGTGATATATAATATTGTAACATATTGTGGTTATAAATGCAACATGTTTTTGTGGAGTTTAAATGTGGTTAAGGTTTGGATTAGGGTTAAACTTGCATGAAGCTTTCAAGAAGCTTCTTGAAGCTTTGACTTTGAGTTGGATATTTTATGATATTTCTTTAAGCCAACCCAACCCTTTAACCATAGTTGATTCTATACATGAGTTAAGTCTTCATACTTAACCCATGGTTGCATTTCCAACCTCACTTGAGTTATTCATTGTTCATCACAAAAGAAATAGATCATCTTCTTCCTTCTTCTTCTTTGCTTGAAAAGCTTTCTAACTTTTTGAGAAGTGATGAAAATGAGTGAGATTAAGAAAACAAATGAGAGCTAAAATCCTACTTCATCATCCTAATCTGCCCTAACCATTTAGATTAGGGTGTTCACTTCATTAGTGAGTGAGAGCTTGAGTTAAAGTTTCTTCAAGGTAGATCATCTTAGTTATCGAAGATCGAAAGCAAGCTTGCATTTTTCTTTTGTGGAGCCTCTCTAGAGTCCGGGTACATGATGATCGCAGCGAAGGGACCTCAACACGGAGCTTATGAAGCGAAGGACCGGACTACAAAGGTTGTAATCCCAAACTCTTAGATGTTAAAGTGTTTAACATGCTTTGTTTCGCCTAATCTCTCGTTTAAAGATCTTGGTTAGGGTTGTTTGGCACGTCTAAAATTTAAATCGGGCATGGTTGATGCCTTATAGACCCTTGTGAGAGTGCCTAGTAACCCTATAGATAAGTACACTGAACGACTCACCTTGAATTTCCAGTTAGTAATTATACATAACTGTTAGATGGAAATTCATATAGTGATGACTGGTACGACTTAGTCTCCAGACCTGAGATTCGCCATAGTACCTTGCGTATGCTAGAGATTATTTTAATTACTACCCAACCACACATCCATTGATACTGAATATAACGGTAGTAACTGGGTATGATCGAACACATGTGAAGGTTGTGAGGAATTAATATGGGATTCGTCTCTCCAGTATAAGGAGAACAGTGTTCTACAATGTGCAATATATCAGTGACCTAATATCTCTGGCAAGAGTACTAGAAATCAAATGATAAGTAGTTATCGGTTTGATCTCACGGTTACATGATAATATCAACACAACAGTTATTTGAGTTATTAGAGTTTGACGGTACCACCAAGCTCTAGACTAAATAAGGGGCACAAGGAGACGAAGAGACCGGACCGTATGGTAGTTGCAACTGATAGTATTGATTTGCTTGGATAGTATTTTTCTATTCCAATTCATTCATCGACAGTTTACTAAGGTAGTCTAAATACGTAGCTATCGTCGCTATAAACTTATGGATTTTACTGCTTACAGAATTAGTTCGAATTGTTTAAATTAATTATCCACTACTGAGTAAATGTTGAGCCTCCGGAGTCACACATAAGTGAACTCCTACTTGCTAAATATAGAACTATAAACCAAAAGAAGAGATAGTATATAGTTGATCTACAAAAGGGATTTAATTAAATTAGTATATTTGATATACTTCTAATTAAATAAGAGTAAAATTGTCAAATACAATTTTACGTGCTTCTCAAGATAATATACGATATTAAATGAGCAAATAATACATGCCCATATATATGTGTGTGTGTGTATTAATTATATTATGAATATAATATATATAATTATAAATATATAAATATATATCTTGATATATATAAATATTTAAAAAATAATATTGTTATACATTTGATGTGCATCAAATATTATATGCATATGTATATGTGTGGGTCAACATGTATTAACTAATAACTAATTAGTTTGTTTAAGGGATTATACAAATTAATTAATTATGAGGGTTTTATTAGAAAACAATGCCCCTATATATTGCCTTCTATTTGAAACAAACCCTAACCCTAATCAATTCCCTCATCCCTTTCCTAAAAGTTTCGGTCATCCCCTCTTCTCTTTTAGCTGAAATTTATTAGGAGAAATAAATTAAAAATTCGATTTTTTAATTCCTTTTATTTAATTATAATTCTCTCTGATTAATTAAATCAGCTAACTAATTAATTAGAGTTCGTTGATCTTGGAGATTCGTGTGGAGGCAAGTAAGAAGATCATCAAAGTGTAATCAAGTCATCTTAATTGGATAGAAATCGCTAGTACAACAAACGAAACACAAATCTGAATTTGCGCGAAGGTATTATATTTTCGAATCAATTAAGGGTTAACTGATTTCATTAATCATTAACTGAATTAATAAATCCTAATTGGTGTTAATGAAAATTTTTTAATTTTTCCTTCCGCCGCGTTTACATCAATTTTCACCAACACCTGGTAATGTCTCTTTCACTGCCAAGGGTCATACCAGTAGTTGCATTTTCCTTTCCACTCACTCCAACCCCAATTGATGTCTTTCTATCTTACCTTCTATATACCGAAATTATGCTAGTTGATTTTATTCTTACCCTTTCTTTCAGCTCCAGCCTTGGGATTGGAAGAAAACTATACAACAAATATAACTGATATATTCTCCTTATTTAAGAAGCTCTCAAACTTGAGATAAGTTGGAGAGGAGAGACAAATGAATTATATTAATCAACAATTCGCTTTCTCAAGAACCAGTGGCAATCCTTAGCTAAAATAATTTCTTCGAGTTCGTATATAACTATACAAGATGACCTTTCAAGTAATATAGATCTCTGTATCTGATACAAAGGATGTTAGTTATATGTATGCCCTAGAGGCCATTACTATACATAGGATGTATATTGTAGTGGATGCTTGGACATATATAGGGAGGAGTTTCTTGCTCGACATGATAGTATGCTATCTGGTTACTTTTTACCTTAACGTGTACACTGATTGTCTCTCTGTTACATGTTGGCAAAGCCCTTAGGATGTGTACTTGACTACCTGGACTATGATGTGGATCATACTAGTGGGGACATGGTAGTCCATAAGTACATCCTTCAAGGTCCCCAGTCGTGGGTGTATCGAGACGGGGCATCGATATACCAGAGTAGACTAGCGTATACCTTCTCGACCCATACAGATGGGCGATGGATGATCCCATATCCATTGGTGTTTGACATCAGAGATGATATACGGGTGCTCAGTGAAGACTGGGTACACTGGACGGACTCGCCGAGAACTCCCAGATGGTATTATACCTTACGTCAGATGGCAGTTCTCTGGTGACACTGGTACAGAGTAGTCTGTTGACCCGAGATCGTCATAGAGTCTTGTGTGATTCCCACTGTGCTTTGATTTCCACCTTACCACGTCCAAGAGGGCGTGCAAAACGGTGGTTTTTGGGTACAGTCCCGAATCACATGGAGGCAATGAGCGATAGGAGGGGATTCGTCTCTCCCGGTATAGGGAGTTGATGTTGCACTGTATTCGATTGGCTATAACCGGAAATCCCTGGCCAGGGTTGCTGAGATTTACTGGTAAGTGTTACCAGTAGTTTCTCGAACTGTAATAGACCTCATATCGACACGACTTATCGAGCTATTGGGGTCTGACGTTTACCACCCCTAGGCGAGATATGCGACATATCAGACGAACAGACCGGACTGTACGGTAAGTGTTACTGGTTGGATTCACAGGAGTGTGAGCGAGCTTGCTCGTCGATCTTCTGATCGCTCAATACCCGGGTGGCCGTTACGTTTAGCAGACCGCTTGCGGCTTGTGGGTGTTTGATATGATCATCACCTGTGCCGGCGTATTGACGAGTCTTTAGAGTCCTACACAGAGGTTTCCTGGCTCAAGCGAAACGAAATAGGAGCACATATGAGATATGTGCGGGACCGAGAATAATACTAGTATGTGATACTGTATTCGATTCTCGCGATTTGTAACATTGATCGGTTATATGCGTTATAGCCGGGTTATCGGATCAAGTGTTGATTCGATAAGTTGTTACTAATTATATTAGTCGGTTATATGCGATATGACCGGGTCGTTAAATCAAGTGTTGATTTAATGATTTAATGTATAATTATATATTTGATATATCACTTTACATTAACTAATATTGGTTCACTTAAAAAGGATTTTCTCACTTGATGTGAACATTGTATATGTGATATACTTTTGTGCATTTGATTGTATCATGTTTGATGATACATGATAGTTTGGTGTATGGTTTAAACCATGGTTGTTCAATGGTTAGGGTTTCTTTTGATTTTATTTACTTATCTATTTATTTATTTATTATTCATTTTGGCAAAAGAAAAAATGGTGGCTTGATTTGTTTTCTAGTTGAAGCTTCATGAAGTTTTGACTAAGTGACCATTTTGTCTTCATGCTTAACCCTAACCATTCACACTAACCATGGTTTATTCTCCACACCTAACTATGGTTGCAATATGATAAGTATTCATTTTATTTTCATTTTGAAAATAACTTATCATATATTCTTTCTTCTTCTTCTTCATCTTCAACATGAAGAAAGCTTGACTTCATCAATGGTGACTTGATGAAATGAGTGAGAAATCTAATTCTAAAGTGAACCCGCTTCCTATTTCTTCATCCTCTACCACTTGCCATGTAGTATAGGGTGTTTTCTTCACAAGTTTCATGACTTGGTGAAGTGAGAGCTTGATCTTGTGATGCCTCGACGTAGATCATCTTCGGCATCGTAGTCGACGACCTAGCCCGTCCATTTCTCCGATGAAGCCGACGCTAGAGCCCGGGATCCGATATGGACAGCGAGGGGACTTCATCACGGAGCCTAGAAGGTGGAGGACCGGATCTACAAAGGTTGTATTTCCGTTCACTCATTGTAAAGTAGTTTACTAGTTTTTGATTCGCCTAAAATTCTAGTTAACGATCCGTATTAGGGTTTCTCGGCACCTCTAAAATTTGAAATTGGCATGGTTGATGCCTTGTGAGACCTCTTTAGCGTGCCTAGGAACCCTAAAAAGGATTCTAGAGCAAGTAAAGGGGAAGTAGGATCGGTATTGATATATGCAAATTCTTCGTGAATTTTGGCAATCATGACATTCCAATGCCAAAGTTTGTAAACATTTTCGGTTAACTTAGTTTACGAGTTTTAGTTTAAGGTCAGTCATAGGTCGCTGCTAGAGAGAGAAAAAAGAAACACTCAGCGTGCATTCTATCAAGATTAAATTGGTTTATTAATTTATCTAATCAGAATGTCTCCCACTGTTTCGTCGAATTCTCCTTCAACCCCAAAAAGGAGAACTAGTCGGGATCATAAACACCTACAAGTTCACTAATCGTTCAGCCATACCAGTGTTGGTACTCCAAGAGAGATACTTAGAGGGAAGTCCCCTGTGCTTTCGCACGGACCCAATTTAATAACCCCATTTTTGCAGTGGCATAACCCTGTTAATACCTTCTAGACACCTAATAGGTTAGCTAATTGTGACATGAAAATCTCCCGAGAGTAACTATTACTCATAGTGGAAATCGGGACCCAAACTATCACATAGAATGATATGCAATCACATTGCAAGTTTCAACACTTGAAACTCCTGATAATTGTTTTTATCCCTAACGGCTTATGACCTTAACGAGGTCAACAAATCATAAGTCGCTATTCAAGTTCAACACGTCATTTCATGATTAATTTAGACCCACTCGAATAAGACCTTAACGAAGTCAACAAAGCTATGCGATCGTCCAAACTAATCGCATCACATGCTAGCAGGAAGATATCACTTAGCTACCGTACACTACGTCTTAACGGAGTCAACAAACGCGGAATGAATACTAAGTACTCTACTTCCTGAAATGACAGAGGGCTACGACTGGTTTTGAAGAAAATCTTTAACGTAAAAAACTTGATTTCATTGAAGGAATCGTGTGGTTTTGAAAGTTTATAGTAACATTAACTTTACCTAAGAGCGAACTCCCCGTGAAGAGATCAAGGCTCTTTCTTCATCGAATGAGGTGGAGGATATTCCTTACCGAATATCTCTATGCAAAGCAAAAGCAAACGGCTATAATTTCTTTTATGAAAAAGTTGGTTCCAATAACCTATATTAAGTTTGTTTTCTTTGCATTAATCATTGTAGGATATAGTGCCCTCAAGGCAATTATTATGATTGTAAGATGGCAATTACTTAATTGAAGGAGAACCTATACAGAGAACAATTTTGCTCAAGATGATAGTATGCTATCTGGTTTGTCTTTATCTTAACATGTGTATATATTTTACTCGTTATTACTTATCGCTAATACATGTTGATAAATCTCGTAGGATCTTTGCTTGACGACCTGAATTATAATAGGGATCATACTATTGAGGCCTGGTTAGTCCATAAGCACATCCTTAAATGTTCCTAGTCGTAAGAGTATCGAGATTGGGTATCGATATTCCAATTTAGAATAGTGTATATATTTCTTGACCTTATATGGGGCGATGGTTGATCCCATAGCCATTGGTGTTTGACACCGGAGATTGTATACAGGTGCTCACACTTCTAAAATAGGGGGTTGCCCCTACGGATAACGAAATCCGTAGGGGCAGATTTAGTTTGGCCCTACGGACTAATCCGTAGGACCAAAAGGTTTTCCCTACGGTCCTTACATATTAATTTAAAAATATTAAATCGTAAATTGTTGTTTGCCCCTACGGAGCCGCAAACCAAGAACCTACAGACTTATTTGTAGGGGCATCTAAATAGGGATTTAATTAAAAAGGCACATATCGATCCCTACGCTGATTATCTAAATATTATTTTCCCATCTACGCGCGAACCCAAAATCCCCAAACCCGCGTTCCCACCGATCTCCTGTGTGTTTCGTCGCTGTTCTCGTCGTCGCCAGCTCAGGACGATTCGTCGTCGCTACCGCCTGGTTCTTCCTCATCTCCGTTTTCGTCGTCGCCTCCTTTCGTCTCGCCTCCGATCGATCGTCGCCTCCACTGCACAGGTTTGGAAATCTTCAACTAAACAAATTTTTGATTATTTTAGGGCTAGGGTTCATGGTTTGGGTACCGATGAGGCATCGGTTGGGGTTAGCGTTAGGGTTAGGGTTGGGGTTGCGGTTGGGGCTGGGGCTGGGGTTGCGGTTAGGGTTGGGGTTAGGGTTGGGGTTAGGGTTAGGGTTAGGGTTCGGATTGGGGTTGGGGTTGGGGTTAGAAACCACTTCTTGACATTATTGATAGCAAATCTTAATTCATCTATGAGGATTCCAGTTTCCAAGGACCAAAGAAAGTAAAATGTTTTGATACAGGAGATCATTAATGATATATTTTACAAGGAGAAACATATATAAATTATACAATGGTTATAACCGCTCATCGGTTAATTTGGTGTGAAATCTTTGAAATTAGTATACTTAACGGTTATAAGATGCCGGTATGGCCCGAACCAAGACTAACTCTATAAGAGTGTTGGATGCTGATAAGCCAGTCAATAAGTAAAGGGTGTTATGAGCAATTAACCTTGACTTCATTTCTTGTTTCTTTTTCTGTAAATTTGATAGATATATCATGAAAACAAACCTTTAATTGAGATCATGATAAGCTCTATGACGCGAGAAACTAACGACATCATCTTAGAATTGTGGTTGTCGAATTTGTTAAGGAAGTAGTCTATAAAAGAGAAGGGGGTCACTGCTTGCATCCTCCATTTGAGGGTGCCGAGGACTAGAAGCTCCATTCTTTGTATAGTTTTACCTTCAAATATGTACTTGGCCTCACCAACCTTACCCCCGACAGCCGAAACACACACATACAACAAGAATACACAACAAACGCATCATTAGAGAGTGATTCAAGATGTTCAAGTTAAAACCAATATATGATACTCGATGATAATATGAAACCTTCATATTCTCATCGATACTCATATAAGAAACTAAAAGCGCCACTTAGTCCCCGTCTATTGGTTAACATACGTTCGATATTCGTCGTGACATAGAACTATACGAAGGTTGTTAAATATCGGACGGTATAGCTCGATACTAACAACCGTCGTATAGTCTATGTGACGAGAAGATTCAATAGTATAATAACCGATAGATTTTTCCCGTGTGGACAAGTTAGGAATGTATAAAGCAAACACCTTCATTCACTTGTGTTTTCATCCGTTTTGAGATATTTTGTCGGTACCTTTCCGCTGGTTCTCTGTGTACAAAGATAGATTAGATGTTCATTTCAACGTTGTTTCACAGCTTTGATATGATTATCTATTTTATTACAGTGTACTCGGAGAACAGCGGGGAGGTGCTGCCGAAATTTACTCGAAACGGTTGAAAGCACAAGCGAATGGGTGTTCGCTCTATACATTCTTAATGGGATAGAAGCCTTACCCCCGACAACCGAAACACACACATACAACAAGAATACACAAGAAACGCATCATTAGAGAGTGATTCAAGATGTTCAAATTAAAACCAATATATGATACTCGATGATAATATGAAACCTTCATATTCTCATCGATACTCATATATGAAACTAAAAGCGCCACTTAGTCCCCGTCTATCGGTTAACATACGTTCGATGTTCGTCGTGACATAGAACTATACGAAGGTTGTTAAATATCGGACGGTATAGCTCGATACTAACAACCGTCGTATAGTCTATGTGACGAGAAGATTCAATCATATGATAACCGATAGATTTGTCCCGTGTGGACAAGTTAGGAATGTATAAAGCAAACACCTTCATTCACTTGTGTTTTCATCCTTTTCGAGATATTTTGTCGGTACCTTTCCGCTGGTTCTCTGTGTACAAAGATAGATTAGATGTTCATTTCAACGTTGTTTCACAGCTTTGAAATGATTATCTATTTTATTACAGTGTACTCGGAGAACAGCGGGGAGGTGCTACTGAAATTTACTCGAAACGGTTGAAAGCACAAGCGAATGGGTGTTCGCTCTATACATTCTTAATGGGATAGAAGCCTTACCCTCGACAGCCGAAACACACACATACAACAAGAATACACAACAAACGCATCATTAGAGAGTGATTCAAGATGTTCAAGTTAAAACCAATATATGGTACTCGATGATAATATGAAACTTTTGTATTCTCATCGATACTCATATATGAAACTAAAAGCGCCACTTAGTCCCCGTCTATCGGTTAACATACGTTCGATAATTTATTCTTTTCAACGACAAACACACACACAAAGCATATACATGGATTTGCTCCTTTGTCAGTAACTATCCCGTTCTTAGATTTCTCAATATAGTTACCATAACCTATAATTTATATGTTATACAGTCTAACGTGGCTCATGAGTACGTCAGAGTTAAGGATTGGATGTATGTGGATTGGCAACAACGTATGCAACCTAAGTTTGTCACAGGAGTTGCTGCTTTTATTGAATTTGCACGCGCATATAATAAGATCATGATAGAGAAGATTCTCTGCCCGTGCGATAGATGTGGCAATAAGTACTGGCAGAAGGTAGAATTGGCAGAGCTTCATATTGTAAAATATGGGTTTACTAGACTTTATACAACTTGGAAATATCACGGGGAAGGAGAAGAACGCAGTAATGCGGCAGAAGAAGAAGGAGAACACCATAATGCAGCAGGAGAAGAAGGAGAAGACGGTATTGCGGCAGAAGATGAAGACGGTAATTTATTTCCATCAGAAGAAATGGAGGATATGGTAAAGGCTGTCCTAGGTGAATCTATTCGTACCGAAGATGACATTCCTTCCGGTCAAGGACCGCGTGCGGATAAATATGAAAATTTCATGAATGATGCTAGAAAACCAATTTATGAGAATGCAAAGTATTCCACCCTCTCATGGTTCGTCCAACTTTTTCAGATTAAGTGCCTAAATGGATGGAGCAACAAGTCATTCACAATGCTTCTTTCGTTCTTGAAAGATTCTATGTCCCCGAGAAATAACGTGCCCGACAGCTGGTACGGAGCCCAGAAGATGATGTCTGATTTGGGTTTAAAGTGTGAGAAAATTCAAGCATGTCCTAAAAATTGCGTGTTGTACCGGAAAGAGAATTCAGATTTGAAAGAGTGTCAAACATGCGGAGAGGCCAGATATAAGCCGAAAGATTCTAATAAGAAGCCTGATATACCTGTCAAGGTAGTACGATACTTTCCCATAACATAGAGGCTACAGAGGCTATTCAGGTGCAAGAAAACAACCGATGGTGATTTGGCATCACCGTGCTCCTCCAAGTGAAGATGGAAAAATGAGCCATCCAAGAGATTCACCGGCATGGAAGGATTTCGATAGGAGGCACGCAATATTCAGTAGCGATCCTCGCAATGTCCGGCTCGGACTGGCTAGTGATGGCTTCTGTCCATTCAACTATATGGCTGGAAGTCACAGCACATGGCCCGTTGTAATGATAATTTATAATCTGTCGCCTTGGTTGGATATGGACCAATCATACTTTATGATGCCTCTTCTTATCGACGAACCAAACTCACCGAGAAACAATATCAACGTCTATCTCCGACCTCTGATCGAGGTGTTAAAATCTTTGTTCATTGATGGTGTAGAGACATACGATGCAAACACAAATACAACCTCCATACTGCGTGCGACTTTAATGTGGACAATTAATGACTTTCCTGCGTATGGAATGCTATCAGGTTGGTCCGTACATGGTCACAAAGCATGTCCTCATTGCCATCAACACACACCATCGAAATTCTTGAATTTTAGCAGGAAGGTTTGTTATTGCGGCCATCGACGTTTCCTGCCTCTAGACCACCCCTATAGGTTAGATACTGTTCACTTTGATGGTCATCAGGAGCTTCTTGGACCTCCAGCCCCATTGTCCGGAGAGGACGTGACTGCTCAATGAGATGGTTACAATAATGCGACCTTCGGGATGGATCCGACGAAACATGTCAAACCACCATTTTGGAATAAGTTAAGCATTTTCTTCGAGCTTCCGTACTTGTCAACAAATTTAGTGCGTCATTGTCTGGACGTATGCATATAGAGAAGGGAGTATCAGAGCACATACTCAACTTGCTTCTTTGTAAAGACGGGAAATCGAAAGACAACCTGAATGCTCGGATCGATCTACAGGAGTGAGGAATAAGAAGTGAATTGCACCCTAGACCGGTAGCGGATAAACCAGGCAAGTTTGTACTTCCCAATGCCGCTTATCATATGTCACAACTGGAGAAGAAAAAATTCCTGCAGGTGTTGCATGATTTGAAAGTTCCCACAGGTTTCTCAGGATCATTCAGTAAGAAAATAAAAATTGTGAAAGGCAAGATCGATGGGCTGAAAAGTCATGATCACCATGTTATCGTGGAGCACCTTCTTCCATTAGCCCTTAGGACTTCTCTTTCCGAATCGATTGGTCTAGTAATCAACGACCTATGTTGTTTTTTCAGAGAGTTGTGTGCTAAAACACTGGAGGTTCTGACGCTGGATAAACTAGAAAATTCTATTGCGTTGATACTTTTCAAGTTTGAGCGTATTTTCCCACTGTCATTCTTCGATATCATAATACACTTGACGGTTCATCTTGCAACTGAGGCTAAGTTAGCCGGACCGGTACAATATCGATGGATGCATCCCGTCAAGAGGTACGTGTAATTTTTCGTTTCGCGCAATTTTTAAAATTATTGTTGTCCTGTATGCCCGTATTTATTTATTCAACATATTTTCTTTAGGTACCTCTACACTCTTAAAAAGTATACACGCAATAAAAATCGACCAGAAGGTTCTATCATGCAAGGTTATCTTCTTGATGAAGCAACCACATTTTGTTCCCGCTATCTGGACGAGAACATTGAGACGAGATTTAACCGGCCTCGAAGAATTCAAGATGGGCCATATGGTAAAGCCGATTATAAGAGGGTAGACACTATGTTTATCAACAAGATATACCGGTTTATCTTGCTTAATTGCGCATGTCTTGAACAAATTAGAGAGTATGTTTTTTTGGATTAATTGTTATATTTGTGTTTGTGTGTGTATGAAATGATATAATATTAATGTCACCATTATTTGTCGAAAACAGAATTCATTTTAACGAGGTACGTGAGGGGCATCCTAATTGGAACGAAGAACGATTGGAAAAATATCATCAGGATAATTTTTGTGATTGGGTCACAGATCATGTAAGTTATTCGAATAACATGTTATTGCTATCAGTTTTAATCTAAACTTATATCGTTATGTATTTGTCGTAAAATTTGTTTTGTTAGATCCACGATCCGAACTTGTCTGCATCATTTGAGAGTGATTCAAGATGTTTAGCTCAATTTCCTAGTATGGAGGTTGCATATTATAAAGAATTCGATGTCCTTGGATACAAATTCGAAGTTAAGGACATAGAAACATCTAGAACCACTCAGAATAGTGGGATTGCGATGGTAGGATCGGACGGTGTGATTTATTATGGGTACTTAAATTGTATACTCGGTATCCACTATCCCGGATGATCAGAATCCTTTTATATATTCCAGTGTACTTGGTACGATACGCGAACCGATACGGATAAGTGGAGAAGCAATCTTGGGACTTGGAAAGATGAATATGGATTGACCAGTGTGAACAAACTTTGATTTTACGGTCAGGAAGATCCGTTTATCTTTCCGAACCAAGCGTTCCAAGTATACTACTCACAGTGTTTGAAGCATCCGAGATGGAGTGTCGTATGCCGTTGGAAACCCAGGGATGTCTACGATGTCCCAGAATTCGAGGACAGCGATGAGGATGAAGAATAGAGAAGGCTTAGAGTGCTCCGACCGTCTGTTTCGAAGGACGGGTTGTCTTCGGCCGATCATGAAGTTACGTGGGTTAGAAATGATATCGATGATGAAATCAAAGTAGATATGTATAATGCACCCACGAAACGAAAAAGGTTATCAGTAATGTTATATTATTACTTCACATTTTACGATCTATACATATATAGTCAATACTTGTAATGATTGTCTAATGCGTCCACGAACCATTTATCTAGATTTGATGACGATGACGGGAGCAGCGAGGGGCGACAGGAGCTCCAGCCGCGGCACCGGCAGAGGCAGAGGCAGAGCGGTTCTGCCGCCTGGAGAGCTGCGTAGGGAGCTTCAGAGGGCCGGTCTTGCACCCAGATCGGAGACCCCTTCGGATGCCTCATTCCGTGTGGACTTTGCCACACCTCCAGGTATATTGCACGCATATCCATTTTGAATGTAATATTATAGATATTCATGCATGTTCATATCCAAATTACTTATATTGTCAATGTTTGATTGTCTAGTTGTTGGTGATGCGTCCACATCAGGGACAGAGGCCACTCCCGCTCCTCCAGGTATGTTTATATATCATATAGTGCATGTATATTGATTTAGAATGCTATATCATAAATATACACACATTCCTTTTGCTCTTACTTAGATAGTAATTTTTTTTATTCTCTAGCTGTAGGTGGTGACACCACCGCACCTGCGGGTATGTTTATATATCCTATAGTGCATGCATATTGATTTAGAATGTTATATTATTGATCTACACATTCTTTTTGCAATTACTTATATAATCTATTTTTAATTGTCTAATTATAGGTGGTGCGTCCACATCTGACGCAGGTGCCACTCCTGCCACTTCCGTACCCTCCGCATCGTCTGTAGGTTAGTATGAATAATTATAAAATATTTATTCATTTTACATATCCTCTATAGAATAAATATGAACTTCATGGAAATTTAGCGTCAATGTTTATTTTCTAGTTGGAGGGGATGCGTCTGCATCCGGGACACCGGCTGTTCCTCACCGGAGGAACTATTGTCCCGCTCGTGCTGCTGCCCGGGCCCAGGCTCGTGCTTTAGTCACCGAAGGTATATATCACACTTCAATTTTCGTTTAACCTTGATTTCTTAATACAACTTTGTCTTAATATTGATTGTCTTGATATTTCTTGCAGACGCAGGGCCTCCCCATCCCGAGAGGGGGACTCAAGGCCCGAATCAGTCCCATAGGCTGAGGCCTGACAGAGCTAGGGGGGAGGCAACATTCCCCCTCTTTTTTACCCCTGATTATCGTTATACCGGTCCTCATGCCGAGAGGTTCAGCCGGTATATGGGAGATGAGAGCCGGCTCGTGAAGAACTATCCACTTCACGTTGAGTGGGGCGACCAGCACCGGCGCTCATTCGCCCTCTTCTTTGATCAGGCTCGGGTATTAATATATATTTTCATTTGATTTATCCAATATATTTATTATTAACACTTGCAATCTAATAACAATGTTTTTTGTATTTTCAGTTGGATTACGATTTTCAGCCTGTACCCGACCCTGATCATCCTGGGAGGGTGCTCGACCTTCATGCTCTGTACAATGGCCTGATGAAGAACATGCAGACCAAGGTCCGATACAACAGGAATGAGCTGAAGGCCGACTGCTACTCCCTGTGGATGGAGACCCCCGAGGCAGAGAGAGCGGCCCTCCTATCTACTCCGGCCTTTGCGAGAGTCGACGTAGAGACATGGCCTCTATTGTGCGAATATTTCGACTCTCAACGCAAATAGGAATGTATTTTAAATGTAATTCATTGTTTAGTATATAATTTATTTTTTGTGTTCCTTAATTAGAAAACTAAATATGATTGTGTTGTGTAGAAACATGCCGCTCAAAATATAGAGAATAGGAAGTCGGCGAAGAGGGGTCGCCCTACTTATACAGGTAGCTTGAGGAATATTACTAGAGCCATGGAGTTATCGGTAAATTACAATAGACCAGCCTTTATGATATAATGCAATATTAAGAGTTATTTTCTAATATATCTAATATTAAGAGTTATTTTCTAATATTGCAGACAGCTCAGACCCTGGCGCAAGGTGGTACACCGAGCGTGCTGTCCGCATATCTTGCTGTCCACGGCACCTCGATAGATCCCGCTACGGGCGAGCTTCGATACCCCGACGTCGCTACCCAGGAGTATTACGTAAGTGTTAATATTTATTCAACCCCTATTTGAAATTTTAGTTTTCGAAGGTTCAAATTTAAATTATATACTTATATTTTACTGGTTAATGTGGGTGTAGGAGCGGGTGGTTGAGCAGGCCGAGGTATCGGGGATCGATTTTACCGGACAGAGCGATCCGATGCTGCTGACCCCAGTCCTGGACGCCGCACACGGAAGGCACCATGGAGGTTAGGAGAGAGGCCGGGGACTGGGCCCTAGCAGGGCCCATATAAGGTTGGACTCCACCCCGGCGGTTACTTCCTCCGTCTCCAGTGAGCGACGTTTCCAGCAGGAAATGGAGAGCTTGAAGGCTACCGTTCAGGAGTTGAAGGAGATGCCGGTATGTATACTACTTAATAGTAAAATATCATGTCATATTATAGATATCAACATATCCAATATTAGTACGTAGCCTGAGCTTATTTGGTTGTAGACTTAGCTTTGATTAATCATACATACATATCTAATTAAAATAAACTACGGTTTTCCAAACTAGATATACAAATGGGGTTTCGAAATAACTAGATAATGATACGAATTCGAATAATACACAGTTCTTACTCGCTTATTACACACGTTAGGTCCAGACGCGACAGGGTACATCGGCCGAGCCTCCGCATGCATCCCCTTCGGCTGCGGCTTCGCAAGCCACTACATCGGCTGCGGTTTCACAGATAGCTCCTATAGCTCCACCGCCCACTCAGACTCCCGCAGCCGCGGCTCCGCAAGCCACTACCTCGACGGCGGCTGCGCAGACCACATCGCCAGCTCCACAGCCCGCTCAGACTCCCGCACGCTCCGCATTGCATGATTTATTGACCGAGGAGCAGGCGCGCCAGATTCTGGCGTTTATCAGAGGTGGAGCTGGACCGAGCTAGGGTAGATTTTTGATTCTTATATTTTAAACATGCATTTATTTATATGATACATATTGTACTACATTTTGGACGATATTGATATTGGTGGTGTTTGCGTGTTTATATTGATATCATATTCTGCTTTTTGGTTTCTTTTGTATATTATGCGTGAGATGTGATTATGAATACTGCGATATATGTTCTGCGTGATGATTAATTTTATATATGATCGATGTATATATTATTGTGCACAGGGCGAGAAAAAAATAGGCAGCCATTTTTTATAAAAAAAACCCTGATAATATGTACCTACGGATTTAACTGTAGGGCCCTTCATTGCCCCTACGGATTAATCCGTAGGGCCCAACTATGTACCTACAGATTTATCCGTAGGGGCAAAATATCAGGATACCTGATATTTTGCCCCTATGATCTCAGTATCAAGGGTTAAGCTTGCCCCTACGGATATATCCGTAGGGGCAAACAAATGCCCCTACACAGGTATCCGTAGGGGCAAAATATCAGGTATCCTGATATTTTGCCACTACGGATATATACCTACGCACTTATCCGTAGAGGCAACGACTTGGCCCTACGGATAAGTCCGTAGGGACATCTAATCTATTTTATAAAATCGTAAATAAAATAAATTTTTTGTCCCTACGACCTAATCCGTAGGGACAACTGGACCTACAGATAAATCCGTAGGGGCACTTTTTAGTCCGTAGGGGCAACTTCAAGGCTTCGACTTGCACCTACGGCGTTTGTACCTACTGGGTATTTTTGTGCCCCTACGGATATATCCGTAGGGGCAGTGGTTTGCTCCTACGGATAAATCCGTAGGGGCAACCCTTATTTGTAGTAGTGTTTTTAGGTTATGAGTTACACTGGACAGACTCACCGAGAACTCCTAGATAGTATTATACCAATCGTCAGATAGAAGTTCTTTGGTGATATGAGTACATAGTAGTCTGTAGACCTGAGATCGTCATAGTATTTTGTATGGTTCCCACTGTGCTTCGATTACTACCCTACCATACCTTTAAAGAACCGTGCAAACAGGTTTTAATTAGGTATAGTCCCAAGCTATATGAAGGCAGCAAGTGATCGGAAGGGATTCGTCTCTTCCGATATAGGGAGTTAATGTCGCGCAGTGCACGATTGACTATAACCATAAGTCCCTGGTCAGGGCAGATGAGATTTACTGATAAGTGTTATCAGTAGTTTTTCGGTTGGCTATGAGTTTGATATCGGCACGACTTATTGAATTATTGCGAGTTTGACGGTTTTCGCCTCCTAGACCCGGTATGAGATACTCTTAGACGAAGAGACTAGACTGTACGGTAACTGTCACTGATAGGATCTGCAGGGTACGGATGCGCTTGCTTGTCAACCTTACTTTCGTACAATACCTAGGTTGCCGTTATGTGCAGCTAATACCGCTGATGTGCTTGTGGGTTAACCCATGAAGGGATTGATCTGAAAATGTTTCAGATCAATTGGATATGATCATAACCTATTGCCAGCGTATTTTCGAGTTTTTAGAGTCCCACACAGAGATTTTCCCAGCTAAGGAGAAACAATGTAAAGTGCGTATGATGATACGTGCATGAGATCGATTAAACTTGTGTATTTGATACTCATTTATTAATTGAATGTTTAGTTATACTTGTCGATCTATTAAAAACCAAATTATTAAATCAAGTGTTGATTTAATAATTTTACACACACACACACACACACACACTAGTATAATGTCTCATTCTTATTACTCTCTTTTCTAGTATTTAGTATTTAATATAAATACTTATGTATTTATGAAATACATAGATATTCTTTATTCTTTTCTCTTTTAAGAGCATGTGATGACCCATGTGATTTGTGGGGGGTGCATACCCACCCCAATCTAGTGGACATGTGGAGGAGAGGGAAGTGAGGGGTATAAGAGTGTAGGGTTCACTCTCATTTGAAAGATGTAGCTCATTTCCTTCTTTTCAATCTCTTTCCTCTATTTTCCTCCAAGCTTTTAAAAAGAAAAGAAAAGAGAGAAATAGATAGAGATCATCATCTACATCTATAGTTCTTAATCCTTAGCATTGATTGGGATCAAGTTACCTCCCTTGAATAGTTCTTATGAAGTTGGAGCATGAATTGGGCCTCCTTCGCAGTGGATCCTCTTCGCAAGTAGATCGGCGAGCAAGCTTCATCTGGAACACTCAGAGTTTAGACGGGGTCTTCCATTATAAGGTGGACACGCTCCAAAGGTTGTATCCCTCTCCTACGGATAAATCCGTAGGGGCAACCCTTATTTGTAGTAGTGTCATTAGGTTATGAGTTACACTGGACAGGGAGTTAATGTCGCGCAGTGCACGATTGACTATAACCATAAGTCCCTGGTCAGGGCAGATGAGATTTACGGATAAGTGTTATCAGTAGTTTTTCGGTTGGCTATGAGTTTGATATCGGCACGACTTATCGAATTATTGTGAGTCTGACGGTTTTCGCCTCCTAGACCCGGTATGCGATACTCTTAGACGAAGAGACTAGACTGTACGGTAACTGTCACTGAGAGGATCTGCAGGGTACGGATGCACTTGCTTGTCAACCTTACTTTCGTACAATACCTAGGTTGCCGTTATGTGCAGCTAATACCGCTGATGTGCTTGTGGGTTAACCCATGAAGGGATTGATCTGAAAATGTTTCAGATCAATTGGATATGATCATAACCTATTGCCAGCGTATTTTCGAGTTTTTAGAGTCCCACACAGAGATTTTCTCAGCTAAGGAGAAACAATGTAAAGTGTGTATGATGATACGTGCATGAGTTCGATTAAACTTGTGTATTTGATACTCATTTATTAATTGAATATTTAGTTATACTTGTCGATCTATTAAAAACCAAATTATTAAATCGAGTGTTGATTTAATAATTTTACACACACACACACACTAGTATAATGTCTCATTCTTATTACTCTCTTTTCTAGTATTTAGTATTTGATATAAATACTTATGTATTTATGAAATACATAGATATTATTTATTCTTTTCTCTTTTAAGAGCATGTGATGACCCATGTGATTTGTAGGGGGTGCATACCCACCCCAATGTATTGGACATGTGGAGGAGAGGGAAGTGAGGGGTATAAGAGTGTAGGGTTCACTCTCATTTGAAAGATGTAGCTCATTTCCTTCTTCTCAATCTCTTTCCTCTATTTTCCTCCAAGCTTTTAAAAAGAAAAGAAAAGAGAGAAATAGATAGACATCATCATCTACATCTATAGTTCTTAATCCTTAGCAATGATTGGGATCAAGTTACCTCCCTTGAATAGTTCTTATGAAGTTGGAGCATGAATTGGGCCTCCTTCGCAGTGGATCATCTTCGCAAGTAGATCGGTGAGCAAGCTTCATCTGGAACACTCAGAGTTTAGACGGGGTCTTCCATTATAAGGTGGACACGCTCCAAAGGTTGTAACCCTCTCCTTTCCTCCTATGTGTTCTCTTTTTGGTTGCTTGTTTAGTCTATGGTTGATTTTTGGGTGTTGGATCCTCCTGTTTGGCAGAAAAACTTTTGTTATGCATTTTTATCACTTCCGCACTATCTACTAGAGAGCACCATAATCCCTTCATCCACTCGACCGGGGAACCACGTGTTTCGTTTGCAGCTCAAATGAAACGCGGGGCTCCTAGTTTATCCGCTATTCTATATTGCTTGTTGTTTACCGCATGCCTGTGATGATTATTACACGTCTGTGATAATATATATATATATATATATATATATATATATATATATATATATATATATATATATTAGACACTTCTATATGTTTTGCATTCATGCTAGCCTTGCCTCTGCCCTGCCGTAAGTTAAGTAAGCTTATGGTGAAGACCCGAGACCCCGTGGCAAATGCGGATGGCATATAAAAGCATGCTATTTTGGTTGTTTCTGGTGTGACTAGGAAGTTAAATGATAGGACTGTATTATATGTTTAGTGCAAAGAAATAAACCCAAAATGATGTTGTGGGAACTAAATTTTCAAAGGAAATTATAGTCATATTCTTTTGCTTTGCATAGAGCTATTCGGTTAGGAATATCCTGCACCTAATTCGATTAGAAAAGAGCCTTGATATCTTCAGAGGGAGTTCACTTTTAAACAAATGTTTATGTTATTATAAACCACTCGGTTTTCTTCAAAACCACTCGTTTTAAAAACGGAGCCTAAACCGCTCCTTTTCAAAATCACTCGGTTCCTTCAATGATATCAAGTTCATTACTTTAAAGGTTTTTCGCCGAAAACCAGCCGTAGCCCTCCGTTATTTTAGATGAGTTTTACTTAGTATTCGTGCTACATTTGTTGATCTTTAGTCAAGGCGTAGTGTACGGTAGCTATGTGATGCTTTTCTGTCGCATGTGATGTGATTGGTTAGGACAGTCATGCGATCGTTTTTTTATCTTTAGTTAAGGGTCGTGCGGGTGGGTTTAATGCAATCAAGATAATTTCAAGTTGAACTTGACTGGGACCCTTTGATTTGTTGATCATTAGTCAAGGTCAGTAGGGTCATAGGGGTAAAAACCATATTGGGCGTTTCAAATATAAGGGAAACTTTCCAAGCATGCGCATACCTTCTAGAGTGTGATGACTTTGGTTGGCTTCCATCAAGGTTATCACACACTAATAGTTAAGTCCTGATTCCCACTGATGAGTAGGTATTACTTCTGGGAGATTTTCACTTCACAACTAGCTAACCCATTAGGTGTCGAGAAAGGTGTCAACGGGGTTATTCCTCTGCAGAAACGAGGTTATTAAATTAGATCAGTGTGAAAGCATAGAGAGCCTCTTTCGGAGTACCAACATTGGCCTGGGTGAACGATTAACAAACTTGCAAGGTGTACATGATCCAGACTAGTTCTCCTTTTAGGGTTTGAAAGAGAATTCGAGAAAACAGTGGGAGCCATCCTGATTAGATAAATTAATAAATCAATCTAATCTTGATAGAGTGCACGTTGAGTGTTTCTCTTCCCTCCCTCTCTCTCTGGCTGCGACCATGACTGACCTTAAATAAACCAAGTTAACCGAACTTTTTTTTACCATCTGGTTTTAGAATGTCATGATTCATGACAAAGTTGCATATATCTCTACTGCTCCTACTTTCCTTTTGCCTTCTCCAGAACACTGCCGTATTACTACAATGATCCATATTGCTTAGAAATGTCATCTTATAGTTACATACGAACTCGAAAAAATTATTTTAGTCAAGAATGGCCACTGATTCTGGAGAATTTGGATTGTATAATTCTGTTGTCTCTCCTCCTTCACATTCTCTCAAGTTGAGAGCTTCTTGTACTAGAAGAGTACACCTGTTAGGCTTGTTGGATAGTTGTCTTCCAAAACTTAGGCTGGTGCTGAAAGG
Organism: Agapanthus africanus; assembly: GCA_030015575.1. Taxonomy (NCBI): domain Eukaryota; kingdom Viridiplantae; phylum Streptophyta; class Magnoliopsida; order Asparagales; family Amaryllidaceae; genus Agapanthus; species Agapanthus africanus. Next base: position 66,719,181 of record JASDDO010000008.1, on the reverse strand, counting down.
TAGGGAAGGAAGAAAATCAACTAGTCTAAGTTAGTGTGCAGAAGATAAGATGTAGAGACATATAAAAAGGGTTGAAGTGAGGGTAAAGGAGATTGCAACTACTGTCATGAGCCTGGACAGTGGAAGAGACGTTACTAGGAATACCCGACCACCCCCTTGAAACATTCTTATGTTTCACTTTTACTGTGTAGTTGTAATTGAAAACGATTTTTCAATTAACTCTGACTCCTGGTATATGAATATCGAATTAGAATCCTATATCTGTAGGACATTACAGATGCTTAGATAGAGTAGGGTATTGGGAGATGGTAATTTGATCCTCAATATCGAAATTCGTAGTAATTAGTGTTATTGGGGAAATCACCTGGTTTTTCCTAACGACAAACTTTTGGTTTTGAATAATCGTTATTATGCATCAATTTTTTAAATGATATATCTGTATCTTTATTTAATAAAGTGAGATATAAATTTTGAAAATATGTTTTGGACATTTATCTTTATCAGTTGAGGATAAGGTAAGGTGTATTGAATAACGGGATAAACGTTCTTAACCAAAATACAGTTTTCAACTTACAACACACGAAATTTGAGTTATTGAACTCTTAGGACATATACATTGTAATGTATGTTTTCCGGTGTCTTTTAGGATGAGGGGATCGATACTCTTACTTCATTTCGTTCTACCTATTAGTTCTCTGGTTTTAGACATGCATTCGTTGAAATGCAAGGTCCAAAGATTTTGAGAATTTCATAGGGTATTAGAATAAAGTAGAGCACCAAATGTTGGAAGTATCAAGATTTTTCGAAGTGATCGAAGATTTGTATACTTATGCTAGGTATTCCATTGTAGTAATATTGATAATTTAATTCTTTTTCATATTACTAATCCGTGGGTGCGCTCCTTGATGAGTAATGTTGTATGGCCTTTTTTCTATTTAAGTGATATGTACTGGAAACAACTCCATGCCAATTGAATATGGTTCTATCTAAATTAGAGCCTTAGATTCTATATGGACATAGAATAGTAGAATATCTTAAGCTTATTAAGATATGGAGTAATTCGGTTCGTGTTGATAGCAGAATTCGGATATACTCAAGGCACGTTTCAGTAATAGCAGGTTGTAGGTTATCTCAACCTTTCGTAAGGGTTTAACTTCTACCATTTTCAAGATCAATAGTTGTATTGTTCTTGACTCGCCACATTTTTATAAAAAAAGGACTTCTTTGCAAAAGAAATTAGTGGGAATATGGTAGAGCTGGAGGTGATTCTATAACCACAAACGGTTATTGAAGATTTAGTTAAACCTAAGGATTTAGTTGGACTCGACAAACTTTAGGCACTCCGCAAAATTAAGTAGGTGACCCCAGCCACCTGAGAGATACTTCGGTTTGCTCGTAGACGGTTGTAGGGTGTTTTTCGTCACCCTATTGAGACGGGAATACGCATCGCTTGTCAGGCGTATACAGATTCCCCCTACTTAGGGTAGGCCGGGATTTATTGATTGCGGGGATCCGAATCTCCGACAACCGAGGACTAAGCTGTCGTTAATTACCTCTCGCTTTTGGAATGAGTGAATTTTCGATTGACGGGTAAAACTAGTCATGCGAACTCAATGTACGGTGTGCGTATATTGTGTTTTGGATGTATGGGGGCTTCACAAAGTTTACGGGGGTCTTCGGTCATATTCGCTTCTTTAAAGACAAAGAAGTCCTCAATAGCATGACCTATCACTCTGTGATAGGGGCAGTATTTGGGGCCGTCGGTCATATTCTCTTCTTGCGGTCTTTTTTATTCTGGCAATTGTAGACCATTTCTTAGGGCGTCCTTGAATATTTTGTGGACTTTGTCCCTTCAGAAGGAATAGTCCCTATCCATCTTTTCTTTCGGAGGCGATTCTCCTCCCCCTCCCAACAATGGCTTCCGACGTTGGTTGACATTGGGCCCGCTTGTTCTTCGCCGATTTCGGTCAGCCGAAGTGTTAAATGATTCAACATCCTCGAAATTTCCGCCTTTGCGATTTTCGTGCTTTCGGTTCCTCCAGGATTAATTGCTATTTTGGGAATTCGAGAAAGATTACCGATTTTAGCGCTCCAATATTTAAACTTTCTTGGTCAGTTCTTGGAACGTCTTGAGACCCACGGTGCATAGAAACATGGCCATCCAATTGTTGAGATTCCCGACAAGGAGGCTGACAGATTGGTACTGCTCTATCGGCGGTTTGCATTTGATGGAGAGATTGCGCTATCGGGTTATAAAATTCATGCTGCTTTCGTTGTTCTTTGGCTTGGTCCTTATGAGGTCGGCAATGGTGATCTTATCGCTGACACTCATGAACCTTTGCCGAAACAGAGATTCCATTTGGACGAAAATAGTAACGGAGCCATCCGATATGCTCGTGTACTAGTCGAAAGCGATATCGGTTAGGGTATTAACGAACTGGAGGAGGAGAAGCGTAACATTGCCCCCAGTATTCCCGCATAAGGCTTTAAAGTGGGAGATGTGCTAATTCGTATTTCCCGTCCCATCAAATCTTCCGAATTTGGGGATGACATAACCACAAGGAAACTCTACAAGATCATACTGAGTAGGATATGGTCTCCCGCTACTGTAAGTCGATGTTGTGCACCCCGTGGGTTCGTGAGGAGGTGGAATTTATAAAAACGATTTTCTTACTTCGCAACACCGACCTAAACTCCAGGATCTTTATGGAAATCTTAACTAGCTATATCTACTTGGAGGTTCTAACTACTATGATAAGTGTTTATGCCTCCTTGACTCTAGTCCTTCGGATCCTCCTCTCGTTGAGCACCTCGAAAATCCGGATCGCGCTTGATCATCGGCCTCCTCTTGTCGAAGATGATCCATCCGAGAGTCTATAATTCAAGCTCCAACCTCTAAACCGAGGTAACTAAGGTACCTAGTTCGCTAAGCTAGGTAGCTTAGAAGATGTAGAGTATCTAATGGAGTATTTAATCTCACTTGACCTTATGGTTCACAACTCATGTGAATGATTAGGGTCTTGAGAAAGAAGGAGAGAGAAAGTGAAACTACAAATGAGATAGGGTAAAGGCAAGTGATGAATGGCTCCTCCACTCATCTCACTCAGGCATGCAATATTTTCCAATTGAAAATATCAACCTTGCTTGAATAGTAAGTCCAAGCCAATAAAATAAACCATGAGCCATGCTTCACTCCATGCCACAAATATCTCTATTTTCCACCTCATTAATCTATTTCTCAAAATAGATAAATCCAAATAATGAGGTGTCCCCTTCTAGAATCATGTCTTGTGAAATTACAAGAATGCCCTCACCGTATTCGTATTCCGAAAAATACGAATACAATGAGATAATAATAATCCAATAATATAATACTAGGATCCAGCTTAAACCAAAGCCCACTAGTATTATCTGTCCGAACATCATCCGTGTAGCCAGTACACGTATATGATCGGAACCCTGCCGTAAAACTATACGGCCTCACATCTTTTCGCCCGAAACAGGGAAAACCTCTGTATGGGACTCTAAAGACTCGACAGTACGCTGGTAGTGGGTTTAGCCATAAGTCCGTCAGCGGTACTAGCTGCACGTAACGACTATCCAGATATCTGTTGTTAGTTATGTATATGCCCTAAAGGCCATTGTTGTACATATGATGTATATTATAGTGGATGCTTCGATATATATAGAGAGGACTTTCTTGCTCGACATGATAGTATGCTATCTGGTTTCACTTTGTCTTAACATGTTGACTTGTATTGGTTTACTGTCTTGCTCTCACATGTTGATAAAGCCCTTAGGATATGTACTCGATTACTGGGACTATGATGTAGATCATACTAGTGGGGCCAAGGTAGTCCAAGAGTACATCCTATAACTGTTCCTAGTCGAAGGTGTATCGAGACAGGGCATCGATACTCCAGTCTAGACTAGCGTATACGCATCTTGACCCATATGATGGGCGATGGATGATCTTATATCCATTGGTGTTTGACATCAAAGATGGTGTACGGGTGCTCAGTGGAGACTGGGTACACTGAACGGACTCGTCGAGAACTCCTAAATGGTATTATACTTATCGTTAGATAGCAGTTCTCTGGTGACACTGGTACAGGTTAGTCTGTAGACCCGAGATCGTCATAGAGTCTTGTGTGATTCCCACTGTGCTTTGATTTCCACCTTACCACGTTCATGAGAACGTGCAAAACGGTGGCTTTTGGGTACAATCCCGAATCACATGGAGGCAATGAGCGATAGGAGGGATTTCGTCTCTCCCGGTATTGGGGGTTGATGTTGCGCTGTGTTCGATTGGCTATAACTGGAAGTCCCAGGCCAGGGATGATATGGAGACCTAATGATAAGTGTCATAAGTAGTTTCTCGACCCGTTATGAGCCTCACATCGACACGACTTATCGGTTACTGGGGTCTGACTTTTACCACCCCTAAACTGGATATGCGACATATCAGACGAAAAGACCAGACTGTACAGTAGTATTACTGATTGGATTCACAGGAGTGTGTGCAGGCTTCCTTGTTGATCTTCTGATCGCTCAATGCCCGGGTGGCTGTTACGTTTAGCTGACCGCTTGCAGCTTATGGGTATTTGATATGATCATCACCTACTGCCGGCGTATTGACGAGTCTTTAGAGTCCTACACTGAGGTTTCCGGGATCAGGAGAAACGGAGTAGGAGCATATATGTGATATGTGCGGGACCTAGATTAATACGATATGTGATACCGTATTCTATTCTCGCGATATGTGATATCGGCCGGGTATATGTGATATAGCCGGGTTATCGGATCAAGTGTTGATTTGATAAAATGATACATTTAATATTAGTCGGTTATATGTAATATAGCCGTGTTATTAAATCAAGTGTTGATTTATTAATTTAATGTATAATTATATATTTGATATTTTAAATTACATTAACTAATATTAGCTCACTTAAGAATTACTTTTTCTCACTTGATAATACATTGATATATATGTGATATATGTTAAATGTATTATTTTCTTTTGTTACAAAATATTATATATGTGATATATGATATTTTAACATGCTAGGTTACAAATGCAACTAGGGTTTATGAGACTTGTACCATGCTAGGGTTAGATTAGGGTTTATGTTTATTATTAAGGAAATTCAAAAATTGTGGAATTAGTCATGGTTGATATTTTGGAAGAAGCTTGTAGGCTTCTTTGACTTTGTCCATCCTTTTTGTCTACCTTAAGATATTTGTTAACCTAACTTTAACCCTAGCTCATGGTTAAGTCTTTACAAGGGTTAAGCATGTCATTCTTAACCCATGGTTACTTTTCTAACCTCATAACAATTATTCATCACACTTCATCTTCTTCCTCCTCCTCACAAAAGATTTCTAGCTTTTAAATATGTGATGAATGATTGTGAGAAAAAGAAAACAAAAGAGAGTAAAATTCCTACTTCATCATCTTTTTCTATACTAGCCATATAGATTAGTGTGCTAGCTTCACTAATCTCTAATTAGTGAAAGTGAAAGCTTGGGGTTTATGATTCTTCAAGGTAGATCATCTTCGATAGTGAAGATTTCAAGCAAGGATGCGTCATTCACTTCATGAAGCCTCTTAAGAGTATGGGAGCTTGATGATCACAGCGAAGGGACCTCAACTAGGAGCTTATGAAGCGAAGGAACGGACTACAAAGGTTGTAATCCCCAATCTCTTAGTTGTAAAGTGTTTGCATTTCGATTCCGTATGATTCTCTAGTTAAAGATCTAGGGTTAGGGTTGTTTAAACATGACAAAATCTAAAATTGTCATAGATAATGCCACCCGAAACCTTGCTGTCGTGATTGACAACCCAACATCTGTCGATAAGAAGGCTGATGAGAAAACTCATCCAAACTCCTACTGAGCCTATCTGTGACAATTTACGTACAGTCCGGTCTGTTCGTCTAAGATACTCGTATATCGGGCCTAGGAGGATGGTAACCGTCAGACCCCTGATAGTGCAATAAGTCGTGCCGGTGTAGGGCCCAATACACCCTGAGAAACTACTGGAGTACCTACCAGTAAATCTCACTTGCCCTGGTCAGGGACTTTGTGTAATGGTTTTCCGAACACAGCGCGATATCAACCCCCAATACCGGGAGAGACGAATCCTATCTAACCACTACTACCTCCCAGTGCTTCGGGACTGTACCCAACCACTACCTGTTTTCACGACTCCTTTGAGCCGTGGTAGAGTATTAATCTAAGTACTGTAGGAACACACTCGAGACAAATAGTGATGTCAAGTCAACGGACTAACCAACACTCATGCCACCGGGGAACTGCTACCTGACAATAGGTATGATACCAACCAGCAGTTCCCAACGAGTCCGTCCAGTGTAACTCATAACCCAATGAGCACCTGTATACTATCTCCGGTACGACATACCAATGGTTGTAGGACAGACCATCTCTCATGCTGGGATGAGAAGCGTATACACTAGTCTACTATGGAGTATCGATACCCCGTCTCGATAATCCTATGACTAGGGTCTATTATAAGGATGTGATTATAGACTACCCAGCCCCCACTAGTGTGACTGCCATCACAACACTGGTAGTCAAGCAAAGATCCTAAGTGCTCTATCAATATATATTAGCGATATGCTAAAAGAAACATATACACATATTGAGGTAGAATCAAACTAAGTAGCACACAACCATTTTGAGCATGACTGTTATTATATCTGTGAATATCCCAAGCTTCCAAAATGTAATATACAATCCAGTACTATATAATAATGGCCTTTAGGGTATATATCACTAACAATCTCCTACTTGCACTAAGGACATGTATTGGCATATCATAGACCTATCATCTTGAGTAGCCTCTCGAACTGTGTCTGAGGGATGACCTTTGTGGGTGGATCTGCAGTGTTGTTCTCTATCTCTACTCTCCGCACCTCGATCTCCCGGCGATCAACGATCTCCCTGATCAGGTGGTACCGCCTCAAGATATGTCTGGACTTCTGATGGGACATTGGTTCTTTCTCTAGAGCTATAGCCTCGTTGTTGTCACAATACATATGTATTAGATCAACAATAGACGGAACCACCTGAAGTTCTGTAATGAACTTCTTCATCCAGGCTGCTTCTTTTGCGGCGTCATATGCAGCGATATACTCTGTTTCCATCGTCGAGTCAGCAACGGTGTCCTTCTTGGAGCTTTACCAACAGACCTCCCCTCCATTAAGGGTAAAGACATAACCCGACATGGACCTGGAGTCATCCTTGTCAGTCTGGAAGCTGGAGTCGGCGAAGGCCTCGATCTGGAGTTCTTCACTGCCGTACACCAAGAACGTCTCCTTAGTCCTTCTTAGGTACTTGAGAATGTTCTTAACTACTGTCCGGTGCTTCTCCCCTGGGTTTGACTGATACCTGCTTACAACGCTCAGTGTATAAGCTACATCTGGTCTGGTACACAATATCGCATACATTATAGAGCCTACCGTAGAAGCGTAGGCTATAATAGTCATGGATCCCTTTCCAAATCAGTCTTGGGAGACATCTCTTTGGAGAGGGTGATTCCGTGATAAGTCGGTAGATTACCGTGCTTTGAATCTTCCATACTAAATCTTTTCAGTATGGTGTCGATGTACCTTGACTGTGAAAGTCCCAATATCCTTTTAGATCTGGATCCTCAGAATGTAGGAGGCATCACCCAGGTCCTTCATGGAGAACCTTTGTGACAAGAATCCTTTGTCTGATTGTAGCATAGGAATGCCATTTCCTATTAGGAGAATGTCATCCATGTACAAGACGAGGAATACCATAGTTCTCGCTACAATTTTACTATAAATGCATGGTTCATATGGATTTTTGATAAAGTTGAATTCCTTGACCGTCTCTTCAAAACAGATGTTCCAACTTGGCGATGCCTGCTTTAATCCATAAATGGATTTAAGCAACTTGCACACTCTTCCGCTGCTCTCACTCTCTATGAAACCCTCCGGCTGAGCCATATAAATACACTCTTCCAAATTTCTTTCAGAAAAGCGGTCTTTACGTCCATCTGTCAAATTTTATAATCATAGAAGGCAGCAATGGCAAGAAGGATCCGAATGGATTTGAGCTTAACCACTGAAGAAAAGGTTTCATCATAGTCCAAACCAGGTCTTTGATGAAAACCTTTTGCAACAAGTCTAGCCTTATAGGTTTCAACCTGTCCATCTACACCAATCTTCTTTCTGAAGATCCATTTTCAGCCTACGGGTTTTACCCATTCTGGAGCAAAGTCCAAAGTTCATACTTTGTTGGTGTACATGGACTCCATTTTGGTCCGCATTGCATCCAGTCATTTTACCGAGTCTCTGCTCCTGATGGCTTGCTGGAAACTAGTTGGCTCATCATCATCAATGTTGCAATCCTCTCTATCCCCATCTATAAGAAAACCATAGTATCTCTCGGGCGGATGAGACTACCTACTAGTCCTGCAGAGTAGCGCGGGGATGTCCAGTTCTTTCGAAACTTCTGGTTCCACCATGCTTTCAGTAATAGTCTGTGTTTCTGGAATTTCTTCCAGCTCTATTGCGCTCCCACTTATTTCTTTTTCAAGAAATTGAGTTTCCAAAAAATGGGCATGCTGAGAAACAAAGACCTTTTGTTCCTCTGCATAATAGAAAAGATACCTCCTGGAGTTCTTAGGGTATCCCACAAACTTACACAGTATTGAGTGTGCCTCGAGCTTGTCCGCATGCTGCTTTTTTACAAAAGCTGGACATCCCCATATCTTTAGATACTTAAGATAGGGTTTCTTCCCACTCCACATTTGATATGGTTTGGTAGGCACTGACTTAGTAGGAACGTTGTTCAAAAGATATGCAGCTGATTCTAGTGCATAATCCCAGAAGGATCGCGGTAACTCAGCGTTACTCATCATGGAACGTACCATATCCAATAAGGTTCGGTTTCGCCTTTCCAATATACTGTTGTGTTGAGGTGTATTTGGAGGAGTAAGCTGAGAGAGAATTCCATTCTCTTTTAAGTAATCCAGGAACTCGACACTTAAGTATTCACCACCTCGATCAGATCTAAGTGTCTTGATACTTTTTCCGGTTTGTTTTTCCACTTCATTCTTGTATTCCCGGAATTTCTCAAAGGCCTCGGATTTATATTTCATCAAGAATACATGTCCATACCTTGAGAAATCATCCGTAAAAATAATGAACTAGGAATAACCAATGCTTGCATGTGTAGACATTGGATCACACACGTCGCTGTGTATGAGTCCTAAGAGCTCGGTGGCTCTTACTCTGTGTCCAGGGAATGGAGTCTTTGTCATCTTTACTTTGAGACATGATTGACAAGTTGCATAAGACTGATATTCAAACGGATCCAAATATCCCTCTTTATGTAACTTCATCAACCGAGTTTCATTAATGTGACCCATGTTGGGATTTCCTAATACCCTGACCATCTACCATGGCCGTTGCGGAATAAAAATTGTAAGGGTTTGAAAATTGGCGCTAGAAAAAACCCAACTAAGAATCTGCCATAAACCTAAATTAGCTAACATGAGGAGATCTTTAACTACTATGATAGAAGTTTCTTACCAAAAGGTTCGTGTCCTTCGGTCTTCTATCATCTTCGTTTGCTCCTAGAGATCTCCTTGTTCGAGCTTGTTCGTCTTTCCTTGCTCCTTGAGTTCTCCTGGATCGAGCTTGATCGTCGGTCTCCCTCTGTCGAAGATGATCCACCCAAGGGATGTGGTCCATGGCTCTAGCTCCACACTAAGAGTCTAGTGGAGCAACTAGAGACTTTAGATTGCTAATCTAAAGTGTCTAGGATATAGTGTAATGTATCTATCTCACCTCCTTTCTTGATTCTCAACACATGAGATTGTAGAGAGGAGGTTTAAGATGAAGGTAGAGGAGCTCAAGAAAAGAAATGAGGAAAGTGAAGAAAATGGTGAGAATGAATGATTAACCATGAGAGAGAAAAACCAACCATAGTTTTGTAAAATTATATTTCCAATATAAAAAATCCAACCATGCTTGAATAGTTTGCACAAATGAATTGAAAATCCATTTGTCAAAACTATTGAAGCATGGTTCTCACCATACTCCCCCTACCAATTTTACACCTCATTTTCCATTTAAAGATAAATGGATAAAACTAAAATGAGGTGTCTACCTTCTACAATGTTTTCCGTATAAATACGGATTACACTCTACTGTATATACATACATGTGTTCGTATCAAAATACGAATACCCAAAAATATAGAATAACACAAAGAACATAATAGTAAAATATACATATCGAAATACATATATGTAAATTACTAAATCAATACCTGATTTAATAATCCGGCTCAATCCCGAGCCAGCTAGTATTATCAACCGTCCGATCGAAAGTCCGGGTAACTAATACAATCAATCAATCGGACACGTATCCAATACGGCCACTACATCATTTCGCCTGAACAAGAAAAACCCTCTGTGTAGGACTCTAAAGACTCGACAGTACGCCGGCAGTGAGTTACTGGATAAATCCATAACCGCAAGCACGTCAGCGGCATTAGCTGTACGTAACGACTACCCGGGTACCTGTTGAAAAGGAAGGTCGACGAGCAAACTTATCCGGATCCCTACTGAGCCTATCTGTGACAATCTCCGTACAGTCCGGTCTCTTCGTCTGTGAGTATCGCATACCGGGTCTATGGGGTGGTAAACGTCATACCCTAATAATCCGATATTTCATGCTGATGCGGCTCAGGACCCTTCCCCTCCGAAAGACGGCGCACAAGACTGCGAAGTCTTGGCACTGAGATTTAGGGCAGATGCTATTTTGGTTTTATCCGTCCACCTCTCCGAAGGTGCCAAGTTGATTTATGGCACCATGTATCGGAGGTTTAGACGGATGCGACCGATGTAGCAGACTTCGTCAGATTCCTCCTCGCTTGAGGGGTTTTTGATTGTGGGGACGCTCTTCCCTGTAGGCACAAGCCCCTGCAGTTAATTACGCTACCGAATCGCGGTAACGACTTTCTCCTTCTCCAGAATTTCACTTCGTGTCGTGTGTATTTGTTTTGTTTGTGGTTGCCCGTGGATTGTATACGGAGACTAATTTATGTCGTCTCCCGTAGGACGTGGATTAGTCCAAATCCGTATTTTCTTAGATTTGGGTTTTGGGGTTTTGGTTTGAGGATACGTTAGCCGTATTTGAGGCTAAGATCAACTCAAACGTTCGTTAAGGATACGTTAGTCCTGTTTGAGACTAAGATCAACTTAACGTGGTGATCCATTTAATATATGGCCATCGGGACTCGTCACCTCTCTAACGTCGTTGAAGGATTACAACGACAGGTGTCAGAGGAGTTCAGAGAAGTACCCTTGAACCAAAGTTGATTGGGGGTCTTATAGTACAATTTGGGACTAAAGTCTGTTTGAATGTTTAAGGATACGTTAGCCATATTTGAGACTAAGATCAACTTAAACGGGACCGTTTAGATCCGACAAAAGAGCATTTGGAGGCTCTATTATTCCAGTTTAGAGACGTAGTGGTCCATCGCCAGTTTAGGGACATAGTGGTCCATTGGTAGTTTAAGGACATTGCGGTCCATGTTCCAGTTTAGGGACGTGGTGGTCCATATTCCAGTTTAGGGACGTGGTGGTCCATATTCCAGTTTAGGGACGTGGTGGTCCATAGGTAGTTTAAGGACGCTTAAGTCCGTGGGTTTAAGGACCCCACAGTCCGTATTTTAGTTTACGGACGCATAAGTCCGTGAGTTTAAGGACCCCACAGTCCGTGTTGATGTGTGGTCGTCGGGACCCGTCACCTCTCTGACGTCGTTGAAGGATTACAACGATAGGAGTCAAAGGAGTTCGGAGATGTACCCTCGTGTTGGAGATAGTGCCCTCAGAGTCAATTATTGGATCACAGGCACGCGATTGCAATGATTGAGGGAGGACCTATCCCGGTAGGACAGTCTTACTCGAGATGATAGTATGCTATCTGGTTTATCTTTATCATCGTGTACTGCTTTAGGTGACCTGACAGGTCGCTATTACACGTTGGTAGAGCCCCTAGGATTCTTGCTTGACCACCAGCAGTATGAGGGCGATCATATAAGTGAGAGCTGGCAGTCTATAAGCACATCCTTAAAAGGTCCCTAGTCGTGGGAGTTTCGAGACAGGGCATCGATACTCCAGAGTAGACTAGTGTATACAGTCGAGACCCCGACGAGGGGCGGTGGCCGGTCTCACAAGCCATTGGTGTCAGTAGGATCACCTAAGATGTATACCGGTGCTCATTGGGTTATGAGTACACCGGACAGGACTCGCCGGGAACATGCTAGTTGGTCTTATACCAGACGTCAGATAGCAGTTCCCTGGTGACATGTGTACAGGTTAGTTCATCGACCTGGGGATCGTCATTTGTCTCGTGTGAGTTCCCACTGTACTTTGATTACTACCCTACCACGCTCAAAGGAGACGTGCAAACAGGTTTTAGTAGGGTACAGTCCCGAGCCACATGGAGGCAGTGAGCGGATCTTCAGGGGTTCGTCTCTCCCGGTATTGGGGGTGAGGTCGCGCTGTGTCTAGGAGAGCCATTACACGAAGCCCTCGGCCGAGGCAGGAGATTTACTGGTAGGTATTCCAGTAGTATTTCAGGGTGTTCTGGGCTACACTCTGACACGACTTGTACCGCTTTTGGGGGTCTGACTTTACCAACCCCCTAGGCCCGCCATGCGATACTCATAGACGAACGGACCGGACTGTACGAATATTGTCACTGACAGGCTCAGTAGGGTGTCAGGATGAGTTCGCTCATCGATGTCCCTTTTGGTCAATAGCTGGTGGCCCGTCACGTATTGGCTTATACCTTTGACGTGCTAGTGGTTAAATCCACAGCCATAGTATTGACGAGTCTTTAGAGTCCACTACACATTCAGTTACTCAAGCTTTCGGGCGAAAAGCTGTAGAGGCCGTATGGAGATATGGCTCGGTCCGATCAGATACGTGCGGTATTGCACGGATCAGGATCGGACGGTTTGTACTAGAGGCCGTATAGGTATATGGCAGGGTTCGATCAGATACGTGCGGTATTGCACGGATCAGGATCGGACGGATAATAATAGCCGGCTTTGGTTTAAACCGGATCCTAGTATAGTACAGTGTAGATTTTGCCTCATTGCATTTGTATTTCGGTCGGAATACAAATGCGGGTGTGTATGCACAGTATTGGGGTTTTCCTGTGATTTATTACGGGACCAGTTTTCTGGAGTTGCCAGTTTGCTTTCCGTTTCGTCCAATTTCCTTTGTATCGTTCATTGGCCGAAGTTTGGTGGAGGAGAGCTTATTTGCATTGTTGCAAATAGGCATTTGTGGAGGGTGTTCTTTGCATATATTTGTATCATGATGGTTGCATGATGGAGCCCCATCCCTTGACCTTTCTTTGTGTCATGATGGCTTGACCATTTGGAGTCATCATGCTTGAGATGATGGTTGTGGTGGAGTGTTGGTCTTTGATTGTCATCATGCTTGTTGATGATGAAGTGTGATGATTGTTGTTTGAGTGTTGGACTTTCCTAGTGATCATTCCTTTGCATGATAGCCTTCTCTCTCTCTCCTTTTTGGATTATTGGATGGCTCTCTTTTTCTTTTGCTTCACTCTCCACTCTCTCACTCTCTTGCAATTGCATTGGCCGGCCATGATAGGGGAGGGGTTGTCCAACATTTTTAGTGTGGGTTTTTGGTTCATTTCATGTTGCAAAATCCCACAAGATCAATCTCCAAAACTCCAAGTATCATTCCTCCACCAAAGGCAACCCCATTACCCCAAATGAGACATGAGTTCCGCACTACACATTCTACAGCAAATCTTGGGCACGTCGACTTGCCAGCTTCGTGCCCGAGTTGCCTCGGTATTGAGGTGGGAGCCCGTAAAAGATGCAGACGATGTGGTGCCCTTCCGGCGAGGAGGCGACGACCGGAGTTTCCGCGGGAGATCGGGACGACGACGAGAAGACCGGAGGACTCGGATCAGTCGGTATATCTCTATTCCCATGTTGTAGTTAGCTAGGACTAGTTAATGGTTCGATCCGGGTTATAGTGCGCGGTGGTGCCGGTTTGCTAAGTTCGCAAAATTTAATGTTTATCACCGCTTCCGCATTCCGGCGTCGGATTGACGGCCGGGACGCCGCCGTGCACTTACAGTGGTATCAGAGACTCGCCATTAACTTAGTCTAGCTTTGTCTAATGTGTTTTACAATTCCGATCGAACAAAAATCCCAAAACCGCATTTTCACCGCATCAGTTTTCTGTTGAAATTTTTTGGAGTCTGAAAAATTTTCAGGTTGTAAAAAACTAATGTACTAGAAGAAATAAGAGTTCTGTGAAAATTCGATGCACTAACTCCACTACAGGAGCGCGGAACCGCGGCCAAACACCCCTTTGGGCCGCGGTTCCGCCGCACTATTTTGGGGTCGCTGCATCAAATTTCTGCAGTATCTTTTTGGGCAGAAAATTGGGGTTTTGGAATAACAACATTGGGCCCATAATTTCTTGATCTGCTACAGTAATGCTTGGGGGCCCACTTGTTAAAATTTGATCGATCGGAAAATTTTAAATACATTAGTTCACAGTATTTACATTATATCTGCGACCGTGAATGTCACTTGATCGGTAAATCCAATCTAACTGCTATAGTCCGGTTAGACGGATTTGCGAACGTGACTTTCACGTTGATGTTCTGTGTTATGCTGTGATGTTGCGGATCGGTCGTGGGGGATAGCCTGGATGCAATGCTAGTACAGTTCTGTTGTATTATGTACATTTGATATTGCGGGGCGAGCGTCCGACATGTGGACTGCCGTCACTGCCTGTTTGTATTATTATTTTGGGGCACGACCAGGTTGCGGTCGATGTACCCGGTGTATGTATATTTTACATTCTGTACTAGGATTACCCCGCGGAGGGGTGCACGGATAGCCGGGTTCTAGAGGGCAACGGGCCCGCATCTCATGGCATTGAGACGGAGGGGGCTTCACTCTAGGATTGGCAGGCTATTCGCCGCACTCGTAGGGGGTACAGGTTGACCCAGGAGGGGTGCCCAAGTTACCGGATTCCGTGAAGTGCTGGGTGGTCCATTCATGTTGCTGAAGGGGGCTGCCTCGCTTCAGGTTTTGGCGGGTAACTTGCCGTGCCCGTAGGGGTCTAGTATTTCATTGCACAGGCTATCCACACGACCAGGGGAACGTCGGGTTTCAGTAGTGGCTCTGTGAAACCCGGGGATCCCAGATATCTGTATTGTTCTGTGATGCTGTACATTTCTGTGATGTTGCATTTTTATCACGCCTTGAGCGAAATATAATATATTGGTATATATATTAGTAGATGTTGTATATGTTTTGCATCCGCGCTAGTCCAGTCCCCGCTCTGTCGTTAGTTAGCTAACCTAACGGGTAATGACGGGACCCAGTGGTGAATGCGGATGGCATATCCGTACATCAGTATATTTTCGTTCTTTGTGGTGTGATCAATTGATGGGACTGCATTGATTCGGATCAATGCAAGTTAAAAACAAACCTAATCTGATGTTGTTGGAACACTTTTCAAAAAGCTGTTATTACAAGGACGTTCACTTTTGTTTTGCACAGTGATATTCGGTTATGAATATCCAGCACCTCAGTCGACGAGGCAAGGGCCGAGATCCCTTCACCGGGAGTGACCCCTTGGACAAAAGTTTGCATCAGGGCATTAACTTCACTATAGCCGATTACTTTTGCTTTGCACCGTGGTATTCAGTTGGAATATCTTGCACCTCATTCTTCGGGGAAAGAGCCGAGATCCCTTCACCGGGAGTGACCTCTTTAGCAATGGTTTTCGTCACTATATTTTCAAAAAGCTATCCAGTTCCTTCAACGATATCAAGTTCTTTCGTTAAAGGTTTTCGTCAGAAACCATTCGTAGCCCTCCGTCGTTTCAGACGGGTAGCACGTAGTATTCATGCTATGTTTGTTGGCCTTCGTCAAGGCATAGTGTATGGTAGCTGCTTGTTGCCTTTCTGCAGCATAGATAGATGCGTTGGTTTGGGACAGTCGTATAGCCTTGTTGGCCTTCGTCAAGGGCTTGTGCCGGTAGGTTCAAATCAACCTGGAGAATGACGGGTAGAACTTGACATGTGACTTATGATATGTTGGCCTTCGTCAAGGTCATAAGAGCATGGGGCAAAAATCCACATCGGGAGTTTCAAAAGAACTGAAACTTGCCAGATATGCGCATACCTTCTGGAGTGTGACACCGTGAGCGGATTCCGTCACGTTATCATGTGATGATAGTTGGATCCCGATTCCCACTGATGAGTTGGTTTACTCCTCGGGTGATCCCGACTAATTCTTCTTACAGGTTTGGAGGAGAATTTGACGATACAGTGGGAGGTTTCTAGATTAGACAAATTGGTAACCATTCTGATCTAGGTTAGAGTGCACGCTGAGTGTTTCTTTTCTCTCTCTCTTTGGCAGCGACCATTGACCCGACCCTAAGACTATGACTCAGTGACCAAGTTAACCGAACCTTCTTTAACACTGGCTTTTGGATTGTCAGAGTTGCAAACCTCATTGCCACTCCTACTTTTACCCTTTTCTCCAGGACACCCCGTATTACTATAAACGTCCACTTCCATTGGACAAAACCATCCAATGGTTAGATACGAACTCGAAAGAATTTATTCGAGGATGGTTTCCGGTTCTGGAGAAAACGGATAGGACTATTCAGTTGTCTTTTCCTTTTACCTTCTCTAAGGTTGCGAGTACTCCTTGGTTTAGGAGATAGTACACCTATTGCGCAAATTGGATAGTCTTCTTCCAAACCTTAGGCTAGTGCCGAAAGGTGGGGAATGAAGAAAACCAATTAGCGTAAAAATGGTGTGCAGAAGGTATTAAGTTAAAACAAAGCAAGGGATTAGTAAGAGGGCAAAGTAAACTGCGACTGATATTCACAACCAAACCAAGTATTTCTTCGCCAATCCTAAATCACCTTTGTATTTCTCCAGGACACTCCGTATTACTACGAAGATCCACAGTTTATTGGATACTCTATCGTATGGTTATATACGAACTCGAAAGGAACTTGTTCCAGTTCGGGGATGGATTCTGGTTCAGGAGAAATAGGAATAAGGTTTATTCGGTTGTCTTTTATCTTCACCTTCTCTCGCATTGCGAGTGCTCCTAGGATTAGGACAGTACACCCATTATGCTTCTTGGATAGTCTTCTTCCAAACCATAGGCTGGTGCCGAACGGTAGGGAAGGAAGAAAACCATTTGGCCTAAAGGGGTGTACAGAAGGTAATGATTAAAGACATAGAAAGGGATTTGGAGAGGTGGCAAAGAATTATACAGTTACAGTTGTGAATCTGGATAATGGAAGAGACATTACTAGGAATACCAGGAAACCCCAACGAAACATTTCAATGTTTCAGTTTCACTGTGTACTGTTAAAAGGAAAACTGATTTCCCGATTAGACACTTGCTCCAGGGTATGTATTTACCAGATATGATTCTCACATCTGTATGGTTTTACAGATGATGAGTGGGAGTAAGCTATTGGGAATTGGGTGACCATCCTCATTATATCGGGATTCGTTGTAATCGGTGATATTTGAGGAAGTCACCTGGGATGTTTGCCAGTCGGCAAGTATTTGGTTTTGAATATCCGCTGTTATGCACCAATTTCAAATCGATACATCTGTACGTCTATTTTTATAGAGTGAGATATATCTTTTTGAAATTATGTCTATGGCATTTACCTATATCAGTGGATGGTTAGGTAAGGAGCATTAAACATCGGTGTAATTCTTCTTAACCATAAGTACAGTTTTCAACCTACGACACACAGTGAATGAGTTATCAGACTCAAGGGACTTATACAGAGTATTGTATGTTTTCCAGGGTCCATAAGGACAGAGGGGTTGGTCCTCGTACTATATTCGGTTTACTTATGACTTCTCTAGTTTTTAGACAAGTGTTTCGTGGAAACACAGGGTCTGAATTTTGAGAAGTTATAGGTATTTGAATAAAGTAGAGAACTAGATGTTGCAAGTATCGGGATTCTTCAAAGTGATCAAAGATGTAGATACTTGTGTATGGTATTCAGTTGATAGTAGTGGTTAAGAGAACTTGCTTCTCTTTCAGGTTACTCATAATTGGAAGCATTCCTAAGTTGTGTAACGCTGATCGGCCTCCTTCCATTTAGTTGACATGCACTGGAGACAGCTGCATGATTTGAATCTGGTTCAATTAAATCAATGCCTCTGGTTCTATATTGGATATAGAACAGTTCATATCTTAACGATGTTAAGGTGCGGGGAGTTGTCCGGTTTATGCTTAAAACCAGACTCTGGATAGCTCAAGGCACGTTTCTGTAATGGCTGTTTGTGGGTTGACCCAGGCTATGACGAGGGTTGACTTTCTACCATCTGGAAGATCAATAGTGATATTGTTCTAGACTCGCCACAGTTTTAATAAAAATGTATTTTTTCAGAAAACAGTAGTGGGAGTATGGTAGAACTGGAAGTAATTCCAGAACCGCAAACGATTACTGAAGATTTGATAAGGAACTTAAAGATTCAACCTGGTTTGACATTCCATTGGCCACTCCGCAGATAAGGTGGGTAACCTCAGGCACCCGAGAGGTACTCCGGTAGCCTCAAGGACGGTGACAGGGAGGTGATCGCACGCTTTAACGTGTCGGATGTTCAAAGAATTAAAGTATAACCGCGATCAGGATGGTGTCGCTTTGCAGCTAGCCGGTTGAGCACGGGTCGGTCCACAGGGAGATGGTGGTATTTTACCTTCTTGTCTTAGACGAGTCAATAAAGAATGAGTATGAGTTTGATTCTAACCTATGTGTTTATTTGCAAGTATAAAGTTGTTAAGAAAAGATACGAGATTATAAGCTAAAGAAATCCGTACTCGAAACCTTTGAGCCGAGTCTTGACCAATTGAAGCTAGAGCAATCGGCAACAACGTGGATTAGGGGATTTAAGCGCGGTATTCGTGGAATACGGCTTATTTACCCTTGTCCTTCCGTTCTTGTCTCTTGCTTTCGCCTCCGGCCAAACCGAACGCAACCGGTCGCGGTTAGGAATCACCGTTACCTTGTCAGGGTAGGGTGCCTAACAGAGCGCTTGCGTATGGTTTGGGCGGAGTTCAATGGAAAATAACGGGAAAAGGAAATGAGAAGGAAAATATTAACTTACAATACCGTATTGATTCTTAACAACGACAATAATTACAATATTCACAAAATGAACAAAAGAGAGCAAAAGAAAAGAACAAAGAAAAGAAAAGATTACAAGTAATTAAAGTGCAAGGAATTTAAGTACATGAAAGTAAAGAAAGATAATAATAAGCAAGAAATAAAAAGCGATAAAAAGAACAAGAAACTAGGACTCAAGACAAGCATGTGATCAATAGCCAACCCTTAAACTTGCAAGCTCAATCAAGAGGTTGCAAGATCAAGGGAAGGGTAGAGAACGCATGTAAAATGAAGTGCTAATTCCATGAAAGAAAATACGACCCTTGAGATCGATAACTAACCCTTAACCATTCAAGTTCAATAAAGAGGTTGAATGATCAAGAGAAAGTAAGAATCTCAAGGGGAAGAAGAAACAAAAGAGAATGATACAAAAAAGCCCTCATCTTCATTGATCTCCACTCACAAAGCTCTCACTACAATTTTCATGGAAAAAGAATGAAGAAGAAGAAGAAAAACTATACAAAAGATTACAAAAGAGGAACAAAAGAATGACCCTTGGTTGAGCTCAGTTCTGCTGTATTTATAGGCAGGGAGTTGAAGATCTAGGGCAACAAACTGGACCCATGTGAAAAGACCATCCTACCCCCCAAAGCCCATGCCCTGAAGCGCCTGTACGGCCGCGGATCCGCCGCCAATACCCCCTATTGGCTGTGGATCCGCGCCCCTACAGTAGGGTTAGGGTGTGGGCAACTTGGTACTTCCCTGGTCTGCTGTCCCCTGTTGTCAGGTACATGTATTTTCTGATAATATTTCCAGAGTATCTTCAGAATTCTTAGTCCAAGATTGCTATCTTTTCTTCACTTTTGACCTCTATCTCTCTCGAGCTCCGCGCACCCATTGATTCTTGTGCTGCCCCCCTCGTGCTCTGTGCTTGTCCCAGACACGAATGACCACTGTCATATGACTTGTCTCAGGAACTGGTACTCGGCACTGGACGGATATGGATGACCGGAACCCGGCTTTTATCTGCTGTGACAGATGTTCTGTATTTGGTGTAACTGTGGAGATTTTGTCTTGATTTGCAATATTTGGACTGGAAATCTGTACTCTGTAAATATGTAACAAACACGGATTAAAAGCACCTACCTATAAACACTCGAGCGTAAGAATGGGCGGTACAAAATGCAGTATTCTTTTATGAACAAATACCCCCAAACTTAACTTTTGCTCGTCCCGAGCAAAACCAATTATTCACAAAAAATAAAATCCTAACCGCACTTTCGCAGGGAACGTGATTGCACTGAGCGCGTGCAACAAGCCGTTAAACCTCTAGGTGTCCCTAGTAGGAGGAGTGTTGTCTCCTGAGGGTTTTCAGCGGATTACACCCACAAAATCCCGTCAAATAGTGTCATAAGTTAACGTCGATTCTACTCCTACAGTTTAGTATTTACGTTAGAAATTCTATCATCCTAAGTTAGAAATATCCAACCCTTATTCTTCACACCTCCTATCTATTTAACCTTAGATCATATACGTTCCAAAAAAAGTTTAAAAAGATGTTGGTTCCCCTGAGTTTTCCTTCTAAAGTGCGGCCTCAAATCAGGGATTTTTATCAACTTTACAGAAAACACAAGTCTTATTCTTTATTTCTATCTTTTATTCAAACATCGATTGTATACCCCTACGTGTGTGTAAATTTGCACCCCTACACTTAAGAATTCAATTCAAGCTATAATACCCTTGCCCTAATACCTAATACTACTTCTTTTCATTAAGGATGGACGGATTTGCTCACACATCTTTCATGCGATTATTAATGCTTCTTGAGGCACTAACGACCGATTACTGAATGTGTGAACATTAAAGCGTAAATAGCAGTTTCCAGGTCTTGACTTTATTCTATTTTTTTCTTTTTCTTTTTCTTTTTCTTTTTCAAGACCGGATATATTTTTCACATGCTCTTTTGGTATTTAGCTTTAAATACCGTTTTTTCTTTCATACTAGGCTTTCAGGCAAGAGTATTTCTAGGTATCCTCTACCATCCCAAGTTTTAAGGTGCGTGTAAGTGCAGTTTGTAGGGTATATACTTTCTAAATTTGAACTCAAGAAAAGAAACTATTTTTCAGACTTATCCTCCAGTAAAGCTTCCATACTTTCCCTTCATCTTGACTTAACTCAAGAACTGAACTCAAGATTACCTATTTCTCAAAAAAAACTGTAAGGATGTATACTTACCAAATTTAAACAGAATGAGGGTTATTCTTAGGGTTTTCAATTCCTAAGCCTAGAATTTAGTTATTTCTATCATATCAACTAATCTTTCGGAATAAAGATCTAAGTCACCCTATTAGCTAACTTGACGACAAAGTTTTTATATTTTTGGAAAATTTTCAATTTTTGTGGGTTTTTAATAGGGTATGCAAATGCAAAATATACAAATGAATGCGAAGGAAGAAAGCTTACCGAGCACACCCCCAAACTTAAACTTGACAGTGCCCTCACTGTCAGGCTATACCAAGAGGGTCAAAATTGTCGGCGCTCCTCCTAAAAACAAATTATATACAAAAAGGAAAACAAAAAAAATATATACAAAAAAGGTGTCCCCCCCAAACTTAAGTAAAACAGTGTTTCCACTGTTAAGCGTTGAAATTCAGGATTAGGGGGGAAAGAGAACAGTATCAGGCTATACAAGGCCTTACACAGGCCAAAAGTTAGTACCAACCATTCAAAGATTTTATCTCGATAAAGCAGTGGCTGGTGAAAAAAGGCGTAGAGAAAAGAGATGGAGAATACGCGAGACCGTATGGAGATAGAAGTGGTATACGGTCTCAGTATATGAGAGGAAGAAGAATGGCGGAAGGGAAAAAGAAATGGAATACGAACTTGAGGGTGCAAATGGATTGAATAGATTAGCACAATTTGTGATGAGCGATGTGTAAACAGCGATTGTGCTAATCTATTAACCCGTCGAGAGATTGGGTCAAATTCCTCAAGATTCGTAAGAAGCCATGGGTACGCCGAACTTGGTAAACCAGACATATAAAATGTAAGTGATACGGGTTCTTGCAAGGTCGGAACGATGGAAAGGATGGAGGGAAGTGGTTGAGGAAGGGTATCGGTTAAGGGTTCTGGAGGGTGTACACAGTCAGTGAAAGGAACAGGATGAATTGGAAAATCCGACTCATCATCTAGAACTGTTTCATCCTCAAAAATATCCTCAAAATTCTCCTCAAAGTTAAGCTCATCCATGCATATTTCATCAAAGTCCAGACGCATATGGGCTTCGGGAAAAACATTTAATGACTCGGGATGATGATTTGAAGAGACAAACTCAGCCAAATCTACGGGTTCATCATCCAAAATATTCCCAGCGTCAATATCCTTAATCAAGTGAAAATCAAGATTCTCTGACACCTCAACCAAAGCATGGATATTAATCAATTTAGGTTCTAAGATGGAGGTGTAGAGGTCAAAAGGATTGGGTGTGGTTTCACTTGGCAAGGTCCCTTCACAATCGGGAAAATCAAATACTACAAAGTCGCACAACTCATTAAACATTCTATCTTCAACTGATAATTCATTTGGGACACTTGATAGACTTTCAACACAGGAGTTGTGGGATTCAATTTGGGACGGGTAGGTTTGATTTGGAAAGGGGTACATCTCACTCTCTCCACTCAAATTCACAGCCTGTCCTGCCGCCTCATCATACATTGAAAAAGTTGGAGCTAGTTGAAAACTAGCTACCGGGTCACTAGGTTGCATGAGGGCGGCCATGGACGCATTCAAATCCATCATCTGTTGGCTTGACGCTACCCTAAAGTCTTCCAACGACTGTTCTAGACTAAACATTGGTTGTGAAGGGGTTTCAGTAAAAGATTCAAAGTTGTTTGGATACTGAAAATTCCCAAATGGCGGTTCAGAAACAATGTCTAGGGAAGGTGAAAAAGTCGGGTAGGACTGGTAGGAATTGAATGGCTGGACAGGAGCAGGATGAACATTTGGATAAGAAGGTGAATGGAATTGTTGATCCCAAGAATTTGAAGTGGTGAAAGGAGTGAAAGATCGGCTACGGGATTGTTCAATACGTTCAGCAATAGACATTGGTCTTGTGGCTACAACTGGACTTTCAAAAGGGGTATCAACGCAAGAAGGGGTGAATGTTTGAAATGGTTGATACGAAGTGGATTGCGGGGTCCAGTTGTTCGTCCTAGACGCGTCTATCCGATCTTTCAAAGAAATTTTGGGCATGGAGGGATCATTCGAAGTTCGACCAAAACAAGAACCGTAAGAAGTTATGTCTGGTTGTGGGTACCAAAGTTCGGCAAGAGTTTTGCGAGGTGGAGTACCCATGATATGAAGAGAGAGAAAGAAAGGTAGAGAAAAGGAGGGGAAAAAGAATGTGATATTTTTTATTTATTTATTTTTTTTTAGACAAAAGAATGAAATATACAAAAAAAAAAAATCACGACACAAAAATACCACACACCTAATCGTTCTAGGGTTAACCTAGGTCAACTAGACCTGCTCCAGAACTTGATTGTCGAAGTAAAACTGTGTCGAGAAACAGGCTCAAGATACACTGATCACGAGGCCAGGTAAGTGCAGAGATAAGGGGAGGTTTTCCAACGCTTTCGCGAAGTTCCTTAATTAAATAACCCTTTCTCTTTTGGCGGTTTCGCCGTTAACACTTTCCTAGACACCCCGTAAACAATATACCGTTAAGCAAGGTTCTAAACACAGTTAACTTCTCCTAATGAGCGCGAAGTCCTTAAGGCTTAAAATCTAGTTTCTTTTAAATTTGTGCGGGTAAACGTTATGCGCAAGTTCGTGATTTGTGGGCCACGGAAAAGGTGATGAAATCCTTTACCGTATCTTGTGGGGTTCGCTTGCCCTTAAGTCCGTATTAATGTATGCAATGCACAATTCAATAAAAATTCTATAAAGAATCAAAAAATTATTATTTTTTTATTTAGCACAGCACTGCAACAAATACGGGTTAGTCAATTTTGGCGTTTGCTAGCGAACTTGCAAAGAATCCTGCAAAGAATAGTATATTGGAAGGGTCGGATTTGAGAAGAAGGTGTTAGTAAAGTACGTACCGTTTAAGTTTTGGGTTAGGAAACCCCCGTTGAATCAAATCTGGTAAGCTTGAAAGGTTCGCTTGCGCGGGTCAAACTACCCGGATCTTTGGCACTGTACTTCGTAAATCACCCTTTGCCTTGAATGCACACTTTGCTCCCCACAATCGCAGTTTGCAAACTTGCAAAAATCTGCACTCTTGCCCACAAAAATGATCAAAAAAAAAACAAAAAACAAAAAGAATTTTTTTTTTATAAATATATACAAAAAGAATATTAACCCGAATAACAAGAAAGAAAATACGCTACCGTCTCCCCGGCAACGGCGCCATTTGATCGCACGCTTTAACGTGTCGGATGTTCAAAGAATTAAAGTATAACCGCGATCAGGACGGTGTCGCTTTGCAGCTAGCCGGTTGAGCACGGGTCGGTCCACAGGGAGATGGTGGTATTTTACCTTCTTGTCTTAGACGAGTCAATAAAGAATGAGTATGAGTTTGATTCTAACCTATGTGTTTATTTGCAAGTATAAAGTTTATAAGAAAAGATTCGAGATTATAAGCTAAAGAAATCCGTACTCGAAACCTTTGAACCGAGTCTTGACCAAATGAAGCTAGAGAAATCGGCAACAACGTGGATTAGGAGATTTAAGCGCGGTATTCGTGGAATACGGCTTATTTACCCTTGTCCTTCCGTTCTTGTCTCTTGCTTTCGCCTCCGGCCAAACCGAACGCAACCGGTCGCGGTTAGGAATCACCGTTACCTTGTCAGGGTAGGGTACCTAACGGAGCGCTTGCGTATGGTTTGGGCGGAGTTCAGTGGAAAATAACGGGAAAAGGAAATGAGAAGGAAAATATTAACTTACAATACCGTATTGATTCTTAACAACGACAATAATTACAACATTCACAAAATGAACAAAAGAGAGCAAAAGAAAAGAACAAAGAAAAGAAAAGAGTACAAGTAATTAAAGTGCAAGGAATTTAAGTGCATGAAAGTAAAGCAAGATAATAATAAGCAAGAAATAAAAAGCGATAAAAAGAACAAGAAACTAGGACTCAAGACAAGCATGTGATCAATAGCCAACCCTTAAACTTGCAAGCTCAATCAAGAGGTTGCAAGATCAAGGGAAGGGTAGAGAACGCATGTAAAATGAAGTGCTAATTCCATGAAAGAAAATACGACCCTTGAGATCGATAACTAACCCTTAACCATTCAAGTTCAATAAAGAGGTTGAATGATCAAGAGAAAGTAAGAATCTCAAGGGGAAGAAGAAACAAAAGAGAATGATACAAAAAAGCCCTCATCTTCATTGATCTCCACTCACAAAGCTCTCACTACAATTTTCATGGAAAAAGAATGAAGAAGAAGAAGAAAAACTATACAAAAGATTACAAAAGAGGAACAAAAGAATGACCCTTGGTTGAGCTCAGTTCTGCTGTATTTATAGGCAGGGAGTTGAAGATCTAGGGCAACAAACTGGACCCATGTGAAAAGACCATCCTACCCCCCAAAGCCCATGCCCTGAAGCGCCTGTACGGCCGCGGATCCGCCGCCAATACCCCCTATTGGCTGCGGATCCGCGCCCCTACAGTAGGGTTAGGGTGTGGGCAACTTGGTACTTCCCTGGTCTGCTGTCCCCTGTTGTCTGGTACATGTATTTTCTGATAATATTTCCAGAGTATCTTCAGAATTCTTAGTCCAAGATTGCTATCTTTTCTTCACTTTTGACCTCTATCTCTCTCGAGCTCCGCGCACCCATTGATTCTTGTGCTGCCCCCCTCGTGCTCTGTGCTTGTCCCAGACACGAATGACCACTGTCATATGACTTGTCTCAGGAACTGGTACTCGGCACTGGACGGATATGGATGACCGGAACCCGGCTTTTATCTGCTGTGACAGATGTTCTGTATTTGGTGTAACTGTGGAGATTTTGTCTTGATTTGCAATATTTGGACTGGAAACCTGTACTCTGTAAATATGTAACAAACACGGATTAAAAGCACCTACCTATAAACACTCGAGCGTAAGAATGGGCGGTACAAAATGCAGTATTCTGTTACGAACAGGAGGTTCTTGTTTACCCACACTTGCCATTGCTGTTGTTCTAGGCTGCGAGACCCGGCAGGAGGATGAGTATAGCGTCGTTCTAAACTTTCTTTAGAAGTGTACGTGTGTATGACTCTGCCAGAGGGTTGTCGTAGTCAGTGGAAGCAGCGGAAGCATTGGTGGACAGGTAGCTTATGTCTATTTATAGACTAAAGCAGATATAGCGGAGAAAGATCATCAATTTCTGATGTGACAGTCATAGGTTTGACTTCATCAGAATAAGGGATGGATCAGTTGAGAAGGTAGTAGGGTGTGATGTCATGGTATTTGGATGACGTACACAGAGTAGGAAGTGATATTCCTATACTACGGTCGGTTACACTTTGGTCGTCACACAGTGGTTTCTCCACAAAGGAAATGGATTTCATATCAAACATTCTGGTTACTGGATCTATGGTTTTAGATCTAGATTTGGGTGGTTTCCCAATTAAGGGTACTTAGACAACATTCTAAGAGTATTTAGAATGGACGACTCCTGGCACGGTAGTATACCTACAGGTGATGGAGTCACCCTCTCTAAAGGTGTCTTACAGACTAAAGGGGAGAGGGATGTGCATGATTGACAGATCACTTGCTTAGGTAATTGAGTCAATCATGAGATGTCAAAGTACCACACCAGATGTTGTTCTTGCACTAGATGCAATAAGTTGACATTGATCCAATCCTGGAGAAGCAGTCGGAAGCAGTTTTAAAACATAAGTGGATGTTCTAGGGATATGACAACGACAGCCTTATTCGGAAGACAGTTATCATTCCAGGCTTCCAAGGTGACATGGACGACAAGGAGGTTGTCAGAGTTATAGTTTCTCCTTCTGACGAAGGGCAGTATTTTGGACAGGTGGTCCAAGGCAATACCGAGGGAGGCATGGCGCAGGATACTGATTGAGTTCAGTTGACGATACAGTCTAAGAAGTTTGGATTTGGAGTTCATTTATAAGCTAGGTCCCATCAGACATCCAGACACATTCTAAGACATGTATTGCTCATTTCGGGAGATGGGTTTCTCCGCGAACTTGAGATATAGAGAGACTTAGAAAGAAACATCAAAGCGGATCCACTCACTAAGGCTATTTCTCGAACGCAATAGTTTCGCAAACGAGTTTTGTGAGACTGACTAGTAGAGGAGTTGGGTGTTCGGTATCACACGGGCTGTGAGTACGCGACATCGCAATAATTAGCCTTGAGTGCAAGTAGGGGATTGTTGGAGATAGTGCCCTCAGAGTCAATTATTGGATCACAGGCACGTGATTGCAATGATTGAGGGAGGACCTATCCCGGTAGGACAGTCTTTCTCGAGATGATAGTATGCTATCTGGTTTATCTTTATCATCGTGTACTGCTTTAGGTGACCTGACAGGTCGCTATTACACGTTGGTAGAGCCCCTAGGATTCTTGCTTGACCACCAGCAGTATGAGGGCGATCATATAAGTGAGAGCTGGCAGTCTATAAGCACATCCTTAAAAGGTCCCTAGTCATGGGAGTTTCGAGACAGGGCATCGATACTCCAGAGTAGACTAGTGTATATAGTCGAGACCCCGACGAGGGGCGGTGGCCGGTCTCACAAGCCATTGGTGTCAGTTGGATCACCTAAGATGTATACAGGTGCTCATTGGGTTATGAGTACACCGGACAGGACTCGCCGGGAACATGCTAGTTGGTCTTATACCTGATGTCAGATAGCAGTTCCCTGGTGACATGTGTACAGGTTAGTTCATCGACCTGGGGATCGTCATTTGACTCGTGTGAGTTCCCACTGTACTTTGATTACTACCCTACCACGCTCAAAGGAGACGTGCAAACATGTTTTAGTTGGGTACAGTCCCGAGCCACATGGAGGCAGTGAGCGGATCTTCAGGGGTTCGTCTCTCCCGGTATTGGGGGTGAGGTCGCGCTGTGTCTAGGAGAGCCATTACACGAAGCCCTCGGCCGAGGCAGGAGATTTACTGGTAGGTATTCCAGTAGTATCTCAGGGTGTTCTGGGCTACACTCCGACACGACTTGTACCGCTTTTGGGGGTCTGACTTTACCAACCCCCTAGGCCCGCCATGCGATACTCATAGACGAACGGACCGGACTGTACGAATATTGTCACTGACAGGCTCAGTAGGGTGTCAGGATGAGTTCTCTCATCGATGTCCCTTTTGGTCAATAGCTGGTGGCCCGTCACGTATTGGCTTATACCTCTGACGTGCTAGTGGTTAAATCCACAGCCATAGTATTGACGAGTCTTTAGAGTCCACCACACATTCAGTTACTCAAGCTTTCGGGCGAAAAGCTGTAGAGGCCGTATGGAGATATGGCTCGGTCCGATCAGATACGTGCGGTATTGCACGGATCAGGATCGGACGGTTTGTACTAGAGGCCGTATAGGTATATGGCAGGGTTCGATCAGATACGTGCGGTATTGCACGGATCAGGATCGGACGGATAATACTAGCCGGCTTTGGTTTAAGCCGGATCCTAGTATAGTACAGTGTAGATTTTGTCTCATTGCATTTGTATTTCGGTCGGAATACAAATGCGGGTGTGTATGCACAGTATTGGGGTTTTCCTGTGATTTATTACGGGACCAGTTTTCTGGAGTTGCCAGTTTGCTTTCCGTTTCGGCCAATTTCCTTTGTATCGTTCATTGGCCGAAGTTTGGTGGAGGAGGGCTTATTTGCATTGTTGCAAATAGGCATTTGTGGAGGGTGTTCTTTGCATATATTTGTATCATGATGGTTGCATGATGGAGCCCCATCCCTTGACCTTTCTTTGTGTCATGATGGCTTGACCATTTGGAGTCATCATGCTTGAGATGATGGTTGTGGTGGAGTGTTGGTCTTTGATTGTCATCATGCTTGTTGATGATGAAGTATGATGATTGTTGTTTGAGTGTTGGACTTTCCTAGTGATCATTCCTTTGCATGATAGCCTTCTCTCTCTCTCCTTTTTGGATTATTGGATGGCTCTCTTTTTCTTTTGCTTCACTCTCCACTCTCTCACTCTCTTGCAATTGCATTGGCCGGCCATGATAGGGGAGGGGTTGTCCAACATTTTTAGTGTGGGTTTTTGGTTCATTTCATGTTGCAAAATCCCAAAAGATCAATCTCCAAAACACCAAGTATCATTCCTCCACCAAAGGCAGCCCCATTACCCCAAATGAGACATGAGTTCCGCACTACACATTCTACTGCAAATCTTAGGCACGTCGACTTGCCAGCTTCGTGCCCGAGTTGCCTCGGTATTGAGGTGGGAGCCCGTAAAAGATGCAGACGATGTGGTGCCCTTCCGGCGAGGAGGGGACGACCGGAGTTTCCGCGGGAGATCGGGACGACGACGAGAAGACCGGAGGACTCGGATCAGTCGGTATATCTCTATTCCCATCTTGTAGTTAGCTAGGACTAGTTAATGGTTCGATCCGGGTTATAGTGCGCGGTGGTGCCGGTTTGCTAAGTTCGCAAAATTTAAAGTTTATCACCACTTCCGCATTCCGGCGTCGGATTGACGGCCGGGGCGCCGCCGTGCACTTACACCTCGAACCGGTCGTAAATTGATTTAAGAGAGTAATTGTGCTCAGTCAATTTAATTTGAGGACTTACGGCCTTGATTGGGCTAAGTCCAGTTGAAAAATATTCGACGTTTTTATTTGTTTTTGGTCTATTAGACCTGTGTTAGGGCTTTGCCCGTGTTTAAATAATGCATTGCACTACTTTTTATTTTTGTTTTGGCTCTGTCCATAAAAGATGCAGAGCATCAATTTGTTTTGGGCTCTGCTCATTTATAAATGATGCAGAGCATCAATTTTACTTGGGCTCTGCCCTTTTATTGCTTTGCAATTTATTTTGGCCTACTAGGTCTTTCTGATTTGGGCCTGGCCCTTTAGCAAAAGAAATGCATTGCATTTGTCAGGCGCTTTGCGCCAATCAAAGAGCGCAAGCGCTTGTGGTGAGGACACGTGTCACGCTCTGTTGAGCGTGAGCGCAACAGCGCAGTGCGCTGTGTCAGTGTGCTGCGCTGTTGCGCTGCTGACACGTGGCGCTCCCTAGTTGCTTGCGCCAACACAGGAGCACAACAGTGCAACTTTTCAAGTGCAAAGCACTGTTTTATGTTTTGATCGATTTTAAATCAAAGAAAACAAATTTTTCTTGTTTTCAAAGAACCAATGGTTCAAAAGAAAGTGCAAAGCACTATTATTATTTATTTTTCTTTTTATTGAAGATCATTGATCTTGTTCTCGGATCAATGATCTGTTCATAAGATCATTGATCGCGATTAGTAGTGCACTAATCGGATTAAATTTTAAACTTGCATAAAATAATTTATAAATTGCCAAATCCGATAAATATACTTTTAAATGAATAAATCATTTTAATCTCTAATTATTTCATAATTATTGGTATATATTTATACCATTTTACGAAAACCCCAATTTCGCAAATCGGGTAGTTTTCGCGGAATATATTATTATAATATTAAATTCCAAAAATAATATTTTTTATTTTCTGAAATGATACACCATCTCCTCTACTAGGATGAGAAGCGTATACACTAGTCTACTCTGGAGTATCGATGCCCCGTCTCGATAATCCTACGACTAGGGACCTTTATAAGGATGTGCTTATAGACTACCCAGCCCCCACTAGTGTGACTCTCATCACAACACTGGTAGTCAAGCAAAGATCCTAAGGGCTCTACCAATATGTATTAGCAATATGCTAAAAGAAACATATACACATATTGAGGTAGAATCAAACCAAGTAGCATACTACCATTTTGAGAAAGACTGTTATTATATCTATGAATATCCCAAGCTTACAAAATGTAATATACAATCCAGTACTATACAATAATGGCCTCTAAGGCATATATCACTAACAGCTACTGCTGACATCTTTTTGCGCTCCGGCTTCGGCTACCAATGTTTTGACTTTGTTAGCGACTAAATCCATGATTTTATCTTGCGTTAGCGGGTTGCTGTCATCGGTAGTCAAGAAATTTTTCGAGATAGGACGCGAACGATTTTCATGCGGCTCGTCCACCTTTGGATTTGAGGGAATACGCATCGGCTGCATCGGGGAACCGTTTCTTGGTTCATGAGCAGAGCCCTGTGCTTGATTGGGCGGCTGAGAGGCAATTTGGGACGTGAGCTATAAGATGATGTTTTTCAAGTCATCAATCTTTGAGTAGAGTTTGGTCATCTCCCTGTCTTTATTTCTGAGCGGCTTCTGGAGCTCTTGGAGAAATTGCTGCTCTGCGGTATTGGGATAGAAGATTGGCTCCTCTTCGCTTTCTGAGCCTGACTCCTTATGAACCGAGGGATCTCTCTACTTATCAGCCTCACTAGAAGAGTTTTCATTACCTTCCAGAGAAGGCTGGTCTTCGAAAGTAGCAGCCACATTCACATCATATTGGATTTGAGATGTGGTGGCCCCATCATTCCTCTTGCTATGTGTGCCCACCATGTAGACAGTGTGGACCACATATCCAGCCATCTTTTTATTTTTGGTGGTTGATTTTTCGGACCATCGTCGTTGTTGGGATACCTACAACGACAGCAAGGTTTCGGGAGTCATCACCCATACCAAGTTTAAATTTTTGCCATTCTAGATAACCCTAACTCTAGATCTTTAACTAAAGAATCAAACAAAAACACCAAGTAAACTATTTTACTTCTAAGAGTTAGGGATTACAACCTTTGTAGTCCATTCCTTCGCTTCATAAGCTCCGAGTTGAGGTCCCTTCGCTGCGATCATTAACCTCCCGGACTCTAGAGAGGCTCCATGAGGTGAATGAGACATCCTTACTTGAAGACTTCACAATCCAAGATGATCTACCTTGAAGAATCACAAACCCAAGCTTTCACTTCACTAATTAGAGATTGGTGAAGCTAACATACTAATCTATATGGCTAGTATAGAAGAGGATGATGAAGTAGGAATTTTGCTCTCTTTAGTTTTCTTTTTCTCACTTTATTTCATCACAAATGATAAAGCTAGCAAGCTTTTTGTAGAGGAAAAAGAATATGAAGTGATGAAGAAATAAAAATGAGCTATGGGTTAATAATGCAACCATGGTGAGTTAGTAAATATCATGGCTAACTCATGTAGAGAATAAACCAAAGGCTAGGGTTAGGGTTAGGTTAATAAATATCTTAGAAATATCCAAATGGTGGACTTAGTCAACAAGAAGAAAAATCTTAGCATAAATCCACATTTTGAATTATCTAAAATGAATTTAAAAAACCTAAACCTAATTCAAGTATGGTATGATTCTCATAAACCCTAGTTGCATGTATAACCAAGTATGTTACAATTACACATATCACATATATATAATTTTACAACAAAAGAAAAGAATACATTTAACATATATCACACACATATATATCAATGCATCTTAAGTGAGAAAAAGAATCATTTAAGTGAGCTTATATTAGTTAATGTAATGTAATATATCGAATATATAATTATACATTAAATTATCAAATCAACACTTGAACCGATAATCCATCTATATTACATATAACCGACTAATATAATATATATCATTTTATCGAATCAACACTTGATCCGATAACCCGGCTATATCACATATACCCGGCCGATATCACATATCGCGAGAATAGAATACGGTATCTCATATCGTATTAATCTCAGTCCCGCACATATCATATATGTGCTCCTACTCCATTTCGCCTGAGCCAGGAAATCTCTGTGTAGGACTCTAAAGACTCGTCAATACGCCGGCAGTAGGTGATGATCATATCAAACACCCACAAGCTGCAAGCGGTCAGCTAAACGTAACAGCCACCCAGGTATTGAGCGATCAGAAGATCAACAAGCAAGCCTGCACACACTCCTATGAATCCAATCAGTAACACTAACGTACAGTCCGGTCTCTTCGTCTGATATGTCGCATATCCAGTCTAGGGGTGGTAAATGTCAAACCCCAGTAACTGATAAGTCGTGTCGATGTGAGGCTCATAACGAGTCGAGAAACTACTGATAACTCTTACCAGTAGATCTCCATATCAGCCCTGGCCAGGGACTTCTAGTTATAGCCAATCAAACACAGCGCAACATCAACCCCCAATACCGGGAGAGACGAAACCCCTCCTATCGCTCATTGCCTCCATGTGATTCGGGACTGTACCCAAAAGCCACCGTTTTGCATGTTCTCTTGAACGTGGTAAGGTGGAAATCAAAGCATAGTGGGAATCACACAAGACTCTATGACGATCTCGGGTCTACAGACTAACTTGTACCGGTGTCACCAGAGAACTGCTACCTGACGATAGGTATAATACCATCTAGGAGTTCTCGGCGAGTCCGTTCAGTGTACCCAGTCTCCACTGAGCACCCGTACACCATCTTTGATGTCAAACACCAATGGATGTGGGATCATCCATCGCCCATCATATGGGTCAAGATGCGTATACGCTAGTCTACTCTGGTGTATCGATGCCCTGTCTCGATAC
This sequence comes from Agapanthus africanus, assembly GCA_030015575.1. Classification (NCBI taxonomy): domain Eukaryota; kingdom Viridiplantae; phylum Streptophyta; class Magnoliopsida; order Asparagales; family Amaryllidaceae; genus Agapanthus; species Agapanthus africanus. The sequence continues at coordinate 66,685,297 of JASDDO010000008.1, read as the reverse complement.
ACCCTCGACTAGGAACAATTATAAGATGTACTCGTTTACTACCCTAGCCCCATTAGTATGATCTTCATCATAGTCTTAGTAGTCAAGTATATATCCTAATGGCTTTGTCAACATGTGAGAGTAAGACAGTAAACCAATACAAGTCAACATGTTAAGACAAAGTGAAACCAGATAGCATACTATCATATCGAGCAAGAAAGTCATCTCTATATATATCCAAGCATCCACTATAATATACATCATATGTACAACAATGGCCTCTAAGGCATATACATAACTAACAATCTCCCCCTTGCACTATGGCCAGCTGTTGTAGTATCTCATACCCAACATCCCGAAGAGTCTCTCAAAGTGTATCTGGGGTATGGCCTTCGTGAGTGGATCCGCAGTGTTGTCCTTCGTATCAACTCTCCTGATCTCGATCTCTCGGCGATCAACTATCTCTCGGATCAAGTGATACCGCCTCAGAATATGTCTAGATTTCTGATGGGATCTGGGTTTCTTGGCCAAAACCACAGCTCCATTGTTATCACAATACAAAGGTATTGGATGCTCAGTGGAAGGAACCACTCTAAGTTCATTTATGAACTTCTTGATCCAGACAGCCTCTTTGGCAGCATCGTTGGCAGCGATGTATTCAGCCTCCATCGTCGAGTCTGCCACAGTTTCCTGTTTGGAACTCTTCCAACAAACCGCCCCTCCATTGAGGGTGAAGACAAATCCCGAGTGCGACTTAGAGTCGTCATTATCACTTTGGAAGCTCGAATCGGTAAAGGACTCCACCTGGAGTTCTCCGTTACCATACACCAAGAACATCTCCTTAGTCCTTCTCAAGTACTTGAGAATGTTCTTCACAGCTGTCCAGTGACTCACTCTTAGATCTGCTTGATACCTACTCACTACACTTAGTGAGTATGCTACATCGGATCTGGTATATAGCATCGCGTACATGATAGAGCCTACTGCCGAAGCATAGGGTATCCTTTGCATGCGAGCTCTCTCCAAATCAATCTTAGGAGACATCTCTTTGGAGAGAGTGAGTCCAGAGATCGTTGGTAAATACCCACGCTTGGATTCTTCCATACTAAACCTCTTTAGTATGGTGTCAATATACCTGGATTAGGACAATCCCGGTATCCGTTTAGATCTATCTCTATAGATCTTAATTCCCAAAATGCAGAAGGCATCACCTAGATCTTTCATTGAGAATCTATGTGATAAGAAAAGCTTGACCGAGTGCAGCATAGGAACATCATTTCCTATCAAGAATATGCCATCTACGTACAATACGAGGAATACAACCTTACTCTCTGCAACCTTCTTGTAGATACAAGGTTCATCTACGTTCTCGATGAAGTCAAACTCTTTGACTACCACATCAAAGAAGATGTTCTAACTTCGCGATGCTTGGTTTAACCCGTAAATGGATTTAAGCAGCTTGCACACCTTTCCGCTGCTCCCACTGTCTACAAAGCCCTCTGGCTGAGTCATATACACGCACTCCTCTAAATCACCATTTAGAAAGGCGGTCTTAACATCCATCTACCAGATTTCGTAGTAGCATCAATGGAAAGCAGGATCCGGATAGACTTAAGCATAGCCACTGGAGAAAAGGTTTCGTCATAATCCACACCTGGTCGTTGACGAAAACCCTTTGCAACAAGTCTAGCTTTGAAAGTCTCAACTTTTCCGTCTACACCAAGTTTCTTCTTAAAGATCCATTTGCTCCCAATGGGTTTTACCCCTTTAGGAGCAACTTCCAAAGTCCATACTTTGTTGGTGTACATGGATTCCATCTCAGATCGCATTGCATCCAGCCACTTCACAGAGTCCCCACTCATGATGGCCTGCTCAAAGCTAGTCGGGTCATCAACTTCCATGATGCAATCCTCACTCCTACCGTTAATGATAAAACCGCAGTATCTCTCAGGTGGATGAGGAACCCTACTAGATCGGCAGAGAGGCTGGGGTTCGTTGGGAGCTATCGAATCCTCTGGTTCTACTAAATCGTCTGTTGTAGCTTGTGCTGCTGGAAAATCTTCCAGTTCTACCTCATTGCTACTATCTTGTTTCATAAGAAAACCCTTTTCTAAGAAGGTGGAATGTCGAGAAACAAACACTTTTTGTTCCTCGGAGTGGTAGAAGATATACCCTTTCGAATGCTTGGGATATCCAATAAACTTGCACAGAACTGACCTTGCCTCGAGCTTGTCCGGATTTTGTGTTTTCACATATGCCGGACAACCCCATATTTTAACATAATTAAGATATGGTCTCTTTCCTTTCCATATCTCATATGGAGTGGTAGGCACAGATTTGGTGGGAACTATATTCAATAGGTCTGCAGCTGTCTCTAGTGCATATCCCCAAAAGGAAATAGGTAACTCAGCAGTGCTCATCATAGAGCGCACCATATATAATAGGGTGTGATTCCTCCGTTCCGATACACCGTTGTGTTGTGGTGTATAGGGAGGAGTAAGCTGAGAGAGAATCCTATTCTCTTTTAGATAGTCGCGGAACTCATTGATCAAGTATTCTCCTCCTCGATCTGATCGAAGGATCTTAATACTTTTGCTCGTTTGGTTCTCTACTTCGTGCTTATATTCTTTGAATTTCTCAAAAGCTTCAGACTTGTGTTTCAACAGGAACATATGTCCGTATCTTGACAGATCGTCAGTGTATGTAATAAAGTACGATGAACCATTCCTGGCATGTGTAGACATAGGACCACATACATCACTATGTATCAGTCCCAAGAGTTCTGTAACTCTTTCTCTGTGTCCACTAAATGGAGTTTTGGTCATTTTTCCTTTGAGACATGACTGGCAAGTGTCATAAGATGAAAATTCGAACGGTTTCAAATATCCATCTTTATGTAACTTAGCTAGTCGTGTCGCATTGATATGACCTAGTCTACAATGCCACAAGAAGGATTCGTTCATTTCTGAACTCTTCCTCTTGTGTGTGTTTTGTACATTAAGGACTGTAGTTTGGTTTAGAACGTATATGCCATTATTTAATGAGCCTGATCCAATCAACTTTTGATTCAGGAAGATGTTCATAACATTATCCTGTACTACAAAATTATATCCTTCTTTACTCAAAAAAGAAACTCATATAAGATTGCATATCAGGGTCGGAATGGAATAGCATTCGTTCAGAATCAATGTATTACCATTCGGTAATACAAGGAGATATTCGCCAACTGCTTTAGCTGCAACATTTGCACCATTACCTACTCTTATGGAATGATCACCCTCTCCCAGTTCTAAACTTTTGCGTAGCCCATGTAACATATTACATATATGGGATCCCGAACCAGTATCTAATATCCAGGATGTAGAGTGAACTGAGAAACAGTTCTCGATAACAAACACACCTGAAGAAGATGCATCAACATGCTTGTTCTTCGTTTGGGCGGTGTGGGTTTCCGGATATACCCCTATTTCTTGCTCTGTCTTATAACAGTTATAAGAAAGAACGGAACCAACGTTCCCCTGCTCAGTATAATAAGCGGGTTCGATCGATACATCCGTATTATTATCTTGATTAAGGCCTGACACGGTCGCTACCTGGAGAGAGAGAGAAGAAAACACTTTAGCGTATGCTCTTGTAAGATTATATTGGTTATTATCTTATCTAATCAGGATGGCTCCCACTGGTTTTTATCAAATCTTCCTTAAAACCCTAAAAGGTAAGACTAGTCGGGATTATTTACACCTTACAAGTTCTCCAATCTTTCGGCCAGGCCAGTGTTGGTACTTTGAGGGAGGTTCTCCATGCTTTCGCACGGACCTAATTAAAATAAACCTCGTTTCCCCAGAAGCATAACCCCGTTAACACCTGTCTAGACACCTACTTGATCGGCTAATTGTCATGTGTAAAACTCTTCCAGGAGTAACTCTCACACGCAGTGGGTATCAAGATCCAACTATCTTATAGAAGGTATGCAATCTCATGGCAAATTTCAACACTTGAAATTCCCGATAATACTTTTACCCCTAGCATGCTATGACCTTGACGCATGCCAAACAACCCATAGTCTGCTAGTCAAGTTCAACCCGTGCATTTCCTAATTGAATTAAACACACCCGTACGACCTTTGACGCATGCCAAACAATGCCATACGAATACCCTAATCCAATCTCACCTCATGCTACATATAAGTACTAATCAGCTACCGTACACTGCACCTTGACGCGTGCCAAACTACTGTAGCACGAATACTAAATAATACTTATCTGAAATGACGGAGGGCTACGCGGGTTTTTATGAAAACCATGAGCGTAATGAACTTGATATCGTTGTAGAAACAAGTGATTTTGAAAAGGAGTGTTTTTTAGGCTTTTTCTAGTTTTGCTAAAGAGGTCACTCCCGGTGAAGGGATCTCGGCTCTTTCTTTATCGAATAAGGTGCAGGACATTTCACAAATACCACTATGCAAAGCAAGAACTATAGAAGCAATCAAAAAAAACCGAGTGATTTGTAGCATCTGCTAGTTTCGGTAAAGAGGTCACTCCCGGTGAAGGGATCTTGGCTCTTTCCTTATCGAATAAAGTGCTGGATATTCTACAAGGAATACCGCTATGCAAAGCAAAACTAGAGCTACCCTTTTTATAAATTTGATTCTACAATATCTTTTAGGTTTCTTTTATTTCATTAATCTCATTAATGAATCCCATCATTTATGTTTCCTAAGCATCACAGAAGAAACAAAAATACAACGTACACTTATGCCATCCGCATTCACCACTGTGTCTCGTTATGTACCGTTAGGTTACTTAACTAACGGCATACCGGGGCGGGACTAGTGCGGGTGCAAAACATAAGCAACGTTTATTATATATCATATATACAATAATAAATCATTCGTCTCACGCATATAATATGATCACATCACATAATATCAGCAGCAGAAGAAACATATGAAATATTGGATATACTAGAAGGTCCGCGTTTTATTTTGAGCCTGTATAAAACACGGATTCCACGGTCGTAATGAATAGCCAAACCTACATCCCTAGACCCCTACGAGAGCAGCAAGCAACCCTCCCAATTCTAGAGTTAGGAGACCTGGTCTCGACTCCTCGAGATGGCCTCCCACTGGACCCTAGAACCCGGCTGCTTATTCTCTCCTCCTTGGGTCTATCCTAATGCGGAAAAGTAAATAATATACAATAGTGACATCATCCTCAACCCGAAAGTACCCCAATAAAAGAATATTACATACAATGAATTTTACATGAATGAAAATAAAAACCCTCATCTCACATAAAACCCCGGCTATTCAGAACACGACGATCCAATATAACATATTAAAGCAACACATAACATCACATGTCATCAACATAAGTAAATATGCGTATCCCAATTGTCGTTGATGTATAGCAAAGAAATCGATGATACACCACATATTACACTTACGGTCGCAGAAAAGAAAGTGAAAAACTACAACATTTGGAATCAACAATCACCTTAGACATCGTAAACCCGAAATATCACATATTACGGATTTCATGCCTAACTATATGAATTCCACATATTGTATCACATTACAGAAAAAGCTAGACGATGTTAAACATTCCGATCGAATCAACAAACACCCAAAATTTCCCAAAATGCTCAGCACTTGAGCGTAGTTTAGAAGTATCCATCACATGCCACAGTAGCAATGAACCAGCCGTAAAAGGGTCAACCAATGCCTCACTTATGGCACCGCTAAACTACCATAAACCCTAGGGTTTAGTGGCGGTTTTGACGGTCACAAAATCGAGTTAAGGTTTTGTTCTTCCAGAGGGTTCACCGCATCACTTGCACTCTATTTGAATGTTCTTTAACTAAAGAAAAAGATCCAACTCTTGAAAAAATTTCAGCAAGGGAAAAAGTGGGTATTTGATATCCGTTCGAACTTTTTAACACCGTCTAAATAACCCGAAAATAAACTAGAATTAAGAATATGAAACACCCCGAATTTCCTTTGCTAAAAGATAACATCACATGAAAAATTAGCAAAAACAAACAACACCTAAAGTACCAAAACCCAGAGCCATGAACACTGTAAAAATTTCAACCCCTTCGAGGCCGATCTGGCCGGTTTTGACACCGATTAGCTCGGCCATTTTCCGAGGGAATGGGCTAAAATTTTTATAGTGTTCATATTGTATCACATGCATCATTCTGCAACTGTTTGAAAAAAAATTTGCCACTTTGAAAAATTTTACAGAAACTAGGGTTTGATGTCGGGTGTTGCGGAGTTGTTTCGGTTTCGTAATCTTACACTTATCTGTCTAATTCTCTAGCTAGGCTCTGATACAAGTGTTGGGATACCTACAACGGCAGCAAGGTTTTGGGAGACATCACCCATGCCAAATTTAAATTTTTGTCATTCTAGATAACCCTAACCCTAGATCTTTAACTAGAGAATCAAACAAAAACACCAAGTAAACTATTTTACTTCTAAGAGTTAGGAATTACAACATTTATAGTCCATTCCTTCGCTTCATAAGCTCCGAGTTGAGGTCCCTTCGCTGCGATCATCAAGCTCCTGGACTCTAGAGAGGCTCCATGAGGTGAATGAGACATCCTTGCTTGAAGACTTCACAATCCAAGATGATCTGCCTTGAGGAATCACAAACCTAAGCTTTCACTTCACTAATTAGAGATTAGTGAATCTAACACACTAATCTATATGGCTAGTATAGAAGAGGATGATGAAGTAGGAATTTTGCTCTCTTTAGTTTTCTTTTTCTCACTTTGTTTCATCACAAATGAAAAGGCTAGCAAGCTTTTTGTGGAGGAAGAAGAAGATGAAGTGATGAAGAAATAAAAATGAGCTTGGGTTAGTAAATATCATGGCGAGTTAGTAAATATCATGGCTAACTCATGTAGAGAATAAACCATAGGCTAGGGTTAGGGTTAGGGTTAGGTTAATAAATATCTTAGAAATATCCAAATGGTGGACTTAGTCAACAAGAAGAAAAATCTTAGCATAAATCTACATTTTGAATTATCTAAAATGAATTTAAAAAACCTAACCCTAATTCAAGTATGGTATGATTCTCATAAACCCTAGTTGCATGTATAACCAAGCATGTTACAATTATACATATCACATATATATAATTTTGCAACAAAAGAAAAGAATACATTTAACATATCACACACATATATATATCAATGCATCTTAAGTGAGAAAAAGAATCATTTAAGTAAGCTTATATTAGTAAATGTAATGTAATATATCAAATATATAATTATACATTAAATTATCGAATCAACACTCGATCCGATAATCCAACTATATTACATATAACCGACTAATATAATATGTATCATTTTATCGAATCGACACTTGATCCGATAACCCGGCTATATCACATATACCCGGCCGATATCACATATCACGAGAATAGAATACGGTATCTCAAATCGTATTAATCTTGGTCCCGCACATATCACATATGTGCTCCTACTCCGTTTCGTCTGAGCCAAGAAACCTCTGTGTAGGACTCTAAAGACTCGTCAATACGCCGGCAATAGGTGATGATCATATCAAACACCCATAAGATGCAAGCGGTCAGCTAAACATAACAGCCACCCAGGTATTGAGCGATCAGAAGATCAACAAGCAAGCCTGCACACACTCCTGTGAATCCAATCAGTAACACTACCGTACAGTCCGGTCTCTTTGTCTGATATGTCGCATATCCAGTCTAGGGGTGGTAAACGTCAGACCCCGGTAACCGATAAGTCGTGTTGATGTGAGGCTCATAACGGGTCGAGAAACTACTGATAACACTTACCAGTAGATCTCCATATCAGCCCTGGCCAGGGACTTTCAGTTATAGCCAATCGAACACAGCGCAACATCAACCCCCAATACCGAGAGAGACAAAACCCCTCCTATCGCTCATTGCCTCCATGTAATTCTGGACTGTACCCAAAAGCCACTGTTTTGCACGTTCTCTTGAACGTGGTAAGGTGGAAATCAAAGCATAGTGGGAATCACACAAGACTCTATGACGATCTCGGGTCTACAGACTAACCTGTACCAGTGTCACCAGAGAACTGCTACCTGACGATAGGTATAATACCATCTAGGAGTTCTCGGCGAGTCCATTCAGTGTACCCGGTCTCCACTGAGCACCCGTACACCATCTTTGATGTCAAACACCAATGGATGTGGGATCATCCATCGCCCATCATATTGGTCAAGATGCGTATACGCTAGTCTACTCTGGTGTATCGATGCCCTGTCTCGATGCACCCTCGACTAGGAACAATTATAGGATGTACTCGTTGACTACCCTGGCCCCACTAGTATGATCTGCATCATAGTCCTAATAGTCAAGTACATATCCCAAGGGCTTTATCAACATGTGAGAGTAAGACAGTAAACCAATACAAGTCAACATGTTAAGACAATGTGAAACCAGATAGCATACTATCATGTCGAGCAAGAAAGTCCTCTCTTTATATATATCCAAGCATCCACTATAATACACATCATATGTACAACAATGGCCTCTAAGGCATATACATAACTAACAGTCGTGACCCTTCCTCTTCTGGAAAAGACAGGCGACTGAAGATGATTGGCCTGACTGGGTCCTTGGATGGCGCTATCTGGATCACAGTTTTACTGACTCTTGCGGTCATGGCATTCTTCTGAACCAATTTCAGCGGTTCAAAAGAGCTAGCGAGCTTTATAGTCGATCAGCTGTTGTTACAGGGTAACCCTGTTCTTGGAACCTCATGAAGTTTAGTCTAGAAGGATCCCTAGCCCTTTTGTTGGCTCTGTATATGAGCCTTTTCTATCTTAGCTTCTCGATTTTGAGGGTTTGGCGGGCATCTGTTATCCAGGAAGCCATCGTGATTCGATTAATGGGGATCTTAGAGAAGATATCCGATCGAGCAGTTGTCAGAGGCACCACTGGATATTGCCCGAGATGCCTTATTGCTTTGTTGGTGTTGATGGCCTTGCCCCCGGCTGGAGCAACGGAGAGTCGTTCGAAAACGGATTTGTGCATGGGCTGAGGCGCCTTTGCGACCATGACATTTGGTCTTTTCGCTTTTGAGGCCGGTTTATCTGTCACCGATGCTTGAGGAGCAGGGATGGCGTTAGCTGGCATGAACAGTATAGAGCCAAATGATAGCAGCGGCTCCTCCCACTATCGCTCGAGACTGGTCGGGAGGATCGTATTGGCTTCCATCTTCATCGTGTAAGAGATAGGAACTGTGTTGAGAGCTGAGTTCATCTTTGGAGACATTGTTGAGACTTGATCGCTTGAAATCCTACATGAAAGAGCATTATTTTAGTATAAACATCAATATGTATGCTGATTGAGTTCGCATGAACGTTTAACCCGAAATATGGGAGGAGAGAAATGGTCCCACCGGACGTGCCAGAATTTGTAAGGTGTTTATCGTCACCCCATTAAGATGGGAATACGCATCGCTTGTCAGGCGTATACAAATTCCCCCTACCTAGGATAGGCCGGGTTTTATTGATTGTGGAGATCCGAATCTCTGGCAGCCGCGGACTAAGCTGCCATTAATTACCCCTCGCTTTTGGAGCGAGAGAACCTCCGATTGACGGGTAAAACTAGTTATGCAAACTCAATGTGCGGTGTGCGTATGTTATGTTTTGGACGTATCGGAGGCCTCGTAGAGTTTACGGGGGAAGTGTTTTGAGTGTGAAGCTTGCGAGAAAAAGAAGGATGAGGAGCGTTCTAAGGACGTGTGAGACAACGCGTGACTGCTGGGCGCCAGCAGGCAACATGCTCTGCGCGTGGGCGCTGGACGCCAGCGGGCCACATGCCCTGCGTATGGGCGCTAGCGGGTCACGTGCCATGCACGTAGGCCCTGGGCGCCCACGGGTCACGTGAGTGGCACGTGGGCCTGGGTGCAGCGGTTCGCGTGCCTGGCGTGTGGGCGTTGGGCACCAGCAGGTCATGTGCCCTGCACGTAGGCGCTGGGCGCCAGCGGTCATGCGTCCTGCATGTGGGCACTGGGTGCCAGCGGGTCACATGCTCGGCACACGGCCGCTGGGCGCCAGCGGAAAAAGGGGCTTAATCCCTGAAATGGGAGTTGAATTCCTGAGAGACTTTGAAGTTAAACTCCTAGAAGAAAAAGGATTTTTATTTAGAGTTAAACTCCTAAAAGATCCTGATTTTTGGGTTAAACTCCTTTGAGGATTTGGGTCTTGGAGTTGAACTCCTCAAAGATTGGTTTGGAGTTAAATTCCTAAAGAAGAGATTCTTGTTTTGGAGTTAAACTCCCAAAAGATTTTCGGAGATGGTTAAAGGGGACCCCTTTCTTCTCCCTTGAGCCCTGGGTCCTCTCTTAAGCCTTGGAACTTCCCAATGTGGGATTTTTGAAGATGAATCTTCTTCTTCTTCCTCTCTATTGGTTGGATCTTAGATAAAAAGAGATGGTGAGATTTAAAAGTCTTCCTTTTAGAAATTTTATGGAAGATCTGAGCTCCTCTTCGAGGGTTTTATGGTGAAAAACTATTCTTTTTCGGAAAAAAAAGAGTTAAACTCTTAATTTAATTCAAAAAAAGGAAAAAGATTTAGAACATTGAGGAAGGAGAAGGAGACATAGAACTCTAATTTATGAGGGGAATGAAAAGGTTATATTTCATTTCATCATCATGTTGCCTTATATAGGCTTATAAATTTATACATAGCACCTTGGGCTTTACAAAATGGCATTTTTCTCATCACGTGCCTCATGTGCTTATTTCTTTTTGCACATGAGCCATGGACTTTACAAGAAATTGGCTTTTTGTCCATTTATTTTATATTCATGCATGAAAATTGTATCAAACTTATTTATTACATAATTTTCTTCTTGGCATGAGGAATGCCGGCCTCTTCATGTTTGGGCTTGACTTGGGCATGAGCCCACTTGACTTGGGGTTGACTTTGATTTTAATTTGGTCAACCGGGATGTAATTTTTGACCCCAACAATGGTGACAGAGAGGTTTGCATCATTGGTGATGGTGGCCCTTCCAGTTATCAACAGGTCATAGGAAGTGGTGACTTCCGGATGGCCAGATGCAAAATATCCAAGTTGGACTTCACGCATTCCAGCAAATTACAGACTTCGGAATTTGTTGGATGCTTCTGAAGGGGTAAAACCCATTAGGAGCAAGTAAATCTTTCGAGATCATTATAGGTGAAGAGGTAGTACCCTAATAAGGCTAGACTTGTAGCAAAGGGTTTTTCATCAAATACCCGGTGTGGATTGTGATGAAACTTTTACTTCAGTGTCTACGCTAAAGACTATACGGATATGACTTGCCACTGCTGCTATTCATGGCTATGATATCTGGAAGGAGGATGACTATAACGTCTTTCTAAATGGGAATTTAAAAGTGCGCGTGTATATGACTCTGCTAAAGGGTTATCATAGTCAGTGGGAGCAGCGGAAGATGTGCAGGTTGCTTATGTCTATTTATAAACTAAAGCAGGCATAGAGAAGATGAATCATCTGTTTTGATGTAACAGTCAAGGTGTTTGACTTCATCAAAACAACAGATGAACCAGATAAGAAAGATGTAGGAAGTATTGTCATAAATGATATACTCATTATAGGAAGTGGTGTTCATATAATACAATCGGTCAAACTATGATTGTCACGGGTGTTTCTCCACATAAGATCTGGATAATATATCAAAGATTCTAGTAACTAGATCTATATCGATAGATCTAGATTTGGGAAGTATCCCAATTCGGGTACTTGGACACCATTCTAAAAGGGTTTAGAATGGACGACTTCTGACGTGGTAGTATACCTACAGATGGAATCACCTTCTCTAAATAGATATCTTCTAGACTGATGAGGAGAGGGAATCGCGTGAATGGCATTTCAATTGCTCAGGCAATTAGGTCAATCATGCGATGTCATGTACCAGACCAGATGTTGCTTTTGAACTTGTTGTAATAAGCAGATATTAATCCAATCATAGAGAAATAAGGGAAGCAGTGAAGAACATATCAGGATGTTCTTGGAGTATGGTAGTGGTAGCCCCCTACAGGAGGCGGTTACCGGTTCCAGTTTCCAAAATGACCTGAATGAAAGAGTAGCTGTCAGAGTTATAAATTTACCCTCTTATGAGGGGAAGTATGTTCGAAAGAGTTCCAAGCAAGATACTGAGGTAAACATGGCGCTGGATGCTGATTATGAATCAGCGGAGGATACAACCCAAGAAATTGTTGGACAAAAGCGTTCATTTATGAACTTGGTCCCATCATCTATTCAGACAAATTCTGTCGCTCAGTTCGGGATTTAGTTTATCTCCGCAAAATTAAGAAATAGAGAGATAAAGTAAGGAACATAGTAGAGGATCCACTCACTGAGGTTATTTCTCGAACAAGGTTGTTTCTCAAACACGGTTTGCGAAACAGATTAGTAGAGAAGTTGGGTATTCGATAGCACACGGAGCTGTGAGTATGCGATACAGCAATAATTGGCCTTAAGTGCAAGTGGGAGATTGTTGGATATAGTGCCCTCAAGCCAATTATTATAATTGCAGGTAGGCAATTATGGTAATTCAGAGAGGACCTATACGGGTAGAACGGTTTTGCTCGAGATGATAGTGTGGGATATAAGTGCCCTCAAGGCAATTATCGTAGTTGCAGGAATGCAATTACTGAATTTGAGGAGGGCCTATACCAAGAAAAGTCTTACTCGAGATGATAGTACGCTATCTGGTTTGTATTTATCATTCATAAGTATACGTTTTACTTGCTGTAACGTATCGCTACTATATGATGATAAAGCCCATAGGATCTTTACTTGACTACCAGGATTATGATAGGGATCAGACTAGTAGGGCCTGGGTAGTATATAAGCACATCCTTAAAAGTCCCAAGTCATAGGAGTATCGAGACTGGGCATCAGTACTCCAGTTTAGACTAGTGTAAACGTTTCATAACCCTGTACGGTGCAATGGCTGATCCCATATCCATTGGTGTTTGACACAGATGATTGTATACAGGTGCTCATTGGATGAGTTACACTGGACGGACTCGCCGAGAACTCCTAGATGGAATTATACCAAATTTCGGATAGCAGTCCTCTGGTGATATGAGTACAGGGTAGTCCCTAGACCCAAGATCGCCATAGTTTCTTGTGTGTGTTCCTATTGTACTTAGATTACTACCCTGCCAAGGTTTTAAAGAGTCGTGCAAATAGGTTTTAGTTGGGTACCGTCCCGACGCACATGGAGACGGTGAGCGGTCGATGGTGTAAGTCGATGCCACGCACCCCACGTGTTCGCGGGGAGGTGGAGTTTGCAAAAAATGATTTTTAAGTGCTTCGTAACATCGACTAAACTCCAGGATCGATACTAAACCCTAACTAACAAACTTAATCGGAGGTTAACTACTATGTGAGAATGTTATACCTCAAGTTACAAGTTCTTCTTCGCCCCGCTGTCCTTCTCCTCGTCGTGAGCTCCTCGAAGTGAGAATGGATCGCGCCCTCTCGTCGGTTTCTCCAAGTCGATGAAGATCCACCCGAGAGTGTCTACCTTGAGCTTTCACCTCCAAGATGAGGTAACTAGGTCACTTGGTGTGCTAGACTAAGTAGCCTAGAGTGTGTAGAGAGTGATTAGGGATCTAGTTGTCTCACAAACCCTAGGATTCTCAACTCATGAGACACTTAGGGTTTGAGAGGTGAGAAGAGAGCTTGAGGAGAATGAGAGAGAGAAGAGTATGTGATATTTGATAATGAATAATGAAAATGGCTCGTATTTAGACTTTTAAAGCTAATGAAAATATCTCACACAAATATCTCAAAATATCTAAGTCTTCATATCTCATATGAGTCCAAGAAAATCAACATGAAGCCATGTTCATATTTCACTAAAATACCACAAATTATCCCACCTCATTTCCTCCACCTCACTAAAGATTTAATCAAAAAGAAAAAACCCTAATTGAGGTGTCTCACTTCAAGAAACAATCTTGATCAAATCACAAGAATGCCCCCTCTCAACCGTATATACATACCCGCAGTCGTATTCCGAGAAATACGAATACAATGAGACGAATCTAATCTAATAATCAAATACTGGGATCCGGCTTAAACCAAAGCCCACAAGTATTGTCCGCCCGAACATCGTATGCGCACAAGTACACGTATGTGATCGAGCCCTATCGTAAAAGCATACGACCTCTACATTGTTTCGCCCGAAGCAGGAAAACCCTCTGTGTAGGACTATAAAGACTCGACAGTACGCTGGCGGTGGGTTTAACCACAAGCACGTCAGCGGTACTAGCTGCACGTAACGGCTACCCAGATATCTGTCGATAAGAAATCCGACGAGCAAACTCATCTGAATTCCTGTTAAGTCTGTCTGTGCCAATCTCCGTAAAGTCCGATCTGTTCGTCTAAGAGTATCGCATATCGAGCCTAGGGGCGGTAAACATCAGACCCCTAATAGCGCAATAAGTCGTGTCGGAGTGCAGCACAAAACACCCTGAGAAACTACTGGAGTGCCTACCAGTAAATCTCGCTTGCCCTGACCAGGGACTTTGTGTAATGGCTTTCCGAACACAGCGCGATATCAACCCCCAATACCGGGAGAGACGAATCCTATCTAACCACCACTGCCTCCAAGTGCTTCGGGACTGCACCCAACTACTACCTGTTTGCACGACTCAATAGAGCCGTGGTAGGATAGTAATCTAAGAATAGTGGGAACACACTTGAGGCGAAGTAGCAGTGTTAAGTCAACGGACTATGTTGTACTCATGTCACGTGGGAACTGCTACCCGACGATAGGTATAGTACCAACCAGCAGTTCCCCACGAGTCCGTCCAGTGTAACTCATAACCCAATAAGCACCTGCATACTATCTCCAGTACGACGTACTGATGGCTGTTGGACAGACCATCTCCCCTCCTGGGATAAGAAGCGTGTACATTAGTATACTCTGGAGTATCGATACCCTGTCTCGATAATCCTACGACTAGAGACCTTTATAAGGATGTGCTTATAGACTACCCAGCCCCTACTAGTGTGACTGCCATCACAACGCTGGTAGTCAAGCAAAGATCCTAAGGGCTCTACGAATATGTATTAGCGATACGTCAAAAAAAACATATACACATATTAAGATAGATACAAACCAAGTAGCATACTATCATATTGAGCAAGGCTGTCATAAATCCGTGTATATATCCCAAGCTTCCAAAATGTAATATACAAACTAGTACTATACAATAATGGCCTCTAGGGTATATTACACTAACAGAGGGAATTCGTCTCTCCCGGTATAGGGAGCTAATGTCGCATAGTGCACAACTGGTTATGACCATAAGTCTTTGGCCAAGGCAAACGAGATTTACTGATAAGTGTTATCAGTATTTTCTCAGACATAAATGAGCTTGACGTCAGCACGACTTATCGGGTTATTGGGAGTCTGACAATTTCCACCTCCTAGACCCGGTATGCGACAGTCTTAGACAAAGAGACCGGACTATACGGTGAATGTCACTGATAGGCTCTAGCAGGGTATGGATGAGCTTGCTTGTCGACCGGATTTTTTTTCAATATCTGGGTAGCCGTTATGTACAGCTAGTACCGCTAACGTGGTTGTAGGTTAACCCGGTGGGGATTGATCCGAAACAGTTTCAGATCAATCGGATATGATCCCGACCTACTGCCAACGTATTGTCAAGTCTTTAGAGTCCCACACAGAGCGTTTTCCCGTTCTAGCGAAATGATGTAGTGCACGTACGGCGATGCGTGCGGGGTCCAATTAAACATGTGTATGTGATACTACATGTATTAATCAGACGGATGATACTGGCCGGTTTATGATTGAACCGGGTCATTGAATCAAGTGTTGATTTAATGATATTTCTTATATATGATGGTGCATATATAAAATAGTATTATATATTTTCTAATTCTATTTTTCTTTTGGTGATGTAAGATGTGATGTGCATAATCTATTATTATGTGTTTAAATCATTTTAAACATATGATAATTATTTCTAGCTTATTTATTTTTTCTTTCTAATTTTTTCTTGTCACGAGAATGAGATGTATGCTCGGTGGCATACACTCTCATTTTCTCATGACAAGTGTTGTGATGAGAAATGAAGGGGGTTGTGTGTGAAAGGGTATCCTATACTTCACACAAGACATAGCCATTGGTTTTTTTCTCTTGCTCTCTCATACTTAGAAAAAGAAAAAGAGCTAAAAAGAAAATAGAAGAGAGAGTTTGAGAATACACTTCATTCTTCTACATCCCTCCCAACTCATGTCTAGAAAGCATGAAGAGAGAGTTACATCAAGTTGTTGATGTTGGAGTTAGAACTGGTGACCTTCCCATGGATCATCTTCGACGGAGCCGATCGGGAACTAATTGAAATCCGGAGCACCGTGGAGCTTAGTCGTAATCTGGAGTACAACCGTTGGAGCATGTGAAGGCGCTTCAAAGGTTGTATTTTCTCCTTGTTCCATTCTTTAGTATGCAAGTTTTAGTCCATGGTTTATTCTAGTGATTGGGTGATCTTGTTCGCATGGAATACTTCGTTTTTACACTTCTGCAAATATCTTAAACACCCGTCCAGTGAGCAAGACCCCCTTACAGTGGTATCAGAGCCTTCCATAAACTTTTAACTTGTTTTTCGGTGGCTAATTGATTCCTATAACCATTTTTCAAAATGAATTGTTCATTGTTTTTAAAAACTGCCAAAACCGGCGACATTTCTCTTGTTTTTGTGCCCCGAGGCTCTCGGTTCAGACCGAGAGTCTCGTGAACTCCTCCGCCTATGTCCACCCGAGTCCCGGAAGGCTCGGGGCTGTCATGAGCCCCTTACGGGCTCGTTTTTTCGCTGAACCAGAGCCAAAATTGGCTGTGGTTCGAGGCAATTCCCAAGCCTAAGTTGGGCTCGGGGCAAATCCTCGGTCGCCTTCGACTTGGGGTTTTTTGCTGTGGGATTCATCCGTGTGGTTTCGGGTCGTTCACGATTCGTTTTGAGCAAGAAATGCGATGGTTTTTGCGGCCGGAATAGACATCAATTTTAGTTTTTTGTGGAATTGAAGTTTGCAACTCCGTTGGTTTTGGGATTCATTGGCCATGGTTTCCGTATTGACATGATTAAAGAGTTTGATCATGTTAATGCGATAACATACTTGTTAATATGTGGTGTTTAACGTCGATGAATTGATGCAATCAATTTGACAGGGTTGCACGATGTGAGTCTGTGATTATGATATCTTGTTGTTTGGATTGGTTGCGGATTGTCGTGAAATGAATAGCCCTGTGTGTCAAGTGTAATATGATGTATTTATTTTCATTCATGTTGTAAACAAAATGTATATTCTTTTATTCGGGATGAGCGGTAGACATGTGGCCGTCTCTACCACCTTTTGTATTATTATTTGTCGGGGCTCGATCAGGTTGCGATCAATATCACCGTTGTATTAATAAAGGTTTTAGGATTACCCCACGGAGAAGCGCACTAGTAGCCGGGTTCTAGATTGCAGAAGGTGGTTATCTCAAGGAGTTGAGATTGGGTCACTCGATTCTTGGACTGGCAGGCTGCTTGTCGCGCTTGTAGGGGATTAGGATAGATCCGCGGAGGAGTGCACAAGTCATCGGATTCGAGAAAGTGCTTGGTGGCCCCATAATGATGATGATGATGGGTCACCTCATTTCTCGGATTAGAAGATGACTTTCCGCACTCATAGGGGTCTGCTTTTGGCTACGCACGGGCTACTCACGCGACCGGGAAATGTCACGCTTCATTTGTGGCTCGAATGAAACGCGGGATTTCTAGGTGATCCGACCATTCCAACTCTGTCATGTTATTTTTCCGCATGATGTAATGTGATTATTTGCGTGTGATAATATATTGATATATGTGATATATGATATATATATATGCTATATATGTTTTGCATCCGCGCTAGCCCTGCCCCACTCTGCCATTAGTTAAGTAACTTAACGGTGCATGATGGGGTCCCGTGGCTAATGCGGACGGCGTATATGTGCATTCTATTTTTTCCTTTTCATACTGCTTTATCTGTAATGTTTGTGTGAGAAGGATAATTATAGATAATGTGATTATCTAAATGATGGGATTGGATTGATTAGATTAATACAAAGTAAAATAAACCTATACATTATAGGAACCACTTTTTCTAAAAAGGGAAATTTTAGTCGATTCTTTTGCTTTTCATTGTGGCATTCGGTTAGGAATGTCCTACTCCTCATTGGATGAGGAAAGAGCCTTGATCATGTCACTGGGAGTTCGCTCTTGGGTAAAAGTTTGTGTCACTAAAATTGTTTTTGTAGCCGTATTCTTTTATTTTGCGTCGAGATATTCGGTTATGAATATCCAGCACCTCATTCGATGAGGAAAGAGTTTAGATCCTTTCAGAGGGAGTTCACTCTTGAGCAATAGTCTACAAGACTATAAACTTTCAAAACCAATCGGTTCCTATGATGAGATCAAGTTCATTACGTTGATGGGTTTCTTTAAAACCAGTCGTAACCCTCTGTCATTTCAGGAAGTAGAGTACTTAGCATTCGTGATGCGTATGTTGACTCTGTCAAGGTGTAGTGTACGGTAGCTAAGTGATGTCTTTCTGCTTGCATATGATGCAATTAGCTAGAACATTCGTACGGTCATGTTGACTCTGTCAAGGATTTATGCGGGTGGATCTAAGTTAATCACGAAATGACAGGTTGAACTTGACTAGCGACTCATGGTATGTTGACCCTATCAAGGCCATAAGCCATTAGGGGTAAAAACCAACATCGGGAGTTTCAAGTGTTGAAACTTGCAATGTGATTGTATACCTTCTACGGAGTTGGGTGACATTTTGACTTTGTCAAGGTTATCACGCCATGATAGTTTGGGTCCTGATTCCTACTGTGAGTAATTGTCACTCCCGGAAGATTTTTCTATACGAAATCCCGGCCAGTTCTCCATTTAGAGTTTGAAGGAGAATTCGACGGAACAGTGGGAGCCATCTTGATTAGATAAATATATCGATCTAATCAAGATTAGAGTGCACGCTAAGTGTTTCTTTTCTCTCTCTCTCTCTCTCTCTGGTAGCGACCCTGGACTGACCTTAAACTAAAACTCGTTAACCACATCGACCGACCTTTTTACAAACTCATAGTTTTGGAATGTCTGGATTGCCCTAATCCACGACATAGTCTCATATGACCGTAAATATTCTATTTTTCCTTCTGCTAACTCCAGAACCCTCTGTATTTGGTATAGAGATCCATATTGCTTGGATGGCCATCGTATAGTTAGATACGAACTCGATGAAATTGTTTCAGTCCGAGGATGGCCACTGGTTCTGGATTAGATAAATTGTTCGTTTGTCTCTCCCTCCTATCTTATCTCAAGTTCATGAACTCCTTAAATGTAAGGAAAGAATACCAATTACACTTATTGGATAGTCTTCTTCCAATCCCGAAGCTAGTGCTGAAGGAATGGAAAGAAGAAAACCAGCTAGCATAGGTTTGGTATACAGAAAGGTAAGATGAAGAAACATCAAAATGGGTTGAAGTATATAGAAAGGAAATTGTGACTACTATCATGAGCCTGGACAATGAAAAAGGAAATACTGTGAGTACCTGACTAACCCTACTGAAACGTTTTTGATGTTTCGGATATCCTGTGTGTCTGTGTTTTGAAAAACGATTCTCAATAAAATCTAACTCCCAGGTATATAGATACCGGATTAGAATCCCACATCTGTAGGGCGTTACAGATACTGAGAAGGTGCAGAGAATTGAGATTAGTTGATATTATCCTCAATGTCGGTTTTCGGAGAAATTGTTCCTATTGAGGAAAATCATCAGGTTTTGACTAAACGGAAAACTTTTGGTTTCTTTTAACCAAAAGAATGTTTTTCAATTAATACCTCACGAGTATTGAGTTAAGTGAACTCAAGGGACTTATACATATTGATGTATGTTGTCTTATGTCCATTCGGACATAGGGTTCGTACAAGGTATTCAGTATTGAGAATGTGATTCTCTCTCTGATTGCTCATCCGCGTGTGCGTTCCATGATGAGTAATGATGTGTTGCCTTCTTCAATTTTGGTGATGCACTAGAATAAGATGCATATCGATTGATATTGGTTCCACCTAAACAAGTACCTTTATTTCTATATGGTATATAGAATGGTGTTCATCTTAAATTTGTTAAGATATTGAGTTATCTGGTTTTTGCTTAAAAACTCAATCCGGACAAACTCGAAGAACGTTTCTGTAATAACAGTTAATGGGTGATCCCAAGTTTTCGCGAGGGATAGCTTCTAGTATTTTCAAGTTCAAAAGTGTTTTGTTCTTGACTCGCCACCTTCTAGGTAAAGGAATTTCTTGTGAAAGAAATTAGTGGGAGTATGGTAGAATTCGAAATGGTTCCAGAACCATAAACAATTATTGAAAGTTTAGTGGAACCCGATAATCCAATTGACCCTGACAGACCATAGATACTCCGTAGATCTAGTAGGCGACCTCAGCCACGCGAGATATACTTTGGTTTTCTCATGGATGGTGACTTAAGGGCTTGCATTATGTGATGATGACCCTACTAGTTATCAGCAAGCCATAGGAAGTGGTGACTTCCGACTGATGGCTGGATGTCAAGTTATCCAAGTTGGACTCCATATACTACAACAAATTATAGACTTTGTTGTGTACTCCTGAAAGGGGTAAAAACCCATAAGGAGCAAGCAGATCTTTCGAGATCAGTGCAAATAGAAATGTATTAACCTAATAAAGCCAAACTTATAGTTAACATGTATTCATCAAATACCCAGTGTTGATTATGATGATACTGTTAATTCAGTGTCTGTGCTGAAGTCCATACGGATATAACATGCCACCAATGTTTTCATGACTATGATATCTAGTATGAGAATGACTATAACATCATTCTGAATTGGATTTAGAAGTGTGCGTGTATATGACTCTAACAGAGTGCAGTCTTAGTCAGTGGGAGCAGCGGATAGTGTGTAAGTTACTTAAGTCTATTTGTAGACTAAAGTAGGCATAGCGGAGATAGATCATCTGTTTTGATGTTGCGGTCAAAGTGTTTGACTTCATCAAAATTAGAGATGAACCTGATATTTGTAAGAAGGATGTAGGGAGTAATGTCAGGTTCCTCATATAGATGTGGATGGCATACTCTTGATAGGAAGTGATGTTCCTATACTACGATTCGGTCAAACATTGGTTGTCACATATGTTTCTCCTTTATGGATTTGGATTGATAATTCTGGTGACTAGGTCTGTAGATTTAGATTTAGTAAGGGTTTTGGGATTGTCCTAATTCAGGTATCTCAACACTATTCTAAAATGGTTTAGAGTGGAGGACTCCTAGTGAGGTATTGTACCCGCAGGTAATGGGATCACTCTCTCTACAGATGTCTTTCAGGACTGATGAAGAGAGGGAATTGCATGAATGACATTCAACATGTTTTGGCAGAGAGGTCAATCATGCGATTTTATATACCAATCTAGATATTGCTTTTACACTTGGGATAGTAAGAAGATTTTAATCCAATCCTGGAGAAACATAGAAAGAAATAAAGAGCATGTGAGATGTTCTTGGTGTAAGGTAATGGTAGACTCCTTCGGAAAGCGATTACCGATTCTAGCTTCCGTAGTGACAAGGATAACAGAGTATCTGTCATGATTCATTAGTTTACCCTCTTATGAGGAGCAGTATATTGGAAGATTTTTAAGCGGGATACTGAGTTAGTCAAGGCGATGGATGCTGATTTTGACTCAGCAAAGAATTCATCCTAAGTATTTGTTTAGATAAATACGTTCATTCATAGTTCCATCAGCTATCCAAATAAAGTTCTAAGGTAGGTATCGCTCATTTCGGGAGATAGTTGATCTTCACAAAATTGAGAATCAGATAGATACAGAGAGAAACGTTGCTATAGATCCACTCACTGAGACTGTTTCTCAAACACGGTTTGTGAAACTGTTACCACAGAAGTTGGATATGCAGTAGTACATGAGATGTGTGTAAACGATACTGCAATAATCAGCCTTGAGTGCAAGTGGGAGATTGTTGGATATAGGTTCCCTCAAAGCAATTATCGTAGTTATAGGAATACAATTACTAAATTCTAGAAGGGCCTATACAAAGAACAACCTTTCTCGAGATGATAGTACGCTATCTAGTTTATATTTATCATTCATAAGTATATGTTTTACTTGCTGTAACGTATCACTACTATATGATGATAAATCCCATAGGATTTTTGCTTGACTACCAGGATTATGATACGGATCATACTAGGAGGGCCCGGGTAGTATATAAGCACATCCTTAAAACTCCCTAGTCGTAGAAATATCGAGACTGGACATCGGTACTCCAGTTTAGACTAGTGTATACGTTTTATGACCCTGTACGGGGAGATGGCTGGTCCCATAACCATTGGTGTTTGACACCGATGATTTTATACAGGTGCTCATTGGATGTATGTGTTCCACTATACTTAGATCACTACCCTATCACGACTTTAAAGAGTCGTGCAAACAGGTTTTAGTTGGGTATAGTCCCGAAGCATATAGAGGCGGTGAGCGGTGGAGGGAATTTGTCTCGCCCGTTATAGGGAGTTGATGTCGCACAGTGCACAGCTGGTTATGACCATAAGTCCTTGGCCAAAGCAAATAAGATTTGCTGATAAGTGTTATAAGTAGTTTCTCAGAAGGACATGAGCTTGATTCCAGCATGACTTATCGGGTTATTGAAAGTCTGACAGTTTCCACCTCCCAGACCTTGCATGTGACAGTCTTAGACAAAGAAACTAGACTGTACGGTGAATGTCACTGATAGGCTCTAGCAGGGTACATACGAGCATGCTTGTCGACCAGCTTTGTAAGTCTAAGTTTCATGCTCTACAAGGTTTGTAGAGAAGCGGAATTTCAAAAAACGAATTTTGTGATCATGCAATCAAGACTTAACCCAAGATCTACCACAAAACCCTAACTAGCAAGACTACGTAGATAATTATTCTATCTCGTTAAAATTTTATAACTATCGATTCGTGTCCTTCGGGTCTTGAATCCTCTTCTTAAGGTCCTTTTAGGGTCTTCGGTGTAGTTTGGTTGCCGGTTGATTTGTATGTAGAGATTTAGCGCGCGCTTATGCGCTTTCGAAAGATAGATCAAAGAATAATTACCGCAATCAAGAACGGCGTTGCTTGGTAGCTAGCCGGTGAGTACGGGTCGGTCCACAGGGATTTTGTGTATTCTCAATTTGTTCTAACGTGTTAATTCCAAACGGTGTTGGATTGATTATCGCTAAAAACTAAAGTTGATCTAGACTAGAATTAAAACCTTGCTAGGGTTAGGTTTAGGTTAAGTTTGGAAAGTCAATACTCCTCACCACTTTCTATGCCCTAATTAAGATCTATTAGGTGTTATGGTAATAATTAATAAAGTGGATTAGTGCCATTCAGGAAGAAACTATGTTTCTTCCTCTAGGTTCTTGTCCTTCCTTTCTTAATTCTTACCCTAACCTCCATGGAAAACATACGCAACCGGTCTTTTATACTACGGTATCACCGTTACCTCGTGGGGTAAGGTACCGTAAGGAACGGTTTGTGTATGTATGCATGGAGTCCTATTAATAAATATGTGAGGGGCAAGAAAGGGGTGAGAGATTTTCATCTCTCAAACCTTCCCTATTCCTAACCCTAACAAGTGAGCAATTACTCACTCAATAAGGAATTGAATAACATGTTCTAACTAATTTAACTAGGGCAGATAAGAAAGATTATACTAAGGAAGAAATAAAATTAACTAGGGAAATGAAATAAAAGTCTTACTTTATTTGATGGCTCTCTCCAAACATTTACTCCGAATTACAATTCTGAATAGATGAAATGAAAAGAAGCATACCTTAAAAAGAGGTTTAGGGCTTCTATTTATAGATTCATAGAAACCCTAGGGTTACAATCGATTCACACCTGCATTTACAATTTTACCCCCTAAGAAACCTAATTAATGCACCGACGCACCGACACGCGCGAAACGCGCCGACACGCGCGACGCACGGCCGTGGATCCGCGGCCATAAGCATGGTTTGGCCGCAGTTCTGCGGCCATTCAGAGAGCTTGTTGCATCATTTCTTCAGGTATTCTTCTGTTGCTTTGTTTCTTCTATTTCCTTCACTTGGTTTCTCAGATGGTCTTCTAGTTTCTTCCAGAATTCCACAGTGAATAATGTCGTGGACTTTACCACTTGCTTCGTGTCGAAGTCTTGTACCTTGCGCTGCCTTTGTTCTTTGTGAAATTGTCCATTGATCTTCGTTTATTCTCCAAACTGTAGCTTGATCAAGATTCTTCCATTTGTTGGTCGTAGTCTCACTTTTGTATCGTCTTTTCATCATTTCACTGTTTTTATTCCAAGAACGTGTAACCTGCAACTATGTAGCAGACATAGATCAAACGCATATGTTTATTTGTAAAATAAATAAGAATGGGGAATATAATAATGCAAAATTATGATCTGAACAAATACCCCCAAACTTATCTTTTGCTCGTCCTCGAGCAAACCTAGTTTTATTCTCGAAAAAGACCTAGCCTCACTTCCGCAGGAAAACGCGATTGCACTGAGCTCGTGCAACAAGCCGTTAAACCTCTAGGTGTCCCTAGTAGGAGGAGTGTTGTCTCCTGAGGGTTTTAAGCGGATACTACCCACAAAATCCTATCAATTCGGCCCATTGACTTTTATTCTCCAATTAGGTTTTCTAACAAGAAACTCTATTATCTTCGATTCATAAATTATCCACCCGTATTTTTCACGCTTCCTTATCATTTAACTTAAGATTATATATATTCTTTTGAATTTACTTAGTTTTTAGCATCTTTCAAGTTTTCCTTCTAGGGTTCTATCTCAACTTAGGAATTTTTATCATCTCTATTAAAGATATAAGTCATATTCTTCATTCATATCTCTTATCTAAACCCCAATCACATACCCCTACGTGTGTGTATATATCATCCCTACACTTGGAAATTCAAATCAAGCTATTATACTCTTGTCCATCGTCCAAATTACTTTTCAATTGGTGAATTTTTAGATGAAATTGCTCACACATTCTTCATGCGACCGTTAATACTTCTTGAGGTACCAACAACCGATTACAAAATGTGTTTGCACATTAAAGCGTAATTCCTAGTCTTGTAACACCTAAGGCTTATAGCAGTGACTCCCAAACCAGTTGGTCTAAGGCACTTGGTGATGAAGCACCCTCGCTAAATATTTTTTCTATTGTTGCAGCCTTAAGTAATTACAAAAACCAGTGTTCATTTTTTTTAGTCACACTTGTATTTTTATTTTATTTTCCTTCATACTAAGGATTTTAGACAAGAGCATTTCAAGGTCTCTTCTACTATTCCAAGTTTCAAGGTTCGTGTTTGTGCAATTTGTAGGGTATATATTTTCAGAATTTAGACTTAAGCTTAGGAATTATTTCTCAGACTTACACTTTAATAAAAATATCAATACTCTTCCCTTATTTTGACTTAGCCCAAGAAGTGAACTCAAAATTTGCCTATTTCTAAATAAACTACAAAGACATATACTTTCTACCGTTAAATTTTTAAGAAAGATTATTTTTAGGGTTTTTAATTTACTAAGTTTTGGATCTAGTTGTTCCTAGCTAGTTAACCGTCTTGTCAAACTCAAGTCAATTATGGCCAAAATTGAATGTTTTAATTTTTATAATTTTTTAAAATTTTCAATTTTTATGGGTTTTAAAATAAGTATGCAAATGCAAAAATATACAAATGAATGCGAAGAAAGAAAGCTTACCGAGCACACCCCCAAACTTAAACTTGACAGTGTCCTCACTGTCAGGCTACACCAAGAGGGTCAAAATGTCGGCACTCTCCTGTTTATTTATTTATAATTTTTTATTTTTTTTAAAAGAAAAACAAATATATATATATATATACAAAAAGGTCCCCCCCCCAAACTTGAGTTAAACGATGTTACAAGTCAATGCCCAACTTTGCAAAGACCAAAAGTCAACACCAACCAGTTGAAAAATTTATCTGTGTAAAGTATCGGTCGGTGGAAGAACATGTTGTATCGAGCCAAGAAAAAGTAGGGAAGAGACAAGAGGTGGTATGGAAAATGTTTCCGTGAACGTGGAAGTGAAGAGATAAGAGGTGATGATGAATAAAAACGAGAATGTGAATGATCAAAAATCAGTGGAATATTGGCATTCTCATATTTTATTAGAAGAAAAGGTGGTGGTTCAACTTCTATAGGTGGAGGTTGATTCACCACAAAATTCCTGAGATGTTTCTGTGGATCCTTTACTGGCTTGGCATCATCCATCATATGCATATGATGTTCAATTATGAGGGAACTAATCTCCTCGATGTCCGCCATAGTCCAGCCAAAAGCTTGCCGGTTATCTTGTAAGACCATTAAAAGGGCTTTCTCTTGCTCGAGGCCTAGAGAGGCCAATATGATAACGGGAAAGGTCTCATTCTCACCTAGGTAAGCGTATTTAAGGTGAGACGGTAAAGGCTTGAGTTCGAGTTCTGGAATTGAAGGTAAAATTGGTGAAACTATCTCGAACTCGAAGGATTCCAACAATGGTTCGAAATCACCGCAAGCAACCGAATCGGATGGTTCAATTAACTCATCCAAAAATTCAAAGGACTCATACTCGGGCGGTGAGTCATCAAAATCATCTGAAAAAGTGAAACATTCATGCTCGTTATCGGTTGTGCAAACTGTGTCAGATTCAGGGAGGGACGCACTAGTGGCGTCAAAAGTGCTGTGATCGAACAGAAATTTTTCAAGCTCACGGTCCTCCGGCATGATCTTTTGCGTGGTCGAAACGATGGAAAGGATGGAGGGGGGCGATTTAGGAAGTATAACAGTTAAAGGTTCAGGAGGATGAATTGGAAAATCCGACACATCAAACAAAACTGGTTCATCCTCAATACTATCCTCAATACTCCCCTCAATACTATCCTCATAATTCTCCTCAAAAGTTATCCCATCCATGCAATTATCATCAAAATCAAGACGCATATGAAGTTCGGGAGAAATATTTAATGACTCAGGATGATGAATTTGAGAGAAAAATTCAGTCAAATCTGCGGGTTCATCATCCAAAATATTCCCGGTGTCAATATCCTCAATCAAGTGAAAATCAAATTTTTTGGACACCTCATCAAAAGCATGGATATTTATCAATTCAGGTTCTAGATTGGAAGTGTAGAGATCGAAAGGATTGGTTATGGTTTCACTCGAAAGGGACCCTTCACAATCTGGCAAATCAAGCACTACAAAGTCGCACAACTCATTAACCATTTTATTTTCAACTGGTGAATTATTTGGGACACTT
Organism: Agapanthus africanus; assembly: GCA_030015575.1. NCBI lineage: Eukaryota > Viridiplantae > Streptophyta > Magnoliopsida > Asparagales > Amaryllidaceae > Agapanthus > Agapanthus africanus. The sequence goes on along the minus strand of JASDDO010000008.1, from coordinate 66,657,902 downwards.
GTTTGAAAACTGGAGTTGTGGAATTCAATTGGTGATGGATAGGTTTAATTTGGAAGGGTGAACAGCTCACTCTCTCCACTCAAATTCTCAATCTGTCCAACCGCCTCATCATACATTGGAAGATTTGTAGCTAGTTGGAAACTAGCTACCGGGTCACTAGGTTGCATAAGGGCGGCAATGGACGCATCCAAATTCCTCATCTGTTGGTTTGTCGCTACAATATAAACTTCCAACGACTGTTCTAAACTAGACATGGGTTGTGAAGGGGTTGCAGTAAAAGATTCAAAATTGTTTGGATACGTGAAACTCCCAAATGGCTGAGTAGAAACAGTGTCTAGGGAAAGTGCGGAAGTCTGGTAGGACTGGTAGGAATTGAATGGTTGGACAGGAGTAGGATCAACATTTGGATAAAAAGGTGGATGGACTTGTTGATCCCAAGAACTGGAAGTGTTGAAAGAAGTGAAAGATCGGTTACGAGATTGTTCAATATGTTCAGCAATAGTCATGGATTTCGGAGTGACAACAGGACTCGAAAAAGGAGTATCAACGTAATAAGATGGTGAAGGTTGAAATGGTTGATATAAGGTGGATTTCGGAGTCCAACTGTTTCTCCTAGACGCTTCTATTCGATCTTTCAAAGAAATTTTGGGCATGGAGGGGTCGTCCGTAATTCGACCAAAACAATTCGCGTATGAAGCAATGTTCGGATGAGGGTACCAAAGTTCGGCAAGAGTTTTGGGAGGTGGGATACCCATGATGTAAAAAAAATGAGAAGAAAAAGAATGTGGTGTACGTGGGGTGCAATGGATTTCTTAGCGACAAGTGGCAAGTTTTTATAAAAATATTTTTCTTTTCTCTTTTTGTGTGTGTTTTTTTTTATGTGGAGCTTTTTGCAAAAAAGATTTTCGATAAAAGGCTTAGACACACGTTCAATCAATCACAAATGCACAATCAAGCCTAGATCTAGGGTCACCTAAGTCAGCTAGACAGCTCCTAACTATTCCAAAGGGCAAGAAGTAGGACCTCAAACTGCCTCTTCACCGCCAATTGTGGCCAGGTAAGCACAAGTAGAGAAAGGAGGGATCTTCTTACGAAACACCGTGAGATGGGCCTTTTAAAGTTACCTTCCCCTACCTGTCTAGCCTAGGCACCACAAAGTCAGGTTAGGATCAACGGTCGATGCCTACAACTATTCCTTTGTCCTATAGAGCGCGAAGTCCTTAGGGCTGAGTCTAATCTTTTTTTTAATTAGCTTGATGGTCAATGCAATATGTCTTATGTGATTTTTGGGGTCCTGGGAAGGGTAATGAAGTCCCCACCCAATCTGGATTGGTGTAAAAGCCCCTTAAAGTCAAGTTAAAATATGCAAAGCAGTAAACACAATCACTTGCAAACAATTTTTTTTTAGCGCGGCGCAAAGAATCCTGCACAAGATCAATTATTGGAGAAGGGGAGAAATTTTTGGCGCAAAGAATCCTGCAGGCAAATTTTACAGAGGAGATATTGAGGTTGCAGAGAAGAAGAAGGGAAGCTCACAGAAGATAACTGGACAGCTGACGTCACCACCGTACCGCGCTTCCGCAGCCAATATAGGGGTCCTGCGGCGGTTCCGCGGTCTTCTAGAAGGTTCGATTCCCGAGAAATTTTCTGCTCCTCTTTTATTATTTTCCTCTGTTGTTCAGATCTACCGTTTTCTGTTTTGCTCTCTGGATTTTTCCACATCCGAACTCGTTCAGATCCTGCAAAATTCACACGAAACACCCTTCAAACAATAACAAGATGATAAAAAAAATTTATATTTTTTTAATTTTTTTGATTTTTATGATTTTATATTAACCCGAAATTGCAAAACGAAAATAACAACGTCATCCCCGGCAACGGCACCATTTGATTTGTATGTAGAGATTTAGCGCGCGCTTATGCGCTTTCGAAAGATAGATCAAAGAATAATTACCGCAATCAAGAACGGCGTCGCTTGGTAGCTAGCCGGTGAGTACGGGTCGGTCCACAGGGATTTTGTGTATTCTCAATTTGTTCTAACGAGTTAATTCCAAACGGTGTTGGATTAATTATCGCTAAAAACTAAAGTTGATCTAGACTAGGATTAAAACCTTGCTAGGGTTAGGTTTAGGTTAAGTTTGGAAAGTCAATATTCCTCACCGCTTTATGTGCCCTAATTAAGATCTATTAGGTGTTATGGTAATAATTAATAAAGTGGATTAGTGTCATTCGGGAAGAAACTATGTTTCTTCCTCTAGGTTCTTGTCCTTCCTTTCTTAATTCTTACCCTAACCTCCATGGAAAACATACGCAACCGGTCTTTTATACTACGGTATCACCGTTACCTCATGGGGTAAGGTTCCGTAGGGAATGGTGTATGTGTGTATGCATGGAGTCCTATTAATTAATATGTGAGGGGCAAGAAAGGGGTGAGAGATTTTCATCTCTCAAACCTTCCCTATTCCTAACCCTAACAAGTGAGCAATTACTCACTCATTAGGGAATTGAATAACATGTTCTAACTAATTTAACTAGGGAAGATAAGAAAGATTATACTAAGGCAGAAATAAAATTAACTAGGGCAAAGAAATAAAATTCTTACTTTATTTGATGGCTCTCTCTAAACATTTACTCCGAATTACAATTCTGAATAGATGAAATGAAAAGAGGCATACCTCAAAAAGAGGTTTAGGGCTTCTATTTATAGATTCATAGAAACCCTAGGGTTATAATCGATTCACACCTGCATTTACAAATTTACCCCCTAAGAAACCTAATTAATGCACCGACGCACCAACACGCGCGGCGCACGGCCGCGGATCCGCGGCCATAAGCATGGTTTGGCCGCGGTTCTGCGGACATTCAGAGAGCTTGTTGCATCATTTCTTCAGGTATTCTTCTATTTCCTTCACTTGGTTTCTCAGATGGTCTTCTAGTTTCTTCCAGAATTCCACAGTGAATAATGTCATGGACTTTACCGCTTGCTTCGTGTCGAAGTCTTGAACCTTGCGCTGCCTTTATTCTTTGTGAAATTATCCATTGATCTTCGTTTATTCTCCAAACTGTAGGCTTGATCAAGATTCTTCCATTTGTTGGTCATAGTCTCACTTTTGTATCGTCTTTTCATCATTTCACTGTTTTTATTCCGAGAACCTGTAACCTGCAACTATGTAGCAGACATGGATAAAACGCACCTGTTTATTTGTAAAATAAATAAGAATAGGGAATATAATAATGCAAAATTATGATCTAAACACCGGTCTTCTGGATCCTAGATGATCCACCCAAAGGTCCTGGGTTCAAGCTTCAACTTTCAAATGAAAGCAACTTAACTAACTAGATTGTTAATCTAGCAAGTCAAGAATGAGTGGAGATAATTAGTGATGAGTTTTCTATCTCAAAACCCTTGTTTCTCAACTCATAAGAATGGTATGGTTTTGTGGAGAGGAGAAGGCAAAGGAGCAAGAGAAAATGGAAACTCAAGAATGAGCTCAAGAAAAAACTCTATCAACCATGAAGAATATGGCTGCTATAAGATAATATCAAGTATATTTCTTTTCTTTAAAAATCAATCCATACTTCAATAGTGATTACAATAAATGTCCAAACCATGCTTCATGCCATCCCTCCTTTACACCTCATTTTCTATTTATCAATAAATAGAAAATTACACATTATATGGTGTCCCCTTCTAGAATGTATTTTGTATAAATACATAATACTTTCTACCATATATTCATACCGGTATTAGTATCACAATACGAATACCCAAGAGATAGAATCCATTACAAATAATAGCCTCATTTCGAACAAGATTGTCCTATATATATACATATCCATAGTATCCATTACAAATAATGGCCACTAGGGCGCGCGCGCGCGCACACACACACACACACACATATATATATATCCTGATATATACATATCCATAGTACCCATTACAAATAATGGACTCTACGGCATATATATCCTACAATCTCCCACTTGCACTAGGGCCAGTTATTTGCATAGCGCATCCCCAACATCTCAAACAGCCGCTCGAACTGTGCTTGAGGTAAGGCCATCATGAATGGATCCGCCGTGTTGTCTTTTATGTCCACTCTCTGAACCTCGATCTCCTTACGATCCACTATCTCCCTGATCGGGCAATACCGTCTCAAGATGTGTCTAGATTTCTGATGGGACCTTGGTTCCTTTGCTAAAGCTATAGCCTCATTGTTATCACAATACAAGGGTATTGGATTGGCAATGGACGAAACCACCTGAAGTTCAGAAATGAACTTCGTCATCCAGACCGTCTCTTTTGCGGCATCGTTAGCAGCTATATACTCAGCTTCCATCGTTGAGTCTGCGACGGTGTCTTGTTTGGAACTTTTCCAACACACCACTCGTCCATTGAGGGTAAACACATAACCCGAGGAGGATTTAGAGTCATCCTTGTCACTTTGGAAGCTTGAGTCGGTAAAAGTCTCGATCTGGAGGTCCGCATTACCGTACACCAAGAACATCTCCTTACTCCTTCTCAGGTACTTGAGAATGTTTTTTACTGCTATCCAATGCTTCTCACCCGGGTTTGACTGATACCTATTACCACACTAAGTGTGTAAGCTACGTCTGGTCTGGTACATAACATCGCATACATTATAGATCCTACCGCCGAAACATAGGGTATAATGCTCATGTGAGCCCTCTCTTCATCGGTTTTTGGAGACATTTCTTTGTAGAGGGTGATCCCGTGAAAAACAGGTAAATTACCACGCTTGGAATCTTCCATACTAAACCTATTTAGTATGGTTTCAATGTACCTGGACTGTGAAAGTACCAACATTCTTTTAGACCTATCACGATAGATCTTAATCCCTAGAATGTAGGAGGCATCACCCAAGTCTTTCATGGAGAACTTCTGTGACAAGAAGAGCTTGACTGATTATAGCATAGGGATGTCATTCCCTATCAGGAGTATGTAATCAACGTACAGTACGAGATAGACTGCTGCTCCTTCTACAATCTTCTTATAAATCTATGGTTCGTCTATATTTTTGATAAAGTCAAATTCTTTCACCGTATCAAAGCAGATGTTCTAACTCCTCGAATTTACTTTAATCCATAAATGGATTTAAGCAACTTGCACATCTTTCCGCTGCTCCCACTGTCTAAGAAACCCTTTGGCTGATCCATGTAAACACTCTCTTCTAAATTTCCATTTAGAAAAGTTGTTTTCACGTCCAGCTTCCAGATGTCATAGTCATGGAAGGCAGCAATGGCAAGCAAGATCCGAATGGATTTAAGCATAGCCACTGGAGAAAAGGTTTCATCATAGTCCAATCATGGTCTTTGACAAAAACCTTTTGCAACAAGTCTACCTTTGTAGGTTTCCACTTGTCCATCTCCACCAACCATCTTCTTAAAGATCCATTTGCTTCCAACAGGTTTTACCCCAGGAAGAGCAACTTCCAAAGTCCATACTTTATTGGTGTACATGGATTCCATTTTGGTTCTCATAGCATCCAGCCACTTCACCGAGTCTTTACTCGTGATAGCCTGCTGAAAATTAGTAGGCTCATCATCATTGATAATGCAATCCTCTCGATCCCCGTCAACGAGAAACCCATAGTATCTCTCAGGTGGATGAGAATGCCTACTAGATCTGTGGAGCGGCGTCGGTTCGTCGGGCTCTATTGAAAACTGAGGTTCTACTAATTTCTCAGCAGTAGTTTGTGGTTCTGGAACTTCTTCTAGTTCTACCGCGCTCACACTAATTTCTTTTGTAAGAAATTCGCTATTTAAAAAAACTATGTGGTGAGCGATAAACACCTTTTGTTCTTCAGTGTGGTAAACAAGATATCCCCTTGAATTCTTGGGGTATCCCACAAACTTGCATAAAACCGATCGTGCCTCAAGTTTATCCGGATTCTACTTTTTAACCAAAGTTGGACACCCTCATATCTTAAGATACTTGAGACATGGTCTCTTCCCACTCCACATTTCATATGGAGTGGTATGCATAGACTTAGTTGGAAACCTATTCAATAGGTATGCTGCCGATTCCAGCACAAAATCCCGGAAGGAAAGTGGCAACTCAGCACTACTCATCATATAATGCACCATATCGAGTAGCGTGCGATTCCTTCTCTCTGATACACCATTATGATGAGATGTATATGGAGGAGTAAGCTGAGAGAGAATTCCATTATATTTTAAGCATTCAAGAAAACTGGTACTTAAGTATTCTCCATCCCGATCAGATCGAAGTATCTTGATACTTTTACCCGTTTGTTTCTCCACCCCATTTTTATACTCTTTGAATTTCTCAAAGGCCTCGAATTTATGTTTCATTAAGAATACATGTCCATACCTTGAGAAATCATTAGTAAAAGTGATGAAGTAGGAGTAACCGCTTCGTGCATGTGTAGACATCGAACCACATATATCGCTGTGTATGAGTCCCAATAGCTTAGTGGCTCTTTCTCCGTGTCCTGTGAACGGAGATTTGGTCATCTTTCCTTTGATACATGATTGACAATTTGCATATGATACATATTCAAACGGATCTAAATATCCAATTCATACAACTTAATCAACCTTGTTTCATTAATATGACCAAGTCTACAATGTCATAAGAAGGCTTGGTTTGAATCTGGAGCCTTTCTTTTGAGTGTGTTTTGGATGTTGAAAACTTGATGTTAATTGAGTACGTACATGCCGTTATCCAGTGTGCCAGATCCAATCAGTTTTTGATTTAGGTGAATGTTCAAGACATTTCTTTCAAGTGAAAAATTATATCTTTCATTAGATAATAAGATATAATATTAATGGGTACACAAAAACAGCTATACAACACCAAAATATGTCTACTTGTCAACCCTAGGTGATAATCCCCTACCGCAACAGCATCAACGTTTGCTCCATTGCCAACCCTGAGGGTCATATCACCCGCCTTCAATACTTTATGGTTTCTCATAGCCTGCAAAGTATTACAGATGTGAGAACCAGAATCAGTATCTAGTACTCATGATGTAGAGTTTACTGAAAAACAGTTTTCAATTATGAACACACCTAAAGCAGAAGTATCAGCTTACTTCATGTCCTTGCCCTCGGCTTTGAAAGCCTTACAATCCTTTTTCCAGTGCCCCTTCTTATGACAGTAGTACCACTCATCCTTTTCCGCTTTTACTCTCTCCGATTTGTTCGTTCCTTACACCTTTTTGACACCTCCTTTCGACTTGGTGGTGGTCTTCTTCTTTTTCCATGTAGTTTTCGTTTTGGATTTAGAAGAGGAAGATTCCCCAACAATAAGAACGGGTGTCTTCTCTTTCTTCAAGGAGCTCTCCGCTACCCTCAAGATGTTGAGGAGCTTTGGAAGATCGGCTTCCATTCCGTGCATGTTAAAATTCAGCATGAATTGAGAGAAGGTGTAAGGAAGGGACTATAGAATCAAGTCAATGTATAACTCGTTCTCTAACACACATCCCAGGTTTGCGAGTTCCTCAATGAGACTGATTATCCTTAGGACGTACTCTCCTACAGGTGATCCGGAAGCTAACCCCATCTGGAATAATTTCCTTGAGCTCTCGTGCCTGGCGATACGAGAGTGCTCTCTATACAAATCCTTGCAATAGAGAAAAATGGATTTGATGTCCATATTCTCATGCTGCTTCTGGAGTTCATTATTCATGGACGCCAGCACGATGCACTTAGCTTTCTCGCAATCCAGGTCCCACGTTTTGCGGACCTCGATGTCCGCAACTGAGGATTCTAGTCCTGGGATAGTGGGAGCAGTACTGGTGAGGACGTATGCTACTTTGTCATAAGTAAGTGCAATGTTGACGTTCCTCAGCCAATCTTTATAGTTTGGCCCAGTCAGCATATTTTTTTCGAATAGTAGTGTAAGTCCATTCATGGTTGCTGCCAGAGAGAAAGAAAACAAACACTCAGTGTATGCTCTTGCAAGATTAGATTGGTTTATTATCTTATCTAACCAGGATGGCTCCTACTGTTTCCTCGAATTCTCCATCAAACCTTAAAAGGAGAACTAGTCGGGATCACTTACACTTTATAGGTTCGCTAACCATTCAGCCAGGTGGGTGTTGGTACTCCGAGTGAGTTTCTCCGTGCTTTCGCATGGACCTAATTAAAATAAACCTCGTTTCCGCAGAGGCGTAGCCCCGTTAACACTTTCTAAACACCTAATAAGTTAGCTAATTGTGAAGTGAAAAGTATCTCCCAAGAGTAATCCTACTCATCAGTGGGATCGGGATCCAATTATCATTGTGTGATGACCTAGATGGAAGCCACTCTAGTCACCACACTCCAGAAGGTATGCTAAATCTGCAAGTTTCCTTATTATTTGAAACTCCCGATATGATTTTTGCCCCAAGCTCTTATGACCTTGACGAAAGCCAACAAATTATAAGATGCAAGTCAAGTTCTTCCCGTTGTTGTCCTGATTAATTTAGACCCATCCGTACTCGCCCTTGACGAAGGCCAACAAGCTTGTACGACTGTCCTAAACCAATGCATCTATCTATGCTGCAAACAAGCAACACACCGCTACCATTCACTATGCCTTGACGAAGGCCAACAAACATAGCATGAATATGATGTTCTACTCATTTGAAACGACGGAGGGCTACGGTTGGTTTTTAGCGAAAACCTCGAATGTAATGAACTTGATATCGTTGAAGGAACGATAGCTTTGAAAAGGAGTGGTTCAAGCTCCGCCTTTTAAACGTGTGTTTTGAAAAGAACCGAATGGGTTTTCAAAATGTTCCAACAACATCTTTTTAGCTTTCTTATCTTGCATTAATGAGGATTAATGCGGTCCCATCAATTAATTCCTATCACACCAGAAAAGAACGAAAATAAAATATACGTATATGCCATCCGCATTCGCCACGGGGCCCCGTCATGCACCGTTAGGTTGCTTAACTAACGGCAGAGTGGTGGCAGGACTACCGTGGATGCAAAACATATACAACATCTACTAGTGTGTATATATATATAACCGTTCGTTCCAGGCCTGATATAAACAACATCACAGAAAAATAATAAGAAAATAAGAATAGCGGATAATTTTGGAGCCCCGAGTTTCATTTTAGCCATAAATGAAACTCGACGTTCCCTGTCGTGTGGATAGCCTGTACAATGAAGAACCTAGACCCCTACGAGCGCAGCAAATTACCCGCCAATCCCGGAAGTGAGACAAACCCAATCAACAAAGAGAATGGGTCACCCAGCACTTCATGGAATTCGGTAACTTGTGCAACCCACCATGGGTCATCCTATACCCCCTACGAGTGCGGCAGGTAGCCCACCAATTCTAGAGTAAGACACCCCGGTCTCAATGCCATGTGATGGGGCCCCATTGCCCTCTAGAATCCGGCTACTCGAGCACTCCTCCGCTGGGTAATCCTAGTACAGAAAAAGAAATATATATATACAACGGTGATATCGACCTTAACCTGGCCATGCCCCAATAAAAGAATATGCAAACAGGCGGAAACGGCAGTCCACATGTCGGACGCTCGACCCGCAATAATGAATATACAAATGAATCAACACTGTACTACAACCATTGCACTATAGGCTATCCGCCGAGACAAATTATCCATAACAACAGTGCAGCATGTTCCCCCCAATAAAAGAGCAAAGCTCTGTTCAAAATTTAAGAGGCAGTGCCTCACGTGCCTTCCATGAGAGCGCCAGCACCAGAGTTAAAAACTCTTATATTGGCACCGCACATTGTTCCTCACGTGGGCGCCAATGTGCAAAGCACATAAAGGAATTAAAACCTTAATTAGCGCCCACGTGCAGAACACGTGAGCGCCAGCGTCCAGGTAGAATTAAATTCTACTCTCTGTTAAACAGAGCCTTTGGATCAAAAATCCAACGGAGATAATAAATCATCAAGACTCAGAATTAAAATTCTTTTGAGTGGAAATATTCCTAAAATCTTTCTAAAACAAGAAATATACCTTCGGTTGGATCATAGAATAAAATGCTAGGCCTTCTGTAAAACAGGGGACCGTTGGATTAAAAATCCAACGGTGATTAAAAAAAATCACCGTTCTGTAGAATAAATTCTGTATGGGAAAATATCTCCGCGATCTTGTTAAAAACAAGATAATACTTTCTGTAAATCAGAAGTCCTTGGATCAAAGATCCAACGGTGGGTAAAATGCCCCAGATCAATTGGGATCTCTTAATGAGAGATTTCCTCAAAGCTAATTAACAAACTACCTCTATTATATAAAGGACCGAAGACTTCAAGTCTGGAGAGAAGAATCCCCCCCTAAGCTTTTAGAAAAAAGAAAGAAGAGAGCTTCAAAAAGAAACAGAGAAGAAGATCACCCTCCTCAAAAAACTCTAGGTAAATAAGAAGAACAAAGATCATCCTGTTTACATATCTAAGGGTTTAATCCTTTTTTTTAAAAAAGAACTTAGTTTTTTCTCTGGATCTGAGATCCATAAGACAAGTCTCCTACAAGTTGAGAATTTAATTCTCATCGGGAAGAACTTGTTCTTGAGAGAAATCCGGTCCTCATAAAAGAAAGAACCCAGCGCCCAGCGCCTCACATGTTCCTCATGTGGGCGCCACAGAGGAAAGTGCCTACCACTCAATGAGCGGCGCTCAGCGCCCAGCACCTCACGTGGGTGCCACAGAGGAAAGTTCCTAACATTCATTGAGAGACGCTCAGCGCTCAGCGCCCAGCGCCTCACGTGCCCGGAACGTGGGCGCCACAAAAGAGAGTGCTTAGCACTCTATGAGCTGCACCTAGCGCCTCATGTGTCCCTCATGTGGGCGCCATAGAATGGAAGAGTGCTTAGCACTCACTAGGGAGTGCCTAGCGCCTCACTGCTTCGCACGTAGGCGCCATAAAGAGTGCCTAGCACTCCATACAAAGACAAAAAGGGGTAAAGTGTTTAACACTTATTGGGAAATCCCCATGAGTGAGAGCCCACATGGTTATACGTGAGCGTCAGAACTTATATAAGTGCCCAGCATTTTTACAAAAAGGGGACTGATCAAACATAGCCCAAACAAGTGTTTGGCACTTCTCAATAAAAAAAACTGATTGGACCAAACCCAAATTGGTTAGGTCCCCTGATGATAAAATCTCCCTGATTCAAATCAACTGAGCCCATGTGTTCATGATTTCCCAAATTGATCTTAGTCCCAAATACGACTATTGATCTTCCAACTGATGATATCCAAAATGATACTCATCCCACGTCCTCCTGAGGAAATCTTAGTCTCAAAATATGACTAATGATTTCCGGGTTTTACCACTAACTCCTTTTCCCCTCAAATACAAGAATTGGTTCAAGGGTGCATCTCTCCACATCGTTGTAATTCCTCAACGTCTTCAGAAAGGTGGCGGGTCCCAACAACCAACGGCATTTTTGGTGCACTTCCAAACTAATGTGCACACCTCAAATCAGACCGCACCCCAAACTGGGTGCATCCCAAATCATCGATGTCCATCCCGTCACGTAACAAATACACGTGCGCGCAAGATAGAAAACGGACTGAGACATCCTTAAACTAAAACCACACCTCCAAAATGGTGATCAACGGACCGAGACGTCCTTAAACTAAAACGTCACCTCAACAGACCGAGATGTCCTCAAACTAAAACTTCGCCTCCAAAATGGCGATAACGGACTGAAACATCCTTAAACTAAAACAACAGAGCCCAAATGATCTTTTGTTGGATCTGAAGAAAAAAAATGATCCTACGACCTTGTTAAGTAGATTTTAGTCTCAAATTGGACTAACGTATCCTTAACAAAAAACCAATCGAGCTCCAAATTCTTATATGTTTAAGTTGACCTTAATGTCAAACCAGATTAACGGTCCTTAAATCAACCCAAGCCCAAATCTAAAATATACGGATTTGGACTAATCCGCGCCCTACGGGCGACGACATAAATTAGTCTCTGTATAGAATCCATGGGCAATCAAAACCAAAACAAACAAAAACACACACGACACGAAGTGAACTTCCGGAGCAGGAGAAAGTGGTTATCGTAATGCGATAATGTAATTAATTGCAGGGGCTTGCGCCTGCAGGGAAGAGCATCCCCACAATAAAAAAAACCCTCGCAAACAAAGGGGAATCTGACGAAGTCCGCTACAACGGCTGCATCCGTCCAAACCTCCGATACACGGTTCCATAAATCAACTTGGCATCTTCGGAGAGGTAGACAGATAAATCCATATAGCATCTGCCCCCAAAATTCAGGCCAGACGTCCTAACGTCCCGGTTGCGTTTTTCGGCGGTGAACAGATTCCGGCACGCCCGGTGGAACCTTTTCCACTTTCCACTCCACACTTTGTGTATCGTGTTTCGCGAACAAAAATCGTGGTTTGATATGGTTGCCCTTAGACTCAAGGTACTAAGATTTGGTGTCTTGTTCCTATGCAAAAGAAAAAGATAAAATCAATGGCTTCCAGCTGCACAAACTGCAACAGCAACTCCCGCTCCGCCCCAACTGGAGGAGTGACATACGGGCCCAATGCAGCCTCCATCTTTTCAATGCTGGTGGGGCAGGTGACTCAAGCCACTATTGGATTGTTCTTCGGGACCATGCTCCCGCCAGCAAGCTTCAGCTCCCCTGTGCCACCACAGGAAGCTCCTAAGAAGTAGGTCTTCGATCGACTTGCAACCACCACGGTCCCTCTCCATGGGTCGTCCAAGTCTGCCATCTCAGTCTTCAACAGGCTGAGCCGAAGCTCGAGTGGGCCCGCAAAAGGGCTCGCGATATCTGAAGGGGCTATCCCAAAACGGATAGTCCTCTCAACTCCTCCGACAGGTGAAGTCATAAAATTGCTTCCCCTACCAGAAAGTTGGCCTTCGAAAGATTGGTCATTCTCTCTCAAAGGACGTCAGTCTTCGACAGGCTGGCACCAGCAGCAGCCCCTCACCAAAGCAGAGGGCACGAAGGAGCCGCTTCCACAACTGAGGTGGTCCCATCTGCAAGGCACGCTCGACGTCACAACTTGCGCCAAGTGAGAAGAGCTGGCAGCAACTCCCCCTCCGGACTCACCCCACCAGCTCCAATGGTGGAAGTTGATGCTGCTGTTCTTGTAAGTCCACGGTAGCGCCCCGGCCGTCTAACAGACGCCAAATGCAGAACAAAAACTTTTTACAGCTGGCGCTATCGCGTACTATAACCCGGATCTGCCATTAAAACTAAACTAACAAACTACAAAGTGGGAAGAAATGTTATACCGAACGATCCTATTCGGTCTTCAACCATCATCCCACGCTTTGTTGCGGCTGCTCCGATCTCCTGAATCTCCACTCTTCTTGTCCAGGTGGCACCACGTCGACGGATCTTTAAACGGGCTCCCGCCTCTGAACCGAGGCAATTCGGTCGTCAAGTTTGCTAGAAGAGACGGCCAAGATGATGTAGAGAATGAGTAGAACACTTTGTCTCGTTACGTCCAAAGCTATGGGCGAACGGTTAATGAAGTTGCCTTTTGGATCGGGTGAAAAGAGAAACCGGTCACGTCTAATTTCTATGCACCAAAACTTATATCTTTTCAAAACAACAACCATGCTCTCTACTAAATGAATGGCCGGCCATGATATAGAGAGGAAGGGGGTGAGTGTAGGAGCTAGGAGGTGACCACAGGAATAAATGAGATGATGAATCACCTTAACACCTAGTATGAACACATTAATGAACAAATGAATCATTAAGCCTAGTCACCATCTTAGTCATCAAAGCATTTAAAGAACAAATGAGTCATGAAGCCTAGTCATCATCTAGAAGCTTCCACACTTATCTCAAGAAAAGATAAATCCGTCTTTAACCGAATGTTAAAGACGGGCGATAGAAAAATAAAAACTGGCAACTTCCAAAAGTGATCCTGAAACGAATTTCAGGATAACCCCGTATCAGTATAAACATACCCGCATTTGTATTATGACCGAATACAAATGCAACTGAGACAAAGATATTATATCTACACAGCATAATACTCGGATCCGGCTTAAACCAAAGCCGACCAGTATTATCTGCCCGAAATATGACAAGTGCGAAAACGCACGTGCATTTTCCGAACCCTGCCATAAACCCATACGGCATCTACAACGTTTCGCCCGAACTTGGGAAAGTGTCTGTGGGGGACTCTAATGACTCGTCAACACACTGGCACTGGGTATAACCACTAGCACGTCAGAGGTACGAGCTGTACGTAACGTTTGCCTATGTATTGATTGGAAGGGAAGCTGACGAGCGAACTCATCTATAAACCCTACTGAGCCTGACAGTGAAAATATACATACAGTCCGGTCCGTTCGTCTATGAGTATCGCATATCAGCCTAGGGGCTGGTAACGTCAGACCCCCAATAGCAGTATAAGTTGTGTCAGAGAGTGGCCCAGAACACCCTGAGATACTACTAGAGTACCTACCAGTAAATCTCCTGCCTTGGCCGAGGGCTTTGTGTAATGGCTCTCCTAGACACAGCGCGATCTCACCCCCAATACCGAGAGAGATGAATCCCCTGCCGATCCGCTCACTTGCCTCCATGTGGCTCGGGACTATACCCAAAAAAGATCTGTTTGCACGACTCCTTTGAGCCATGGTAGGGTAGAAATAAAAGCACAGTGGGAACTCACACGAGACAAATGACAACCTCAGGTCGATGAACTAACCTGTACACATGTCACCAGGGAACTGCCATTTGACGATATGTATAATACCAACTAGCATGTTCCCGGCGAGTCCTGTCCGGTGTACTCATAACTCAAAGAGCACCTGTATACATCTTAGGTGAACCAACTGACACCAATGGCTTGTGAGTCCGGCTATTGCCCCTCGTTGGGGTCTCGACTGTATACACTAGTCTACTCTGGAGTATCGATGCCCTGTCTCGAAACTCCCACGACCAGGGACACTTTAAGGATGTGCTTACAGACCCCAGCTCCCACGTATATGATCGCCATCATACTGCTGGTAGTCAAGCAAGAATCCTGTGGGCTCTATCAACATGCAATAGCGAACTAAAGCATGTATACGATGATAAAGACAAACCAGATAGCATACTATCATCTCGATCAAGACTGTCATATCGGTATAGGTCCTGCCTCAATCATTGCAATCACGTACCTGCGATCCAATAATTGACTTTGAGGGCACTATCTCCAACAGTTCTAACCGGGAACAGCTTCGATCTGCTTATGAGAGTGCGAAAGAACTCTCCAACCGCGGTGCTAAAGAAATCTCCACTACCTGCTGAAAAAACGACACAGGCAAAACTGAAGCAGCCCCCTCAGCGGCTCTCTTCCCAAATCCACAGGGTCTAGCAGAAAGTCTAAGATTCTATGATCAACAAGAACTACTCTCATCAACTGAAGAAAATGAAGTTCGACAAGAGGAAGATCATCCCTCCGTCATACAGCGAGGGACTTCTTCCACACAGGCACCTGTTACAACGGCTCCTTCAAGTGCGACCTCCCACAAAAGGACGAAGCCAGAGAAAATCTCACCACCTGCGGCAAATTCCAAAGGCGCTGGACCCAAACGCCCCAAGTCTGGGGGCATAATCGTACACACGGTTTACATGGCTTCCGGGAAAGAGGAAAGCCGTGCTTCCGTACCACAAACTCGATCGTTAACAAAGGCTCAGGAGCAACAACAAAAGCTCCAGGAGATGCTGAAAAAAATGGAAGCACTCACCGGACAGAAAGAAGTCTGGAGTCAGCATCAGAACATCGCCAGGAGCAGGAGACCGATACAGAGTTCCTGCGAAGGTTGCTTGAAATAAAGGATAAGGAAACCGCGGAACAGGCTGCTAATATAAAACAGATGGCACTCTTGTTCCAAGATATGGTTGGAATGATTATCCAGCCAAAACCTCCAACTGAAGACCTGCCAATAATCATCGAGGACAACAGAGGGGAAACATCAAACCCTCTTCCATCTTTATCAACAGTCAGGGAGGAAACGATCTCCAAATCTGCCCTTGATGATTACATAGCTCAACAAATACGAGCTCATCAGGAAAGTAAAGTGGCTGGCCAAGTCGTTAGAACTGGGCGACCGTATCCGGACTGGTATGACCAAATCAAATACCCGCCAAGATATACGATCCCCAAGTTCCACGTGTATAAGGGGACATGCAATCATCATCAGCACGTCGCTCAGTTCAGAGCTCTATGCGGCAATACTTGAAGCGACGACAAATTGCTGCTTCGCCAGTTCGTTGGCAGCCTGTCAGAAACGGCGTTTGAATGGTACTCGGAGCTCCCAAATGACTTTATCAAAAAATTCACGGAAATGTAATTGTTGTTCACGCAGCGGTTCGCCAGCGCAAGCGAGCGCACCCCGATCACAGCATTAATCAATGTCATGGTGAAGCCAGGAGAGACCTAGGTTCAATGCGCAATCCGGTGGTGGAACCTATGGTTAAAATGTGATCAACGCATCGAAGAAGCTCCTGCCGTGGGCATGTTCATAAGGACTCTGGATCCTCAGGCAACTGTGTCCCAGTTTATGACGTTCTTTAATCCGACCACCTTCCAAGCTCTGATCGACAAGTTGGCCCAAATAGACCAGATAGACCACGGACCTTCCTCTTCAAAAATGGACCCTCGGAATGCAAAGGGTAAAGGTAAAGCGGCCTTCGTTGCAAAAACTCCACAACAACCGAGTGACCCGAAACCGGTTGCTTGCCAAAACAACGCGCGCCCGCGCCAATCCCTCGAAGATAAGTTAGGACGTGCTTACTCATTTCCCTATGATAAAACGAGGAGATTGTTCGAGATGGCAGTGCGCAACAAACTCATCACTCTGCAAGACCCAAAACGTCCACCGTAGCCCGGTGATGTCAACAATCCCAATTATTGCTCCTATCACCGAATGGTGAGCCACTCCATTGAGGATTGCTATGTCTTCAAGAACTGGGTCAAAGACTAGTAACACCAAGGGAAATTCGCGCTGTCCGTGAACTGGAGGGCGAACCCGCCACAGAAGCACGCTCCTAAAAAGGTGCATACGCCGTGGGCATCATGCTCATTTGTGGAAGAAGCTCCATGGGAAGTCGTCCTTTCAGCTAAAACTAAAAGAATACGGAAGGATCTTCAAGCATGTCCGGCGATCAGGTGGAAAAGCCAGCTGGAACCCGAGATCATTGAGAGAATGCTGAAACCACTCCCCACACCGAAAACTGCTAACGATGGGCAAAACACTCAGGTAAGTTCTTCAAAGTCTTCGAAGGGAAAGAATAAGACCAAGAAGCCCGTGCAGCCTGACGACAAGCGCACGGACCTGCAAAAGTACATCGACGCGCTGGAGGAGTACAACCAGAAGGCACGGACCCCAGTCACCCTAGAAGAGTTTCTCAACCATATACTTGAGAACGGAGATAGTGACGATGATGAGGGAAATAGCTCTTCGGGAGAAACCGAAGATTATGTGGCAAGTTGCCACATGGTTTCTCATTCTTCGTTAAATAACGAAGAAACTCCCTCGTCGAAAAGTAGCGCAGAGGAACTGGGGGCAGGATCGGTGCCAAAATCCCTGGAGCTGCCAGAAGGCCTAATTGACAGGCTGCTAAATGAAGCTTTTCAAAAGAGCAGAGCTGACCGAGAACGTGAAACGGCCATTTACGAAAAGGCTAAGCGTTGACGTCAGGATGAAGAAAACGTGGCAAAGAGGAGTCGTAAAGTACTCCAACCAGACCGACGCACGCATACGGCAAAAAAAAGCAGGACTAAGACAGAAAAGTAGTTTACCAAAGCCATGTCAATGGGAATGAAGCTGCCACCTCTCAAGGAAAATAATCCCGGGGCCACATGCCTCAATAGAGAGGTTTTACATCCGAACTATTGCCTATATCATCGTAGGGTCACTCACCCCACCGAAGAGTGCAATGCCTTCAAGAAGTGGTGGCAAGGATACGTTGCTCACCGACAACACTTCAAGCGGATGAAGCGCAAAGATCGTTGGCAGCAAACAAGCACGACAGATGAGCGTGAAGGAATGGCTGGCAACTGTCATATGGTTGATACCAGTTCGACAAAAGAAAAATCCCAAGTTCTTACATTCGAGAGAGATTCTGAGGAAGAAATAACCCTCGGTCCTCTCTTCAAAGAATCCACCTCCGGAAAAGAGGTGGAGGAAGAGAATTGTGAGAACATTCAGCTGCGTAATCGCACGCTTCCTGAGAAGAACCTCGGTCCTACAAACAAAGGTTCAAGCAAAAGAGACAAGGAGAAGGAAAAAGTCCCTGAGGAAATTTCATTCGATGATAGAGTCGTCGAAGAGCTCGTAGCTAAGGACCCGCCTAAGAAAAACATGGTGGATTACAATGTCCTGGCACATCTGAGAAAGATACCCTCACAACTGAGCATATCGGATGCTCTCCTCCTGTCCAAAGAAGCAAAAGATTCTCTGATCAGGGCATTACAGGAGCCCGATCAGTTCCAAGCTTTCCTTGCGGAAAAAAAGATGAAGGACGAGCTAGAAGAGGTTCATACAGCTGACATTACATTCGGCGATGAAGATCTCCTCCTCGGAACGTGCGAGCACAACCGTCCTCTATATGTCACCGTGTACTGCCACGACATCAAGATAGGGAAGATCCTGGTCGACAACGGGTCCTCCGTCAACCTTCTCAACATGAAGGTGCTGAAGGAGATTTGCATGAACGTTCAGCACCTAGCTCGGGATAAAATTACCATCTCCGGGTTCGACTCTCAGTCATCGCGGACGCTTGGGTCCGTAATATTGACATAATGCTTTGGGCTTCCCGTCACTGACATCAAATTTCATGTCATCAACACCAAGACTTGCTATAACGCTCTGCTCGGCCGGCCTTGGTTACACAAGCACAACGCCATCCCTTCTACACAACACCAGTGTAAGAAGTATTTCAAAGATGTCCTCGAATACACCGTCACAGGGGAGCTAAATCCATTCTCCATAAACGAAGTCCGAAAATATGAAGACGCAAAGTACTTCCTACCAGACTTCAAAGATACAGAAAGATGTCATAAGCCAGAGGATAAACGGAAGTCCGTTGTCACCATCCCGATCTTTAGGAGTGACACCAAGGAAGACGAAGAAATAGTCTACTCGGGGCAACCCCAATGCAACAGGCCTGGACCATCTACTCCTATTTTGGTCTTTGGCAGTGACTCTGAGGACAAGGCCAACACCGTGTTCTCCACTCGCCTATCAGTGCAAACCGTTATTGGAGCTGATCAGAGTTTACAAATCACCATGGTTTCGCAGCGGCATCACAGGGAACTTGATGCGCTCAATACATACGGCGTACAAGAGCTGCGGACTTTCTACGTCCCTCCCAGGAGAAGATGTGAAAAGATGTTACTCTTCTACCAATCTACGAAAACCATGGTAGAAAAAGAAGTCTGGCATGGTGCTGATTTTTGTGCTTGACAGGCTTCAACCAATCTGTCTGCCCAGATATTACACAGAAGGATTGAAAAGGTTATTAAGATACCAAGGCGTACCCTTCAAACAAACCACTCGACAAGCCCAGTTCTACAACAAGATTTAGGTTGTCCCCGGGACTCAGCGAAAGATGCCCAATGGGAGAATGGAGATGACTGGGCTTGGATACTTTCGGACAAATAAACGAGAGCGATTCCACAACTGTCGCGTCATAAATGGCTTCAGTAAAGAAGGGAACGTTTTTCCAAATGGTTAAAACATTGAACCAGAGCGAGATCCCGCCGTACGAATGTCAAGTCCGTCATTCAAGGAGCAGGTCGCCAAGCTAATAAGAAAAGCCGGTCAAAAGGTTCGGGATGACCACAACCGCGAAATGGCCATTTACGAAAAGGCCATGAATCAGCGTCTCATTCAGCAGTCTGCGGAAAAGGAAAATCACGATGCCCTTCACCCCCAGCCCGCTGTACGTTCTCGCAACAAGGAAAAAGCCCGGAACAGAGGCAAAAACATGGTAGAGAATGAGAATGACATTCGAAAACAGGGAAACGGATCCAAGAAGCCACGCGATCGAGTAAAAGTCAACTAGAATCCGTCTTTTATGAAGAAGATGGGTCGGAAATACTCTTTCCTCCAAGACATACAAGGAAAATATCCGACCTTGTCATTAAGCATCAAATGATGATGCATCCGGAGCCTCGGTACCCTGAACAGATAAATGAGGTCCATCACCCGGATTATTGCTCCTACCACCGAGCAACAGGTCATCCTCTTGAATACTGATTTACCTTCAAAGACTGGGTCGAAGTCCAGTATCAACAAGGCAGGTTCGCTCTATCCGACAGTTGGAGGGTAACCCCATCGCGAAAGCATGAGCCAAAAGCAACCTATATTGCGAGAGTAGGGCCAGATCAACATCGAGCTTGGAAACGAACTCGTTCTTGCCACGTGATAACATTCTCAAAAGAGGGGAACCACGAGAATATGGATGACCCCTCCAGATGCTTCGCAGATGAGGACGAGGATGAGGTGATCTCAGAATTCCACCGGTGCCAAAAGAGCTGGAAGATGGGATACACACCACGGCGGACAATCTAAGGAAAATTGACTTGGGAACGGTAAACGATCCGAGGCCAACGTTCGTCAGTAAACTACTATCTAAAACGAGGTGGCTACTTTAAAAATGTACTCATGCAATATAAAGACTGCTTTGAATGGAATTATTCCGAGATGCCGGGACTAGATCCAGAAATAGCGGTACATAAACTGGTTATATCGCCGGACATTAAGCCAGTCAAACAGGCACCAAGAAGAATGCGGCTTGAACTCGAGATGAGTATCAATGCCGAAATCAAGAAACTAATTGACTCCGGCTTCATCCAAGAAGTTCAGTATCCTAATTGGATTGCCAACAATGTTCCGGTGATGAAGAAAAATGGAACAGTGCGCATCTGCGTGGACTTTCGAGACCTTAACAAAGCTTGTCCGAAGGATGACTTCCCAATACCTGTTACCGAGCAAGTGATCGATAACACGTCCACTCATGAGGTCTTCTCCTTCATGGATGGATCTTCAGGCTACAATCAAATAAAAATGCATCCTGAAGACCAAAAGCACACCGCCTTCCGGACTTCGCTAGGCATATTCTGCTATAAGGTGATGCCCTTCGGTTTGAAAAACGCAGGCGCTACCTACCAGAGGGCCATGAAGAAGATTTTTGATGACCACATACATGAGATTGTCGAATGCTATATTGTAACGTTTCAGAAAATAAAATATTTTTTTGGGAAATTAAATAATTAAAATAATAATTTCTACGAATATTATTAAGTATGAGAATAAGTTTTAATGAATGGTATAGTTATATACCGATAGTTTGGAAAATATTTGGAAAATTTATAAGAGTTATTAATTTTGAAAGTGTTAAGTTGATTTGGATATGTTATGAATATTTATACAATTATTTGTATGCGAGTTTATTACTAAACTTGATTAATATTTACTAATTATGCATTAATCCGGTTTATGTGCATGGCATGCAACAAAGCATGTTCAAATACTTGCAACATTTTTATTTCTATGCACCATGGTTCTTTTTTAAAATGATTTGTTTTAAGTTTTAAATAAAAAAAGAAAAGAAGAAAAGAATTAAGATGAGAGTGATGTGAGGTGACAAGTATCATGGGACCTTGAGACATGATAAAGAGGGAGAGAGAGAGTGTGAGAAGGCTCTAGAGTTTTCTCTAAGACTTTTGACCATGGCTCCTTCATTTGCCATCCTCATTCTTCATCTCAAATTTTCTCTACCTCCTTCTCCTTCATCATCCACCACCTCCTCTACCACCCAAATCATCTCCAAATTCACACCAAAACCCCATACTCCTTTAACAAAAATTACTCTAAACCTCACTACAAATCTCTTGGTGGGATCGAGATTGGACTTTGAGTATTTGGGATCATCTAGGGTTTTCCATTAGTTGCTCCATGAGGTAAATCCTACACCCTTAGTCTAGAATTTTAGTTTTCTTACCTCCTAGTGTAGTTTAGAGTTAAACTTTTGTGGTTTAGTGATGCTAGAATATTTCAAGATGAGGTTAGGGTTTTGTGTGTATTGGAAAGATGCAATTGAGGTGTTTTTAATGACTACAACTCCTTTAGTGATAAAACCTGGACCAAACAAAGTATAGAAACCCCCAAGACGTGAACTTAGAAATCTCCGATATCGTATTTCATGAAATTTGAGATGTTGTATTGAGATCTGCTATAACCCAGGGACCCAAAAAATTATTTTGCAATTACTGTGAGACGTGCAGGTGACCAGAAGACTACCACTAAAACCAAAGACCCTCATTTCTTTCTGAGGCAGCCGAAATTTACTTTTCTGGCCGCAATTTGCAGCCTGGGTACTTCAGTTTGGATTCGTACTTGGTCCATGGCTCCATTTTCAGTAAATTAGACCTACCCAATATGCAGAATTGGCTAATTCAACTTACGACAAAATCTAGAGGTGTTTTCTTGAGTTGTTGTTTTGGTTTTATTACTTTTAATGACTAGAAATTTGGGTATTTGTGTTTTAACTCGGTGGTTTGATGTTTGTACATCAACATCGAGGATTTTTTTGGTTATTCTTGCATGCGTGAACCATAGGTTCTAACCTATGGATGTTTCTAGTATCATATCAGTTTTCTCGTAGTTGATTCTTCTTTATGATACGACAATTTTGAAATGCATGTACCTTTGCATGGACTTCGGGACGACAAGGAGAGCAGGGTGTCATCGACTTCGGCAAGTAAGGATCGAAGATGAGTAGATATTTATCTACGGGGGAAATCGGGTGGATGGCATATAGCACCCCCATAAATTCGTAAATTAGGATATGTATGGTATGGAAATGGCTAGTGCGGATACTTAGCAATAGGATTCTCTAGGAGACCTTAATTGAAATGAAGTACTCTGGGATGAAGATTGCTCTTAGTTAGTTTCCAGTCGTGGACCCGTAGTGTATAGGCTGTCACACACGCGCGTGCGCACACACACGAGATATGATGTGAGTGTATGTGTATATATGTATATGTATATATATATATATGGATGCGTATATATATATATATATATATAGTATACACATACATATAAAACGAGGATATGAGGTGTTAAGCGGATATGAGTCGATATGATCGGGCATGATGCCGTAAGATTGTGATATGTGATTGAGTCGCGATATGGTATATGATATGTGATTGAGTCGATACAACCCGAGAGATGCTACGAATTTTTCAAAGGACATATATTTTCTCAAAAACACCGTAACCCCTTCTTTTCTAAAAACCACGATTCGTGCTATTTCAAAACACTAAAACCGTATGACTCGTACACCGACATGTAAATTGATTAATGTTATATTTACTATTCACTTTCCGGTTATATTCTGTTGTTCTCATTGCATTGCACATTTATTATATGTGTCTCTTCAGCTATTATGAATCCCATCTGTTAGGACATCAGCACCATTACCGATAATGCGTATGTTCCACATACACTTGCTTTCCGGCTCACACACATCATCATCGGTAATTTCCATGTCGCGTACACTTTAGAAAACATTACTTCATTGGTATAACCTGCTAGCTGGTAGTTTCAACATATTATTATTATGCTTGCTCTCATGTGCTAGTTTAGATATTGCAATCCTTGCTTAGATACCCCAAGCATTTATATATTCATTCTGTTATGCAATATTGTGGGCTTTATGCCGATATTCACTGCTTATTGACTCTACATTTTGGGATTTCAGATTTTTTATGAGATTTCTGGATTTGGGGGGAAACCGCAAGACTTTTATAAACTCATTATCATTTTAAACAAAATGCAAGTTGCGGTTTTCTCGTGATATGAGGTATGTGTCGTTCACCATGAGTTTTCCTGATTTCTGTTGGTTTTCGAGACCCGATTCGAGCAGTAGGATGAACCATCTCAGGTATATGGTAGGCCCGGTATGGTACCCGGGGCAAGAAGCTCAAGTTGTAGACGATGAGCCTGGCAGGGGCAGGCTACCTACCGGTGATGTCGGGCGCGGCAGATATCTGGAGGATACCGACCGTAGTCGTGAGATTTGATATTATGGGTCGATCCGGACTAACGAAGCCCAAGATTTGAGGATTTATTTATCTCTATTTGACACGGACTTCGTTATGTTTTAAGTGTCGGTGCTGGGCACTCAGGTTTTATCATTATATTGTGTGTTGTTGCTGGACACACGTTGGATGATGCATTCTTACATGTTACTCATGATATATTATTACTCATGACATGGACACGAGTACTTTGATATCACACTTATGTTTTATTGTTACCCTTGTTATAGTATTAGAATATTATTGTATGACCTAGGAGATCGTCATGCATTCGGTTTCTACCCGGTGATGTCTTCTACTCATGAGTTGGCAACTCACCCCGTTGTGCCACAGTTTCTTGCAGGTTTGCCTGTACAGGTTCCGTAGCGGCTTGCTGGAACTTCACACTCTTTCGGGTCATTGCTGGATAGGTGGGATACATTTGCTTCATGACCACCAACTTATATTGTATATTTATTTCACTTGTATCTAGTTAAGCTCCATTAACTAGACTTTGTATATTTAGTAGACTTAGAAAACCATAGTTGTTTATTCTTTCGGCCTTAGAGTCGCGCTTATGTATTTATTATTGCTTTTGGTTTTCCTGATGTTTAGTTTTTCTTGCTTTCTTTCTGAGTTTTGATCCTCGCCTTCGGCGTTGTATATTTGCTTTACTTGAGTGGTTATTTCCGCCAATTGGCGAAGAGCTAGCTCCCGCTTGGGGATGCGTTATATTATATTGCTTGTACCGTTTTCGGATTAAAAATAACAAGGGAGGTGCTGCCCAAATTTTCAATGACGAAAATGTTTTCAAGTGGATACAAACATTGGGTTTTCGTATACTACTATCTGTGTTTTAAAGAAGAACTTGATTTCAGTAAACCTTATTTCAAAACTGCACCTCCAGTATTTTCCTCTAATAAGGTTTAGATTTCTGGGCTTTTGGCTCACTTGTATTAGGTGTAGTCCTATAGACTTCACCTAATGCAAGTGTCAGTCACATGCCTTATTCGAGTAGTGACAAAGTTGGTATCAGAGCGCTAGCTTTAACCTTGGTTCGAGTCTAGGTTTGACTATGCGGAGTCTAGTGTGTGTGTGTGTGTGTGTGTGTGTGTGTTCGGAACCTAGGCTTGACCTTACGGAACTTAGACTTGGACGAGGGGGTATTAGACCCGAACTTTCGTTGCGTAGGTTGACCTTGGTTGATGGATTAGGTGACTTAAGTAGAGTGACGTACCGTGTGTATGTTCCGCGGCATACTTATGATACGCTACTCCGCTTAAGAAGCCTTAAGATGTACATTTCTTAGGCACTGTATTTCTAATCGTTCCTATGATCTATCATCATCGATGTCGGATTGGGGTTTCTGTTACCACGGTTACACAAGCAGAGAGAGCCGCGGCTAGAGGTGCGATCATCATGAGCTCTTCAGGGATGAGGACTGATCAGGTTGTTTTCCGGTAGTATACGAAACACATCGATATATTGTTATTGGGATTTTTCCGTTGGCACGAGCGTTCGAGATCTGCCCCATATGATCGGGCTATTACCTGAGGCCAGCCGTTTTGTGAAGACTACTAGGGTACCGTTAACTTCAAGTGATTGAGGTGTTGTTTATCATGAGGACAGATGAGCCAGCTGTTGCTGAATTTGATAAGATATCGCCCCCAGACGTTTGAAAGCTGATGCAACATGAGGCTATATTTAGGGATGCGAAAGAAGATCACTAGTCACCTTGGATAAGACTAGGACCTTTTATTCGCTAGGTGCTCCGATGTAGGATCAGTTAGATTACCAGCTCCGGATAGAAGGATCTTAACCAGATGCGTTGAGAGTCGATCAAAAATGAACGAATGAAGAGTATTCCTCCGACGATTTGGAAGAGTTCCCGAGGACGTAATTGGCCAGATACCTACACCAAGATATTGAGCTGTCGTGTTCATAGTTTCGGAAGGGAGACTATAGATATGAGTGCAGCCGTTTGTAGCGTAGTCCATACAGCTACGAAGGGACGATTCCGAATTGGTCCGCATTAGAGAAAGTTGGAGTAAGAGGTTCGTGCGAGATCTTGACGATATGACGTTCCACTCCGTTGACACCTGGGATATGGTATGTGCGCAGAGGTGTTGAATACAGATATATCTTCCAGAAGGAAGTCAAGAAGAGGATGCAGCTGTCCCGGAACAAGGAATGGGTTAAGTAAAGGGTGATAACTTCCGGGCAGTTCGGCAGAGACGAGATTTAGGAGAAACCCCGACAGAATCTTTCTGGGATACTACATGAGAAGACTTGGAACCAGGATCGATTGTATCACGCACATTCAGTAGGCCAGAGTTGCCATCATTGACGAGGCATGTTATGAGTGACCATGCTAATTGGTCAGGAGATCTTCTGAAAAGCGCCAAAATCGGGCTATAGAGCCGAAGAGGCATATAACTGGTAATCCACGGAGAGAGATGAGAACCTAAGGGCAGAAGGTGCCAGACCATAAATAGGAGGCAAGTAGATATCTTGCTCTGCTAGCTTTGGATGCACCGACACCGTTTCGACTTTGAAAGAAGGACACATCGACGACGGTCATTTATAATTTGTGATTCGGATTTGACGTTTCTGTTGTTTTGGATTCTGGTATTGTGAGGATTTCGTTTTATGATTGATATTTCCTATGTGCACCACAGTTGCACATGATTCGTATTTCCATGTATTAGTTCTGCTGATTTTTGTTTTTTGCACAATCATTACACTCGATTTCGATTGTATGCCGTCCGAGACATTTGATTTAGGTTTCATACGTATTGGCATAAATATAATTTGACTTATTCTTTCGGTATAGTCCTCATGTACTTTTAATACCTTGATTTGGTTTTGTGCACGTTGATGCACATGTTTATGAGTTTTTACACTGCGGTATACTTGAGTTTGGATTGATGTATGTTGTATACCGTCGATTTTGTTGAGATGTTCGATATTTTTTTTCGTGCACCATGTGCACTTGATTGAGGTTTTTGCGCACACTTGGCGCACTAGATGCGATTTTGTGCACACCAGATGCACTAAATCGAGATTTTTCGTGCATATTAGATGCACCTGATATTGTTGTCATGCACGCCCGTTGCACTCGACATATGCTTTCGTGCACACCCGTTGTACTTAGATTTTGTTCTGTGCTCATGTATGACACTTGGGTTTGATTTCGAATTTCGTACGCACCAGACGCACGTGGCATCCTTATACACATTTTGGGATTGATTTCCTTTGAAGCGGTATATTTTATGATATTTACTATTTGGTTAGTAACCGGGCAGGACTGTTCTGAGAAAGGTACCTAAGTGTTTTGCATGCGTCGATAATTACCGAAGGGATTTCCAAAAATGAGCTATAGTCTCAATATTTTCTTACGTTTCCATGATGACATGAACTTTACGAAGGAAACCCTTCTAAATTATTTCCAAAAGGCGGAACGTGTATGTTAAACGAAAGATATATATGTATAGCTATTTTCCTTATAATGGACGTCCGCTACTTGTACCGTGATACGCGCATCACACGGCGATTCGAAAAAGGTTTTGCATGTATTTCTATTTGGATGTTTTCACTATTTTACAACGATGCGTACTATGTACCTGTTATAGTTTTGATTATATCATGTTGGTTTTCGTATTGGATTTGACACTCGTATTTTCGCCATAACTCCGATGATTACGTACTGCTTGACGGAGTTCTGATTTTGAGTTTTACACTCGTTCTCATTGCACATGCATTGCGCTGAGATATGTATTATGTATTCCTGATACTCGGAGCCCTGACAATTTGATTGTTTTGCTGAGATGTTTTAGTATTTGTGGGGTTTAAATTTAAATTCGGGGACCGAATTTATTTAAGGGGGAAGATTGTAACATTTCAGAAAATAAAATATTATTTTTGGGAAATTAAATAATTAAAATAATAATTTCTACGAATATTATTAAGTATGAGAATTAGTTTTAATGAATGGTACAGTTATATACCGATAGTTTGGAAAATATTTGGAAAATTTATAAGAGATATTAATTTTGAAAGTGTTAAGTTGATTTAGATATGTTATGATTATTTATACAATTATTTATATACGAGTTTATTACTAAACTTGATTAATATTTACTAATTATGCATTAATCCGGTTTATGTGCATGGCATGCAACAAAGCATGTTTCAAATACTTGCAACATTTTTATTTCTATGCACCATGGTTCTTTTTTAAAATGATTTGTTTTAAGTTTTAAATAAAAAAGAAAAGAATTAAGATGAGAGTGATGTGAAGTGACAAGTATCATGGGACCTTGAGATATGAGAGAAGGGAGGGAGAGAGAGAGTGAGAAGGCTCTAGAGTTTTCTCTAAGACTTTTGACCATGGCTCCTTCATTTGCCATCCTTATTCTTCATCTCATATTTTCTCTACCTCCTCCTCCTTTATCCTCCACCACATCCTCTACCAGCCCAAATCATCTCCAAATTCACACCAAAACCCCATGCTCCTTTCACAAAAATTACTCTAAACCACACTACAAATCTCTTGGTGGGATCAAGATTGGACTTTAAGCATTTGGGATCATCTAGGGTTTTTCATTAGTTTCTCCATGAGGTAAATCCTACACCCTTAGTATAGAATTTTTGTTTTCTTACCTCCTAGTGTAGTTTAGAGTTAAACTTTTGTGGTTTAGTGATGCTAGAATATTTCAAGATGAGGTTAGGGTTTTGTATGTATTGGAAAGGTGCAATTGAGGTGTTTTTAGTGACTATAACTCCTTTAGTGATAAAACCTGGACCAAACCAAATATAGAAACCCCCAAGACGTGAACTTAGAAATCTCCGAACTCGTATTTCGTGAAATTTGAGATGTTGTATTGAGATCTGCTATAACCCGGGGACCCAAAAAATTATTTTGCAATTACTGTGAGACGTGCAGGTGACCAGAAGACAACCACTAAAACCATAGACCCCCATTTCTTTCTAAGGCCGCCGAAATTCATCTTCTGGGTACTTCAATTTGGATTCGTGCTTGGTCCATGGCTCCATTTTCAGTAAATTAGACCTACCCCATATGCAGAATTGGATAATTCAACCTAGGACAAAATCTGGAGGTGTTTTCTTGAGTTGCCGTTTTGGTTTTGTGACTTTTAATGATTTGAACTTTTGGTATTTGTGTTTTAACTCGGTGGTTTGATGTTTGTACATCAACATCGAGGATTTTTTTGGTTATTCTTGCATGCGTGAACCATAGGTTCTAACCTATGGATGTTTCTAGTATCATATCGGTTTTCTCGTAGTTGATTCTTCTTTATGATACAAAGATTTTGAAATGCCGGTACCTTTGCATGGACTTCGAGACGATAAAAAGAGCATGGCGTCATCGACTTCAGCAAGCAAGGATCGAAGGTGAGTAGATATTTATCTACGGGGAAAGTCGGGTATATGGCATATAGCACCCCCGCAAATTCGTAAATTAGGATGTGTATGGTATGGAAATGGTTAGTGTGGATACTTAGCAATAGGATTCACTAGGAGACCTTAATTGAGATGAAGTACTCTGGGATGAAGATTGCTCTTAGTTAGTTTCCAGTCGCGGACCCGTATTGTATAGGCTGTCACACGCGCTCGCGCGTACACATGAGATATGATGTGGGTGTATGTGTGTGTGTGTGTGTGTGGATGCATGTATATATATATATATATATATATATATATATATATATATATAAAACGAGGATATGAGATGTTCAGCGGATATGCGTCGATATGATCGGGCCGTGAGATTGTGATATGTGATTGAGTCGCGATATGATATATGATATGATATTATAATGGATTGTTGGGCGATGTGTATTCATACATGCGATAATATGTGTTTGATGATATTGGAATGTATTAGACTTTAGAACAGTACCCTTAATCATGATATTGTATGATGATGATACCGTATGAAAGATGATATTATATATGATTTTACTCGTACCCTCGATTTTGGGGATGACGTACGATGGATTTTACCGTACGAGGTATATATATGATGATTGATCCGCACTCTTGACTCGAGGATGCCTTACTATGTATTATACAGTACGTGACGCTATGATGCTGGATCGTCGACTACTAGGTATCTCGACTCGGAATATATGTAGATTTTCTTATCCTTCCGATGAATTTCTTAGTTTGGTCTCTTAATTGTTAAATAGATGTTAGACTGGGCTCGAGTCATACCTATTTTCAAAACTAACGAATCGTGAATATTTTCAAAGGATAATCCGAGAGATGCTACGGATTTTTCAAAGGACGTATATTTTCTCGAAAACACCGTAGCCCCTACTTTTCTAAAAACCACGATTCGTGCTATTTCAAAACAATAAAACCGTATGACTCGTACACCGACATGTAAATTGATTAATGTTACGTTTACTATTCACATTCCGGTTATATTCTGTTGTTCTTATTGCATTGCATATTTATTACATGTGTCTCTTCAGCTATTATGAATCTCGTCTGTTAGGACACCAGCACCATTACCGATGATACGTATGTTCCACGTACACTTGCTTGCTGGCTCACATACATCATCATCGGTAATTGCCATGTCACGTACACTTTAGAAAACATTACTTCATTGGTATAACCTGCTAGCTGGTAGTTTCAACATATTATTATTTTGCTTGGTCTCATGTGCTAGTTTAGATATTGCATTCATTATTTAGATACCCCATGCATTTATATATTCATTCTGTTATGCAATATTGTGGGCTTTATGCCGATATTCACTGCTTATTGACTCTACATTTTGGTATTTCGGATTTTCTATGAGATTTCTGGATTTGTGGGAAAACCGCAAGACTTTTATAAACTCATTATCATTTTAAACAAAATGCAAGTTGCGGTTTTCTCGTGATATGAGGTATGTGTCATCCACCATGAGTTTTTCTGATTTCTGTTGGTTTTCGAGACCCGATTTGAGGAGTAGGATGAATCGTCTCGGGTACATGGTAGGCCCGGTATGGTATCCCGGGGCAAGAAACTCGAGCAGGGGCAAACTACCTACCGGTGATGTCGGGCGCAGCGGATATTTGGAGGATACCGACCGTAGTCGTGAGATTTGATGTTTATGGCCGATCCGGACTGATGGAGCCCGAGATTTGAGGATTTATGTGTCGCTATTGGACACGAACTTCATGATGTTTTAAGTGTCGATGCTGGGCACTCAGGTTTTATCATTATATTGTGTGTTGTTGCTGGACACACATTGGATGATGCATTCTTACATGTTACTCATGATATATTATTACTCATGACACGGACACGAGTACTTTGATATCACACTTATGTTATACTGTTACCCTTGTTGTAGTATTAGTATATTATTGTATGACCTAAGAGATCGTCATGCATTCAGTTTCTACCCGGTGATGTCTTCTACTCACGAGTTGGCAACTCACCCCAGTTGTGCCAAAGTTTCTTGCAGGTTTGGCCGTACAGGTTCCGTAGCGGCTTGCTGGCACTTCACACTCTTTTGGGTGATTGTTGGATAGGTGGGATACATTTGCTTCATGACCACCAGCTTATATTGTATATTTATTTCACTTGTCTCTAGTTAAGCTCCATCAACCAGACTTTGTATATTTAGTAGACTTAGAAAACCATAGTTGTTTATTCTTTCGGCCGTAGAGTCGCGCTTATGTATTTATTGTTGCTTTTGGTTTTCCTGATGTTTAGTTTTTCTTGCTTTCTTTCTGAGTTTTGATCCTCGCCTTCGGCGTTGTATATTTGCTTTACTTGGATGGTTGTTTCCGCCAATTGGCGAAGAGCTAGCTCCCGATTGGGGATGCGTTATATTATATTGCTTGTACCGTTTTCGGGTTAAAAATAACAAGGGAGGTGCTGCCCAAATTTTCAATGACGAAAATGTTTTCAAGTGGATACAAACATTGGGTTTTCGTATACTACTATCTATGTTTTAAATAAGAACTTGATTTCAATAAACCTTATTTCAAAACTGCACCTCCAGTATTTTCCTCTAATAAGGTTTAGATTTCTGGGCTTTTGGCTTACTTGTATTAGGTGTAGTCCTGTAGACTTCACCTGATGCAAGTGCCAGTCACGTGCCTTATTCGGGTCGTGACATATATTGACGACCTTGTGCTGAAAAGCAAATCGTACGAGGAGCACTGGGAACATCTTAACATGGTGTT
Organism: Agapanthus africanus; assembly: GCA_030015575.1. Taxonomy (NCBI): domain Eukaryota; kingdom Viridiplantae; phylum Streptophyta; class Magnoliopsida; order Asparagales; family Amaryllidaceae; genus Agapanthus; species Agapanthus africanus. The sequence goes on along the minus strand of JASDDO010000008.1, from coordinate 66,625,646 downwards.
CCAGTATCTTCGAAAATACAATCTAAAGATGAATCCTCTAAAATGCGCATTTGGAGTCTCCTCCGGCAAATTCCTATGATTCATCATACGACACCGAGGCATCGAAATAGACCCATCAAAGATCAAGGCGATTATGGAAATGCCCACGCCAAGAACTCTCAAACAACTGCGATCTCTCCAAGGAAAGCTCGCGTATATCCGGCGGTTCATAGCCAACCTCTCCGGCAAATGCCGCCCCTACAGCCATCTAATGAATAAGGGGACCCCGTTCGTTTGAGATCATAAATGCCAAAATGCTCTGGACAAAATCAAGCAATACCTGCAGAACCCGCCGGTACTGACCGCTCCGGTTAAGGGAAAGCCCCTTATCCTGTACACAACAGCCCTGGAAGGTTCTCTAAGCGCGTTATGGGAACAGGAGAATGACCAGGAGAAGGAGAGAGCTCTCTATTATTTGAGTCGAGTTCTCCTGGAGGCAGAAAACAACTACTCCCCCATCGAAAAGCACTGCCTGGCACTGATCTTCGCTATAACGAAGCTCAGACACTACGCCTTGGCACATGAGATCCATCTCATATCAAAGGTGGATCCTCTCAAATATTTGATGTTAAGAGCCATACTAACATGAAGGCTAGCTAAATGGGCCCTCCTATTGATGGAATTCTCGATAATGAATCGACCCCCCAAAGCAGTGAAAAGCCAGGCCATCCCCGACTTTCTCGCTGAGCATCTGATACCAGCCGATTCTCCCTTAAATTGCGAATTGCCAGACGAACACGCGTTCGAAACAATCGAAGGGGAGAAGGAAGAAAATAATGTCCAATGGGAACTCTACTTAGATAGAGGATCAGCGAAAGCATACCACCCCTATAATCAAAGCTGGGGTGGGTCCATCTTCGTGACTCTACAAGGAGGGATATTGCGTTTCGCCATTTCCTTAATGGAACCAAGAACAAACAACGAAGTTGAATATGAAGCTTTGATAGCGGGTCTTGAGATCGCTGTCGATATGGAAATTGAAAACCTCCTCATATATGGAGACTCCCAGCTGGTCGTTAGCCAAGTAAATGGTGACTATCAGACGTGCAAGCCAGAACCGATCAAGTATGATGAAAAAGTGCGGCAACTGCTGACACAAATCCCCTCCTACATCTTGAAAAGCATACCGCGTGTGGAAAATAGCAAGGCGGATGCATTAGCCATGCTTGCTAAGGAACTGGCTGACAAAAAGCTCGATGATGTAAGGATCGTTGTACAAAACCGCCGGGTTCTTGCGCCGGCAGAAATATCTTCGGGGGATTTAACAGAGTCGTCTGAAGGAAAGGAAGTTGTAAACAAGTAGTACTTGAAATAAATGACGAAGAAAAGATCAAGAATTGAAGGTAAGTCTTCATAGACTACTTCAAATCCCATCGAACGCCCGAAAACGCGTCGTCAAGACATCAGCTCATGAAACGGGCTCTGTCTTTCACCTTCGTCAATAATACTCTATACAAGAGGTCGCTTGACTGTCTGTGGCTAAGGTTCTTGGGGCCAGAAGAAGCAAAGAAGGTCATCCAAGAAACTCACAATGGACTATGCGGTTCTCATCAAGCCGGGCCAAAGATGAAGCTGAAGATCAAAAAAATGGATTACTATTGGCCCACAATGATTCAAGACTGTATCGAATATGCGAAGCAATGTCACTCATGCCAGATTCATGAGGACTTCATCCACCAACATCCAAATCCTCTACACCCAACGATAGCTAGCTGACCGTTCAAAATGTAGGGAACCGGCATAATTGGCTCTATTGAACCAGCATCATCCAAAGAACACCGGTTCATACTGGCAACGACCGACTACTTTTCTAAGTGGGTGGAAGCAGTACCACTAAGGGAGGTGAAGACGGAGAATATTCTCCATTTCTTCAAGACACATGTCATCTACCGGTTAAGTACTCTGCGATGGATAATCTCGGATAATGGGCCAGCCTACAGGAGCCATAAAATCAGTCGCTTCGCAGAACAGCACAAAATAGACTGGAGATACTCTTCCGTCTATAATCCCCGAGCTAATGGTCTAGCTGAAGCTTTCAACAAGACCTTGACCAAGATTATAAAGAAAACGGTGTCCAGAAGAAAAAAACTGGCACGAAAGACTGCACGAAGCTCTCTGGGCGTACCGGACGACATTCAAGATAGCCACGAATACAACCCCATACGCGTTGGTATTCGGCACGGAAGCAGTCCTCCCTTTGGAAATAGAACTCCCTTCTCTCCGAGTAGCGGTTCAATACGGAATGAAAGATGAAGAAAATGCTCATCTCCGGCTTGAGGAGCTCGACGAAACCCGTCTTATAGCATAGTAAAATCTGGAAGCTTATAAAGTAAGGATGATTCGGTCATACGAAAAACTGACCAGGCCGAGAACATTCCGCCAAGGCGAACTCGTGCTAGCCGTCAAAAGACCTATGATCCCCAATCGTGAAAAACGGGGGAAATTCGAGCCGAACTATGAGGGCCCATACACCATAGACAAGTTCTACCAAGGTGGGGCCTATTTCCTCATGGATATGCATGGCGAAAGACCTTTCCGGCCAATAAATGGCCGATTCCTCAAGAAATACCACGCTTGACGAATCACGACTTAGGTCAATGATAGATGACGATGCTCGTGTCCGCTCGCTATCTTCCTGAGTCAAAACTCCAAGTGGTATTCGGAAAAACTTCGCCTCAAACATGGAGACAACGGACCGTAATGTCCTTAAACTAAAGCTTCACCTCAAAAATGGTGATAATGGACCAAGATGTCCCTAAACTAACACATGACCGAGATGTCCCTAAACTAACAATAGACCGGAATGTTCCTAAACTAGTGCGTCGCCCCAGATATAACGATACAGTCTCTTGAGATCCATATTGCAATCAAAGTCTCGATAGCAAAGATCTCAACTCAAGTTCTACCAACTGTGCAGCTACTTCAGCGACAAAGCCACCCCTAAACACCACCAACAAAACCATATGTACACTTACAAGGTCCTCTCAACCTTGTGAGGAGAAAATATCTGCGTGAGATCCTTACGACTCACAAGGGAGAAACGCGCTTAGGAATCCCTACGATTCCTAAGGAGAAATTACACTTGCGAGATCCTCACGACTTGTAAGGAGAATTTCCCCCCTATGAAACCCTCACGGCTCATAGGATTCAAAAGCCTTAAGCTACAGGCATCTAGACCTGTTCTTAAGCTATCATATTCCCCAAGTTGCCCTACAGGCAGTCCAATATTGGCCCTTGTATACAACCCACGGGCACAAATAAATATAGCCCTCACCTAGTTCCACCAATGGCGCGGAATGTCCACACATGGTGAATGACACTTGTAAGTCCTCTTTGCTTATAAGGAGAAAATACTCTTATAAGATCCTTACGAGTTGCAAGAGAAAATACCACTTGGGAGTCCTCACGACTTCTAGAGAAAACCTACACCTACGAGATCCTCTCGACTTGTAGGGAGAAATAATTTTATGAGACCCTTACGGCTCATAAAGTCAAAAGACCTTAGTCGACAGGATCCTAACCCTATTTGTTAAGCCACCTTTGTTTAAATCGACAAAGGAAAATGATGATTCGCTCCTGGAAATATCCCAGTTGTAGCGATGTTGATGCCTAAATCGGTATCAAATTCTAAGTTCTCTTGAGGCAAATGATGATTCTCTCCTGACAATATTCCAGTCGTAGCGATGCTGATTCCTAAATCGGTATCAAAGTCCAAGTCTTTTCAAGGCAAATGATGATTTGCTCCTGGCAATATTCCAGTCGCAGCAATGCTGATACCGGAATTGGTGTCAGGATCCAAGTTTCCGACTCGCAACAAAAGTAAATGCAAATGGAATAGCCGAAATGGTGGAGCAACTCGCAATAAAAAAAAATCAGCGAGCAAAAAATATATGCATATGAAACAGCCGAAATTATTGGGCAACTCGCAATAAAAAACGGCGAGTAGAAAATAAAACAATACATAGCCGAAATGATTGGGCACCGCGAAAAATAGCCAAAATGATTGGGCTATCGCGACTTTCGCGATATAAAAGCTGAAAAGATAGAGCATCGCGGAAACAAAAACAAAAAAACAAATCAAAATGAAACTTTTCTGCCCTGCAGGTGAGTCTACACCGACCCCTGTATACAATCCATGGACATAAATGAAAAGGGGAACCATGTTTTCTTACCAGGCTCTTTCAAAGGGAGAGCCAGATCTTGACGGTTCATATACAACGTAAAGACAACCCTGGCGTACCTTCTCATTCCAGCAGGATGCAAACGCGACGTCAACAAAAGACCCCAGGGTCGAAACAAAATGGAGCCATGGCAAACTTCCTAGCTCCAAGTCTTGACGGTTCACAAAACAACCTAAAGACTACCTCAACATTCATCTAGTTACAGCAGACGCAATGTCAACAACGGCATTCCCTCTCACTCCAGCAGGATGTAGACGCGATATCAACAAAAACCCCAGGGTCGAAACAAAACAGAGCCATGGAAAAATTCCTAGCTCCAAGTCTTGACGGTTCACAAAACAACCTAAAGACTACCTCAACATTCGTCTCGTTACAGCAGACGCAATGTCAACAGCGGTGTTCCCTCTCACTCTAGCAGGATGCAGACACGACGTCAACAAAAGACCCCAGGGTCAAAACAAAATGGAGCCATGGCAAAATTCCTAGCTCTAAGTCTTAACGGTTCACAAAACAACCTAAAGACTATCCCGACATTCTTCTCGTTACAGAAGACGCAATGTCAACAAAGGCTCCAAAATAGCCAAATCAAAAGGAAGCGAAGGCAAAATTCCTAGCTTCACGGTCTTGATGGTAACTCAAATAAAACTCGAAAGACTATCGGAGATCATCCCACACCAGTGCGGAGCGGTTATGACTCATCGGGGCTCCCAAACTGAGCCTAACCTCAAGTAAAAAGCGGCATGGCAAAATTCCTAATGCTTGCTCTTCCGACGGTCAAACTACCTAAGAAGATTACTTGAAGACGTCTTGTCCAGCCCCCGAAGGGATCAGAGACACGACAGTCGCGGAGCTACTCGAACGCAGCGTAAAGACTGCATATCGGGGAATGCATCAGCCAACGCGACGGTACCATGGACTAAATCCCTAATACCACAAAACCTAACGGACCTCTGTCGTAATGAGCAAGGGTTATCTATAACGTTAGGACGAGTTTATCTATAAGCCCAAGGGAGGTAAACTAAACAAACTCCAAAATGAGTCCATAAACTAAAGAATCCAGAATGAGTGAATAAACTACAAACTCCGAAATGAGTGCATAAACTATAGACTCTGAAATGAGTCCATAAACTATAGACTCCGGAATAAGTGAATAAACTGCAAACTCCGAAATGAGTCCATAAACTAGAAACTCAGAAACGAGTGAATAAATTACAGACTCCGAAATGAGTACGTAAACTAGAAACTCCGAAACGAGTGAATAAACTAAGGACTCCGAAATGAGTAAATAAACTAATGGGCGCTAAATTAAGATATCAGGAAACAGAAAAGCGCAACCTATAGGCAACAACCGTATGCCATATCACCCCGAAACGCACCGTATGCTATGCAAGGCAGTAAGAAGAGTATTCAACTCACACCCGTTTAAGCGCTCATTTACAACTACATACGTACTTGAATGGAAATGGCCTCCAAAGCGTGCTGATTTGTATATATGTGAGAAGGATTAGTGCTTGACACGAGCACAATGATGGCTGTTGCACTTAGCAAAAATTCATAAGGGTAAATTATAAAGCTCATGCGTAGACTCAAGATGCATACACAAATATGCGATGAAGATGAAACAATCAACAGTCAATGACAAGAGAAATACATTAAAATAAACATCCTACTCTTCATGGAAGAGATCACCAAATATAGGATCAGAGATACATGGGTTAACAAAACAATAAACAAAAATCCCCAAATCCCTCTCTGCCCTCTCCACCATGTCGAAGCAGCGGTCTTCGCAAGGAGTTGCTCCCCATCGGTTAGCGTCGTGCGCATCAACAAAGGAAGACATGATAGCCCGCTGAGCGCGTATCTGGCTTAGCAACTGAACCGAACGGTCCCTCAGAGGCTAGGTAATCAAACGTGCCTCATGGAAACACTCGATCTTGTCTTCCGCCTGTAGGGTTACTAGGCACTCTAACAAGGTACTACAAGGCATCAACCATGCCCGGTTAAAATTTTAACCGTGCCGAACAACCCTAAACAATATCTTTGCTAGATTATTAGGGTATCACATGCAAGTAAACAACATTTACGACTAAATGAATACGAAATACAACCATTGTAGATCGGTCCTTCACTTCATAAGCTCCTTGTGGTAGTCCCTTCGCTGCGATCGTGATGCTTCCGGACTCTCGGACGGCTCCATGAGAATATGGCAACGGTTTTGCTTGAAGTCTTCGAGGCCGAAGATGATCTACGTCGAGGGAATACGAACTCAAGCTTCTACTTCACTAACTAGAGAATTAGTGAAGCAAACACCCTAAACTAAAGTGCTAGTCTAGTAGAGGATGATGAAATAGGAAATGGATACACTTTAGAATTTCTTTTCTCGCAATATTTCTCTCTCTTTATCAAACCCTAGCAAGCATTTGAAGGAGGAAGAAGATGAGCTCAAGGAAAATGAGAATGAATTAACTAATCTTTTTTTGAGAGAGAGTGAACCATGGGTGAGTTTATATCATATATTAACTCATGTAGAGACATAACCATGGCTACATTATAATGGTTAGGTTAATTAATATCTCAAGTAAAACAAAACTAGTAGACTAAGTCAATGCAACCCTAAGCTTCATAAAGCTTCATGCATGTGAGCTCATCATCCACTAATTTTAGAATTACTTTAAATATAAAAATCTAACACTATAATTAGTATGGTATAAGTCTTATACACCCATGTAATTTGTATCAACAACCATGATACAAAATGAACACAAATAAATATATATCATATATATTAAGTTGTGCACAAGTGAGAAAAAAATGCTTAAGTGAACCAATGTTAGTTAATGTAAATTAGTATATCACATATACAATTATACACTAAATTATTAAATCAACACTTGACTTAATAATCTGGTTATATCACATAAAACCGACTAACATCGAATGTATCGACTTATCGAATCAACCCTTGATTCGATAACCTGGTTATATCGCATATAACCAATCGATACAAATATCGCGAGAATAGAATACGGTATCTCATGCTCGCATTATTCTCGGTCCCGCACATATCATATATGCGCTCCTATTTCATTTTGCCTGAGCTAGTAAAACCTCTATGTAGGACTCTAAACACTCGTCAATACGCCGGCAGTTGGTGATGATCAAATCAAGCATCCACAAGACGTCAGCGGTACTATCTGGACGTAACGGCTACCCGGGTATTGAGCGATCAGAAGATCAGCAAGCAAGCCCGCTCCAACTCCTGCAAAAAGCCTGACAGTGACACTACCGTACAGTCCGGTCTCCTCGTCTGATATGTCGCATATCAAGTCTAGGGGTGGTAAATGTCAGACCCCAATAATCGATAAGTAATGCCGATGCAAGGCTCATAACGGGTCGAGAAACTACTGGTAACACTTACCAGTAAATCTCTAAACCAGCCCTGGCCAGGGACTTCCCTGTTATGGCCAATCGAGCATAGCGCAACATCAACCCCCAATACCGAGAGAGTCGAAACCCCTCCTATCGCTCATTGCCCCCATGTGACTCGGGACTGTACCCAAAAACCACCATTTTGCACGCCCTCTTGGACGTGGTAAGGTGGAAATCAAAGCACAGTGGGAATCACACAAGACTCTATGGCGATCTCAGGTCTACAGACTAACATGTACCAGTGTCACTAGAGAACTGCCATCACGTGAGGTATAATACCATCTGGGAGTTCTCGGCGAGTCTATCCAGTGTACCCAGTCTCTACTGAGCACCCGTATATCATCTCTGATGTCAAACACCAATGGATATGGGATCATCCATTGCCCATCTATATGGGTCGAGAAGCTATACGCTAGTCTACTCTGGTATATCGATGCCCCGTCTCGATACACCCATGACTAGGGACCTTGAAGGATGTACTTATGGACTACCATGTCCCCACTAGTATGATCCGCATCATAGTCCAGGTAGTCAAGTACGCATCCTAAGGGCTTTACCAACATATAACAGAGAGATAATTAGTGTACACGTTAAGGTAAAGAGTAACCAGATAGCATACTATCATGTCGAGCAAGAAAGTCCTCCCTATATATGTCCAAGCATCCACTAGAATATACATCTCATGTATAGTAATGGCCTCTAGGGCATACATATAACTAACAATCTCCCACTTGCACTAGGGCCATCTGATAACAGTAGTTGTGGTATCTCATACTTAACCATCCCATAAAAGTCTCTCTCTGGGAAAAGGTCTTTGTGAGTGGATCCGCCGTGTTGTCCTCTGAGTCTACTCTCCTGACCTCGATCCCCTGTAGATCAACCATCTCCATGATTAGGTGACACTGCCTTAGAATATGTCTGGATCACTGATGGGACTGGCGTTCCTAGGCATATGCCACAACTCCATTGTCTCACAATGGTAGGAACGAAGTTCATCTCATGAACTAATATACACCCAGACTGCCTCTTTGGTAGCATCTCTGGTAGCGATGTATCCAGCCTATATCGTCTAGTATGCCATGGTATCTAGCTTGGAACGCTTCCAACATACCGTCCATTTACAGAGGGTAAAGACAATGCCTGTGACTGACATTCAGTCGACCTTATCACCTTGGAACCTCTCCAGTGATTCTCCCCGGGATCGTTTGATACCATCTCACTACAACTAGTGAGATTCCTAACATCCAATTAGTTCTATCCCATAGTTCCATAACCAAGGATTTAGGAGGTATCACTTTGATCCTATATGGAGAATCATCGTGATAAGAGGATATTGACCGAGCGTAGCATAGGAAACTCCTTCCCTATCAAGAGTATGTCATCCACGTACTCTACGAGGATCACTACCATACTCTCCGCTACCTTTTTGTACATACAAGGTTCATCTACCATTTTGATGAAGTCAAACTCTTTGACTACCTCATCAAAACAGATGTTCCAACTCCGCGATGCCTGCTTTATCACATAAAACATCTTGCACACGTTTCCATTGCTCCCACTGTCTACGAAGCCCTCTGGCTGTGTACTTATAGACGCTCTCTTCTAAATCAACATTTAGAAAAGTAGTCACGACACCCAACCGCCAGATATCGTAGTCATGGTATGTAGCCGTGGCAAGTAGGATCTGGATGGACTTAAGCATAGGCCCCAGAAAAGGTTTCATCATTAGCCACAGCTGGTCTATGATGCAAACCTTTAACAAGTCTAGTTTTGAAAGTCTCAACTTTTCCATGTACACCAAGTAATCTTCTCAAGATATACTTGCTACTAATGGGGATTTAACCCTTCAGATAAAGCAACCAAAGTCCATACTTTGTTGGTGTATATGGATTCCATCTCAGATTGCTTAGCATCCAGCCATTCTTACAGAGTCCCCACTCCTGATGGCCTGCTCGAAACTAGTTGGGTCATCATCTCATGATGCAATCCTTGCTCCCACTGTCATAGAGAAACTAAAGTATCTCTCAGGTGGGTGAGGACCCCTATCAGATCGGCGGAGAGGCTGAGGTTCATTGGGAGTTATTGAATCCTCCGGTTCTATCAAATCGTCAGTTGCAATTTGTATAGCTGGAACTCCTTCCAGTTCTACCTCATGACCACAAATTTGTTTCCAAAATAAATTCCTTTTCCCAAATGGTGACATGCCGAAAAACAAAACATCTTTTGTTCCTCGGTGCGGTAGAAGATATTCCTTTGCGAATGCTTGGGATGTCCAACAAACTTCCACAGAACTGACCTTGCTTCGAGTTTGTCCGGATTTTTCTTTTAGACATAGGCCGGACAACCCCAAATCTTAACTGACTTAAGAGATGGGCTCTTCCCTTACCATATCACATATGGAGTGGCAGGCATCTGACTTAGTGGGAACGCCATTCAATAGGTATGCAGCTTCTCAAGTGCATCACCACCAAAAGTAAATAGGCAACTCAGTAATACTCATCATAGAGCGCACCATATCTTATAGGGTGCAATTGCTCCGCCCCGATACACCGATGTGATGTGATGTATGCGGAGGAGTAATGCTGAGAAAGAATCTCATTCTCCTTTAGAATAGTCCAGGAATTCCGTGCTCAAGTATTCTCCTCTTGATCTCATCAAAGGACATAATACTTATACCTTTTTTGGTTCTATACTTCTAACTTATATTCATTGAATATCTCAAAAGGTCCTGACTTGTGTTTTAACAGGAACATATGTCCGAATCTTGAGAGATTATCAGTGAATGTAATGAAGTACAAAGAACCAGTCCTGGCATGTATAGACAGAGGACCTACATACATCATCATGTATCAATCCCAAGAGTTTACTAACTCTTTCTCTGTTTCCAGTAAACGGGGCTATGGTCATCGTATCTTTGTGACATGACTGGCAAGTTTCACAAGATGTAAATTCAAACTAATTTAAATATGCATCTTTATGTAACTTCAGCTAGTCGTGCCGCATTGATATGACCTAGTCTATAATGCCTCAAGAAGTATTCGTTCATTTCTGAACTCTTCCTCTTGTGTGTGTTCCATACGTTAAGAACTGTGGTTTGATTTAGAACGTATATGCTTTTAGATAGCGTGCCTGAACCGATCAACTCTTGATATAGGAAATGTTCAAAAACATTATCCAACAATACAATATTATATCCTTCTTTACTAAATAAAGAGACTGATATGATGTTGTATATCAGGTTTGGTATCTAAGAACATTCGTTCAGAATCAATGTATTTGGTAATACAGGGTGATAACAGCCAACATCTTGGCTGCAACTATTGCATCGTTTCCAACTCTTGAAATTTCTATCACCCGTTCTCAGTTCTCTACCTGTTTGTGGCCCATGTAACAGATTACATATGTGGGATCCTGATCCGGTATCTCATACCCAGGACGTAGAGGTTACTGAGAAACAGTTCTCGGTAATGAATACACCCGAAGAAGATGCATCAGTATGCACTTTCTTCGTTTGGGCGGCACGGGAGTCCTGGTAATCCCCTATTTCCTGCTCGGTCTTATAACAATTATAAGTTGGAGCGGAACCAACGTTCCCCAGCACAGTATAACAAGCGGGTTCGGTCAATACATCCATATTATTATCTTTGATTAAGGCGTGACATGGTCGCTACCTGGAGAGAGAGAGAAGAAAATACTCTGCGTGTGCTCTTGCAAGATCAGATTGGTTATTATTTTATCTAATCAGGATGGCTCCCACTGTTTTTATCAAATCTTCCTTCAAACCCTAAAAGGAAAGACTAGCCGGGATTAATTACACCCTACAATTTCGCCAATCTTTCATCCAGGCCAGTGTTGGTACTTTGAGGGAGGTTCCCCATGCTTTCGCACGGACCTAATTAAAGTAAACCTCGTTTTCCCAGAGGCGTAACCCCGTTGACACCTTTCTAGACACCTACTTGATCGGCTAATTGTCCTGTGTAAAACTCTCCCGGGAGTAACAATTACTCGCAGTGGGTATCGGGATCCAACTATCTCATAGAAGGTATGCAATCTCATTGCAAATTTCAACACTTGAAATTCCCGATAATATTTTGCCCCAAGCATCCCATGACCTTGACGGAGGTCAACAAACCACAGGGCGCAAGTCAAGTTCAACCTGTCATTTCTTGATTGAATCAAACCCACCCGCACGACCCTTGACGGAGGTCAACAAGGTCGTAAGACTATCCTAATCCAATCTGCATCATATGTATAAGCAGATAAATACTAGTTAGCTACCACACACTACGCCTTGACGGAGGTCAACAAACGTAGCACGAATACTAAGTAGGACTTATCTGAAATGACGGAGGGATACGACAGGTTTTTCTTAAAACCTATTGCGTAATGAACTTGATATCGTTGTATAATCGGGTGAATTTTGAAATGGATTGATTTTGAGGCTTTCATTAGTTTTGCTAAAGAGATCACTCCCGGTGAAGGGATCTCGGCTCTTTCCTTATGGAATAAGGTGCAGAATATATCATATATATCTCTATGCAAAGCAAAAACTCCAAAAGCAATCAAAAGACAAACCGAGTGTGGTAGCATCTGCCAGTTTTGCTAAAGAGGTCACTCCCGGTGAAGGAATCTCGGCTCTTTCCTCATCGAATAAAGTGCAGGATATATCATATATATCGCTATGCAAAGCAAAAACTGTAGCTACCCTTTTTGAAAATTTGATTCTACAATATCTTTTAGGTTTCTTTTCTTTCATTAATCACATTAATGAAGTCCCATCATTTAAGTCACCTAAACATCATAGATAAATACAACGTACACTTATGCCATCCGCATTCGCCTCGATGTCCCCTCGTGCACCGTTAGGCTAGGTAACTAATGGCAGAGCGGGGCAGGGCTAGCGCGAGTGTAAAACATAAGTAACGTCTACATAATATATCATATATACTATATACAGTATCTATCACAACATATCAAATGATCACATCACAGATATCGCAGCAGAAGAAACATATGAAATATTAGATATACTAGGACGTCTGTGTTTTATTTTGAGCCTCTATAAAACACGGATTCCACGGTCGCGATGAATAGCCAAACCCACATCCCTAGACCCCTACGAGAGCGGCAAGCAACCCTACCAATTCTAGAGTTGAGAGACCCGGACTCGACTCCTCGAGTTGGTCTCCCACTGTACCCTAGAACCCGGTTACTTGTGCTCCCCTCCTTGGGTCTACCTAATGCGAAAAAGTAAATAATATACAATGGTGACATCAACTTCATCCCGGAAGTGTCCCAATAAAAGAATATTACATACAATGAATTTTACATGAATGAAAATAAAAAACCTCATCTCACATAAAACCCCCGGCTATTCAAAACACGACGATCCAATATAACATATCCAGCAACACATAACATCACATGTCATCAACGTAAGTAAATATGCGCATCCCAATTGTCGTTGACATATAGCAACGAAACCGGCGATATCACATATTACACTTACGGTCGCAGAAAAGAAAGTGTAAAACTACAATATTTGGAATCCACAATCTCTTTAGACATCATAAATCCGAAATATCACATACTTCGCATTTCATGCCTAACTATATGAATTCCACATATTGTATCACATTCCAGATAAATAGACAGTATTAAACTTTCCGATCGAATAATCAAATACCCAAGATTTCCTAAATAGCTCAACACTTGAGCGGAGTTCAAAAATTCCAGAATACGTCACAGTAGCAATGGTCCAGCCGTAGAAGGGTCAAGCCAACGCCTCACATGTGGCAACGCCGTACTGCCCCAAACCCTAAGATTTAGAGGCGGTTCAGACGGTCACATAATCTAGTTAAGGTTTGTGTTCTTCTAGAGGGTCCATCACGTTACTTGCACGTTTTTCCGAAAGATTTAAACCCAAGAAAAATTCAACACTTGAAAGTTTTTTGTGTCGGGAAAAAGTGAGTTAATGATATCCGTTCGAACATTTTAATACTTTCTAAATTATCCAGAAAAAGAACGAAATTAAATTTTCCGATCGAATCAACGAATTCAAAATAATCCCCAAAACACTCAACACTTGAGCCAGATTAAAAATACCCAGAAAATAGCACTAACAGATACGGGTATTATTGTACAAAAACCAAAGCAAAAGCTCACTGTACGGCCGCGGATCCGCGGCACAAGCAAGGTATTGCCGCGGTTCCGCGGCGGTCTGTACGAGTCACTTTGTCGTTTTTCACAGTAATTCCTATAATTCCCTGCTGAATTTTTTAGCTATTTTTAATACAGAAAAAACCACATTTTTAAAAAATGTCCAGAGAGGGGGTCATTTTGACGTTACGGGGTTCGTTCGGAGTTTTAACTTCGTAAACACGTCGCCTAATGCTCTAGCTAGGCTCTGATACCACTGTAGGGTTACTAGGCACTCTAACAAGGTACTACAAGGCATCAACCATGCCCGGTTAAAATTTTAGCCGTGTCGAACAACCCTAAACAAGATCTTTGCTAGATTATTAGGGTATCACATGCAAGTAAACAACATTTACGACTAAGTGAATACGAAATACAACCTTTGTAGATCGGTCCTTCACTTCATAAGCTCCTTGTGGTAGTCCCTTCGCTGCGATCGTGATGCTTCCGGACTCTCGGACGGCTCCATGAGAATATGGCAACGGTTTTGCTTGAAGTCTTCGAGGCCGAAGATGATCTACGTCGAGGGAATACGAACTCAAGGTTCTACTTCACTAACTAGAGAATTAGTGAAGCAAACACCCTAAACTAAAGTGCTAGTCTAGTAGAGGATGATGAAATAGAAAATGGGTACACTTTAGAATTTCTTTTCTCACAATATTTCTCTCTCTTTATCAAACCCTAGCAAGCATTTGAAGGAGGAAGAAGATGAGCTCAAGGAAAATGAGAATGAATTAACTAATCTTTTTATGAGAGAGAGTGAACCATGGGTGAGTTTATATCATATATTAACTCATGTAGAGACATAACCATGGCTACATTATAATGGTTAGGTTAATTAATATCTCAAGTAAAACAAAACTAGTAGACTAAGTCAATGCAACCTTAAGCTTCATGAAGCTTCATGCATATGAGCTCATCATCCACTAATTCTAGAATTACTTTAAATATAAAAACCTAACACTATAATTAGTATGGTATAAGTCTTATACACCCATGTAATTTGTATCAACAACCATGATACAAAATGAACACAAATAAATATATATCATATATATATTAAGTTGTGCACAAGTGAGAAAAACAAATACTTAAGTGAACCAATGTTAGTTAATGTAAATTAGTATATCACATATACAATTATACACTAAATTATTAAATCAACACTTGACTTAATAATCCGGTTATATCACATAAAACCGACTAACATCGAATGTATCGACTTATCGAATCAACCCTTGATTCGATAACCTGGTTATATCGCATGTAACCGATCGATACAAATATCGCGAGAATAGAATACGGTATCTCAAACTCGCATTATTCTCGGTCCTGCACATATCACATATGCGCTCCTATTTCATTTTGCCTGAGCTAGTAAAACCTCTATGTAGGACTCTAAAGACTCGTCAATACGCCGGCAGTAGGTGATGATCAAATCAAGCATCCACAAGCCGTCAGCGGTACTAGTTGGACGTAACGGCTACCCGGGTATTGAGCGATCAGAAGATCAGCAAGCAAGCCCGCTCCAACTTCTGCAAAAAGCCTGACAGTGACACTACCGTACAGTCCGGTCTCCTCGTCTGATATGTCGCATATCAAGTCTAGGGGTGGTAAACGTCAGACCCCAATAACCGATAAGTCATGCCGATGCGAGGCTCATAACGGGTCGAGAAACTACTGGTAACACTTACCAGTAAATCTCTAAACCAGCCCTGGCCAGGGACTTCCCTGTTATGGCCAATCGAGCATAGCGCAACATCAACCCCCAATACCGGGAGAGACGAAACCCCTCCTATCGCTCATTGCCCCCATGTGACTCGGGACTGTACCCAAAAACCACCATTTTGCACGCCCTCTTGGACGTGGTAAGGTGGAAATCAAAGCACAGTGGGAATCACACAAGACTCTATGGCGATCTCGGTTCTACAGACTAACCTGTACCAATGTCATCAGAGAACTGCTATCTGACGTGAGGTATAATACCATCTGGGAGTTCTCGGCGAGTCCATCCAGTGTACCCAGTCTCTACTGAGCACCCGTATATCATCTCTGATGTCAAACACCAATGGATATGGGATCATCTATTGCCCATCTATATGGGTCGAGAAGCTATACGCTAGTCTACTCTGGTATATCGATGCCCCGTCTCGATACACCCACGACTAGGGACCTTGAAGGATGCACTTATGGACTACCATGTCCCCACTAGTATGATCCGCATCATAGTCTAGGTAGTCAAGTACGCATCCTAAGGGCTTTACCAACATGTAACAGAGAGACAATTAGTGTACACGTTAAGGTAAAGAGTAACCAGATAGCATACTATCATGTCGAGCAAGAAATTCCTCCCTATATATGTCCAAGCATCCACTAGAATATACATCTCATGTATAGTAATGGCCTCTAGGGCATACATATAACTAACACCGCCGCATCGAGAATCGCCAGAGTCATCTCTGTCGGATGAGGGAGAATGTCGGCAAGCACGGATAGGAAAATCACCCGGAGCCAAATGGAGCACACAGGAATAGGAGAGCCCCTATGGGTCAGGAGCTCATACATCACCGCATCACATTGTTCATCGGTGAGAAGGGGATCCACTAGCCGCGCAAGAAAATAAGGAATAATCTCCTCGATAGGCACCTCCTTTGGTTGCCGACAAGCATGAGGACAATCGCAAACCATAGCTCTTGGTTTGTTCCTTTAGAAAATGGTTACCTTAAAATCTGTTAAGAGAAATGGTTCTTTCTGTGAGAAGAGGAGGAAGACATAGCTTTAGGTTATAAAGAAAAGCATTCAAGGCTAGGCACAGAAAATTATATGCATGGTGGGACTATTTCCAAGGCCTAAAAAAAGGACATGGGAAAAGAAAGATATGACTCATGGGAATCAGAGCAAGAAGTTGAAACGATTCTAGCGCTTCATGTGCGTAGCATGTGAGCACTGGCGCTAATCCTTTATACGATTAGAATCAGTGGTAGCGCCTCATGCGCGTAACATGTGGCCGCCAGCGCCAATCATTAGAACTTATGGCAGCGCCTCACGCGCATAACACATGGGCGTCAGCATTTTATATATATATATACGGGTGACTACTACTTCATGTGAGGCATATATGAGCAGTGATATAAAAGAAGGAGAGATATTGTCATTCATATTCGGGAAAATTTATACATTGGTGCTAACAACAAAACAAAAACATCATCAAAATGTTTACAATGGCAAACCACTGGATTCCGGACATAGAATTAAGAATTCAGAAGCAAGTCCGAGTAAAGCACTTATGGCTTTTCTAACCATTTTCTTGTACATTTTCTCACGAATGCAAGCGTCGGGATCCCCGATGATATCGTCCATCCTCTGGTAGGAAGATATTATCGCCGTCTGTTGGAAGATGCGATGTAAAACATCGACAAGATCATCTCGCCGCCTATTTTAGATCAAGCCCATCAGATATACTGAATGCACCTTGTCTTCAGCATCATCAAGTTCTTCAAGCGGCATAGTCTCGTCAAGTCCAGGAAGTGCTTCCCAAATCACCCCCACGATAATTTCAAAAGAGAGGAACAGCGGGGGAGTATTCGACCGTTTTAATCATCGAAGCGATGCATCACCTCAGCGCATTAGGCGTCCGTAAACTTCTGGACTTGACGGCGGCCTTGGACACGAATGTTTTCATAAGAGATAATCTCTTCAAGATCATACAGATAAGAAGCCATAGTATTTTGAAAGAAAATTCAGTATAAATTTAGCAATCAAAATATCAAGATTCTTGGAATCTAAAATAAAAACAATGGTTCTAACACCTCCAGCAATGATGAGGAAAGCACTCATTGTAAGAATCCAAGTGAATTTTTATTTTAATGAAAAATCTCATTGAATTATGGAGTTAACTCTCTCAAGAAACGGGCTCTACAACAGATTCAAATCTGCAGAGAGAAGAAAATGGGGAATAAAATTCCCAAAAGAATTTCTTAAAAATAAATCTTCTCATAGCTAAGCTCTGTAGAACAATCCAGGGTTAAATAATGGGATTAACTCCAAAAAAAATCTCCATGAGAAATAAACCGGAATAAAATATCAGAGTAATAGGGTAGAACCCTAGGATCTTTTGAGATTAATGGTCAATCAAGATCATTGCAAAAGAAGAGTAAAGCTCTGTTAATGGGTTAAAAATTCTAAGACATGAAGAGATTCCTCAAACATTAGGACATGGTCATGGTTCTTACCAAAACTTTGACAGAGTTTTGACTCTAAAAGAGTTTTTTTGAACAGAGATCTGAGCTCTGAAAGGAGAATTAAATTCTCAAGATAGAAGAAGGTTAAAACGAAGATGAACAGCAACCATCTCAAGGGCCAAAGACCTTATTTATAAAACTTTAAGAGACAGTTCAACTCCCTAGGAGATCGAACAGTGGAAAAGGTGCCACTGCTGCACTCATGTGTGAGCCACGTGAGCGCAACGGTGGAGGGTCATTTATTTCCCCCAATAAAATAGCAAAGCTCTGTTCAAATTTAAGAGGCAGCGCCTCACGTGCCTTCCACGAGGGCGCCAGCGCCAGAGTTAAAAACTCTTATATTGGTGTCACACGTGCTCCTCACGTGGACGCCAATGTGCAAAGCACATAAAGGAATTAAAACCTTAATTAGCGCCCATGTGCACAACACGTAAGCGTCGGCGTCCAGGTAGAATTAAATTCTACTCCCTGTTAAACAGAGCCGTTGGATCAAAGATCCAACGGAGATGATAAATCATCAAGACTCAGAATTAAAATTATGTTGAGAGGAAATATTCCTCAAATCTTTCTAAAACAAGAAATATACCTTCGGTGGGATTATAGAATAAAATTCTAGGCCTTCTGTAAAACAGAGGACCGTTGGATTAAAAATCCAACGGTGATTAAAAAATCACCGTTCTATAGAATAAATTCTGTATGGGAAAATATCTCCCCGATCTTGTTAAAAACAAAATAATACTTTCTATAAAACAGAAGTCCTTGGTTCAAAGATCCAGCGGTGGGTAAAATGCTCCAGATCAATTGGGATCTCTTAATGAGAGATATCCTTAAAGCTAACTAACAACCTGCCTCTACTATATAAAGGACCGAAGACTTCAAATCTGGAGAGAGGAAGCCCACATAAGCTTTTAAAAAAAAGGAGAGAGTTTCAAAAAGAAACAGAGAAGAAGATCTCCCTCCTCAAAAAACTCTAGGTAAACAAGAAGAACAAAGATCATCTCGTTTACATATCTAAGGTTTTAATCCTTTTAAAAAAAAGAACTTAGTTTCTTATCTGGATCTGAGATCCATAAGACAAGTCCCCCACAAATTGAGAATTTAATTATCATCAGGAGGAACTTGTTCTTGAGAGAACATGTTCTTAAGAGAAATCCGGTCCTCATAAAAGAAAGAACCCAGCGCCCAACGCCTCACGTGTTCCTCACGTGGGAGCCACAGAGAAAAGTACATACCACTCAATGAGCGGCACTCAGCGCCCAGCGCCTTACATGTTCCTCACGTGGGCGCCACAGAGGAAAGTTCCTAGCACTCATTGAGTGGTGCTCAGCGTCCAGCGCCTCACGTGCCCCTCACGTGGATGCCACAAAGGAGAGTGTTTAGCACTCCATGAGCTGCGCCCAGCGCCTCGCGTGTCTCTCACGTGGGCGCCACAGAATGGAAGAGTTCTTAGCACTCACTAGGGAGCGCATGGCGCCTTATGTGCTTCGCACGTGGGCGCCATAAAGAGTGCCTAGCACTCCATACAAAGACAAAAAGGGGTAAAGTGTTTAACACTTATTGGAAAATCCCCATGACTGAGAGCCCACATGGTTATACATGAGCGTCAAAACTTATATAAGTGCCCAGCCTTTTACAAAAAGGGGACTGATCAAACATAGCCCAAACAAGTGTTTGGCACTTCTCAATAAAAAAAACTGAATGGACCAAGCCCATATTGGCTGGGTCCCCTGAGGATAAAATCTCTCTGATTCAGATCAACTTAGCCGATGTGTTCATAATTTCCCAAACTGATTTTAGTCCCAAATATGACTATTGATCTTCCAACTGATGATATCCAAAACGATACTCATCCCACATCCTCCCAAGGAAATCTTAGTCTCAAAATATGACTAATGATTTCCGGGTTTTACCACTAACTCCTTTTTCCCTCAAATACGAGAATTGGTTCAAGGGCACATCTCTCTACACCTCTGATCCATGTCGTTATAATTCCTCAACGTCTTCATAAAGGTGACGGGCCCCAACAACCAACGGCTTTTTTTGTGCACTTCCAAACTGATGTGCACACCTCAAATCAGACCGCACCCAAAACTGGGTGCATCCCAAATCATCGCTGTTCATCCCGTCGTGTAACAAATACACATGCATGCAAGATGGACAATGGACCGAGACGTCCTTAAACTAAAACCTCACCCCCAAAATGGTGATCAACGGACCGAGACGTTCTTAAACTAAAACCCCACCTCCAAAATGGTGATCAACGGACCGAGACGTTCTTAAACTAAAACCCCACCTCCAAAATGGTGATCAACGGACCGAGACGTCCTTAAACTAAAACCCTGTTCCCCTCCGAACGGCGGCCGAGACGTTAGGACGTCTGTGCCTGAGGTTCGGGGCAGATGCCATTTGGTTTTATCCGTCTATCTCTCCGAAGATGCTAAGTTGATTTATGGCACCGTGTATCGAAGGTTTAGACGGATGCGGCCGATATAGCAGACTTCGTCAGATTCCCCCTCAGGATGAGGGGTTTTTGATTGTGGGGACGCTCTTCCCTGCAGGCGTAAGCCCCTGCAGTTAATTACGCTACCGCATCGCGGTAACAACTTTCTCCTTCTCCAGAATTTCACTTCGTGTCGTGTGTGTTTGTTTTGTTTGTGGTTGCCCGTGGATTGTATACGGAGACTGAGTAATGCCGTCGCCCGTAGGACGTGGATTAGTCCAAATCCGTATTTACTTAGATTTGGGTTTGGTGTTTTTAGTTTAAGGATACGTTAGTCGCGTTGCGGCTAAGATCAACTTAAACGTTCGTTAAGGATACGTTAGTCCTGTTTGAGACTAAGATCAACTTAACGGGACCATTTAGGTCCGACAAAAGAGCATTTGGGCTCTATTGTTCCAGTTTGGGAGATTCATAGTCCAATTTGGGACTAAAGTCTGTTTGGAGGATACGTTAGCCATTTTTGAGGCTAAGATCGACTCAAACGTTTGTTAAGGATACGTTAGTCCAGTTTGAGACTAAGATCAACTTAACGAGACCGTTTAGGTCCGACAAAAGAGCATTTGGGCTCTATTTTGCCAGTTTAGGGACGTGGTGGTCCATAGCATTTATGGCCGTCGGGACCCGTCACCTCTCTGACGTCGTTGAAGAATTACAACGATAGGTGTCAGAGGAGTTCAGAGATGTACCCTTGAACCAGAGTTGATTTGGGGTTTTATCATTCATTTAAATGTCTAAGGATGCGCTAGCCGTGTTTGGGGCTAAGATCAACTTAAACGGGACCGTTTAGATCCGGCAAAAGAGCATTTGGAGGCTCTATTGTTCCAGTTTAGGGACGTAGTGGTCCACTTTCCAGTTTAGGGACGTGGTGGTCCATCGCCAGTTTAGGGACATGGTGGTCCATTGCCAGTTTAGGGACGTGGTGGTCTATGTTTAGTTTAGGGACGTTTCGGTCCGATATTAGTTTAGGGACGTTTCGGTCCACGAGTTTAAGGACCCCGCAGTCCATATCGATGTGTGGTCGTTGGGACCCGTCACCTCTTTGACGTCGTTGAGGAATTACAACGACGGATGTCAAAGGAGTTCGGAGATGTACCCTCGAACCGGATGTAAATTGATTTAGAAGAGCAATTTTGCTCAGTCAATTTAATTTAAGGACTTTTGGCCAAAATTGGGCTAAGTCCAGTTGAAATGTTCAACATTTTATTTGCTTTTGCATTACATTTCTTTTTTTATTTTTATTTGGGCCTTGCCCAGAAAGGATGCAGAGCATCAATTTGTTTTGGGCTCTGCCCTTTTAGGAATGATGCAAGGCATCAATTTTATTTGGGCTCTGCCCTTGCATAAAGGATGCAAAGCATCAATTTATTTGGGCTCTGCCCATTTATTGCCTTGCAATTTAATTAGGCCCACTAGGTCTTTTTGATTTGGGCCTGGCCCTTTAAGAAATGCCTTGCATTTGTCAGGCGCATTGCGCCAATCAAAAAGCACAACAGTGCAAATTCATAAGTGCAAAGCACTATTAATTTAAAAATCTTTTAGATTCAAGAACCAATGGTTCATAAAAGAAGTGCAAAGCACTATTTGATTTCTTGATCTAATTTAAATCAAAGAAGAACAAGTTTTTCTTTTTATTTCAAGAACCGAAGGTTCATAAAAGTGCAAAGCACTATTTTTTTTTATTTCTGTTTTTTTTTATTTCTTGTTTTAGAGAGCCAGTGGTTCATAAGAAGTGCAAAGCACTATTAATTTAAAAACCTTTTAGGTTCAAGAACCGATGGTTCATAAAACAAGTGCAAAGCACTATTTGATTTATTTCTAAGAAAAAACAAGTTTTTCTTGTTTTTCTTATCTCAGAGAACCAAAGGTTCATAAAAGTGCAAAGCACTATTTTATTTTATTTTATTTTTATTAAAGATCATTGATCTTGTTTTTTAGATCTATGATCTGTTCATAAGAGAACTTTCTCTTTTTTTAAAGGTTTTTACCTTTTTTATTCTTGAGAAGTTTCTCAGAGTTCTCTCTCTTCTTTTAGAAAAATGTTGATTCTTTTTAATTGAGGTCTGGGGTCCTTTTTATAGTGCCCATAAATTAGTTAAATTTGTTAAAGAAATCTTTTTCTGAGTGATTTGGGAATTTTCCCCACCGTTGGATCTTTGATCCAAGGGCTTCTGCTTTGCAGAAGAAAATCTTCTTGTTTTAACAAGAACAGAAAAGATTTCTTAAATCTTTTAATTCTGTTTGGCGCAGTGCCCCAGCGCGTGACACGTGTCGCGCTGTGCTGACACGTGTCGCGCATTTTTTTTTTTTGCGCGCAGCGCAGTTGCGCTGCGTTGACACGTGTCGCGCAGCGCGCAGTTGCGCTGCGCTGACACGTGTCGCGCAGCGCGCAGTTGCGCTGCGCTGACACGTGTCGCGCAGCGCGCAACTGCGCTGTGCGCTTTTTTTTTTTTTTCGCAGCGCAACTGTGCGCTGCGCAGACACGTGTCGCGCAGCGCGCAACTGCGCAGCGCGCAACCTTTTTTTTTTTTTTTTTTTTTTTGAGCGCAGTTGCTCTGCGCTGACACGTGTCGCGCAGCGCGCAGTTGCGCTGCGCTGACACGTGTCGTGCAGCGCGCAACTGCGCTTTTTTTTTTTTTTTTTGCTCCGATTGGAGAAAGAACAGAAGCATTGCTTCTTTTTCCACCTTGGAATTTGAACAGAGCTTTGCTTTGATTGGGGTAAACAAATGCCCCCCCACCGTTGCGCTTACGTGGCCTCCTAACGTGAGCGCAGCGGTGGCAGACTCCGAACCGTCGCGCCATCCCTTGGAAGCTGAAAGGGCACTTAATGTCTATAAATAGGATCAAACCTTTGGTCCCTTAGATAATTCTTGTCTCTAAAATTTTACTTTCAGAACTCAGAGCCCTGCTCTTTATTTTCAAGAACTTTAAGAGTTCAACTCTTAAAACTTTTAGGTGAAAATTTTAATTTGGATTAAATTAAATTAAATTAATTTTCATCGATAGAGCTTCGCTCTCAATAGATCTCTGATCTAAAGGAAATCTATTTAGGGTTTCACTTAGCAGAGCTTTGCTCTACAGGTCTTAAAGGGATCTAAAGAGAACTAAAGGAGACCCTACTAGGGTTCCATAGAGCTATGCTCTCTGAAAGATTTTCCTTAGATTTTCTTAATTCATTAATGGAGCTTTGCTCCTCCTAAATCATATAGAAGAACTCTTAAGAATTCTTCATGGATCTTAGAAGTTAAATATGGCATTCTATTCCTCAGTGCATTATATCGTTTTGCTTAATCAGTCTTTCTGATAATTTTGTTGATCATCTTTCATAGGAACAATGAACGCCCACATGTATACTCTTACGAGATCATCTCTCGTGAGGGCATCCGCCGACTTGGCCGCTCTCAAAATCGGGAGTTCACAAACGAGGAGTGTGCTGAAATAATGAGTCGTTTCGACGCATACAACGGTCCACTGCATCCCCGACGTTCCTTTCTTCTTAAATTTATCGTGGGAGCTATCTGGAAAGCGCTTCCCCTATTCTGTTCCGGCGTGCCGCTTAGGGCGTTGGATGCCGCTGAGGACAGGGTGCACTCTGTGTACCTATTGAACTTTATCTCGAAGAGACGGCGAGATGGTCTTATTGACCTCTTGCACGAGGTCTTTCAACAGTCTGCCATACTCGCTGCTTATCGGGGGTTGGAAGACATCGAGAGGGACCCTGACGCTTGTGCTCGCGAAAGGAAGCACACTAGGATGGTCCGCGAGGCTTGGAAAGTCATAGATAGGATCGCTTTTGAATTCCCCAATTCATGCCCTGGATCTGAGGTTATTCCATTGTAACTTTCGTTTATTGTTTTTATGACTGTAAGAACTTCGGGCAATATTAATGGAATTTTTTTTTTTTATCCCAGCTTGTCTTTATTATATATCTTTGTGCTGAGTCTTTTTGCCCATGCATGAATGAATACGTCCTGAACGCTTGATCAAACGTAAATCGAGTGCTCTTTCTGTTGCTTGTCCTCTTTCCCAGCATGTCGTCACAATTAGCAGGTAATAGAGTAAGCTTCTTGATTTCTTCACGAGATAGCGAGGGCTCAGGCTGCAGGTTCAGATCTGCTGCCTAAGACTTTTCAACTCTATGAGCCGTGAGGGTCTCATAGAGACTTTTCTCCCTACGGATCGAGAGGATCTCGTAGGTGGGTTTTCTCCTTAGGAATCGTGAGGATTCCTAAGTGTGGTTTTCTCTTATAAGTCGTAAGGATCCTACAAGAGAATTTTTCCCTCTTACGAGTCGAAAGGTCTCGTAAGCGGTTGTTTCCCTCCCTATCGAGATTCGACTTTGGAGAGTGTGACCCGTGGATAGTATGCAAGAGACCGTTTTGGGCCGACTTGCAGGGTCCCAGTGCTTAGGAAACAGGTTTTTTAATCCCTACTGCCTAAGGCTTTATCTCACGAGTCGAGACGCATCGAGAAAATCTCGCAAAGACATCAATTTCCTCACGAGTCGAAACGGATCGAGCAGATCTCGCAAGAACATCTTAACGTCGCATTTAACCTCTGCTCTTTACGACAGAAGCCCGTTAAGGTTGGTGGTACTTAGGGTTTTGGCCATCGTACCGTCGCATAAGCTGATATAGTCCTCGATAGGCAATCGTGCTGTTCGAGTAGCCCTGCGACTGCCGTGTCTCTGATCCCTTCGGGGGCTGGACAAGACGTCTTCAAGCAATCCTCCTTGGCAGTTTGACCGTCAGAAGAGCAAGCGCTAGGAATTTGCCATGCCGCTTTTTACTTGAGGTTAGGCTCATTTTGGAGAGCCCCGATGAGTCATAACCACTCCGCGCTGGTGTGGGGATGATCTCCGATAGTCTTTCGAGCTTTATATGAGTTGCCGTTAAGACCCTGAAGCTAGGAATTTGGCCTTTGCTTCGTTTGCTGGCATTGCGTCTGATGTATCGAGACGAATGTTGCGGTGGGAACTAGGGATTTTGCCGTGGCTCCGTTTGTTTGATGACGTTACGTCTGCTGTGTCGAGACGAACGTTAGGGTGACATCTCGTCTGCTGTATCGAGACGGACGTCGAAGTGGTGACCTCTCCACACTGGTGCGAGATGATCTCCGATTGTCTTTCCGGTTTTATATGACTTGCCGTTAAGACCCTGAAGCTAGGAATTTAGCCTTCGCTTCGTTTGCTGGCATTGCGTCCTCTGTATCGAGACGAATGTCGTGGTTGTCTCTAGGTTACTGGTGAACCGCCGAGGTTTGGAACTAGGGATTTTGCCGTGGCTCCGTTTGTTTGATGACGTTACGTCTGCTGTGTCGAGACGAACGTTGGGGTGACATCTCGTCTGCTGTATCGAGACGGACGTCGAAGTTGTCTCTAGGTTGCTGGTGAACCGCCGAGGTTTGGAACTAGGGATTTTGCCGTGGCTCCATTCGTTTGATGACGTTGCGCCTGCTGTGTCGAGACGAACGTTGCGGTGGGAACTAGGGATTTTGCCGTGGCTCCGTTTGTTTGATGACGTTACGTCTGCTGTGTCGAGACGAACGTTGGGGTGACATCTCGTCTGCTGTATCGAGACGGACGTCGAAGTGGTGACCACTCCACACTGGTGCGAGATGATCTCCGATTGTCTTTCCGGTTTTATATGACTTGCCGTTAAGACCCTGAAGCTAGGAATTTAGCCTTCGCTTCGTTTGCTGGCATTGCGTCCTCTGTATCGAGACGAATGTCGTGGTTGTCTCTAGGTTACTGGTGAACCGCCGAGGTTTGGAACTAGGGATTTTGCCGTGGCTCCGTTTGTTTGATGACGTTACGTCTGCTGTGTCGAGACGAACGTTGGGGTGACATCTCGTCTGCTGTATCGAGACGGACGTCGAAGTTGTCTCTAGGTTGCTGGTGAACCGCCGAGGTTTGGAACTAGGGATTTTGCCATGGCTCCATTCGTTTGATGACGTTGCGCCTGCTGTGTCGAGACGAACATCAAGGTGGTGACCACTCTATGCTGATGCGAGATGATCTCCGATTGTCTTTCCGGTTTTATGTGAGTTACCGTAAAGACGTTGAAACTAGGAATGTGGCCTTCGCTTCATTTGCTTTGTCGTGTCTGAATCCCTGCTGGAGGAAGAACGCTGAGGTTGACATTTCGTCTACTGTATCGAGGCGAACGTCATGGAGGTGACCACTTCATGTGAGATGGTCTCCGATTGTCTTTCCGGTTTTATGTGAGTTACCGTTAAGACGTCGAAGTTAGGAATGTGGCCTTCGCTTCGTTTGCTTTGGTGTGTCCAAATCCTGTTGGAGGAAGAACGCTGGGGTTGATATTTCGTCTACTGTATCGAGACGAACGTCAAGGAGGTGACCCCTTTCTGTGAGATGGTCTCCGATTGTCTTTCCGGTTTTATGTAAGTTACCGTAAAGACGTTGAAGCTAGGAATGTGGCCTTCGCTTCGTTTGCTTACACTGCGTCTGGTATATTGAGACGAATGCTGAGGTGGAGCTGGGATTTTGCCATCACTCCGCTTTGTTTCGAACATGGGGTCTTTTGTTAACTTTGCATGTACACCCCGCTGGGCTGCGAAGGAACGCCGTTGTTGACATTGCGTCTGTTGTAATGAGACGAATGCTAAGGTGGAGTTGGGATTTTGCCGTTACTCCGCTTTGTTTCGACCGTGAGGTCTTTTGTTGACGTTGCATCTGCCTCCAGCTGGACTGCGGAGGAACGGTGCTGTTGACATTGCGTCTACTGTATCGAGACGAATGCTGAGGTGAAGCTGGGATTTTGCCATCGCTCCGCTTGATAGTGTAATATCTGTGTCCTGCTGGAATGAGGAGGCACACCGTTGTTGGTCTCCAGGCTTTAGACGTGGCCATTGAGATTTGGAACTAGAGACTTTGCCATGGTTCCGTTTCGTTGCGACCATGGGGTCTTTTGTTAACTTTGCATGTACACCCCGCTGGACTGCGAAGGAACGCCGTTGTTGACATTGCGTCTGTTGTAACGAGACGAATGCTAAGGTGGAGTTGGGATTTTGCCGTTACTCCGCTTTGTTTCGACCGTGAGGTCTTTTGTTGACGTTGCATCTGCCTCCAGCTGGACTGCGGAGGAACGCTGTTGTTGACATCATGTCTGTACTATTGCAACAAATGTCGAGATGGTCTCTAGGTTATCTATGAACCGTCGAGATTTGGCTTCGCTTTCTGGTGGAGCCTGTTGGGAAGGTATTGTTCCCTCTTTATCTGTGCCCCTGGATTGTATACAGGGATCGATGTGATTTCACCTGTAGGGCAAAAAGTTTCATTTTTTCATTTTTTTTTATTCTTTCCGCGATGCTCTATCATTTCAGCTTTTTATATCGCGAAAATCGCGATTGCCCAATCATTTCGGCTATTTTTCGCGGTGCCCAATCATTTCGGTTATTTTTCTTTTTACTCGCTGCTTTTTATTGCGAGTTGCCCAACCATTTCGGCTATTTTGCATGCATACATTTTTACTTGCTGATTTTGTTTGCAAGTTGCCCCATCATTTCGGCTATTTCGTATGCATTTTTTTTTTGGCTCGCTGATTTTTTTTTGTGTGAGTAGGGGATTTGGGATCTGATCCCAATCTTGGCATCAGCATCGCTGCGACTGGAATATTGCCAGGAGCGAATCATCATTTGCCGTGAAAGGACTCGGAATTTGATACCGGTCTAGGCATCAGCATCGTTGCAACTGGGATATTGTCAGGAGAGAATCATCATCTGCCATGAAAGGACTTGGAATTTGATACCAATTTAGACATCAACATCGCTACAACTGGAATATTGCCAGGAGCGAATCATCATCTGCCATGAAAGGACTTGGAATTTGATACCGATTTAGGCATCAGCATCGCTGCAACTGGAATATTGCCAGGAGCGAATCATCATTTGCCGTAAAAGGACTTGGAATTTGATACCGGTCTAGGCATCAGCATCGCTGCAACTGGGATATTGCCAGGAGCGAATCATCATTTGCCTCTGTCGATGTTGAACAAAGGTGGCTTAGTAAACAGGGTTAAGGGTCCTGTCGGCTAAGGCTTTTGACTTCATGAGCCGTAAGGGTCTCACAAAGGTATTTCTCCCTACAAGTCGTGAGGATCTTGTAGGTGTGTTTTCTCCTTGGGAATCGTGAGGATTCCTAAGTGCATGTTCTCTTGTAAGTCATAAGGATCTTACAAAAGGGTTTTCTCCTTATAAGTCAAGAGGACTTACAAGTGTTGTTTGCCGTACAAGCATATTCCTAGTCACGGATGAGACTTTGTTAGGAAAATATTTATTCATGCCCGTGGATTGTATACAAGGGTCAATATGAGCCGCTTGTAGGGCAATGTCGAAAGTTGTGGGGGTTGCTTAAGCACAGATTTAGGCCTCTGTAACTTAAGACTTTCAAATCTTATGAGCCGTAAGGGTCCCACAAGAGAGTTCTCCTTACGAGTCGTGAGGATCTCGCAAGTGTATTTTCTCCTTAGGAATCGTGGGGATCCCTAAGTGTGTTGTTCCTTTGTGAGTCGTAAGGATCTCACGCAGGTGGTTTCTCCTTACAGGGTCGAGAGGACCCTATAAGTGTTTCTTAACGAGGTTGTGCCCTTTCAGGTTTTCACAAACACTCGCCGGTAGCCCTGCTGTTTTTACTCACGGAGCCCTTTCGGGTTTTCATCCGTGCCCATTTTGCTTGTGGACATACCTTTTTTTTTATTCTCTTTTTTTTTTTCTTTTTCTTTTTCTTTTTTTTTTTTTCAAACGAGGTCGCGCCCTTTCGGGTTTTCACGAACACTCGCCGGTAGCCCTGCTGTTTTTACTCACGGAGCCCCTTCGGGTTTTCATCCGTGCCCATTTTGCTTGTGGACATACCGTTATTATTATTATTATTATTTTTTTTTTCTCGTCAGCCTGAAGATGCTGCGGGTTGGGAGTAGTTTAACGACGTTTCGGTCATTTGCTAGTTTTTAGGACATTGCGGTCCATCATTAGTTTAAGGACATCTCGGTCCGTTGTTAGTTTAAGGACGTTTCGGTCCGTTATCCAGTTTTAGGACGTAGTGGTCCGTTAGGCTTTCTCTATGAATGAGCATGATGCCCCCGGCGTGTCCATATTTTTCGGAGCATGCGGTTGTGGCGGGTTCACCTTCCAAATTTCGGACAACGCGAACTTGCCCTGTTGGTATTGGTCTTCAACCCAGTTTTTGAAGACGTAGCAGTCCTCGATCAGGTGACCTACTGTTTGGTGGTAAGGGCAATAATTAGGATTATTAACGTCGCCTGGCCACAACGGACGTTTTGGACTCGGCAGATTGATGAGTCTGTCACACACTGCCAGCTCGAACAGTCCCCTTGTTTTATCTTGCGGAAACGAGTAAGGACGTTTCAACTTTTCATGGAGGGATTGCCGCTTGTTGCTTTGGCAAGCAACCGGTCTAGGGTCACCTGATTGTTGGTGAGTGCTGGCGACGAGGGCCTTTTTTCCTTTTCCTTTGTTCTTCTTGTTCGGTCCCTTGCTTACGGGGTCGGGATTTTTTCCGAATAGCATGCGATTGCATGGCTGAACGTTCCCGCAGCTTCTCAATTCCTTTATTTTTGAAATAGGTTCCCCGAGGGAAGAGTTGGGGGTAGCTTCTTCGTCAGAGTCGCTTCCAAAGGTGATAATTTGTGATCCCTTGAAGTCGGCTATATGACAGTCGGCGGTGGCTCTTTTGCGCTCATCTATCGCATTTTTCCGATGTCCACAAGCTTCACACTTTGTTCTGTCGGAGTGTCGCTTTTGAGCGACGTACCCTTGCCACCAACAGTTAAAGGATTCGCAGTCTTCGGTAGGATGTATGATCTTCTGATGATATAAACAGAAGTTAGGGTGCATCTCTACCTCAGAGAAAGGATTTTCTTCAGAGGGCGGTAGCTTCATTCCTACTGATAGAGCTTTGGCGAACCGTTTCCTCGTCTTGAATTTGTTTTTACCCGCAATGTATGGCTTTTGATTTGGCGAGAATACCTTGGTTCTTTCCAGTATGGCCATTTCATGCTCTTGATTGGCTTTTGCTTTCAGACGAATTTCATTTAGGAAGGCATCGATCAACTTGTCTGACGGCCGCGGAATTTCTGTTTCAGGGTCCGCCGTTGATTTCTCAGCGCAAGGATCCTCCTCATCATCCGTCAGTGAATGAGAAATCACATGACAAGTCGCTACGTAGTATTCAGATTCATCCGATAAGTTTTCTCCATCGTTTTCATCCTCGACGAAAGAACAAGTTGCCCCCGGCGTGTCCGTCTTCTTTGGAGAGTGCGGCTGTGGGGGGTTTACCTTCCAGCTTTCAGACAGCGCAAACTTGCCTTGCAGGTATTGATCCTCGATCCATCCCTTAAAGACGAAACAATCTTCAATTGGGTGACTTACCGTTTGGTGGTAAGGGCAATAATTGGGATTATTAAGATCGCCTGGCTGCGACAGACGCTTTGGACTCGGCAGATTAATAAGTCTGTTGCGCACTGCCAGCTCAAACAGTCTTCTCGTTTTATCCTGAGGAAACGAGTAAGGACGTCCTAGCCTCTCTTCGAGGGATGGGCGTGGACGCACGTTGTTTTGGCGAGCGACCGGCTTTGAGTTGCTCGACTGTTGCTGAGCGTTGGCGACGCTGATCGCTTTTCCTTTCTCATTTCGGGGATCGGGTCTTGGAGGAGACGGTCTATGGCCCATCTGGTCCATTTGGGCTAATTTGTCGATCAAGGCCTGGAAGGTGGTCGGCCTGAAGAACATCATGAATTGCGAGATGGTCGCTTGCGGATCGAGAGTGCCCACAAACATGCCTACCGCAGGTGCCTCTTCTATGCATTGTTCGCATTTCGACCATAGGTTCCGCCATCGTGTTGCGTACTGGACCCACGTTTCGCTTGGCCTTATCCTGGCATTTATCAGTGCTGTTATCGGAGTGCGTTCACTAGCGCTCGCGAATCTTTGTGTAAACAGCAGTTCCATCTCTGCAAATGTTTTGACAGAGTCGTTAGGTAGCTCCGAATACCATTCAAAGGCTATTTCTGCTAAGCTGCCGACGAATTGTCGTAATAACAATTTGTCATCGCCTCCAGTATTGCCGCATAAGGCCCTGAATTGAGCGACGTGCTGATGCGGATTCCCTGTCCCTTTATATACGTGGAATTTAGGGATCGTATATCCTGGCGGGTAACTGATTTGGTCATACCAGCTCGGATACGGTCGTCCGGTTCTAACAATTTGCCCGGCCGCTTCATTCGCCCGATGAACCCGGATCTGCTGAGCTATATATTCGTCTAGGTCAACTTTGGAGATTGCCTCCTCCTTGGCTGTTGATAGAGCCGGCGGAGGATTTGACGTTTCTCCCCTTTCGTCTTCAAGGACGATCGGAGGATCTTCAGCAGGAGGGTCCGGCTGTAACATCATCCCTACCATATCTTGGAAGAGGAGCGCCATCTGTTTTATGTTAGCCGCTTGCTCTGCAGCTTCTTTGTCCCTCTTTTCGAGAACTCTGCGTAAAAAGTCAGCGTCGGTTTCTTGTTCTTGACGCTCATCCGAAGACGTTTCAGAGCTTTCTTTTGGCTCAGTGAGTGCAGCCATTGTATTCATCATTTCCTGAAGCTTTTGTTGTTGCTCCTGAGCTTTCGTCACGGATCGGGTGAGCGGTCGGTGGCCCGTAGAAGTGCGGCTTTCCTCCTTTCCAGAAGCCATATAAACAGTGTGCACCACCATGCCCCCAGACTTGGGGCGTTTGTGTTCGGTGTCTTTGCGATTTGCCGAAGACACAGGGGCTTTTTGCAGCCTCCTTTTTTGAGTGATTGGAGTTAAGGGAACCGTTGTAGTGGGCACCCAAGTAGCTTTTGCTTTTTGTGGTTTGACAGAGTAATCCTTCCCCTGCCGAACCTTCATCTTTTTCTGTCGTCGAATGCAGTCTTGATCGACCACCGACTCTTGGACCTGTCGCCAGACTTTGTAAATTTTAGAGGACAGCCGTTGAGGGGGCTGCTCTAGCTTCTTTTCTGGAGCATTCTCTACAGGTGAAGGAGTTCGTTTCAACATCGCCGTAGGAGAGTTTCTGCGCACCTTGTTGAGCAGTTCAAAGCTGTTCTTGGTTGGAACAGCAGCATCGATCCTCACCATCGGAGTTGGAGGAGTAAGTCCAGAGGGGGAGTTGCCCCCAGCCTTCCTCACTCGGTGCCAGTAGCAACGTCGGGCATGTCGTGCTGATGGAGTTGTTTCAGCTATAGGGGTGACCTCCTCATGCCCCCTGTGTTGGTCAGAATATACCGGTACCAGCTTTTTAAAGATCGACGTCCGTTGAACGGGGACGGCCAACTTGTCAGAAGCGGACTTCTGAACATGGGAAGCAACCTTGGTGATTTTTCCAGGAACGTGAGTTGGAATGGCTATCCGCTTCGGGATAACGCCTTCTGGTATGGCAGGCTTCTTCATGAGCCTGTTAGAGCTCTGGCCTAGTCCGTTAAAAACTGAAGCAGTGGAGTTGGACGACCCGTTGAGAGGGGTCGCGGCAGTGGTAAGTCGATCGAAGACCGACTTCTTTGAAGCTTCTTGCAGTGTCATTGGGGCGTCGAAGCTCATTGGTGGGAGCATAGTCCCAAAAAATAGTCCAGTCGTGGCTTGAGCCACCTGCTCCACCGGCATTTTGAAAAGGGAGGCCGCTTGGGGCCCATAAGTCACTCCTCCAGCAATGACGGAGCGAGAGTTGTTGCCGCAGGCGATGCAGTTCGAAGCCATTGATCTTCTGTTTTCTGCACGGAGCAAGACACCAAATCTTAGTACCTTAAATCCACAGGCAATCACAGCAAACCGCGATTTGTTCGCGAATACGACACACGAAGTGTGGAGTGGAAAGAGGAAGAGGTCCCACCGGGCGTGCCAGAATCTGTTCCCCTCCGAACGGCGGCCGAGACGTTAGGACGTCTGTGCCTGAGGTTCGGGGCAGATGCCATTTGGTTTTATCCGTCTATCTCTCCGAAGATGCTAAGTTGATTTATGGCACCGTGTATCGGAGGTTTAGACGGATGCGGCCGATATAGCAGACTTCGTCAGATTCCCCCTCAGGATGAGGGGTTTTTGATTGTGGGGACGCTCTTCCCTGCAGGCGCAAGCCCCTGCAGTTAATTACGCTACCGCATCGCGGTAACAACTTTCTCCTTCTCCAGAATTTCACTTCGTGTCGTGTGTGTTTGTTTTGTTTGTGGTTGCCCGTGGATTGTATACGGAGACTGAGTAATGCCGTCGCCCGTAGGACGTGGATTAGTCCAAATCCGTATTTACTTAGATTTGGGTTTGGTGTTTTTAGTTTAAGGATACGTTAGTCGCGTTGCGGCTAAGATCAACTTAAACGTTCGTTAAGGATACGTTAGTCCTGTTTGAGACTAAGATCAACTTAACGGGACCATTTAGGTCCGACAAAAGAGCATTTGGGCTCTATTGTTCCAGTTTGGGAGATTCATAGTCCAATTTGGGACTAAAGTCTGTTTGGAGGATACGTTAGCCATTTTTGAGGCTAAGATCGACTCAAACGTTTGTTAGGGATACGTTAGTCCAGTTTGAGACTAAGATCAACTTAACGAGACCGTTTAGGTCCGACAAAAGAGCATTTGGGCTCTATTTTGCCAGTTTAGGGACGTGGTGGTCCATAGCATTTATGGCCGTCGGGACCCGTCACCTCTCTGACGTCGTTGAAGAATTACAACGATAGGTGTCAGAGGAGTTCAGAGATGTACCCTTGAACCAGAGTTGATTTGGGGTTTTATCATTCATTTAAATGTCTAAGGATGCGCTAGCCGTGTTTGGGGCTAAGATCAACTTAAACGGGACCGTTTAGATCCGGTAAAAGAGCATTTGGAGGCTCTATTGTTCCAGTTTAGGGACGTAGTGGTCCACTTTCCAGTTTAGGGACGTGGTGGTCCATCGCCAGTTTAGGGACATGGTGGTCCATTGCCAGTTTAGGGACGTGGTGGTCTATGTTTAGTTTAGGGACGTTTCGGTCCGATATTAGTTTAGGGACGTTTCGGTCCACGAGTTTAAGGACCCCGCAGTCCATATCGATGTGTGGTCGTTGGGACCCGTCACCTCTTTGACGTCGTTGAGGAATTACAACGACGGATGTCAAAGGAGTTCGGAGATGTACCCTCGAACCGGATGTAAATTGATTTAGAAGAGCAATTTTGCTCAGTCAATTTAATTTAAGAACTTTTGGCCAAAATTGGACTAAGTCCAGTTGAAATGTTCAACATTTTATTTGCTTTTGCATTACATTTCTTTTTTTATTTTTATTTGGGCCTTGCCCAGAAAGGATGCAGAGCATCAATTTGTTTTGGGCTCTGCCCTTTTAGGAATGATGCAAGGCATCAATTTTATTTGGGCTCTGCCCTTGTATAAAGGATGCAAAGCATCAATTTATTTGGGCTCTGCCCATTTATTGCCTTGCAATTTAATTAGGCCCACTAGGTCTTTTTGATTTGGGCCTGGCCCTTTAAGAAATGCCTTGCATTTGTCAGGCGCATTGCGCCAATCAAAAAGCACAACAGTGCAAATTCATAAGTGCAAAGCACTATTAATTTAAAAATCTTTTAGATTCAAGAACCAATGGTTCATAAAAGAAGTGCAAAGCACTATTTGATTTCTTGATCTAATTTAAATCAAAGAAGAACAAGTTTTTCTTTTTATTTCAAGAACCGAAGGTTCATAAAAGTGCAAAGCACTATTTTTTTTTATTTCTGTTTTTTTTTATTTCTTGTTTTAGAGAGCCAGTGGTTCATAAGAAGTGCAAAGCACTATTAATTTAAAAACCTTTTAGGTTCAAGAACCGATGGTTCATAAAACAAGTGCAAAGCACTATTTGATTTATTTCTAAGAAAAAACAAGTTTTTCTTGTTTTTCTTATCTCAGAGAACCAAAGGTTCATAAAAGTGCAAAGCACTATTTTATTTTATTTTATTTTTATTAAAGATCATTGATCTTGTTTTTTAGATCTATGATCTGTTCATAAGAGAACTTTCTCTTTTTCTAAAGGTTTTTACCTTTTTTATTCTTGAGAAGTTTCTCAGAGTTCTCTCTCTTCTTTTAGAAAAATGTTGATTCTTTTTAATTGAAGTCTGGGGTCCTTTTTATAGTGCCCATAAATTAGTTAAATTTGTTAAAGAAATTTTTTCTGAGTGATTTGGGAATTTTCCCCACCGTTGGATCTTTTGATACAAGGGCTTCTGCTTTGCAGAAGAAAATCTTCTTGTTTTAACAAGAACAGAAAAGATTTCTTAAATCTTTTAATTCTGTTTGGCGCAGTGCCCCAGCGCGTGACACGTGTCGTGCTGTGCTGACACGTGTCGCGCATTTTTTTTTTTTTTTGCGCGCAGCGCAGTTGCGCTGCGCTGACACGTGTCGCGCAGCGCGCAACTGCGCTGTGCGTTTTTTTTTTTTTTTTTTTTGCGCAGCGCAACTGTGCGCTGCGCAGACACGTGTCGCGCAGCGCGCAACTGCGCTGCGCGCAACCTTTTTTTTTTTTTTTGAGCGCAGTTGCTCTGCGCTGACACGTGTCGCGCAGCGCGCAATTGCGCTGCGCTGACACGTGTCGCGCAGCGCGCAACTGCGCTTTTTTTTTTTTTTTTGCTCCGATTGGAGAAAGAACAGAAGTATTGCTTCTTTTTCCACCTTGGAATTTGAACAGAGCTTTGCTCTGATTGGGGTAAACAAACCCCACCTCCAAAATGGTGATCAACGGACCGAGACGTCCTTAAACTAAAACCTCACCTCAACAGACCGAGATGTCCTCAAACTAAAACTTCGCCTCCAAAATGGCGATAACTGACCGAAACGTCCTTAAACTAAAACAAGAGAGCCCAAATGCTCTGTTGTTGGATCTGAAGCAAAAAAAATGATCCTAAGACATTGTTAAATAGATCTTAGTCTCAAATTAGACTAACGTATCCTTAATAAAAAACCAATCGAGCTCCAAATGCTCATATGTTTAAGTTGATCTTAATCTCAAACCAGATTAACAATACTTAAATCTGTAGGATTGCTCGGCACGACGGCAAGGTTTCGAGAGGCATTGTACATGTCATTTTCAAAAATTTGCCGTACAAAACAATCCTAATCCTAGAATCCTAACTAAACATTTAGACGAAACAATGTGTAAACTACTTTACAACTAAGTGAGTAGAGATTACAGCCTTTGTAGTCCGGTCCTTCACTTCTATAGCTCCTTGTAGTGGTCCCTTCGCTGCGATCATTGAACTCCCGGACTCTTGAACGGCTCCACAAGAAGAAAGCAACGAGATTGCACGAAGTCTTCGAGGCCGAAGATGATCTACGTCGAGGAGTCACTAACCCAAGCTACCTCTTCACTAATATGGGATTAGTGAAGCTTGTTAGTTGTATGTATGCCCTAGAGGCCATTATTATACATGAGATGCATATGATAGTGGATGCTGGGACATATATAGGGAGGACTTTCTTGCCCGACATGATAGTACGCTATCTGGTTGCTCTTTATCTTAACATGTATACTTATTGTCTCTCTGTTACATGTTGATAAAGCCCTTAGGATGTGTACTCGACTTCCAGGATTACGATGCAGATCATACTAGTAGGGCCTGGGTAGTCCATGAGTATATCCTTCAATGTTCCTAATCGTGGGAATATCAAGACGGGGCATCGATATTCCAGAGTAGACTAGCGTATATCTTCTCGACCCATGTGATGGGCGATGGATGATCCCATATTCATTGGTGTTTGACATCAGAGATGGTATACGGGTGCTCGGTGGAGACTGGGTACACTGAACGGACTTGCCGAGAACTCCCAGATGGTATTATACCTCACGCCACATGGCAGTTCTCTGGTGACACTGGTACAGCTTAGTCCGTCGACCCGAGATCGTTATAGAGTCTTATGTGTCTCCCACTGTATTTTGATTTCCACCCTACCAAGGCTCTACTGAGTCGTGCAAACATGTGGTTTTTGGGTACAGTCCCGAGTCACATGGAGGCAATGAGCGATAGGAGAGGATTCGTCTCTCCCGGTATTGGGGGTTGATGTTGCGCTATGCTCGACTGGCCATAACTGGAAATCCCTGGCCAAGGTTGCTGTGATTTACTGGTAAGTATTATCAGTAGTTTCACACTCGTTATGGACCTTACATCGGCATGACTTATCAAGCTACTGGGGTCTGACGTTTACCATGCCTAGGTGAGATATGCGACATATTAGACGAACAGACCAGACTGTGCGGTAAGTGTTACTGATCAGATTCGCAGGAGTGTGAGCAGGCTTGATCGTTGATCTTCTGATCGCTCAATACCCGGGTGGCCGTTATGTTTAGTAGACTGCTTGCGGCTTATTGGTGACTGATATGATCACCACCTACTGCCGGTGTATTGACGAGTCTTTAGAGTCCTACACAGAGGTTTCCTGGCACAAGCGAAACGAAATAGGAGCACGTATGTGATATGTACGGGACCGAGAATGATACCAGTATGTGATATTGTATTCTATTCTCGCGATTTGTATCATCGGTCGGTTATATGGGATATAGTCGGGTTACCGAATCAAGTGTT
The DNA here is from genome assembly GCA_030015575.1 of Agapanthus africanus. Taxonomy (NCBI): domain Eukaryota; kingdom Viridiplantae; phylum Streptophyta; class Magnoliopsida; order Asparagales; family Amaryllidaceae; genus Agapanthus; species Agapanthus africanus. Next base: position 66,587,474 of record JASDDO010000008.1, on the reverse strand, counting down.
GATTCGATATATTGATACACTAGATATTAGTCGGTTATATGTGATATGACCGGATCATTAAATCAAGTGTTGATTTAATGATTTAATGTATAATTATATATTTGATATATTACTTTACATTAACTAGTATTGGTTCACTTAAGATTGCTTTTCTCACTTGATGTGCACATAATGTATATGTAATATATGTTTGTGTACATAATTGTATCATGCTTGATGATACATGCAAACTTGGGTGTGTGTAAGACTTACACCATGTTTACTTATAATTGTGAGGGTTTTAATTATTTTAAGTAATTCAAAATGGTGGCTTTCTTTGTCTTGACTTGAAGCTTCATGAAGCTTAAAGTATCTTTGACAAAGTCCACACATTTTGTTTTACTTAAGATATTTTTAAACCAAACCATTATATTAAACCATGGTTTAGTCTCTACAATAGTTAGTGGATGATACTAACTCACCCATGGTTGCATATTTGATCATTATCTTCACTTGAGTTTTTATTCTCATTCTTCATCTTCTTCTTCATCCAAAAGAGAAACCTTGCTACATTTTTCTAAGTGAAGAAATATAGTGAGAAACCAAAATCTAAAGTGAACCCACTGTAGGGTGTTTTTCGTCACCCCATTGAGATGGGAATACGTGCGCGCTTGTCGGGCGTACTACAGATTCCCCCTGTCTAGGGTAGGACGGGGTTTATTAATTGTGGGGATCCGAATCTCCGGCAGCCGCGGACTAAGCTGTCGTTAATTACCCCTCGCCTTTGGAGCGAGGAAACCTCCGATTGACGGGTTAAACTGGCCATGCGAACTCAATGTGAAGTGTACATGTGTTGTGTTTTGAAAGGGGGTTTTGGATATATCGGGAGCCACGCAGAGTTTTTACGGGGGTCCCGCTACCCGGATAGCGGGCTGGGGGTCAAGGGGGCTAGCGGCCCCCTTGCGGGGTGCGGGACAGCGCCCCGTTAGAAATTTTTTTCTAACAGGGACAGTGTTGTGGAGTATGTGTGTGTGTACATATGTATGCATATGTATATATATGTATATATATGTATGTATGTATGTATGTACATATAAAAAAAAAGAGGGGGAAAAGGCATCCAAGGGATGCGTGGGGCCAGCGCCTTGAGCGCTGTGCGCTTAGGTGCTGTGCGCTTAGGCGCAGGCGCCCCACGTGTCGGCATGTGGGCGCTTTGCGCTCGAGCGCAGGCGCGCCACGTGTCGACACGTGGGCGCTTTGCGCTCGAGCGCAGGGCGCTGGCGAGAAAAAAAGGGCTTTTAGTCCCAGAAATAGGGTTTATAGTGGAGTTAAACTCCTAAAAATGTTTTGGTTGAGGAAATGGGTTCTTCTTCTTCCTCCTCTGTTGGCTGGATCAGAAGATGTGAGATCTAAAAATCTCTTCTTTTTGAGATCTAATGACAGATCCAAGTTCCCCTTTGTGGGTTTTGTGGTGAAAAACTATTTAGTTTTGGAAAAGGGAGAGTAAAACTCTTGATTTAATTTAAAAAAAGAAGAATGTTTGAAACCTTCAGAAAGGGGAAAGAGGCACAAACCCTAGGTTTTTGAGAGAATGAAAAGTATCTTTTTTTTAATCATCATCATGTTGCCTTATATAGGCTTATATATTTACATATAACCCCTTGGGCTTTTCGAAATGGCATTTTGCCTATCCCATGGCTTATGTGCCATTTCTTTTTGCACATAAGCCATGGGCTTACAAAAATTTGGCTTTATGCCCATTTTGTTTACATTCATGCATAAAAAATTACATAAAAATGATTTATTGCATGATTTTGTTGTTGGCATGGGGAGGCTTGGCCACGGGCTCGGCTTGGGCATGGGCCCGCTTGACCTGGGCTTGGGCCCGCCGGGCTTGGGGTTGACCTTGACTTTGACTTGGTCAACAGGGGTGTAAATTTTTACCCCAACAAAGTGCCCCCCATCAATAAATGCACACCACATATGTGGGTCGGGTGCATGAAATTGATGGATCTTCTTTCGCGTGGAGGCGAGTTGCTTTGGTTCCCACTTTTTGGGATGCACTGCCCTTTTAACGACATGGACGGTCGATGCTTGACGCGTCTCCGAGACGGAGTATCCGTGGTAGACTTTTCCCTGACCCGGAGTCATCTGGTTCCTGCTTTGTAGGAAGCCTGTGCTGCCCTTTTTGCGACATGGACGGTCGACGCTCTGCTCTTTTTGCGACGTAGACGGTCGACGCTCTGATCCGGAGCGATTTAGGTTCCCGATTTGTGGGGAGCCTGCACTGCCCTTTTTACGACCTGAACGGTCGACGCTCTGATCCGGAGCGATTTGGGCTCCCGATTTATGGGGAGCCTGCACTGCCCTTTTTGCGACGTAGACGGTCGACGCTCTGATCCGGAGCGATTTGGGTTCCCGATTTTTGGAAAGCCTGCACTGCCCTTTTTACGACCTGGACGGTCGACGCTCTGATCCGGAGCGATTTGGGTTCCCGATTTGTGGGAAGCCTGCATTGCCCTTTTTGCGACGTAGATGGTCGACGCTCTGATCCGGAGCGATTTGGGCACCCGATTTGTGGGGAGCCTGCACTGCCCTTTTTGCGACGTAGACGGTCGATGCTCTGATCCGGAGCGATTTGGGTTCCCGATTTCTGGGGAGCCTGCACTGCCCTTTTTGCGACGTAGACGGTCGACGCTTTGATCCGGAACGATTTGGGTTTTCGATTTGTGGGGAGCCTGCACTGCCCTTTTTACGACCTGGACCGTCAACGCTCTGATCCGGAGCGATTTGGGCTTCCGATTTGTGGGGAGCCTGAACTTCCATTTTTGCGACGTCAACGGTCGACGCTCTGATACGGAGCGATTTGGGTTCCCGATTTTTGGAAATCCAGCACTGCCCTTTTTGCGACCTGGACGGTCGACGCTCTGATCGGGAGCGATTTGGGTTCCCGATTTGTGGGGATCCTGCACTGCCCTTTTTGCGACGTAGACGGTCGACGCTCTGATCCGGAGCGATCTGGGTTTGTGGGGAGCCTGCACTGCCCTTTTTGCGACGTAGACGGTCGACGCTCTGATCCGGAGCGATCTGGGTTCCCGATTTGTGGGGACCCTGCACTGCCCTTTTTGCGACGTAGACGGTCGACGCTCTGATCCGGAGCGATTTGGGTTCCCGATTTGTGGGGAGCATGCACTGCCCTTTTTGCGACGTAGACGGTCGACGCTCTGATCCGGAGCGATTTGGGTTCCTGATTTGTGTGGAGCCTGCACTGCCCTTTTTACGACCCAGACGGTCAACGCTCTGATCTGGAGCAATTTGGATTCCTGATTTGTGGGGAACCTGACTGCCCTTTGTGCGACATAGACGGTCGATGCTCTGATCCGAAGCGATTTGGGTTCCCGATTTGTGGGAAGCCTGCACTGCCCTTTTTGTGACATAGACGGTCGACGCTCTGATCCGGAGCGATTTGGGTTCCCGATTTATGGGGGGCCTGCACTGCCCATTTTGCGACGTAGACGATCGATGCTCTGATCCGGAGAAATTTGGGTTCCCGATTTGTGGGAAGCCCGCACTGCCCTTTTTACGACATAGACGGTCGACGCTCTGATCCGGAGCGATTTGGGTTCCCGATTTGTGGGGGGGCTGCACTGCCCTTTTTGCGACGTGGACGGTCGACACTCTGATTCAGAGCGATTTGGGTTCCCGATTTGTGGGGAGCCTGCACTGCCCTTTTTACGACCTGGACGGTCGACGCTCTGATCCGGAGCGATTTGGGCTCCAGATTTGTGGGGAGCCTGCACTGCCCTTTTTCCGTCGTAGACGGTCGACGCTCTAATCCGTAGCGATTTGGGTTCCCGATTTGTGGAAAGCCTGCACTGCCCTTTTTACGACCTGGACGGTCGACGCTCTGATCTGGAGCGATTTGGGTTCCCGATTTGTGGGGAGCCTGCACTGCCCTTTTTGCGACGTAGACGGTCGACGCTCTGATCCGGAGCGATTTGGGTTCCCGATTTGTGGGGAGCCTGCACTGCCCTTTTTGTGACGTAGACGGTCGACGCTCTGATCCGGAGCGATTTGGGTTCCCGATTTGTGGGGAGCCTGCACTGCCCTTATTACGACGTAGACGGTCGACGCTCTGATCCGGAGCGATTTGGGTTCCCGATTTGTGGGGAGCCTGCACTGCCCTTATTACGACCTAGACGGTCGACGCTCTGATTCGGAGCGATTTGGGTTCCCGATTTGTGGGAAGCCTGCACTGCCCTTTTTGCGACATAGATGGTCGACGCTCTGATCCGGAGCGATTTGGGTTCCCGATTTATGGGGAGCCTGTGTTAGTTATATGTATGCCCTAGAGGCCATTACTGTACATAGGATGTATATTGTAGTGGATGCTGGGACATATATAGGGAGGACTTTCTTGCTCGACATGATAGTATGCTATCTGGTTGATCTTTACCTTAACGTGTATACTGATTGTCTCTCTGTTACATGTTGGTAAAGCCCTTAGGATGTGTACTTGACTACCTGGACTATGATGCGGATCATACTAGTGGGGACATGGTAGTCCATAAGTACATCCTTCAAAGTCCCTAGTCATGGGTATATCGAGACGGGGCATCGATATACCAGAGTAGACTAGCGTATACCTTCTCGACCTATACAGATGGGCGATGGATGATCCCATATCCATTGGTGTTTGACATCAGAGATGATATACGGATGCTCAGTAGAGACTGGGTATACTGGACGGACTCGCCGAGAACTCCCAGATGGTATTATACCTTACGTCAGATGGCAGTTCTCTGGTGACACTGGTACAGAGTAGTCTGTTGACCCGAGATCGTCATAGAGTCTTGTGTGGTTCCCACTGTGCTTTGATTTCCATCTTACCACGTCCAAGAGGGCTTGCAAAACGGTGGTTTTTGGGTACAGTCCCGAGTCACATGGAGGCAATGAGCGATAGGAGAGGATTCGTCTCTCCCGGTATAGCGGGTTGATGTTGCGCTGTGTTCGATTGGCTATAACCGGAAATCCCTGGCCAGGGTTGCTGAGATTTACTGGTAAGTGTTACCAGTAGTTTCTCGAACTATTATAGACCTCATATCGACACGACTTATCGAGCTATTGGGGTCTGACGTTTACCACCCCTAGGCAAGATATGCGACATATCAGACGATCAGACCGGACTGTACGGTAGTGTTACTGGTTGGATTCACTGGAGTGTGAGCGGGCTTGCTCGTCGATCTTCTGATCGCTCAATACCCGGGTGGCCGTTACGTTTAGCAGACCGCTTGCGGCTTGTGGGAGCTTGATATGATCATCATCTGCTACCGGCGTATTGACGAGTCTTTATAGTCCTACACAGAGGTTTCCAGGCTCAAGCGAAACGAAATAGGAGCGCATATGAGATATGTGCGGGACCGAGAATAATGCGTGTATGTGATACCGTATTCTATTCTCGCGATGAATGTGTCGAATGGTTGTATGCGATATAACCTAGTTATCGAATCAAGGATTGATTCGATAAATCGATACATTGGATATTAGTCGGTTATATGCGATATGACCGGATCGTTAAATCAAGTGTTGATTTAATGATTTAATGTATAATTATATATTTGATATATTACTTTGCATTAACTAATATTGGTTCACTTTAAATGGATTTTCTCGCTCGGATGTGCATATTGTATATTCGATATAGTTTTGTGCACTTGATTGTATCATGTTTGATGATACATGTTTACTTGTGTTTGTGTGAAGATTGAACCATGGTTATATGAATGGTTAGGGTTATGATTATTTATTCATTCATTTATTTATTTATTAGTTTTGGAAAATAATAGCAAAAGAGAAAAATGGTGGCTTTCTTTGTTCTTTCTTGAAGCTTCATGAAGACTTTGACCAAGTGACCATTTTGTCTCATGCTTAACCCTAACCATTCCACTCAACCATGATTCATTCTCTACACTTGACTATGGTTATATTATGATAAGTATTCATATTATTTTCTTTTAGGATAATACTTATCATAACATTATCTTCTTCTTCTTCTTCTTCAAGATGAAGAAGCTTGACTTCATCAATGGTGGATTGATGAAATGAGTGAGAAATCCAATTCTAAAGTCTACCCACTTCCTATTTCTTCATCCTCTACCTCTTGCCAAGTAGTAGAGTGTGTTTTCTTCACAAGTTTCATGACTTGGTGAAGTGAGGGCTTGATCTTGTGATGCCTCGACGTAGATCATCTTCGGCACGAAGCCGACGATCTTGCCCGCCCATTTCTCCGATGAAGCCGACGCTAGAGCCCGGGTTTCCATTTGGACAGCGAGGATACTTCATTGTGGAGCTATGGAGGTGGAGAACCGGATCTACAAAGGTTGTATTTCCGTATTCTAGTAGTTAAGTGTTAACTAGTTTTCTTTTTCGACTAAACATCTAGCCAACGATCCGTATTAGGGTTTCTCGACACCGTAATTTTTGAAATTGGCATGGTTGATGCCTTGTGAGACCTCACTAGGGTGCCTAGGAACCCTACAGTGGTATCAGAGCCTAGCTAGAGCCTTAGGCGATGCGTAGACGAAGTTTGAAACCCGAACGAACCCGAAACCCGATCACAAACATGCTCTCTGGACTTTTTCTAAAAACTGGGATTTTTCCAGATTAAAAATTGCTAAAAAATTCAGCAGGAATATCTAAGAGTTATGGTGCAATACGAGATCCTAATTCATCTAAACCGCCGCGGTTCCGCGGCATGAGCATGGCTCATGCGGCAGTTCCGCGGCCGTACGGTCGTATCTCACAGTAACTATTACACAGTAATTCCTCTTTTCAGATGCTGGATTTTATGGGAATTTTTAATATTTATTCAAGAGTTGAATTTTCTGGGGTTGTTTTGGGGATTCGGTGTTTCGATCGGAGTATCAGATTTTGTCTATGTGGCTTTCCGGATAATTTTTGAATATGTTAAAAAGTTCGACCGGATATAAATATCCACCTTTTCCCTTGTCGGGAAATTTCCAAGTGTTGGATTTTTCCGTGGTTTAACGACGTTCTAAGTAGTGCAAGTAACGCGATGGTCCCTCTAGAAGACAACAAACCTTAACTCGATTATGTGACCGTCTTGAACTGCCCTTTGAACCTTCGGGTTTGGGGCAGTACGGCGTACCACATGTGAGGCGTTGGCTTGACCCTTCTATGGCTGGACCGTTGGTACTGTGGCACGAACTGAATGTTGTTAGACTTATTTCATGTGTTGATCTGTTTCGGAAAAACTTGGGTGTTCGATTGTTCGATCGGAAAGTTTAACATTTTCTAATTATCTGGAATGGGATACAATAATTGGAATTCACAAGTAGTTATGAGATAACTGAATGAATGTTATAAACACAGCACTTTAGTCTCACTTGATCGGTTGCCACGGAATTTTGATGCAATCAAAAGTCCGTCGCAATCACGTAGCGTACGCGGATACTCGCCGGGTAAACTTAATAGACAGCTACATCCCTTAGCCCCGACCAAGTGACTGTAGGAGAACCCCGTCGCCGAAAGCATCCGTTCGGGTGCTCGCGGCAGCGGTGTTCCGCCTTGGTGCACTTCGTCGACTGCATCGGGGGTGCGTCCGTCTACTGAAGTTTGCGACGAGCATTCGATCAGGGTGTCGGGAATCTTGTTGAATTGCCCGACTTGATATTGAAAAGAGTTTTCGATTTTGAGACTAAAATGCGGGGTTTATAATTGTTAGGCATGCGATGTCCAAGGAATTCATTTGGTCAGGCATGCGATGTCTGAGGTGGTTGCGAATTCCAACTGTTGTAGTTTTACACTTTCTTTTCTGTGACCGTAAGTGTAATATGTGATATCGCCGGTTTCGTTGCTATATGTCAACGACAATTGGGATGCGCATGTTTACTTACGTTGATGACATGTGATGTTATGTGTTGCAGGATATGTTATATTGGATCGTCGTGTTTGAATAGCCGGGGGGTTTTTATGTGAGATGAGTGTTTTTCATTTTCATTCATGTAAAAACTTGTATGTAATATTCTTTTATTGGGGCACTTCCAGGTTGCGGAAGTTGTCACCGTCTGTATATTATTTACTTTTCCGCACTAGGACAGACCCAAGGAGGGGAGCACAAGTAACCGGGTTCTAGGGTCCAGTGGGAGACCAACTCGAGGAGCCGAGTCTGGGTCTCCTAACCCTAGAATTGGTAGGGTTACTTGCCGCTCTCGTAGGGGTCTAGGGGTGTGGGTTTGGCTATTCATCACGACCGTGGAATCCGTGTTTTATACTGGCTCGTATTGAAAACACGGACGTCCTAGTATATCCAATATTTCATATGTTTCTTCTGCTGCGATATCTGTGATGTGATCATGTGATGTTCTATGATAGATACAGTATATAGTATATATGATATATTATATAGACGTTACTTATGTTTTACACCCGCGCTAGCCCTGCCCCGCTCTGCCGTTAGTTACCTAACCTAACGGTGCATGAGAGGACATCGAGGCGAATGCGGATGGCATAAGTGTACGTCGTATTTATCTGTGATGTTTAGGTACTTAAATGATGGGACTTCATTAATGTGATTAATGAAAGAAAAGAAACCTAAGATGTTGTAGAATCGAATTTCAAAATAAAACAGGTAGCTACAGTTCTTGCATTACACAGCGGTATATATGATATATCCTGCACCTTATTCGATAAGGAAAGGACCGAGATCCCTTCACCGGGAGTGACTCCTTTAGCAATAACTGGCAGATGCTACACACTCGGTTTGTCTTTGGTTGCTTTTAAGAGTTCTGCTTTGCACAGTGATATATATGATATATCTCGCACCTCATTCGACGAGGAAAGGACCGACGATCCCTTCATCGGGAGTGACTCCTTTAGCAAAACTAGAAAAGCCTCAAAAACTCTCCATTTCAAAATTCATTCGATCCTACAACAATATCAAGTTCATTATGCAATAGGTTTTCAGAAAAACCTGTCGTAGCCCTCCGTCATTTCAGATAAGTAGTAGTTAGTATTCGTGCTGCGTTTGTTGGCCTTTGTCAAGGCGCAGTGTGCGGTAGCTGGCTGGTGCTTATCTGCTTATGCATATGATGCAGATTGAGTTAGGGTAGTCGTGCGACCTTGTTGGCCTTTGTCAAGGGTCGTGCGGGTGGGTTTAATTCAATCAGGAAATGACGGGTTGAACTTGACTAGCATCCTATGGTTTGTTGGCCTTTGTCAAGGTCATAGGAGGCTTGGGGCAAAATATTATCGGGAATTTCAAGTGTTGAAATTTGCAATGAGATTGCATACCTTCTATGAGATAGTTGGATCCCGATACCCGCTGCGAGTAATTGTTACTCCTGGGAGAGTTTTATACATTACAATTAGCCGATCAAGTAGGTGTCTAGAAAGGTGTTAACGAGGTTACGCCTCTGGGAAAACGAGGTTTACATTAATTAGGTTCGTGCGAAAGCACGGGGGACCTCCCTCAAAGTACCAACACTGGCCTGGCTGAAAGATTGGCGAACTTGTAGTGTGTAATTAATCCCGGCTAGTCTTTCCTTGTAGGATTTGAAGGAAGATTTGATAAAAAGCAGTGGGAGCCATCCTGATTAGATAAAATAATAACCAATCTATTCTTGCAAGAGCGCACGCTGAGTGTTTTCTTCTCTCTCTCTCCTGGTAGCGACCATGTCACGCCTTAATCAAGATAATAATACGGATTATTGACCGAACCCGCTTGTTATACTGAGCTGGGGAACGTTGGTCCCGCTCCAACTTATAATTGTTATAAGACAGAGCAGGAAATAGGGGAATACCAGATTTCCCGTGCCGCCCAAACGAAGAGAATGCATGATGATGCATCATCTTCGGGTGTGTTCATTATACAGAACTGTTTCTCAGTAACCTCTGCATCCTTGGTATATGATACCGGATCAGGATCCCAGATATGTAATCTGTTACATAGGGCTGCAAAAGGGTAGAAAAACTGAGAACGGGTGATAAGTTTCATGAGGCAGAAAACGGGGCAAGTGTTGCAGCCAAGTCTGTTGGTCACTGTCACCCTGTATTACCAATACATTGATTCTGAACGAATGTTATTAGATACCGAACCTGATATACAAAATCATATCAGTCTCTTTATAAGTAAAGAAATGATAAAATTTTGTATTGCTGGATAATGTTTTGAACATTTCCTATATCAAAAGTTGATCGGTTCAGGCACGTTATCTAAAAGCATTGATGTTCTAAATCAAACTACAGTTCTTTAGTATACTGAACACACACAAGAGGAACAGTTCAGAAATGAACGGATCCTTCTTGAGGTATTGTAGACTAGGTCATATCAATGCGACCCGACTAGCTAAGTTGCACATAGATGCATATTTAAATCAGTTTGAATTTACATCTTGTGAAACTTGCCAGTCATGTCACAAAGATAAGATGACCTAGCTCTGTTTATTGGAAACAGAGAAAGAGTTAGTGAACTCTTGGGATAATACATGTTGATATATGTAGGTCCCCTGTCTACACATGCCAAGACCGGTTCTTTATACTTCATTACATTCTCTGATGATCTCTCAAGATTCAGATATATGTTCCTGTTGAAACACAAGTCAGAACCTTTTGAGATATTCACATAATATAAGTTAGAAGTAGAGAACCAATACGGGTATAAGTATTATGTCCTTTGATGAGATCAGGAAGGAGAATACTTGAGCACGGAAATCCTGGATTATTCTAAAGGAGAATGAGATTCTCTCTCAGCATTACTCCTCTGAATACACCATAGCACAATGGTATATCGGGGCGGAGCAATCACACCCTATATGATAAGGTGTGCTCTATGATGAGTACTACTGAGTAACCTATTTCCTTTTGGGAGTTATGCACTTATGAAGCTGCATACCTATTGAATAGGGTCACAATCAAATCAGCTGCCTACCGCTTCATATGTGATATGGAAAGGGAAGAGCCCATATCTTAAGTTAGTTAAGATTTGGGGTTGTCCGGCCTATGTCTAAAAGCAAAATCCGGACAAGCTCGAGGCAACGTCTGTTATGTAGAAATGGAAATGTTCAATCTATACAAACTGCAGCTGATGATTTGACAGAACCAAAGGATTCAATAGTTTCCAACAAACCTCAGCCACTCCGCCGATCTAGTAGGGTTCCTCACCCACCTAAGAGTTACTTTGGTTTCTCTATAGACGGTGGGAGCGAGGAATGCATCATGAGATGATGACCCAACTAGTTTCGAACTGGCCATCAGGAGTGGGACTCTGTAAGAATGGCTGGATGCTTAGCGATCTGAGATGGAATCCTTATACACCAACAAAGTATGGACTTTAGTTGCTATATCTGAAAGGTTAAATCCCCATCAGGAGCAAGTATATCTTGAGAAGATTACTTGGTGTAGATGGAAAAGTTGAGACTTTCAAAGCTAGACTTGTTAAAGGCTTTCGTCATCGACCAGGCGTGGATAATGATGAAACCTTTTCCAGTACCTATGCTTAAGTCCATCCAGATACTACTTGCCACGGCTACATACCATGACTACGATATCTGGCGGTTGGGTGTCATGACTGCTTTTCTAAATGATATTTTAGAAGAGTGCGTCTATAAGTACACAGCCAGAGGGCCTCGTAGACAGTGGGAGCAGCGGAAACGTGTGCAAGATGCTTTATAGGATAAAGCAGGCATCGCGGAGTTGGAACATCTGTTTTGATGGATTAGTCAAGGAAGTTGACATCATCAAAATGGTAGATGAACCTTGTATATACAAAAAGGTAGTAGGGAGTATGGTGGCGATCCTCGTAGAGTACGTGGATGACATACTCTTGATAGGGAAGGAGTTTCCTATGCTACGCTCGATCAATCTCCGATTATCACAATGATTCTCCATATAGGATCAAAGTGATACCTCCTAAATCCTGGATTTTGGATCTATGAGATAGATCTAAATGGATGTTAGGATTCTCACTAGTTGTAGTGAGACGGTATCAATCGATCCTGGGGAGAATCACTGGAAGGGTTCCAGGGTGATAATAACGACTGAATGTCAGTCGCAGGCATTGTCTTTAGCTTCAGTAAAGGGACGGTATGTTGGAAGAGTTCCAAGCTAGATACCGTGACATACTAGACGATAAAGGCACGATACATCGCTACTAAAGATGCTACCAAAGAGGCTGTTTGGGTGTATATTGGTTCATGAGATGAACTACGTTCCAACCATTGTGAGACAATGGAGTTGTGGCTTATGCCAAGGAACGCCGGTCCCATCAGTGATCCAGACTTATTCTAAGGCAGTATCGCCTGATCATGGAGATGGTTGATCTCCAGGGTGATCGAGGTTAGGAGAGCAGACTCAGAGGATAACACGGCGGATCCACTCACGAAGGCCTATTCCCAGAGAGAGACTTTTATGGGATGGTTGAGTATGAGATACTTCGACCACTGCTACAGATGGCCCTAGTGCAAGTGGGAGATTGTTAGTTATATGTATGCCCTAGAGGCCATTACTGTACATAGGATGTATATTGTAGTGGATGCTGGGACATATATAGGGAGGACTTTCTTGCTCGACATGATAGTATGCTATCTGGTTGATCTTTACCTTAACGTGTATACTGATTGTCTATCTGTTACATGTTGGTAAAGCCCTTAGGATGTATACTTGACTACCTGGACTATGATGCGGATCATACTAGTGGGGACATGGTAGTCCATAAGTACATCCTTCAAAGTCCCTAGTCGTGGGTATATCGAGACGGGGCATCGATATACCAGAGTAGACTAGCGTATACCTTCTCGACCCATACAGATGGGCGATGGATGATCACATATCCATTGGTGTTTGACATCAGAGATGATATACGGGTGCTCAGTAGAGACTGGGTACACTGGGCGGACTCGCCGAGAACTCCCAGATGGTATTATACCTTACGTCAGATGGCAGTTCTCTGGTGACACTGGTACAGAGTAGTCTGTTGACCCGAGATCGTCATAGAGTCTTGTGTGGTTCCCACTGTGCTTTGATTTCCATCTTACCACGTCCAAGAGGGCATGCAAAACGGTGGTTTTTGGGTACAGTCCCGAGTCACATGGAGGCAATGAGCGATAGGAGGGGATTCGTCTCTCCCGGTATAGGAGGTTGATGTTGCGCTGTGTTCGATTGGCTATAACCGGAAATCCCTGGCCAGGGTTGCTGAGATTTACTGGTAAGTGTTACCAGTAGTTTCTCGAACTGTTATAGACCTCATATCGACACGACTTATCGAGCTATTGGGGTCTGACGTTTACCACCCCTAGGCAAGATATGCGACATATCAGACGATCAGACCGGACTGTACGGTAGTGTTACTGGTTGGATTCACTGGAGTGTGAGCGGGCTTGCTCGTCGATCTTCTGATCGCTCAATACCCGGGTGGCCGTTATGTTTAGCAGACCGCTTGCGGCTTGTGGGTGCTTGATATGATCATCATCTGCTACCGGCGTATTGACGAGTCTTTAGAGTCCTACACAGAGGTTTCCAGGCTCAAGCGAAACGAAATAGGAGCGCATATGAGATATGTGCGGGACCGAGAATAATGCGTGTATGTGATACCGTATTCTATTCTCGCGATGAATGTGTCGAATGGTTGTATGCGATATAACCTAGTTATCGAATCAAGGATTGATTCGATAAATCGATACATTGGATATTAGTCGGTTATATGCGATATGACCGGATCGTTAAATCAAGTGTTGATTTAATGATTTAATGTATAATTATATATTTGATATATTACTTTGCATTAACTAATATTGGTTCACTTTAAATGGATTTTCTCGCTCGGATGTGCACATTGTATATTCGATATAGTTTTGTGCACTTGATTGTATCATGTTTGATGATACATGTTTACTTGTGTTTGTGTGAAGATTGAACCATGGTTATATGAATGGTTAGGGTTATGATTATTTATTCATTCATTTATTTATTTATTAGTTTTGGAAAATAATAGCAAAAGAGAAAAATGGTGGCTTTCTTTGTTCTTTCTTGAAGCTTCATGAAGACTTTGACCAAGTGACCATTTTGTCTCATGCTTAACCCTAACCATTCCACTCAACCATGATTCATTCTCTACACTTGACTATGGTTATATTATGATAAGTATTCATATTATTTTCTTTGAGGATAATACTTATCATAACATTATCTTCTTCTTCTTCTTCTTCTTCTTCTTCAAGATGAAGAAGATTGACTTCATCAATGGTGGATTGATGAAATGAGTGAGAAATCCAATTCTAAAGTCTACCCACTTCCTATTTCTTCATCCTCTACCTCTTGCCAAGTAGTAGAGTGTGTTTTCTTCACAAGTTTCATGACTTGGTGAAGTGAGAGCTTGATCTTGTGATGCCTCGACGTAGATCATCTTCGGCACGAAGCCGACGATCTTGCCCGCCCATTTCTCCGATGAAGCCGACGCTAGAGCCCGGGTTTCCATTTGGACAGCGAGGATACTTCATTGCGGAGCTATGGAGGTGGAGAACCGGATCTACAAAGGTTGTATTTCCGTATTCTAGTAGTTAAGTGTTAACAAGTTTGCTTTTTTGCCTAAACATCTAGCCAACGATCCGTATTAGGGTTTCTCGGCACCGTAATTTTTGAAATTGGCATGGTTGATGCCTTGTGAGACCTCACTAGGGTGCCTAGGAACCCTACAGCCTGCACTGCCCTTTTTGCGACGTAGAAGGTCGACACTCTGATCCGGAGCGATTTGGGTTCCCGATTTGTGGGAAGCCTGCACTGCCCTTTTTGCGACATAGACGGTCGACGCTCTGATCCGGAGCGATTTGGGTTCCTGATTTGTGGGGGGCCTGCACTGCCCTTTTTGCGACGTAGACGGTCGACGCTCTGATCCGGAGCGATTTGGGTTCCCGATTTGTGGGGAGCCTGCACTGCCCTTTTTGCGACGTAGACGGTCGACACTCTGATCCGGTGCGATTTGGGTTCCTGATTTGTGGGGAGCCTGCACTGCCCTTTTTATGACCTGGACGGTCGACGCTCTGATCCGGAGCGATTTGGGTTCCCGATTTGTGTGGAGCCTGCACTGCCCTTTTTTCGATGTATACGGTCGACGCACTGATCCGGAACGATTTGGGTTCCCAATTTGTGTAAGTGCACGGCGGCGCCCCGGCAGTAAATCCGACGCCGGAATGCGGAAGCGGTGATAAACTTAAATTTTGCAAACTAGCAAACCGGCACCACCGCGCACTAAACACCCGGATCAGGCCATTAAACTAGATCTAGCTAACTACAAGACGGGTTAGAGATATACCGAGTGATCCGAGTCCTCCGGTCTTCTCGTCATCGTCCCGATCTCCCGCGGAAAGACCTGTCTCCATGTCGTCGCCTCCTCGCCGGAAGGGCACCACATCGCCTGCATCTTTTACGGGCTCCCACCTCTATACCGAGGCAACTCGGGCACGAAGCTGGCAAGTCGACGTGTCCAAGATTTGCTGTAGAATGTAGTGTAGAGGCTATGTCTCATATGGGGGTTTTGTTGCCATGGAGGATGGAGGAGGAGGTTAAGAAAATTGGTGCTTTCAATTTTCTAGCAAGAAGAAGATGGGATGAAGAATTCCTCACATAACAAAATGAACTCTCTCATTTTTCCTCAACCTCTCAAATGTGTGGCCTCTCTCATCAAGTGAGAATGGTGGTGGGAATGAATATGAATCAATAACAAGAAGGGAGGTGATGGTAGTAAAAGCAAAAGGGGTGACCATATCAAAAACAATGATAACAATGTCATCTCCAAATCTAATCAACTCTAATCACCATTAATACAAAGGAAAAGATGGATAAAGCATCTCATGATGATAATCATATCATGAAGCCACAAATGCATAAAACCCCTCCTCAATAAGTTATTTGCAAACTTGCAAATAACTTCCTCGATTGGAAAAGTCCGGCCGGGAAAGAACAAAGGAAAACCGGTCAGAACGGAATGAAAACTGGCAACTCCAGAAAACTGGTCCCGTAATAAATTACAGGAAAACCCCGATACTGTGCATACATACCCGCATCTGTATTCCGACCGGATACAAATGCAATGAGACAAAATCTACACTGTACAATACTAGGATCCGGCTTAAACCAAAGCCGGCTAGTAATATCCGTCCGATCCTGATCCGTGCAATACCGCACGTATCTGATCGAACCCTGCCATATATCCATACGGCCACTAGTACAAACCGTCCGATCCTGATCCGTGCAATACCGCACGTATCTGATCGGACCCTGCCATATCTCCATACGGCCTCTACAGCGTTTCGCCCGAAAGCTTGAGTAACTGAAAGTGTGGTGGACTCTAAAGACTCGTCAATACTATGGCTGTGGATTTAACCACTAGCACGTCAGAGGTATAAGCCAATACGTGACGGGCCACCAGCTATTGACCAAAAGGGACGTCGATGAGCGAACTCATCCTGACACCCTACTGAGCCTGTCAGTGACAATATCCGTACAGTCCGGTCCGTTCGTCTATGAGCATCGCATGGCGGGCCTAGGGGGTTGGTAAAAGTCAGACCCCCAAAAGCGGTACAAGTCGTGTCGGAGTGTAGCCCAGAACACCCTGAGATACTACTGGAATACCTACCAGTAAATCTCCTGCCTTGGCCAAGGACTTCGTGTAATGGCTCTCCTAGACACCGCGCGACCTCACCCCCAATACCGGGAGAGACGAACCGCTGAAGATCCGCTCACTGCCTCCATGTGGCTCGGGACTGTACCCAACTAAAACCTGTTTGCACGACTCCTTTGAGCTGTGGTAGGGTAGTAATCAAAGTACAGTGGGAACTCACACGAGACAAATGACGATCCTCGGGTCGATGAACTAACCTGTACACGTGTCACCAGGGAACTGCTATCTGACGTCAGGTATAAGACCAACTAGCATGTTCCCGGCGAGTCCTGTCCGGTGTACTCATAACCCAATGAGCACCTGTATACATCTTAGGTGAACCAACTAACACCAGTGGCTTGTGAGACCGGCCATCGCTCCTCGTCGGGGTCTCGACTGTATACACTAGTCTACTCTGGAGTATCAATGCCCTGTCTCGAAACTCCTACGACTAGGGACCATTTAAGGATGTGCTTATAGACTACCAGCTCCCACGTATATGATCGCCCTCATACTGCTGGCAGTCAAGCAAGAATCCTAGGGGCTCTATCAACGTGTAATAGCGACCTGTAAGGTAACCTAAAGCAGTACACGATGATAAAGGTAAACCAGATAGCATACTATTATCTCGAGTAAGACTGTCCTACCGGGATAGGTCCTCCCTCAATCATTGCAATCACGTGCCTATGATCCAATAATTGACTCTGAGGGCACTATCTCCAACAATCTCCCACTTGCACTCAAGTCTAATTATTGCGATGTCGCATACTCGCAGCCCGTGTGATACCGAACACCCAACTCCTCTACTAGTCAGTCTCACAAAACTCGTTTGCGAAACTATTGCGTTCGAGGAATAGCCTCAGTGAGTGGATCCGCCTTGATGTTCCTTTCTATGTCTCTCTATATCTCAAGTTCGCGGAGAAAGCCATCTCCCGAAATGAGCAATACCTGTCTTAGAATGTGTCTGGATGTCTGATGGGACCCAGCTCATAAATGAACTCCAAATCCAAACATCTTAGACTGTATCGTCAACTGAACTTAATCAGTATCCTGCGCCATGCCTCCCTCAGTATTGCCTTGGACCATCTGTCCAAAATACTGCCCCTCGTCAGAAGGAAAACTATAACTCTGACAACCTCCTTGTCGTCCAGGTCACCTTGGAAGCCTGGAATGATAATTGTCTCCCAAAGGAGGCTACCGTTATCATATCCCTAGAACATCCACTTATGTTCTAAAACTGCTTCCGACTGTTTCTCCAGGATTGGATTAATATTAACTTATTGCATCTAGTGCAAAAGCAACATCTGGTGTGGTACTTGACATCTCATGATTGACTCAATTGCCTAAGCAAGTGATCTGCCAATCATGCACATCCCTCTCCCCTTTAGTCTGTAAGACACCTTTAGAGAGGGTGACTCCATCACCTGCAGGTACACCACCATACCAGGAGTCGTCCATTCTAAATACTTTTAGAATGCTGTCTAAGTACCCTGATTGGGAAACCACCCAAATCTAGATCTAAAACCATAGATCTAGTAACCAGTATGTTTGATATGAAATCCATTTCCTTTGTGGAGAAACCACTGTGTGACGACCAAAGTACAACCGATCGTAGTATAGGAGTTTCTTTTCCTACTCTGTGTATGTCATCCAAATACCATGACATCACACCCTATTACCTTCTCAACAGATCCATCTTCTATTCTGACGAAGTCAAACCTATGACTGTCACATCAGAAATAGATGATCTATCTCCGCTACTCTGCTTTAGTCTATAAATAGACATAAGCTACCTGTCCACCAATGCTTACGCTGCTCCCACTGACCACGACAACCCTCTGGCAGAGTCATATAGACGCACACTTCTAAAGCCAGTTTAGAACGACGCCATACTCATCCTCCTGCTGGGTCTCACAGTCTGGAACAACAGCAATGGCAAGTCTGGGTAAACAAGAACCTCCCTGCCACCGTCCTTGAGGCTACCGGAGTACCTCTCGGGTGCCTGAGGTTACCCTCCATATCTGCGGAGTGGCCAATGGAATGTCAAGCCAGATTGAATCTTTAGGTTCCTATGAAATCTTCAGTAATCGTTTGTGGTTCTGGAATCACTTCCAGTTCTACCATACTCCCACTACTGTTTTCTGAAAAAATCCATTTTATTAAAACTGTGGCGAGTTTAGAACAATATCACTATTGATCTTCCAGATGGTAGAAAGTCAACCCTCGTCACAGCCTGGGTTAACCCACAAACAGCCATTACAGAAACGTGCCTTTGAGTTATCCAGAGTATGGTTTTAAGCATAAGCCGGACAACTCCCCGTACCTTAACATCGTTAAGATATGAACTGTTCTATATCCAATATAGAACCAGAGGCACTGATTTAATTGAACCAGATTCAAATCATGCAGCTGTCTCCAGTGCATGTCAACTAAATGGAAAGAGGCCAATCAGCGTTACTCATGTTAGGGATACTTCCAATTATGAGTAACCTGAAAGAGAAGCTAGTTCTCTTAATCATTACTATCAACTGAATACCAAACACAAGTATCTACATCTTCGATCACTTTGAAGAATCCCGATACTTGCAATACCTGGTTCTCTACTTTATTCAAATACCTATAACTTCTCAAAATTCAGACCCTGTGTTTCCACGAAACACCTGTCTAAAAACTAGAGAAGTCATAAGTAAACCGAACATAGTACGAGGACCAAGCCCTCTGTCCTGATGGACCCTGGACAATATACAATACTCTGTATAATTCCCGTGAGTCTGATAACTCATTCACTGTGTGTCGTAGGTTGAAAACTGTACTTATGGTTAAGAAGAATTACACCGCCGTTCAATGCTCCTTACCTAACCATCCACTGATATAGGTAAATGTCACAGACATAATTTCAAAAAGATATATCTCACTCTATGAAAATAGACGTACAGATATATCAATTTGAAATTGGTGCATAACAACGGATATTCAAAACCAAATATTTGTCGTCCGGCAAACAACCCAGATGGCTTCCTCAAATATAACCAATTACAACGAATTCCGATATAATGAGGATGATCACCTAATTCCCAATAACTTACTCCCACTCATCATCTGAAAAACCATGCAGATGTGAGATTCAAACTTGGTAAATACATACCCTGGAGCAAGTGTGTAATCGGGAAATCAGTTTTCTATTAACAGTACACAGTGAAACTGAAACATTGAAATGTTTCGTTGGAGTATCCTGGTATTCCTAGTAATACCTTTTCCATTATCCAGATTCACAACTGTAACCGTATAATTCTTTGCCACCTCTCCAAATCCCTTTATATGTCTTTAGTTATTACCTTCTGTACACCCCTTTAGGCCAAATGGTTTTCTTCCTTCCCTACCGTTCGGCACCAGCCTATGGTTTGGAAGAAGACTATCCAATAAGCATAATGGGTGTACTGTCCTAATCCTAGGAGCACTCGCAAAGCGAGAGAAGGTGAAGATAAAAGACAACCGAATAAACCTTATTCCTATTTCTCCTGAACCAGGATCCATCCCCGAACTGGAACAAGTTTCTTTCGAGTTCGTATATAACCATACGATGGAGTATCCAATAAACTGTGGGTCTTCGTAGTGATACGGAGTGTCCTGGAGAAATACAAAGGTGATTTAGGATTGGCGAAGAAATACTTGGTTTGGTCGTGAATAGCAGTCGCAGTTTACTCTGCCCTCTTACTAATCACTTTCTTTGTCTTTACTTAATACCTTCTGTACACCGTTTAGGCTAATTGGTATTCTTCATTCCCCACCGTTCGGCACCAGCCTATGGTTTGGAAGAAGACTATCCAATTTGCGTAATAGGTGTACTATCTCCTAAGCCAAGGAGTACTCGCAATCTGAGAGAGAAGGTAAAAGAAAAAGACAACTGAATAGTCCTATTCGTTTTCTCCAGAACCGGAAACCATCCTCGAATTCCTTCGAGTTCGTATCTAACCATACAATGGTTTTGTCCAATGGAAGTGGACGTTCGTAGTAATACGGGGTGTCCTGGAGAAAAGGGTAAAAGTAGGAGTGGCAATGAGGTTCGCAACTCTGACAATCCAAAAGCCGGTGTTTAAGAAGGTTCGGTCAACTTGGTCACTGAGTCATAGTCTAGGGTCGGGTCAATGGTCGCTGCCGAAGAGAGAGAGAAAAGAAACACTCAGCGTGCACTCTATCCTAGATCAGAATGGTTATCACTTTATGTAATCTGGAAACCTCCCACTGTAACGTCAAATTCTTCCCCAAACCTGAAAGAAGAATTAGCCGGGATCATCCGAGGAGTAAACCAACTCATCAGTGGGAATCGGGATCCAACTATCATCGTATGATAACGTGACGGAATCCGCTCACGTCATCACACTCCAGAAGGTATGCGCATATCTGGCAAGTTTCAGTTCTTTTGAAACTCCCGATGTGGATTTTTGCCCCATGCTCTTATGATCTTGGCGTGAGGTCAAAATATCATAGTCACATGTCAAGTTCTACCCGTCATTGTCCAGGTTAATTTGAACCCACCCGTACATACCCTTGACGTAGGCCAAAATAGTAGTACGACTGTCCCAAACCAACGCATCTATCTATGCAACAGATAAATACCCGGCAGCTACCAAACACTATGCCTTGGCGTGAGGTCAAAATACATAGCTTGAATACTACCGAATATTTAACTGAAATGACGGAGGGCTACGAATGGTTTCTGGCGAAAACCTTTAACGTAATGAACTTGATATCGTTTAAGGAACTGATAGCTTTTTAAAAAATATAGTGACGAAAACCTTTGCTAAAGAGGTCACTCCCGGTGAAAGGATCTCGGCTCTTTCCCCGTAGAATGAGGTGCAGGATATTCCATCTGAATACCACGATGCAAAGCAAAAGTAATCGGCTATAGTGAAGTTATTGCCCTGACGCAAACTTTTGTCCAAGGGGTCACTCCCGGTGAAGGGATCTCGGCCCTTGCCTCGTCGACTGAGGAGCAGGATATTCCAGCTGAATACCACGATGCAAAACAAAAGAGAACGTCCTTGCAAAAACAGCTTTTTGAAAAGTGTTCCAACAACATCAGAATAGGTTTGTTTTTAACTTGCATTGATCCGAATCAACGCAGTCCCATCAATTGATCACACCACAAAGAACGAAAATAATATGACGTACGTATATGCCATCCGCATTCGCCACTGGGTCCCGTCATCACCCGTTAGGTTACTTAACTAACGACAGAGCGGGGACTGGACTAGCGCGGATGCAAAACATATACAACATCTACTAGTATATATACCAATATATTATATTTCGCTCAAGGCGTGATAAAATGCAACATCACAGAAATGTACAGCATCACAGAACAATACAGATATCTGGGATCCCCGGGTTTCACAGAGCCACTACTGAAACCCGACGTTCCCCTGGTCTTGTGGATAGCCTGTGCAATGAAATCCTAGACCCCTACGGGCGCGGCAAGTCACCCGCCAAGACCTGAAGCGAGGCAGCCCCCTTCAGCGACGTGAATGGACCACCCGACACTTCACGGAATCCGGTAACTTGGGCACCCCTCCTGGGTCAACCTGTACCCCCTACGAGTGCGGCGAACAGCCCGCCAATCCTAGAGTGAAGCCCCCTCCGTCACAATGCCATGAGATGCGGGCTTGTTGCCCTCTAGAACCCGGCTATCCGTGCACCCCACCGCGGGGTAATCCTAGTACAGAAAGTAAAATATACATACACCGGGTACATCGACCGCAACCTGGTCGTGCCCCAAAATAATAATACAAACTGGCAGTGACGGCAGTCCACATGTCGGACGCTCGTCCCGCAATATCAAATGTACATAATACAACAAAAACTGTACTAGCATTGCATCCAGGCTATCCCCCACGACCGATCCGCAACATCACAGCAATACATAGAACATCAATGTGAATGTCACGTTCGCAAATCCGTCTAACCGGGCTATAGCAGTTAGACAGGATTTACCGATCAAGTGACATTCACGGTCGCAGATATAATGTAAATACTGTGAAATAATGTGTTTATAATATCCGATCGATCAAAATTACCAAGTGGGCCCCCAAGTACTACTGTAGCACATCAAGAAATTCTGGGCCCAAACATAATATTCCAAAAACCCTAAAAACAACCCAGAGAGCAACTGCAGAAATTTGATTCAGTGATCTCAACATAGTGCGGCGGAATCGCGGCCCAAAGTGGGGTTTGGCCGCGGTTCCGCGCTCCCACTGTGGAGTCACTGTATCGAATTTCAACAGTATTCTTATAATTTCCAGTACATCACTTTTCTACAACCTGAAAAAAATTTCGAGCAAGAAAAAATTCAACAGAAAACTGATGTATGTGAAAACGCGGGTTTTTGGAATTTTGGTCGATCGGAAATGTAAACACATTAAACAAAGCTAGACTATGTTAATGGCGAGTCTCTGATACCACTGTAAGTGCACGGCGGCGCCCCGGCAGTCAATCCGACGCCGGAATGCGGAAGCGGTGATAAACTTAAATTTTGCAAACTAGCAAACCGGCACCACCGCGCACTAAACACCCGGATCGGACCATTAAACTAGATCTAGCTAACTATAAGACGGGTTAGAGATATACCGAGTGATCCGAGTCCTCCAGTCTTCTCGTCATCGTCCCGATCTCCCGCGGAAAGTCCTGTCTCCATGTCGTCGCCTCCTCGCCGGAAGGGCACCACATCGCCTGCATCTTTTACGGGCTCCCACCTCTATACCGAGGCAACTCGGGCACGAAGCTGGCAAGTCAACGTGCCTAAGATTTGTTGTAGAATGTAGTATAGAGGCTATGTCTCATATGGGGTTTTTGTTGCCATGGAGGATGGAGGAGGAGGTTAAGAAAATTGGTGCTTTCAATTTTCTAGTAAGAAGAAGATGGGATGAAGAATTCCTCACATAACAAAATGAACTCTCTCATTTTTCCTCAAACTCTCAAATGTGTGGCCTCTCTCATCAAGTGAGAATGGTGGTGGGAATGAATATGAATCAATAACAAGAAGGGAGGTGATGGTAGTAAAAGCAAAAGGGGTGACCATATCAAAAACAATGATAACAATGTCATCTCCAAATCTAATCAACTCTAATCACCATTAATACAAAGGAAAAGATGGATAAAGCATCTCATGATGATAATCATATCATGAAGCCACAAATGCATAAAACCCCTCCTCAATAAGTTATTTGCAAACTTGCAAATAACCCCCTCCATTGGAAAAGTCCGGCCGGGAAAGAACAAAGGAAAACCGGTCGGAACGGAATGCAAACTGGCAACTCCAGAAAACTGGTCCCGTAATAAATTACAGGAAAACCCCGATACTATGCATACACACCCGCATCTGTATTCCGACCGGATACAAATGCAATGAGACAAAATCTACACTGTACAATACTAGGATCCGGCTTAAACCAAAGCCGGCTAGTAATATCCGTCCGATCCTGATCCGTGCAATACCGCACGTATCTGATCGAACCCTGCCATATATCCATACGGCCACTAGTACAAACCGTCCGATCCTGATCCGTGCAATACCGCACGTATCTGATCGGACCCTGCCATATCTCCATACGGCCTCTACAGCGTTTCGCCCGAAAGCTTGAGTAACTGAAAGTGTGGTGGACTCTAAAGACTCATCAATACTATGGCTATGGATTTAACCACTAGCACGTCAGAGGTATAAGCCAATACGTGAAGGGCCACCAGCTATTGACCAAAAGGGACGTCGATGAGCGAACTCATCCTGACACCCTACTGAGCCTGTCAGTGACAATATCCGTACAGTCCGGTCCGTTCGTCTATGAGCATCGCATGGCGGGCCTAGGGGGTTGGTAAAAGTCAGACCCCCAAAAGCGGTACAAGTCGTGTCGGAGTGTAGCCCAGAACACCCTGAGATACTACTGGAATACCTACCAGTAAATCTCCTGCCTTGGCCAAGGACTTCGTGTAATGGCTCTCCTAGATACAGCGCGACCTCACCCCCAATACCGGGAGAGATGAACCCCTGAAGATCCGCTCACTGCCTCCATGTCGCTCGGGACTGTACCCAACTAAAACCTGTTTGCACGACTCCTTTGAGCCGTGGTAGGGTAGTAATCAAAGTACAGTGGGAACTCACACGAGACAAATGACGATCGTCAGGTCGATGAACTAACCTGTACACATGTCACCAGGGAACTGCTATCTGACGTCAGGTATAAGACCAACTAGCATGTTCCCGGCGAGTCCTGTCCGGTGTACTCATAACCCAATGAGCACCTGTATACATCTTAGGTGAACCAACTAACACCAGTGGCTTGTGAGACCGGCCACTGCCCCTCGTCGGGGTCTCGACTGTATACACTAGTCTACTCTGGAGTATCGATGCCCTGTCTCGAAACTCCTACGACTAGGGACCATTTAAGGATGTGCTTATAGACTACCAGCTCCCACGTATATGATCGCCCTCATACTGCTGGCAGTCAAGCAAGAATCCTAGGGGCTCTATCAACGTGTAATAGCGACCTGTAAGGTCACCTAAAGCAGTACACGATGATAAAGGTAAACCGATAGCATACTATCATCTCGAGTAAGACTGTCCTACCGGGATAGGTCCTCCCTCAATCATTGCAATCACGTGCCTGTGATCCAATAATTGACTCTGAGGGCACTATCTCCAACAATTTGTGGGGAGCCTGCACTGCCCTTTTTACGACCTGGACGGTCGACGCTCTAATCCAGAGTGATTTGGGTTCCCGATTTGTGGGGAGCCTGCACTGCCCTTTTTGCGACGTAGACGGTCAACGCTCTGATCCGGAGCGATTTGGGTTCCCGATTTGTGGGGAGCCTGCACTGCCCTTTTTGCGACGTAGACGGTCAACGCTCTGATCCGGAGCGATTTGGGTTCCCGATTTGTGGGGAGCCTGCACTGCTCTTTTTACGACCTGGACGGTCGTCGCACTATTTGACTTGATCCGCTTCTTGCGGTGTCAGAGGTGAACTTGACTTGCTTCGCTTCTTGCGGTGTTGAGATTGGATTCTGACTTGCTCCGCTTTCCGCGGTGTCGGAGTTGAAGTTGACTTGTTGATTGTGATTTGGGTTGGCATCAACATCGCTATACTGGAATATGGTACCAGGAGCGAATCATCATCTGCTATGAGAGGATTTGGGAATTGGTTTTTTAAGTCCATGCTACCTCTCCCGGTACTTACGGGCTTGCGGAAGTGGTGAAAAACGATTTTTCTAGAGGTGGTAACATGGACTACAAATACGGATCTTTGTTAAACAATCTACCTAACAACCTAACTAGGAGTTTTACCTACTCTGTTAGGGGGTTATACCTTTCTTGAACTCCTTCGTCTTCAACTCTTGTGGTGTACGGACCGGCCTCTCCTCGTCGTCTTCTCGCGCCGAAGACGGATCCACCCGAAAGCTTCTACCTTTGGCTTCTTCTTCGAACTTTGAAGAAACTAGAACACTTGGCTTGCTGGGCCTTGTGAACTAGAATGAGTAGAGGATTGTTTTGGTGCCTTTTTTATCTCTAAGGCAATGAGTCTCAACACATGAGAATGGTTTGCCTTGAGCTAGAGAGAGCAAGAGGAAGAGGGAGAGCTTGAGCAAGTGATGGCAAGAGAGAGAAATGAAATTAGAGAATGAGTGAACCTTTTGCCATCCTTGCTCTCATAATCCAAAGTCATCATAACAAGTAATGATAATTGAGTATATTGTAATGGTTATTATCATGACAAATGACACTATCATTTCTTGCATTAAATGCAAATGGTGAACAAAACAAGCAAGCATAAGTCAATGCAACCAAATGATGGCCATTGTCATGATGGTGGTCAACAAGTCCAACCTAGTCAACCGGTCAACAAAAGTCAACAAGTCAACTAGGTCAACCTTTCAACCCTAACCAGGTCACTATAATACTCAATTAATATTATTGTTAATCATATTTCTTAATCTCATTAGGGTTTGACAAAAGTCAACAGTCAGCAACCCTAATGAAAATCCTCTGCCTCTGTCTATGTCAACTGTGCATACACACCCGTATCCGCGTTCCGGGGAACACGAATACAAACGAGATAAAACCAATACCAAAACGTATACTAGGATCTGGTTTAAACCAAAGCCCGCTAGTAATAACTGCCCGGTCACTAAACGTGCACAAGTGCGCGGATGTGACCGAACCCTGTCGCAAAACCATGCAACCTGTCGCAAAACCATGCGACCTCTACTCTTTTGCCTAAAGGAGAATAGCTCTCTGTGTGGGACTCTAAAGACTCGACACTACGCTGGCAGTGGGTTTAACCACAGACCGCAAGCGGCACTAGCTGTGCGTAACGGCCCCCAGGTAGATGCCGATAAGAAGACGGACGAGGTGAAACCCATCTGAACTCCTATTGAGCTTGAATGTGACAGTCTCCGTACAGTACGGTCTGTTCGTCTGATACATCGCATGGAGGACCTAGGGGGTGGTGAACGTCATTCCCCTAATAGCGGTACAAGTCGTGTCGGAGTGTAGCCCAGAATACCCTGAGATAACACTGGAAACCTACCGGTATATCTCGCTTGCCCTGGCCAGGGACTACTCGTGTAATGGCTCTCCTGGGCACAGCGCGATGTCAACCCCCAATACCGGGAGAGACGAATCATGTCTAAACGTCACTGCCTCCAAGTGCTTCGGGACTGCACCCAAAAACTACCTGTTTGCACGACTCCTTTGAGCCGTGGTAGGGTAGTAATCAAAGTACATTGGGAACACACTCGAGGCGAAGTGACAGTGTCAAGTCAGCGGACTAAGCTGTACTCATGTCACCTGGGAACTGATAACTGACGATAGGTATAATAACAACCAATCAGTTCCCGACGAATCCTGTCCAGTGTACTCGTAACCTAACGACCACCCACATACTATCTCAAGTACGACGTACTGACGGCTGTGGGACAGACCGTCTCCCGTGCTGGGATGAGAAGTGCATACGCTAGTCTACTCCGGAGTATCGATGCCCTGTCTCGATAGTCCTACGACTAGGGACCTGTATAAGGATGTGCTTGTGGATTACCCAGCCCCCACGGGTGTGACTGCCATCACAACGCTGGTAATCAAGCAAAGATCCTAAAGGCTCCACTAATGTGTATAGGTGATATACTAAAATAAACACATGTACACATTAAAGCAGAAACAAACCAAGTAGCATACTACCATTTTGAGCAAGATTGTATATACAACTGTGAATATCCCAAGCGTCCATTAAGTAATATACAAACCAGTATGATACAGTAATGGCCTCTAAGGCATATACACTAACAGGTTTTGGTTTAGCATCTGCATTGCTGCACTGGAATAATGCCAGGAGCAACTCATCATTTGCCCCGGAAGGATTTGCAAATTGGTGGCTTAGGAGACAAGTTTAGATCCCTATCACCTAAGGCTTTTCAATTTTATGGGCCGTAGGGGTCCCATAAAAGCATTTTCTCCCTACGAGTCGACAGGATCTCGTAGGTGCATTTTCTTCTTAGGAGTCGTGGGGACTCCTAAGTGTGTTGCTCCTTTGTGAGTCGTAAGGATCTCACGCGGGAATTTTCTCCTCATAAAGTCGAGAGGACTTTGCGAGTGCATTTCATCTCCTTTTTACGAGTTCGCACCCTTTCGGGTTTGACAAACTCGCCGGCAGTCCTGCTGTTTTTACTTACGGAGCCCTTTCGGGTTTTCATCTGTGCCCATTTTGCTTGTGGACATACCATTTTTTTATTTATTTATTTATATATATTTTTTGATTTTTTATTTTTATTTTTGGTGGGACTTTGAATGTGGTCTCACCGGTAAGACTTGGGAGAGATTGGGATCGTTTTACGCCCGTGGATTGTGTACAGTTTTGCAAGATGTATGATCCAGACCGTAGGGCCAAAAACATTTTGGGTCTTTGTTAGCGTCTGCATCGCTGCACTGGAGTATGGTACCAGGAGCGACTCATCATTCGCCGTTGGGATTTGGAATTTGGTTGGTGTCTGCATCTCTTCACTGAAATATGGTACCAGGAGCGACTCATCATTCGCCACTTAGGAATTGGGGAGCGATGGCTTAGGAGACAGGTTTAGATCCCTATCGCCTAAGGCTTTTCAATTTAATGGGTCGTGAGGGTCCCATAAAAGCATTTTCTCCCTGCGAGTCGTAAGGATCCCGCAGATGTATTTTATCCTTAGGAGTCGTGAGGACTCCTAAGTGTGTTTTCCTTTGTGAGTCGTAAGGATCCCACAAAGGTTTGTTCTCCTCATGTATAGTGAGGACACATGAGTGGATTTCCCTCGTTCCCAGTTTAATGACTTAGAGGTCATCTGTTTCCAGTTTAAAGACTTAGGGGTCTATTGTTCCCAGTTTAACGACTTAGCGGTCATCTGTTCCCAGTTTAACGACGTGGTGGTCATCTGTTTCTAGTTTAACGACTTAGAGGTCTACTGTCTCCGGTTTAACGACTTAGAGGTCATCTTTTTCCAGTTTAACGACTTAGTGGTCATCTATTTCCAGTTTAAAGACTTAGAGATCTACTGTTTCCAGTTTTAACGACTTAGAAGTCATCTGTTTCTAGTTTAAAGACTTAGAGGTCTACTGCCTCCAGTTTAACGACTTAGAGGTCATCTTTTTCCATTTTAACGACTTAGTGGTCATCTATTTCCAGTTTAAAGACTTAGAGGTCTACTGTTTCCGGTTTTAACGACTTAGAGGTCATCTGTTTCCAGTTTAAAGACTTAGAGGTCTACTATTTCCAGTTTAAAGACTTAGAGGTCTACTGTTTCCAGTTTTAACGACTTAGAGGTCATCTGTTTCCAGTTTAAAGACTTAGAGGTCTACGGATGGCGAGCTTGGAATTTTTGGGTAAGGGCCGGCATCAGCGTTGCTAACACTGAAGCAGGGGTCCCAGGAGCAATTCATCATTTGCCTTTTCCTGTTAGGGAGCGATGGCTTAAGAGACAGGTTTAGGTCCCTATCACCTAAGGCTTTTCAATTTTATGAGCCGTGAGGGTCCCATAAAAGCATTTTCTCCCTGCGAATCGTAGGGATCCCGCAGGTGTATTTTCTTCTTAGGAGTCGTGAGGACTCCTAAGTGTGTTTTTCCTTTATGAATCGTAAGGATCCCACAAAGGTTTGTTCTCCTCATGTATCGTGAGGACACATGAGTGGGTCTTCTCAATGGAGCATAACTCCAAAGGCGGAGACCAGCCGCGTAACTGGTGATTGTGGTGGGGCATGGATATGAAAAGAATTATTTGAGCCCATGGATTGTATACGGTAGTCAATTTGGGGACTAACCGTAGGGCCGGAAGAATTTTGGGAATTTGAATTTTTGTTGGCGTCTGCATCGCTGCACTGGAATATGGTGCCAAGAGCGACTTATCATTCGCCGTTTTTTTTGTTTTTTTTTTGTTTTTTGCATTTTTTTTACCGCGATTGCTCTATCATTTCAGCTTTTCTTATCGCGAAGGTCGCGATTGCCCTATCATTTCGGCTTTATGTTCATTTTTATTTTTACTCGCTGATTTTTATTGCGAGTTGCCCCATCATTTCGGCTTTTCTTTATTTTTCTTTTATTTACATTTTTTTGTTTATTTACATATATATATATATATTTTACAATCCCAGTTTAACGACTTAGAGATCGACTGTTCCCAGTTTAATGACGTGGTAGTTTAATGACGTGGTGGTCGACTGTTCCCAGTTTAATGACGTGGTGGTCGATTATTCCCAGTTTAATGACATGGTGGTCAACTAGTGTTCCCAGTTTAACGACGTGGTGGTCCTTTTTGCTTATCCCAGCTCCTTGAACTTTGATCTTGGCGGAGCTGTGTTGATGACCTAGCTCTGTGGCTTGCCGATACATCCGAGAATTGTGAGGTTTTTCCAAGCTTATATTGGTCCTCTGCCCAATCTTTGAAAACACAGCAGTCTTCAATGGTATGACTCAGCACTCTATGGTATGGGCAGTATACGGGATTGCCGGTCATATTCATTTCATGTGGCCTCTTCGGAATAGGCAATTGCAGACCGTTGTTCAAGGCTTTCTCGAATATATTGCGGACATCCTCCCTCCTGAAGGAGTACACCTTCTTCTTTCTCTCCATTAGAGTAGGTGCACTTACTGATGCTGGTTCTTGAGGCCGATCAGTCTTTGGTTCGCCCTTTTCAGATAGTGGCACATGTCTAAGAGGATTAGGTTCCCGAAAGGCGTCGGTCTCCATTTGTATGGAATCGGCGGTCGTAGCTTGACTGTTTGCTAACACGCCTTTAGACAGTCCTATCTCTCCCGTCTTGTATTGCCTTTCGACCCAATCTTTGAAGATGAAGCAGTCCTCAATGGCATGACCTATCATTCTATGATAGGGGCAATATTTTGGGTCGTCGGTCATATTCGCTTCTTGCGGCCTCTTTGATTCTGGCAGTTGTAGACCGTTTCTCAGGGCGTCCCTGAATATCTTGTGGACTTTGTCCCTTTTGAAGGAATAGACTTTTCCAGCTTCTCTTTCAGAAGTGATTCCCCTTCGGTGTATGCATCGGAGGGACTGGAAGCTGATCGCGGCCGTTTTTCGTGAAGGCACTCCTCTCTTAGGTTGAAAGGGGTGTCAGTTGGCTGCCTCCGAGTATCAATCCCTGGCTCATGAACCAAAACTTGATTCTGCTGTAATTGCAATCGGGCGAATTGGGTCGCGAGATCTGCCGCGACGTTTGCCAATTCGTCGACCTTGGACTGCACCCTGGCTAACTTCTCATCCCTGTCCTGAAGCTGCCTCTGAAGCCATCGGAATAATGCTTATTCTGTAGTTCCGGTTATGACAACCGGGTCATCTTTATTGCCTGAGCACAATTCCGCAAGAACCACGGGCTCCTCTGGCTTATCGGCCTGAGCAGGCTCTTCATCATTTAGATCGAGCCAATGCTGGGTAGCGTCAACCATATCATCACCATGGCTGTGAAGAAGAGAAGGGTTCGTTTCTTCATGTCCGGCCATGT
The DNA here is from genome assembly GCA_030015575.1 of Agapanthus africanus. NCBI lineage: Eukaryota > Viridiplantae > Streptophyta > Magnoliopsida > Asparagales > Amaryllidaceae > Agapanthus > Agapanthus africanus. Next base: position 66,555,800 of record JASDDO010000008.1, on the reverse strand, counting down.
AGATAGTATGGATAACACATTCAGCCATTCTTTCATCGCCAGCAGCTGGTTTCGCAGAGCGGTCCGGGCTTTGGAAATTCATAAATTTTAACATGGCCAGAGCTCTAGCCCTATTGTTGGCTCTATATCTGAGCCGCTTCTGCCTCAGCTTCTCTGCCTTGATCGTTTGGCAGGCTTCTGCTCTCCGGAAAGCCGCCATAGGCTGAGTGATGGGGAGCTTAGAGAAGATACCCAATTGAGCAGTTGTCAGGGGCATCGTCGGAGCTCGCTCGAGACGCCTTGTTGCTTTGTTGGTGTTGATGGCCTTGCCCCCAGCTGGGGCCAAGGAAATTCGTTCAAACACCGACTTGCGTTTGTGTTGGGGCGCCCTCGCGACCATGACATTCGGCCTTTTCCCCTTTGGGACCAGTTTGTCTGTTTCCGGAGCTTGATGAGCTGGGACGGCATTAGCTGACACGGACATAATAGAGCCAAATGGTAGCGGCTCCTCCTCCCATTGTCGCCCGAGACTGGCCGGAAGGACCGTCCTGGCGTCTATCTTCATCGTGTAGGAGATGGGAGCCGTGTCGAGAGCTGAGCTGATCCTTAGAGACATGGTTGAAAAGTGATTGCTTTAAAATCCTGCATGAAAGAGCATTCTTTTAGTATAAATATCGATATATATATTGATTGAGTTCGTATGAACGTTTAACCCGAAATATGGGAGGAAAGATAGGTCCCACCGGGCGTGCCAGAATCTGTAGGGTGTTTTTCGTCACCCCATTGAGATGGGAATACGTGCGCGCTTGTCGGGCGTACTACAGATTCCCCCTGCCTAGGGTAGGCCGGGGTTTATTGATTGTGAGGATCCGAATCTCCGGCAGCCGCGGACTAAGCTGCCGTTAATTACCCCTCGCCTTTGGAGCGAGGGAACCTCCGATTGACGGGTTAAACTGGCCATGCGGACTCAATGTACAGTGTATATGTGTTGTGTTTTGAAAGGGGTTTTGGATATATCGGGAGCCACGCAGAGTTTTTACGGGGGTCCCGCTACCCGGATAGCGGGCTGGGGGTCAAGGGGGCTAGCAGCCCCCTTGCGGAGTGCGGGGCAACACCCCGTAAGAAATTTTTTCTAATAGGGACAGTGTCGTGGAGTATGTGTGTGTGTACATATGTATGCATATGTATATATATATATGTGTGTGTGTGTGTGTGTGTATAAAAAGAGGGGGAAAAGGCATCCAAGGGATGTGTGGGGCCAGCGCCTTGAGCGCTGTGCACTTAGGTGTTGTGCGCTTAGGCGCAGGCGCGCTACGTGTCGGCACATGGGCGCTTTGCGCTCGAGCGCCGTGCGTTTGAGCGCAGGCGAGCCACGTGTCGGCACGTGGGCGCTTTGCGATCGAGCGCCGAGCGCTTGAGCGCAGGCGCGCCACGTGTCGGCACGTGGGCGCTTTGCGCTCGAGCGCAAGGCGCTGGCGAGAAAAAGGGGCTTTTAGTCCCAAAAATAGGGTTTAGAGTGGAGTTAAACTCTTAAAATTGTTTTGGTTGAAAAAATGGGTTCTTCTTCTTCCTCCTCTGTTGGCTGGATCAAGAGATGTAAGATCTAAAAATCTCTTCTTTATGAGATCTAATGACAGATCCAAGTTCCCCTTTGTGGGTTTTGTGGTGAAAACTATTTAGTTTTGGAAAAGGGAGAGTAAAACTCTTGATTTAATTCAAAAGAAGAAGAAGGTTTGAAACCTTCAGAAAGGGGAAAGAGGCACAAACCCTAGGTTTTTGAGAGAATGAAAAGTATCTTTTTTTTATTCATCATCATGTTGCCTTATATAGGCTTACATATTTACATATAGCCCCTTGGGCTTTTCAAAATGGCATTTTGCCTATCCCATGGCTCATGTGCCATTTCTTTTTGCACATAAGCCATGGGCTTACAAAAATTTGGCTTTATGCCCATTTTGTTTACATTCATGCATAAAAAATTACATAAAAATGATTTATTACATGATTTTGTTGTTGGAATGGGGAGGCTTGGCCGCGGGCTCGGCTTGGGCATGGGCCCGCTTGACCTGGGCTTGGGCCCACCTGGCTTGGGGTTGACCTTGGCTTTGACTTGGTCAACACGGGTGTAAATTTTTACCCCAACACCCACTTCCTATTTCATCATCCTCTACTACTTGCCATTTAGTTTAGGGTGTTCTCTTCACAAAGTTCATGACCTAGTGAAGGGTTAGCTTGAGTTTGAGTCACCTCGACGTAGATCATCTTCGGTCTCGAAGTCTACGAGCAAGCTTGTTCATTTCTCCGGGAAAATCCAATCTAGAGTTCGGGACAACGATGATCGCAGCGAAGGGACGTCAACACGGAACTTTAGAAGTGAAGGACCAGATCTACAAAGGTTGTATTCTTGTTCACTTCTTTTGTAATGTTAGATTACATGTTTATTTTGCTCCTAAAACTCTAGTTAGATCCTAGGTTAGGTTGTTTGACACACTAGAAAATTTGAAATTAGCATGTTCGATGCCTTGTGGTTGTGCCAAAGAACCCTACAAAGCTAACACCCTATACTAAAGTGCTAATCTAGTAGAGGATGACGAAGTAGGATTTTTTCTCACTTTAGAATTACTTTTCTCACTCTTTTTCTTCTTCTCTCAAAAACCTAGAGAGCTCTCTCTTGCTCTTGATGAAGATGAAGCAAATGAAAGATGAGAGAGTGAATGGAAACCATGGGTGAGTTTGTATCATATACTAACTCGTGTAGAGACATAACCATGGCTAAGTTATAATAGTTAGGTTAATAAATATCTCAAGTAAAAAAAAATTAGTGGACTAAGTCAATGCATTCATAAGCTTCTACAAGCTTCATGCATGTGACTAATTTCCAACTAATTTGGATTTACTTTAAATATTTAAACCCTACATTATAATTAGTATGGTGTAAGTCTCATACACCCATGTAGTGTGTATCATCAAGCATGACACAAAAATGTACATTAATATATATCACATATATACTTAATGCACACAAGTGAGAAAAAAAATGTTTAAGTGAGCTAATATTAGTTAATGTAAATTAATATATCAAATATATAATTATACATTAAATCATTAAATCAACACTTGATTTAATAATCCGGTTATATCTCATATGACCGACTAATATTATTTGTATCATGTTATCGAATCAACACCTGAATCGATAACCCGGCTATATCACATATAACCGACCGATACAGTATCGACTTATGGAATCAACACTTGATTCGATAACCCGGCTATATCTCATATAACCGATCGATACTTTATATCGCGAGAATAGAATACGGTATCATATACTCGTATAAATCTCAGTCCCGCACATATCACATATGTGCTCCTACTTCGTTTTGCAGGAGCCAGCGAAACCTCTGTGTAGGACTCTAAAGACTCGTCAATACACCGACAGTAGGTGATGATCACATCAAGCACCCACAAGCCGTCAGCGGTACTAGCTGGACGTAACGGCTACCCGGGTATTGAACGATCAGAAGATCAGCAAGCAAGCCCGCTCTTACTCCTGCAAAACCCTGTCAGTAACACTACCGTACAGTCCAGTCTCTTCGTCTGATGTGTCTCATATCTAGTATAGAGGTGGTAAATGTCAGACCCCGATAACCGATAAGTCGTGTCGATGTGTGGCTCATAACAGGTCGAGAAACCACTGATAACACTTATCAGTAAATCTCCGTAGCAGCCCTGGCCAGGGACTTATCGTTATGGCAAATCAAGCATAGCGCAACATCAACCCCTAATACCGGGAGAGACGAATCTCCTCCTATCGATCATTGCCTCCATGTGATTCGGGACTATACCCAAAAGCCACTGTTTTGCATGTTCTGTTGAACGTGGTAAGGTGGAAATCAAAGCATAGTGGGAATCATATAAGACACTATGACGATCTCGGGTCTACAGACTAACATGTACCAGTGTCACTAGAGAACTGCTATCTGACGATAGGTATAATACCAACTAGGAGTTCTCGGCGAGTCCATTCAGTGTACCTAGTCTTCACTGAGCACCCGTACACCATCTTTGATGTCAAACACCAATGGATGTGGGATCATCCATCACCCATCATATGGGTCAAGATGCGTATATGCTAGTATACTCTAGAATATCAATGCCCTGTCTCGATACACCCTCGACTAGGAACAATTTTAGGGTGTACTTGCGGACTACCCTTGGCCCCACTAGTATGATCTCCGTCATAGTCCTGGTAGTCAAGTACACAATCTAAGGGCTTTATCAACATGTGAGAGCAAGACAGCATCACATATACAAGTCAACATGTTAAGATAAATAGCAACCAGATAGCATACTATCATGTCGAGCAAGAAAGTTTTCTCTATATATATCCAAGCATCCACTATAATATACATCACATGTACAATAATGGCCTCCAGGGCATACATATAACTAACAATCTCCCACTTGCACTAAGGCCAGTTCTTGTAGTATCCCATACCCAACATCCCGAAGAGTCTCTCAAATTGTGTCTGGGGAATGACCTTGGTGAGTGGATCCGCCGTGTTGTCCTTCGTGTCAACTCTCCTGACCTCGATCTCCCGGCGATCAACTAACTCCCGGATCAGGTGATACCGCCTCAGAATATGCCTAGATCGCTGATGGGATCTGGGTTCCTTGGCCAAGGCCACTGCTCCATTGTTATCGCAATACAAAGGTATTGGACGCTCAATGGATAGAACCACACCAAGTTCAGTTATGAACTTCTTCATCCAGACAGCCTCTTTGGCAGCATCATTGGCAGCAATGTATTCAGCCTCCATCGTCGAGTCTGCCACAGCTTCCTGTTTGGAACTCTTCCAACAAACCGCCCCTCCATTGAGGGTAAAGACAAATCCCGAGAGCGACTTAGAGTCGTCCTTATCACTCTGGAAGCTCGAATCGGTAAAGGACTCCACTTGGAGTTCTCCGTTACCATACACCAAGAACATCTCTTTAGTCCTTCTCAAGTACTTGAGAATGTTCTTCACAGCTGTCCAGTGACTCTCTCCTGGATCTTCTTGATACCTACTCACTACACTTAGTGAGTATGCTACATCGGGTCTGGTACATAACATCGCATACATGATAGAGCTTACTGCCGAAGCATAGGGTATCTCTTGCATGCGAGCTCTCTCCAAATCAGTCTTGGGAGACATCTCTTTAGAGAGAGTGAGTCCTGTGATCGTGGGTAAATTCCCACGCTTGGATTCTTCCATACTAAACCTCTTCAGTATGGTGTCAATGTACCTAGATTGGGACAATCCCAGTATCCGTTTAGATCTATCTCTATAGATCTTAATCTCCAAGATGTAGGAGGCATCACCTAGATCTTTCATTGAGAATCTATGTGATAAGAAGATCTTGACCGAGTGCAGCATAGGAACATCATTTCCTATCTAGAGTATGTCATCCACGTACAATACGAGGAAGACAACCTTACTCTCTGCCACCTTCTTGTATATACAAGGTTCATCTACATTTTTGATGAAGTCAAACTCTTTGACTACAACATCAAAACAGATGTTCCAACTCCGCTATGCATGCTTTAACCCGTAGATGGATTTAAGCAGCTTGCACACATTCCCGCTGCTCCCACTATCCATGAATCCCTCTGGATGAGTCATGTACACGCACTCTTCTAAATCACCATTTAGAAAGGCGGTCTTAACATCCATTTGCCAGATTTCATAGTCATGGTATGCAGCAATGGCAAGCAGAATCCGGATGGACTTAAGCATAGCCACTGGAGAAAAGGTTTCATCATAGTCCACACCTAGTCGTTGACGAAAACCTTTTGCAACTAGTCTAGCTTTGAAAGTCTCAACTTTTCCATCTACACCAAGTTTCTTCTTAAAGATCCATTAGCTCCCGATGGGTTTTACCCCTTCAGGAGCAACTTCCAAAATCCATACTTTGTTGGTATACATGGATTCTATCTCAGATCGCATTGCATCCATCCATTTCACAGAGTCCCCACTCGTGATGGCCTGCTCGAAGCTAGTTGGGTCATCATCTACCATGATGCAATCCTCGCTCCCACCGTCAACGAGAAAACCGTAGTATCTCTCAGGTGGATGAGGAACCCTACTAGATCGGCGGAGAGGCTGGGGTTCGTTAGGAACTATCGAATCCTCTGGTTTCACTAAATCATCAGTTGCAGTTTGTGCTGCTGGAACTTCTTCCAGCTCTACCTCTTCGCCACTAATTTCTTTTATAAGAAATTCCTTTTCTAAAAAGGTGACATGTTGAGCAACAAACACCATTTGTTTCTCACTGTGGTAGAAATAATATCCATATGAATTCTTTGGATATCCCACAAAGTTGCAGAGAACTGATCGTGCCTCGAGTTTGTCCGGATTTTGCCTTTTGGCATAGGCCGTACAACCCCATATCTTAACTCGTTTAAAATATGGTCTCTTCCCACTCCATATCTCATATGGTGTGGTAGGTTCAGATTTAGATGGAACTTGATTCGATAGGTATGCTGCCGTCTCAAGCGCATAATCCCAAAAGGAAATAGGCAACTCAGCAGCGCTCATCATAGAGCGCACCATATCCAATAGGGTGCGATTCCTCCACTCCGATACACCGTTGTGCTGTGGTGTATACGGAGGAGTAAGCTGAGAGAGAATCACATTCTCTTTTAGATAGTCCAGGAACTCATTGCTCAAGTATTCTCCTCCTCGATCAGATCGAAGGATTTTAATACTTTTTCCCGTCTGGTTCTCAACTTCGTGCTTATATTCTTTGAATTTCTCAAAAGCTTCAGACTTATGTTTCAACAGGAACACATGTCCGTATCTTGAGAGATCGTCAGTGAATATAATGAAGTATGAGGAACCATTCCTGGCATGTGTAGACATGGGACCGCATACATCACTATGTATCGGTCCCAAGAGTTCCGTAACTCTTTCTCCGTGTCCAGTAAACGGAGTTTTAGTCATCTTTCCTTTGAGACATGAATGGCAAGTTTTATAAGATGATAATTCGAACGGATTCAAATATCCATCCTTATGTAACTTAGCTAGTCGTGTCGCATTGATATGACCTAGTCTATAATGCCACAAGAAGGATTCGTTCATTTCTGAACTCTTCCTCTTGTGTGTGTTTTGTACGTTAAGAACTGTGGTTTCATTTAGAATGTATATGCTATTATTTAACGAGCCTGATCCAATCAACTTTTGATTCAGGAAGATGTTCATAACATTATCCTGTACTACAAAATTATATCCTTCTTTACTTAATAAAGAAACTGATATAAGATTGTATATCAGGGTCGGTATGTACTAGCATTCGTTCAGAATCAATGTATTACCATTTGGTAATACAAGGTGATATTCGCCAACTGCTTTGGCTGCAACATTTGCACCATTCCCTACTAGTACGAAATGATCACCTACTCCCAGTTCTCTACCTTTCATTAGCCCATGTAATATATTACATATATGGGATCCTGATCCAGTATCTAATACCCAGGACGTAGAGTGTACTAAGAAACAGTTCTGGGTGACTAACACACCCGAAGAAAATGCATCAACATGGCCATTCTTCGTTTGGGTGGCATGGAAATCCGGATATGTTCCTATTTCCTTCTCGGACTTATAACAATTATAAGTGGGAGCGGAACCAACGTTCCCCAGCTCAGCATAAAAAGCGGGTTCGATCAATGCATCCATATTATTATCTTGATTAAGGCCTGACATGGTCTCTACCTGGAGAGAGAGAGAAGAAAACACTTAGCGTATGCTCTTGCAAAGATCGGCTTAGTTATTTATCTTATCTAATTGATGTCTCCCACTACTATTCTCAAATTTTCCTTCAAACCTTAAAAATAAAATTCAGCCACGATTAATTGCATTCTACAACATCACTAACCGTTCAGCCAGGCCAGTGCCGGTACTTCTGAGGGAAGTTCCCCGTGCTTTCGCACGGACCTAATTAAAATAAACTTCATTTTCCCAGAGGCGTAGCCCCGTTGACACCTTTCTAGACACCTAATGAGTTAGCTAATTGTAAAGTGAAAAATTCTCCCGGGAGAAACTTTTGCTCACAGTGGGTATCGGGATCCAACTATCTCATAGAAGGTATGCAATCTCCTTGCAAATTTCAACACTTGAAATTACCGATAATTCTTTTACCTCAAGCGATCCATGACCTTGACAGGGTCAACAAACCATAAATCGCAAGTCAAGTTCAACCCGTACATTTCATGATTGAATTAAACCCACCCGTATAACCCTTGACAAGGTCAACAAGGCTGTACGACTACCCTAATCCAATCATATCTTATGCTTTAGCAGATAAGCACTAATTAGCAACCGTACACTACGCCTTGACAAGGTCAACAAACGTAGTACGAATACTAAATATTACTTATCTGAAATGTCGAAGGGCTACGCAGGTTTTTAAGAAAACCATGAGCGTAATGAACTTGATATAATTGTAGAAACAAGTGATTTTTGAAAAGGAATGTTTTTGAGGCTTTTTACTAGTTTTGCTAAAGAGGTCACTCCCGGTGAAAGGATCTCGGCTCTTTCCTTATCGAATAAGGTGCAGGATATTTCATAAATACCGCTATGCAAAGCAAGAACTAAAAGAAACAATCAAAAGATAAAACCGAGTGGGTTGTAGCATCTGCTAGTTTCGCTAAAGAGGTCACTCCTGGTGATGGGATCTCGGCTCTTTCCTCATCGAATGAAGTGATGGATATTCTACAAGAAATACCGCTATGCAAAGCAAAAACTAAAGCTACCCTTTTTGAAAATATGATTCTACAACATCTTTTAGGTTTCTTTTCTTTTCATTAATCTCATTAATGAATTCCCATCATTTATGTTTCCTAAGCATCATAGAAGAAATGAAAATACAACGTACGCTTATGCCATCCGTATTCGCCACAGTGTCCCGTTATGTACCGTTAGGTTACTTAACTAACGGCATAGCGGGGCGGGACTAGCGCGGGTGCAAAATATAAGCAACGTTTATTATATATCATATATACAATAATAAAGCATTCGTCTCAGATATATAAAGTGATCACATCACAAAATATCAGCAGCAGAACAATCATATGAAATATTGGATATACTATGAATTCCGTGTTTTTATTTAAGCCTGTATAAAACACGAATTCCACGGTCGCGATGAATAGCCAAATCCACATCCCTAGACCCCTATGAGAGAGGCAAGCAACCCTACCAATTCTAGAGTTAGGAGACCCGGACTCGACTCCTCGAGATGGTCTCCTACTGGACTCTAGAACCCGGTTACTTATGCTCCCCTCCTTGGGTCTATCCTAATGCGGAAAAGTAAATGATATATAACAATGGTTACATCATCCTCAACCCGCAAGTGCCCCAATAAAATAATATTACATACAATGAATTTTATATGAATGAAAATAAAAACTCTCATCTCACATAAAACCCCCGGCTATTCAAAACACGACGATCCAATATAACATATCCCAGCAACACATAACATCACATGTCATCAACGTAAGTAAATATGAATATCACAATTATCGTTGACATATAGCAATGAAAACGGTGATACCCCCACATATTACACTTACGGTCGCAGAAAAGAAAATGTCAAACTACAACATTTGGAATCCACAATCACCTTAGACATCATAAACCCAAAATATCACATATTTTGGATTTCATGCCTAACTATATGAATTTCACATATTGTATCACATTTCAGAAAAAGCTAGACGATGTTAAACATTCCGATCGAATCAACAAACACCCAAACTTTCCCAAAAATATCAACACTTGAGCGCAGTTTAAAAATACTCATCACATACCACAGTACCAATGGACCAACCGTAGAAGGGTCAACCCCTGCCTCACCTATGGCGCCGCGGAACTACCGCAAACCCTAGGGTTTAGCGGCGGTTCTTACGGTCATAGAATCGAGTTAGGGTTTTATTCTTCTAGAGGGTCCACCGCATTACTTGCATGATATTTGAACGTTCTTTAACTAGGAAAAAAAATCCAACTCTTGGAAAATTTTCCGTCTAGGGTTAAAGTGGGTATTTGATATCCGTTCGAACTTTTTAACACCGTCTAAAACAACCCGAAAACATGTTAGAATTACGACTACGAAACACTCCGAGTTGCCTTTGCAGAAAGTTAACATCACATGAAAATTTAGCAAAAACAAACAACACCTGAAACACCAAAACCCAGAGCCTGGAACACAGTACAAATTTCAACCCTGAACACCATAGTAAAACTGAGAAGGACAATTTTCAAGGCTATCTGGCCAACCAAAATCCGAGGTCTGGGGCTAAATTTTGTACTGTGTTCATGTTGCATCTCATACAACATTCTACAGTTGTTTAAAAAAATTTCGACGGCTTTAAAGTTTCGACAGAAACTAGATTACTGTATCGGGTGTTTCGGAGTTATTTCGGTTTCGTAATTCTACATACATCGTCTAAATCTCTAGCTTGGCTCTGATACCACTGTAGGATTGCTCGGCACGACAGCAAGGTTTCGGGAGGCATCGTCCATGCCATTTTCAAAAATTTGTCGTACAAAACAATCCTAACCCTAGAATCATAACTAAAGATTTAGACGAAACAATGTGTAAACTACTTTACAACTAAATGAGTAGGGATTACAACTTTTGTAGTCTGGTCCTTCACTTCTATAGCTTCTTGTAGCGGTCCCTTCGCTGCGATCATTGAACTCCTGGACTCTTGAACGGTTCCACAAGAAGAAAGCAACGAGCTTGCACGAAGTCTTCGAGGCCGAAGATGATCTACGTCGAGGAGTCACTAACCCAAGCTACCTCTTCAAAAATGTAGGATTAGTGAAGCTAACACCCTATACTAAAGTGCTAATCTAGTAGAGGATGATGAAGTAGGATTTTTCTCACTTTAGAATTATTTTTCTCACTCTTTTTCTTCTTCTCTCAAAAACCTAGAGAGCTCTCTCTTGCTCTTGATGAAGATGAAGCAAATGAGATGAGAGAGTGAATGGCAACCATGGGTGGGTTTGTATCATATACTAACTCATGTAGAGACATAACCATGGCTAAGTTATAATGGTTAGGTTAATAAATATCTCAAGTAAAACAAAATTAGTGGACTAAGTCAATGCATCCATAAGCTTTTACAAGCTTCATGCATGTGACTAATTTCCAACTAATTTGGATTTACTTTAAATATTCAAACCCTACATTATAATTAGTATGATGTAAGTATCATACACCCATGTAGTGTGTATCATCAAGCATGACACAAAAATGTACATAATATATATCACATATATACTTAATGCACACAAGTGAGAAAAAAAATGTTTAAGTGAGCTAATATTATTTAATGTAAATTAATATATCAAATATATAATTATACATTAAATCATTAAATCAACACTTGATTTAATAATCCGGTTATATCTCATATGGCCGACTAATATTATTTGTATCATGTTATCAAATCAACACTTGAATCGATAACCCGGCTATATCACATATAACCGACCGATACAGTATCGACTTACCGAATCAACACTTGATTCGATAGCCTGGCTATATCTCATATAACCGATCGATACCTTATATCGCGAGAATAGAATACGGTATCATATACTCGTATAAATCTCGGTCCCGCACATATCACATATGTGCTCCTACTTTGTTTTGCCGGAGCCAGTGAAACCTCTTTGTAAGACTCTAAAGACTCGTCAATATGCCGGCAGTAGGTGATGATCACATCAAGCACCCGCAAGCCATCAGCGGTACTAGCTAGACGTAACGGCTACCCGGGTATTGAACGATCAGAAAATCAGCAAGCAAGCCCGCTCTTACTCCTGCAAAAGCCTGTCAGTAACACTACCGCATAGTCCGGTCTCTTCGTCTGATATGTCGCATATCTAGTATAAGGGTGGTAAACGTCAGACCCCAATAACCGATAAGTCATGTCGATGTGTGGCTCATAACGGGTCGAGAAACTACTGATAACACTTATCAGTAAATCTTTGAAGCAGCCCTGGCCAGGGACTTATCGTTATGGCCAATCGAGCACAGCGCAACATCAACCCCCAATACCGGGAGAGACGAATCCCCTCCTATCGCTCATTGCCTCCATGTGATTCGGGACTGTACCCAAAAGCCACCATTTTGCACGTTCTGTTGAACATGGTAAGGTAGAAATCAAAGCACAGTGGGAATCACATAAGACATTATGACGATCTCGGGTCTACAGACTAATCTGTACCAGTGTCACCAGAGAACTGCTATCTGATGATAGGTATAATACCAACTAGGAGTTCTCGGCGAGTCCGTTCAGTATATCCAGTCTCTACTGAGCACCCGTACACCGTCTTTGATGTCAAACACCAATGGATGTGGGATCATCCATCGCCCATCATATGGGTCAAGATGCGTATACGCTAGTATACTCTGGAATATCGATGCCCAGTCTCGATACACTCTCGACTAGGAACAATTTTAGGGTGTACTTGCGGACTACCCTTGGCCTCACTACTATGATCTCCATCATAGTCCTGGTAGTCAAGTACACAGCCTAAGGGCTTTATCAACATGTGAGAGCAAGACAGCATCACATATACAAGTCAACATGTTAAGATAAAGAGCAACCAGATAGCATACTATCATATCGAACAAGAAAGTCCTCTCTATATATATCCAAGCATCCACTATAATATACATCGCATGTATAATAATGTCCTCTAGGGCATACATATAACTAACAAAATCAACCCAAGCCCAAATCTAAAATATACGGATTTGGACTAATCCGCGCCCTACAGACGACAACATAAATTAGTCTCCATATATAATCCACGGGAAATCAAAAACAAACAAACAAAAACACACACGACACGAAGTGAACTTCCGGAACAGGAGAAAGTGGTTATTACGATGCGATAACGTAATTAACTACAGGGGCTTGCTCCTGCAGGGAAGAGCGTCCCCACAATCAAAAAAACCCTCGCAAACGAGGGGGAATCTGACGAAGTCCGCTACAACGGCCGCATCCGTCCAAACCTCCGCTATACGGTGCCATAAATCAACTTGGCATCTTTGGAGAGGTGGACAGATAAATCCAAATAGCATTGCCCCCAAAATTCAGGCCAGACATCCTAACGTCCCGGTCGCGTCTTTCGGCGGTGAACACAACACGGAATATCAACGCGAATATCATGTTCGCAAACCTATCTGATTGTACATATAGCAATCAATCGGGTTATATCGCTCAATGATATTCACGGTCGCAGAAACAAATACACAGAAAAGCAAGAATTTAGAATTTCGATCGATTAAAACTTTCCGCATTTACCCCCATGTAAAACCAAAACACAAACAAATCTTAGCAAAAACCAAATGTACCAAAAATCATATTTCCATGAACTTGAACCCCAGAAAAAATTTTGAGCGACCTATCCACAATTGAGCCGCGGATCCATGGCCAAATGGCCTATTTAGCGGTCCAATTTGGTGATCGGGAGCTCAAAATTTTTTCTTGGCTCTAAAAAAGCCTGCACATAATTTTAAGGTGACTGAAAATATTTTTTTGAACAACATTAAAATTCGAACAGTATGCTAGTTTTGGAGATGTGATTCGGATAATTTCTGTCGATCAAAATTTTAAATATGTGCAAACTATCTAGTTAAGGTTTATGGACCGGCTCTGATACCATGTAATTCTAAGTTGCATGCTCTACAAGGTTTGTAGAGAAGCGGAATTTCAAAAAATGAATTTTGTGATCATCCAATCAAGACTTTTAACCCAAGATCTACCACAAAACCCAAACTAGCAAGACTACGTAGGTAATTATTCTATCTCATTAGAATGTTATACCTATCAGTTCGTGTCCTTCAGGTCTTGAATCCTCTTCTTGAGCTCCTTTTGGGGTCTTCGGTGTAGTTTGGTTGCCGGTCTCCTGGATCCTAAATGGTCCACCCGAAGGTCCTAGGTTCAAGCTTCAACTTTCAAATGAAAGTAACTTAACTAACTAGATTGCTAATCTAGCTAGTCAAGAATGAGTGGAGATAATTAGTGGTGAGTTTTCTATCTCAAAACCCTTGTTTCTCAACTTATAAGAATGGTAGGGTTTCGTGAAGAGGAGAAGGCAAAGGAGCAAGAGAAGATGGCAACTCAAGAATGAGCTCAAGAAAAAACTCTATCAACCATGAAGAATATGGCTACTACAAGATAATATCAAGTATATTTCTTTTCTTTAAAAATCAAGCCATACTTCAATAGTGATTACAATAAATGTCCAAACCATACTTCATGTCATCCCTCCTTTACACCTCATTTTCTATTTATCAATAAATAGAAAATTACAAATTATGAGGTAACCCCTTCTAGAATGTATTTTGTATAAATACAAAATACTTTCTACCGTATATACATACCCGTATTCGTATCAAAATACGAATACCCAAGAGATAGAATAATACCACTAAAAATAATACTAGCATTAAATCAATATCTGATTTAATGAACCGGATTAATCCTAAGCACGCTAGTATTAAAAAACCGTCCGATTAAATTCCACGGAACCGGTACACGCAATCAATTAGAGCCCTGGATGTAAAAACATATGGCCTCTACATCGTTTCGTTTGAACCAGAGAAACCTTCTGTGTAGGCCTCTAAAGACTCGACAGTATGATGGCAGTGGGTTTAACCACAAGCGCGTCAGCGGTACTAGCTGTATGTAACGGCTACCCATATACCTGTCGAAAAGAAGGCTGACGAGCAAACTCATCCGAACCCCTACCGAGCCTAACCATGATAAAATCCGTACAGTCCGGTCTGTTCGTCTGAGAGTATCGCATATCGGGTCTAGGTGCGGTTAACGTCGGACCCCTACTAACCCTGATAAGTCGTGCCAGTCACGCCCCGCTTCCCAGTGTGTGGGGAAGGAGACGTGGCGGGCCGCGACGTATTTATTCAGAAGTAAACACGTTTAGCGTAAATAAGCAATATAAATGAATAACACAAAAATAACAAGAGATGTAATAAAACAACAACTTTTTATTGATAATTATTGTTTACATACAACTGAAAAGTAAAGTACAATGATAGAAAATAATACCTAAATAATGGCATATGAACTGAAAAGAAAAGTAGTATAAGTAAAAGCCTAGAAGTCGTGCTGCTCGGTGATCTGCTCCAAATCGTCCTGGCTAGACTCGGTCTCCTGAAAGTTAGGTCCTCCTGACGAACATTCCAAAGAAAGAAGAGACAGGAATGTCGTCGGCGAACTAGCGCTCGGTCAGTCTCAAAAGATAGAATGGAAGAGACAAATAAAGAGAATAGAACTGGTAAATTATATGTTTGTTATGCTAACGTGGTTGTTTGTAACTTGGTACAGAAGGTATCAGTGTATACGAGAGGAGTCCAACTTTTCCCGTGGACTATGATAACCCGTAGTATAAGGCCCCGTCAAAACCCACGGGACAACGGCACAGGATATTCATGTAGGTGTCTTTTAGTGACCATCATCGTGCCACTTTTAACACATTCCGTACCAATCTACCCCATTAAAGCCCCGTAATGTATATTTTATTGATTGTATTGATTTGTAGTTATCAGACTTGCCGAGATCATGGTATAAGTTGTTCATGTAAACTGATTCAGGATGTAAACGGTAGTCATATAGTCAAGTTCAAGATATAGTCATGGTTCGGTCAAGTCAAGTTATGTTGCATGTTTGATATTGTTCTGGTATTCATGTTCAAGTATTCAAGTGTTCATGTTTGGTATATTGGATTTAGATTAGACTGAGACTCGGATTGAGTCAAACACTTAAACAGATTTGGATCCTGAATTAGATTTTGGTGTTTTCGGTAACTGTTGCACATGGATGGAAAGATTTGTGTCCTTTTCCAAGATAATTACCATTGATAACCCCGTTTTAGTTTTCTACCTTAAATAGGCAAGCACCCACTTTCTCCGGCTCCCTGAGGCTTAAGAGAATTGGTCCCGCTTAAACCTATATTTACTAGGGTCTTTATTGTAAATTAATATAACTTGAGGGGGTTTTTATAAAAAAATATTTTTTAGTATACTTTCAAAATAAACATCAAGTTTTTATTTATGTTATTTAGAATTGTCATGAAGGTGAATTTTAGAGAATGAGGTATATTAGTGAAAATATTCAAAGCTTGAATAGTTCAAGGTATTTTAATGTAATTTTGACTTGTACAGATACTTGATGGTATTTTCATGAAACTTGTAATTATTTTATTTTGTTTAGAAAACATGAAATTTAATAATATCTTAAAAATATTTGGTTTGATAATATTTATATAATTATTAAAAATAAATTTTTTTATTATTAAATAGAAATCTTCGTTTTGCTTAAAAATTGTATTAAAATTCCATCGAGATCGTATGCTCTGTGAGGAGGTCTGCATCTCGTTCTACTAGTCCCAAGGATGTGCGATAATCTGCACCATCCAAACCAGATTTCCCAAAATGGGTTGTAGAGGCACAATTGCAAAGAATTAAACAACACAATTTAAAGAAATCTGGTTTTTAATAGTTTAAGGTATTTTGATAAAAAGTCGTATTTTGCCACAAAAATATTGTTCAATAGAATCGTGCTATGTCGAGATGTGTGTATGTGAGAGGTGGGTCATTACCTCGTGAGGTTATCTAAATGTATGCTAAGCAAAAATAATTAAAAGATGTCATATGTAAAGTTTGTGGTATTTAAACGAAAAACGCAATTTAAAGTTACATAACATGGTATTTTAAAATGAAAATTGTTCTAATTATTTTTTCCATGATTAATGAGCAAGGTATAGTGATATGGATGAGTGATTCTTAAGAAAAATTATAATTTTAAAGATTATAGAATCGAATGTCGGTATAACTCCACTTACCGATAAGTTTTGAAAAGAAGAATTTTTATGGTAGAAAGAGAAGAGGGGGTGTGGGACTTACTTGCTAAAAGAATAGAGGGGAGGTAAAGGAAGAGAATGGTAGCCTTCGTGTAGTCGCGGGGTCGCCGGAATCATCTCGAATTCTCGCCGGAAATTGACCTAGGGCTAACTCCACTTGTACTCTTCTTGGACTTAGAAACTTTGAGAATTTTGGCAATAGATTTCAGAATGAAGAGGGCTAGCGTATGGAGTTGTATTTATAAGATGAAATTAGGGTTTTGGAATTGAAGAAACAATTAAAAATGCATTAAAAATTGGATTTAAAGCTTCATTTTAATTCTCTGTTATTTTCGGGTAAAATAAACAGAACAGGGGTAGTGAGGGAGTCCAAGGGTTTTAGTGTGCAGAGAACAGAGCCATTCCCTACGGTAGGGCCCGGCGGTGCCGGCCATATGGCTAATCTCGCCGGCCATCTTGTTAAGGTGTGGTGTTGGATTGATGCCGCATGTCCTCGGTTGTTCATACAACATTATTGGATTTAAAGCTTCATTTTAATTCTCTGTTAATTTTCAGGTAAAATAAACAGAACAGGGGTAGTGAGGGAGTCCAAGGGTTTTAGTGTGCAGAGAACAGAGCCATTCCCTACGGTAGGGCCCGGCGGTGCCGGCCATATGGCTAATATCGCCGGCCATCTTGTTAAGGTGTGGTGTTGGATTGATGCCGCATGTCCTCGGTTGTTCATACAACATTTAGCACATGTTTATTTCTTCTGTCTTTTAATTTCTTACGTGTATTGCACGTGTAAACTTTTGGGCTTCCAAAAAGTTTAAAATAAAAATTCAGAAAAAATATATGTGGCTGATGGGATTCGAACACATGGGCTATGTCACCGCAGTGCAAAGCTTTACCAATGAGCTACAAGTTGTTTCTTGCTGTTCTTAAACAAATTTAATTTATAATTTGTACTCAGGTTAGCAAACTCCATTTTGTATTTTAAGAAGAAAAATTTTGTACAGAAAATTCAGGGTCGTTACATTCTACCCTCCTTATAAAAATTTTGTCCTTAAAATTTATAGAAGGAAGTTGTAATAGATTCAAGAAAATTTTATGACAGTGGTGGTGAAAAGAACTACTGAAAGTGCATGAAAAAAATATGTTTGAAAGAACAAAAGGACGTAAGGGTTTTGGAAGAAGAAGAATTACCAGTGTTACCTTGACTTATAGTTTCGGGTTCTACGGCCGCTAAAGTGAAAGCCTGACGTCGGGGTACATTCTTCCTAGCTGGAGGCACATTCCTCTGTCCTTGGGGCATGTTCCTTATTGCCTGGTGGAACTGATGAGGAGGCTGTGCAGGAGGTCCACGAGGAGGTGGAGCAGGTAGGTCAAGACGAGGTGCAGGAGCCTGAATGGCTGGCCGCTGCGGAAAGGTGATGTGTGCTGGAACTGTGTTGCATCTATGAGGACATGTTCCAATGTCGTGAGTGGATGCGCCACAAACTAAGCACGGGTCATTTGCACGCCTGCAGTCCTTCCCTAGGTGTCCATTCCTCTTACAGTAGAAGCAAAAATCTGGACTTGGCCAGTTAAATGTTACTTCCGGTCTCCTGGGTGCAAAAGTTGGCATGGAAGAGGCTCCTCCTGCTATCTGAGTGGCAGGGCGCTTCACACCGGCAGTCTGAAGTCTGCCCTTCTTCTTTACAACCGCCTCATATCTTTGGGCAGCCTTCAGAGAAAGATCATAGGTTGGGAAATCCCCTGTAGCTAGTGCAGCTTGGATCTCCGGTCCAACCCTTGCTGAAATCTTTGAGCTCTGATCTCAGTAGTACGTATGAGATGTGCCGCAAACCTGTTACGGTCTTGTGTTAGAAGTGTAGTATGTGATATCAAGAAATTGAATATTGAGACATATCTTATCTGCTAAGCATGGTAAACTCAGTATCGTATTCATCTACAGATTTGTTCCATATCTAACATTGCTGCAAGTGGATGAACTGTTGTTCCATGTCAAAATGAGCAGTCTCGGGAAAATATTTTGTGTCGAACATGTCGCGAAATGTCTTCCATTCAATCGGCTGGGTGAGTCAGCTTTCTTCAGCCTTCCACCAAACTCTGGCGTTATCAGTTAGTTGCAGCTTCGCAACTCTCACCTAAGAAATCTCTGGCACTTATGCTGCTGCCAGATCGTCTTCGATGGACTAAGACCATTCTTCTACCTCCAGTTGGCTCTCTTTCCAAAAGAAGTGCTTCGGATGCAGTGCCCAAGATTGCTTCACTCCGGGTGCCTCGGTCTCAGGGCGGTGCAAGAGGATAGCCATCTGCTGCTGTTGTCCCTCCAAGAGGCTCTTGATTGCCTCAAGCGATATCGTCTACTCGTTGGTAGGAGCTGCTACGGTAGGTGGTGGTGGTAGAGGAGGTGGAATGTTTCCATTCACGTTGGTGCTCGTGTTTTTCGGGAAATCCATAACCTTGAGAGAAAAGGTAGGGTTAGGATAGATTCAAAGAATTAAAATGTAAAGAATTTATAGTTGCTGATTTTTATAATTCTTGTGATATATTGCTTAAGTTTCCATGCAGAACTGACCTGCATGGTAAGACTTCATGTAGAACTAACCTGCATGGTAAAACTACATACAGAACTAACCTGCATGGGCCACCAACAAAACCTATCACGCTCCGCTTCCCAGTGTGCGGGGAAGGAGACGTGGCGGGCCGTGACGTATTTACTCAGAAGCAAACACGTTAAGCGTAAATAATCAATATAAATGAATAACACAAGAATAACAAGAAATGTAATAAAACAACAACTTTTTATTGATAATCATTCTTTACATACAACTGAAAAGTAAAGTACAATGATAGAAAGCGATACCTAAACAATGGCATATGAACTAAAAAGAAAAGTAGTACAAGTAAAAGCCTAGAAGTCGTGCTGCTCGGTGATCTGCTTCAAATCATCCTGGCTGGGCTCGGTCTCCTGAGAGTCGGGTCCTCCTGACGAACATTCCAAAGAAAGAAGAGACAGAAATATCGTCGGCGAACTAGCACTTGGTAAGTCCCAAAAGATAGAATGGAATAGACAAGTAAAGAGAATAGAACTGATAAATTATCTGTTTGTTATGCTAACTTAGTTGTTTGTAGCTTGGTAAAGAAGGTATCAGTGTATACGAGAGTAGTCCAACTTTTCCCGTAGACTATGGTAACCCATAGTACAAGGCCCCGTCAAAACCCACGGGACAACGGCACAAGATGTTCATGTAGGTGTCTTTTAGTGACCATCATCGTGCCGCTTTTAACACATTCCGTACCAATCTACCCCGTTAAAGCCCCGTAATGTATATTGTATTGATTGTATTGATTTGTAGTTATCAGATTTGCTGAGACCGTGGTATAAGTTGTTTATGTAAACTGATTCAGGATGTAAACGATAGTCATGTAGTCAAGTTCAAGATATAGCCATGATTCGGTAAAGTCAAGTTATGTTGCATGTTTGATATTGTTCTAGTATTCATGTTCAAGTATTCAAGTGTTCATGTTTGGTATATTGGATTCAGATTAGACTGAGACTCAGATTGAGTCAGACACTTAAACAGATTTGGATTCTGAATTATATTTTGGTGTTATCAGTAACTGCTCCATATGGACGGCAGGATTTGTGTCTTTTTCCAAGACAATTACCATTGATAACCCCGTTTTAGTTTACTACCTTAAATAGGCAAGCTCCCACTTTCTCCGGCTTCTCAAGAGAATTGGTCCCGCCTAAACCTATATTTACTAGGGTCCTTATTGTAATTTAATATAACTTGAGTATTTTTTAGTCTACTTTCAAAATAAACCTTAAGTATTTATTTATGTTATTTAGAATTGTCATGAAGGTGAATTTTAGAGAATGAAGTATATTAGTGAAAATATTCATAGCTTGAATAGTTCAAGCTATTTTAATGTAACTTTGATTTGTATTAATACTTGATGGTATTTTCATGAAACTTGTAATTCTTTTATTTTGTTTAGAAAACATGGTATTTAAAAATATCTTTAAAATATGTGGTTTGATAATATTTATATAATTATTAAAAATAAATTTTTTTATTATTAAATAGAAATCTTCGTTTTTCTTTAAAATTGTATTAAAATTCCATCGAGATCGTATGCTCCGTGAGGAGGTCTGCATCTCGCTCTACTAGTCCCGAGGATATGCGATAATCCGCACCATCCAAATCGGGTTCCCCAAAATGGGTTGTAGAGGCACAATCGCAAAGAATTAAACAGCACAATTTAAAGAAATCCGATTTTTAATAGTTTAAAGTATTTTGATGAAAAGTCGTATTTTGCCACAAAAATATTGTTCAAGAGAATCATGCTATGTCGAGATGTGTGTATGTGAGAGGTATGTCATTCCCTCGTGAGGTTTTCTAAACGTATGCTAAGCAAAAATAATTAAAAGATGTCATATATAAATTTTGTGGTATTTAAACGAAAAACGCAATTTAAAGTTACATAACATGATATTTTAAGATGAAAATTGTTCTAATTATTTGTTCCATGATTAATGAGCAAGGTATAATGATATGGATGAGTGATTCTTAAGAAAAATTGTAATTTTAAAGATTATAGAATCGAATGTCGGTATAACTCCACTTACCGACAAATTTTGAAAAGAAGAATTTTTATGGTAGAAAAAGAAGAGGGGAGTAGGACTTACTTGCTAAAAGAATAGAAGGGAG
Source organism: Agapanthus africanus (assembly GCA_030015575.1). Classification (NCBI taxonomy): domain Eukaryota; kingdom Viridiplantae; phylum Streptophyta; class Magnoliopsida; order Asparagales; family Amaryllidaceae; genus Agapanthus; species Agapanthus africanus. The sequence goes on along the minus strand of JASDDO010000008.1, from coordinate 66,534,175 downwards.
GTAGAGAAAGAGAATGGTAGCCTTCGTGTAGTCGCGGGGTCGCCGGAATCATCTCGAATTCTCGCCGGAAATTGACCTAGGGCTAACTCCACTTGTACTCTTCTTGGACTTAGAAATTTTGAGAATTTTGGCAATAAATTTCAGAATAAAGAGGGATAGGGTATGGGGTTGTATTTATAGGATGAAGTTAGGGTTTTGGAATTGAAGAAAGAATTAAAAATGCATTAAAAATTGGATTTAAAGGTTCATTTTAATTCTCTGTTAATTTTCAGGGAAAATAAACAAAATAGGGGTAGTAGGGGAGTCCAAGGGTTTTAGTGTGCAGAGAACGGGGCCATTCCTTATGGTGGGGCCCGGCGGTGCCGGCCATATGGCTAATCTCGCTGGCCATCTGTTCATACCACTACATTAATCACCATCTTGTTGAGGTGGGGTGTTGGATTGATGCCGCTTGTCCTCGGCTGTTCAAACAACATTTAGCATATGTTTATTTCTTCTGTCTTTTCATTTCTTACGTGTATTGCACGTGTAAACTTTTGGGCTTCTAAAAAGTTTAAAATAAAAATTCAGAAAAAATATATGTGGCTAATGAGATTCGAACACAGGGGCTATATCACAGCAGTGCAAAGCTTTACCAATGAGCTACAAGTTGTTTCTTGCGGTTCTTAAACGAATTTAATTTATAACTTGTACTCATGTTAGCAAATTCCATTCTGTACTTTACCAAGAAAAATTTTGTACAGAAAATTCAGGATCGTTACAGTGTGGCTCAATATCATCCGAGAAATTACTGATCTAATTATTAGTAATTCTCAACTGCCCTAGCCAGGGGCTTATGGCATTGACCAACCAAACACAGTGCGACATCGACTCCCAATACCGGGAGAGACGAATCCTTAACAATCACCCACTGCCTCCATGTGGCTCGAGAATGTACTCAATTAAAATCTGTTTGCACGACTCCTTTCAGTCGTGGTAGGGTAGTAATCAAAGCACAGTGAAAACTCACACCAGACAAATGATGATGTTAAATCTATAGACTACCTGTACACATGCCATATGAGAACTGCCATCTGACGCTATGTATAATACCATCCAGCAGTTCTCGGCGAGTTCGTCCAGTATACCCACCCACAGTGAGCACATGTATACAATCTTAGGTGAAACACACCAATGGCTGTGAGACTAACCATCGCCCCTCATCGGGGTCTACAAATGTATACACCGGTCTACTCTGGAATATCGATACCCTGTCTCGATATTCCTACGACTGGGGACACTTTTAAGAATATGCTTATAGACTACCCAACCCTCATAAGTATGACTGCCATCACAACGCTGGTAGTCAAGCACATCCAACGGGCTTTATCAACATGTATAAGTAGTACGTAATAACAAGTAGAACATACGTATATGTTAAGATAAAGTCAAACCAAATAGCATATTATCGTTTCGAGTAAAATTGTCCTATATATATACATATCCATAGTATCCATTACAAATAATGGCCTCTAGGGCACATATATATCCTGATATATACATATCCATAGTACCCATTACAAATAATGGTCTCTAGGGCATATATATCCTACAGGCTTTTCGTTCAATACCCAGGTAGCCGTTATGTACAGCTAGTACCGCTAACGTTCTTGTCGGTTAACCCGGTGGGGATTAATCCGAAAGTGTTTCAGATCAATTGGATATGATCATAACCTACTGCCAGCATATTGTCGAGTCTTTAGAGTCCCACACAAAGGGTTTTCCCGTTCTAGCAAAATGATGTAGTGCACATCCGGCGATGCGTGCGGGGTCCAATTAAACATGTGTATGTATACTATATGTATTAATCGGACGGATGATACTAGCCGGTTTATGATTGAACCGGGGCATTGAATCAAGTGTTGATTTAATGATATTTCTTATATATGATGGTGGATATATAAACTAGTATTATATCTTTTTCTCATTCTCTTTTTCTTTTGGTTATGTAACATGTGGTGTGCATAATCTATTATTATGTGTTTAAATCTTTTTAAACATATGATAATTATTTCTAGCTTATTTATTTTTTCCTTTCTAATTTTTTCTTGTCATGAGAATGAAGTGTATGCTAGATGGCATACACTCTCATTTTCTTATGACAAGTGTTGTGATTAGAAATGAAGGAGGGTTATGGGGTATCCTACACTTCACATAAGACATAGCCATTGGTTTTTTTTATCTTGCTCTCTCATACTTAGAAAGAAAAGGAAAAAGAGCTAAAAAGACAAGAGAGTTTGAGAATACACTTCATTCTTTTACATCACTCACAACTCATGTCTAGCAAGTATAAAAAGAGAGTTACATCAAGTTGTTGATGTTGGAGTTAGAACCGGTGGCCTTCACGTGGATCATCTTCGACGGAGCCGATCGAGAACTAAGTGAAATCCGGAGCACCGTGGAGCATAGTCGGAGTCTGGAGTACAACCATTAGAACGTGTGAAGGCGCTTCAAAGGTTGTATTTTCTCCTTGTTCCATTCTTTAGTTTGTAAGTTTTAGTCTATGGTTGATTCTAGTGATTGGGTGATCTTGTTCGCATGGAATACTTTGTTTTTACGCTTCTGCAAATATTTTAAACACCCGTCCAGCGAGCGAGACCCCCTTACAGATAGTACACTATCTGGTTTGTCTTTATCACTCATGTGTATACATTTTTTTACGTGTCGCCAATACATAATGATAAAACTCGTAGGATCCTTGCTTGACTACCAGTATTATGATGGCGATCATACTTATGGAAACTGGGTAGTCCATAAGCACATCCTTAAATGTTCCTAGTCATAAGAGTATCGAGACTGGGTATCGATATTCTGGAGTAAACTAGTGTATACGTTTCTAGACCCTGACAAGGGACGGTGACCGGTCTCATAGCCATTGGTGTATTTCACCTAAGATTTTATACAGGCGCTTACTGGAAGTGAGTATACCGAACGGACTCACCGAGAACTCCTAGATGGTATTATACATATCGTTAGATAGAAGTTCTCTGGTGACATGAGTACATGGTAGTCTTTAGACCTGAGATCGTCATTTGTCTCGTGTGAGTTCCCACTGTATTTAGATTAGTATCATTCCACTGCTCAAAAGAGTCATGCAAACAGGTTTTAGTTGGGTATAGTCCCAAGCCACATGGAGGAAATGAGCGATCGGAAGGGATCCATCTCTCCCGGTATAGGGAGTCGATATCGCGCTGTGTTCGGTTGGCCATCAACATAAGTCCCTGGCCAGGGTAGATGAGATTTACTGATAGGAGATCAGTAGTTTCTCAGTTGGTCATGAGCCTGAAACCGGCACGACTTATCGGGTTATTAGGCGTCTGACGTTATCCACCTCCTAGACCCGGTAAGAGAAACTTTCAGACGAAGAGACCGGACTGTATGGAAATTGTCACTTACAGGCTCAGTAGGTACGGATGGACTTGATTATCGACTTCTCTTTCGACATATACCTGGGTAGCCGTTACATACAGCTAGTGCGGCTGACATGCTTATGGTTATGGATTTATCCAGTAACTCACTGTCAGCGTATTGTCGAGTCTTTAGAGGCCTACACAAAAGGTTTTCCCGGTTCAGGCGATATGATGTAGAGGTCGTATGTTGATCCGTGCAGAGGTCCGATTAAATACGTGTGGTGGCTACACGGACTTTAATCGTTTATTTGATAATACTATCCGGCTTAGGATTAAGCCGAATTATTAAATCAAGTATTGATTTAATAATTTACATATATATATATATATATATATATATATATATATATATATATATATTGATATATATTATAGTATCATGTTCGTTATTCATTTTCTCTCTTTTGGTTATTCATATTTTTATACGGACACGCATATATATATTTCGATACATATACCGGGGTCGTATTTGTATTTATACAAATACTTCTAGAAGGAGACATCTTATTATTTGGTTTTCTATTTATGGAAAAGAAAGAAAAGCGATGGAAGAAGAGCATGGTTGAGAGCGATGGGCTCAATTTTTAAATGGGAAATGGTTTTATATTTTGTGATGATTGGAAAAATATCTCTCTCACTTGATTCATTCATACATGCTCACTCTCTCTTCTCTCATTCTCCTTCTTCTTGCTCTCATGTGTTGAGCTCTCATGTTGAGCTCTCATTCTTAAGATGGAAGATTGAGAGATTATGAAAGTGATAAATCCCTGCATCTCTCACACTTTATCCCTAGCAAGTTTAAATGGTAAGTTGCTTCCTCAAAGTTCACTTTGGAGTGAAACTGAAACTTGGATCGGTTTCCCTCGAGTGGATTATTGTAACACCCTAGTACATTTATACTATGTATTTGGGGTATTTCAAATCTTGCGGCAAAATTTTTTACTATTGTTGCTATTGGGTTGCGAATGATGAAATTAGTAACTGTGGTTATTATCCGACCTGGCCCGCATGTTTGAAACCCAACATGGTTCGAGATTACATTAAATATTTGCTAGTACAGTGTATCCATGTAAATCTAGAATATATATACATACATAATATATTTTAGAATCTACATATCTTTTTATAATATAATATAAAACCAAATAATACTTTTCCGATGTAGTCTTGCATGAAAAAATACCCCATATCAGGTAGTTGCGCCCATATATCATGTTCTTATCCTAAGAGTTAGACAGACCGATTATTGGATCACTACATATATTTACGTAGATTTTATTTGGAGGTATATATTTTTAATTATAGACATTTGCATTATGGTTTAAATTCTTACGTATGCACTTTATATTTAAAAACTAGATTTTTAAAGAGATACGGGTAATATTTGGGGAGATCCAGTATTATCTCTAAAATCATATATATATATATATATATATAATTTCTTATAACTAATATATATAAGAGTTAATATATATAATATATATTTAATTTTTAATTAAAAAAACTCTCTTTGTCTCTCTCTCTCACTCCATCCCCACCTCCCTCTCTCTCTCCCTATATACCAACGTGCCCACCTCGTTGACCTCTCGCCAAAACTCGACCGCCACCCTCACCCTCCATCACCTCCTCGTCTCGTCGCCAACCCTGGAGCACCCACACACCACCACCACCACCGCACCTCCTTGCTCATCCCCGATCACCATCAACCCTCACGGCCACGACGTCTCACCGTCGGCCTCCCCGTCACCTCACCGCCTCCATTTCTTCTGTCCTCAAAACCCCAGCAACCCCAACAGCCCATTTCTTTCTTCTTCTTCTTTTCTTATGTTCTTTTCCGATCGATCTCGCCAGAGTTGCGCGCGTCGCCGACGATCCAGATAGCCCAGTCACCGTCATCGTCTAACCCAGTTACCACATCACGTAGTTGCTTAGCCAGGTCAAGTCCTGCGTAAGTGAGTTTGGTATCGTGATGTTATTTCGCGTCAGAACGTGATATCCGTATCTCATCGTGAGATTCGATCAGGCAAGTTTTAAACTTGCAACATGCTACTTTATTTATATTTATATGATTAATGATAGTATACGTGTTTTAATATTTAGCAAATATTATCGATTTACAGTTTTATAATATCAATCTGTATCCGTACCGATAATGGTTTATCTAGTTGCATGCCGGATCATCACAATATTATCATACTACTATATCAGTTCAGTATGTTATCTAGATTTCAATATACATGGTAATGGACGTGAAACGGTTATTACAGATAGATACATATACATCCTGACATTAGTTGTGGTTACCGTGTTTCAATATTGGTTACAGTTTTACATTTGGTGTCTATTCTGGTTAAAATATATTGCATGACATGTTCACGACACGTTGCCAGACTTGTTGCTTGGATCTTTTACTAATGCGACAATCCTGATTTATTTTCCTGACGGACGTGACTTGTTGTCTACATAGATAAGACATGTACCTGCTTGATCCTGTGTTGGCATTAGATTTATATTATCAATACCCGACTTGAACACAAAACCTTAGGGGTAAGGGGAAATCAATAATAAAAACTGACTTGTAACTCAACAGTTCGATACTCCAGATACTGATCAGTCTATACGGGCTTGGCCGGCCCCGGAATGATGCTGCTGACATCATTCGTCTGTACATATTACCTATTTACTGCTTAGCGGCACGTCTCAGATTCAGCCTCGAGAGTCTTGACCGTAGTCCCGGGCACGTACGGGATACTATTGAGTTACATCGACGATTCCAATAAATTGATTTCAAAGACTTGTAGAATAGATAATCTAGAAGCACAGACTTTAGGATACACGTCACATACATACACCTCACTGTTTTACACCTGTGTTTATTATTTATATTCATGTTTAATCATAGCATATTATCCTGGTTATTACTATTATTTTGATATTATGGTGCACTGACGTCTGGGTTTTGCATGGCCCAGTTCCTCTGACTTTATTGCAGGCAGATCAGGAGTATTTTAGCAAGCAAGCCGAGCAATGAGGAGCTAGATGTTTAGTTTTAGAGATGCTTAGTTTATTTTATTTCCGTAGTTTTATTTTTATCGATGTGAGCCCATAAGGGATGTGATTCAGATATTGTTTTGATTTGGATCTTGATTCGTTTCCACTATATGAATTTCTTGATTATTATCTACTGTGGCAGATGGACATGTGTTAACTAGATTTTATTTTACTGTTCTTGATATCTGATTGACAACCGTAATGTGACTATAGAGGGATTATTCCTAACCATAGGTAGCATGGTTGGCTCTGTCACATGCCGTATTTACGTATTTTGGGAAGCGGGATGTGACAATCATATTCAGTAAGGGCGATTGTCTCTCAAGCTCGTTTCCGACGGCCTACAGAGCTTGAAGGGGTCTTCCACGATTGAGTGGACACACTACAAATATTGAAACCCCTACAACATAGTAGATAGATCTCTTTTTTATATTTGCTAGTTTAGTGTTTGGATTAATCGCTAGATTTGGTTTTCTCGTGCTTGCTTGAAATTTTTGTTTTACATTTTGCTTCCGCATTAGCCGCGAGCACTAGGGAACCCTTCACCTTGAGTATGTCCAGATTATGCTTTTAAACAAATACCAAATAACTCCATATATTAACAATCTTAAGATATGCTGCCATTCTATGTCCATATAGAATCACAGGCACTGATTTAAATGGAACCAGATTCAAATTTTAAGCAACTTTGTCCAGTGCATATCCCATAAAAGGAAAAAGGCTATTCAGCATTACTTATCAAGGAGCGCACCCACGGATGAGTAATCTGAGAGAGAATTGGATTCTCAATTATACTAGTACGGAATACCTAGCATAAGTATCTTCATCTTTGATCACTTCGAAAAATCTTGATACTTCCAGCATCTTATTCTCTTCTTTATTCATATACCTGTGAACTTCTCAAATCTTTGGACTCTGCATTTCAATGAATGCGTGTCTAAAACCATAGAAATCATAGGAAAAACGGAATAAAGTAAGAGTACCAACCTCTCTTCCTACAGGACGTCGGACAACATACATCACTTTGTATAAGTCCCAAGAATATACTAACTCAAACTCCGTGTGTTATAAGTTGAGAACTGTATTTTGGTTAAGAATGTCTATACCGTTATTCAATGCACATAACCTTATTCTCAACTGATAAAGGTAAATGTTCATAACATATTTTAAAAATTATATCCCACTTTATAAAATAAAGATACAAATATATCAGTTTTAAAAGCTTGGTGCATAACAACGGTCATTCAAAACCAAAAATTGTCGTTAAGTAAAACCGGGTGATTTTTCCCAATAGCACCAATGGCTACGAATTCCGATATTGAAGATCAAATCACCCTTTTTCCAATACGCTACTCCTTCTCACCATCTGTAATGACCTACAGATATGGGATTCTAATTCGGTATCCATATATCCAGGAATCAGAGTTAATTGAGAAACAGTTTTCAATTACAACCGTACATGAAAACCGAAAACAATGTTTCAAAGGGGTGGCTGGGTATTCCTAGTAATGCCTCTTCCACTGCCTAGATTCATGACACTAGTTGCAATTTCCTTTTCTCTCACTTCAATCCCTTTATATATCTTTATTTCTTACCTTTTGTACACCATACTCAGGCTAGTTGATTTTCTTCTTTCCCTACCTTTCAGCACCAGCCTTAGGTTTGGAAGATGACTATCCAACAATTATAACTAGTGTACTCTCCTAATTCAAGGAGCTCTCAACTTGAGAGAATGCAAAGAGAAGAGACAACAGAATTATACAATTCAATTTTCCCAGAACCTGTGACCATCTTTGGACTGAAATAACTTCTTCGAGTTCGTATGTAACTATACGAGATGTCCTTTTCAAGCAATATGAATTTTCGTAATGATACTAAGTGTTCTGGAGAAGGCAAAGGGGAAGTAGGAGCGGCAGTGAGATATGCAACTTTTTCGTGAATCATGACATTCCAAAGCCAAATGGTAAAAAGTCGGTTAATCTTGTTTTTCGAGTTTTAGTTTAAGATCGGTCATGGTCGTATTCAGAAAGAGAAAAGAAACACTCGGTGTGTACTCTATCAAGATTATATTGGTTTATTAATTTATCTAATAAAGATGGCTCTCAATGTTTTCTCAAATTCTCTTTCAAACCCTAAAAGGAGAACTAGTCGGGATCATGTACACCTTACAAATTCGATAATCGTTCAACCAGACCAGTGTTAGTAATCCGAGGGAGGCTCCCCGTGCTTTCACATGAACCTAATTAAATAACCCTATTTCCTCAGAGGAATAACCCCGTTAACATCTTTCTAAACACCTAATGGGTTAGCTAGTTGTGAAGTGAAAATCTCCCGGGATTAATTCCTACTCATCAGTAGGAATCGGGAACCAACTATCATCGTGTGATAACCTTGATGGAAACCAACAAGTCACCATACTCCAGAAAGTATGCATACACCTGGCAAGTTTTCCTTATATTTGAAACTCCCGATATGGTTTTTGCCCCAAGCAGCTTATGACCTTGACAGAGGTCAACAAACCATAAGTTGATGGTCAACTTCAACCCATCATTATCTTTATTGTTTTAGACGACACTTGACAAAGGCCAACAAGATTGCACGACTGTTCTAACCAATTACATCTATATACTACAAACAAGTACCACTTAGCTACCATACACTACATCTTGACAGAGGTCAACAAATGTAGCACGAATACTAAGCACTACTCATAGAAAATGACAGAGGGGTAGGATGATTTTTAAGAAAACCCTTAACATAATGAACTTGATATCGTTAAAGAAACCGAGTGGTTTTGAAAAGGAGTGGTTTAGGCTCCGTTTTTAAAACGAGAGGTTTTGAAGAAAACCGAGTGGTTTAAAGTAACATAAACTTTTGCTTAAGAGCGAACTCCGCGTGAAGGGATCAAGGCTCTTTCCTCATCGAATGAGGTGCAGGATATTCCTAACCGAATAACTCTATGCAACGCAAAAGAATATGGCTATAAACTCTTTTGAAAAAGTTGGTTCCTACAACATCATTTTGGGTTTATTTCTTTGCATTAAACATATAAAACAGTCTCATCATTTAAGTTCCTAGTCACACCAGAAACAACCAAAATAGCGTACTTTTATATGCTATCTGCGTTCGCCGCGGGGCCTCGGGTTTTCACCGTAAGGTCACTTAACTTATGGAAGGGCAGAAGCATAGCTAGCAGGGATGCAAAACATATAGAAGAATCTAATATATATATATATATATATATATATATATATATATATATATATATATATCATCCCAGGCAGGTAATAATCATCACATGCATGCGGTAAACATCAAGCAATATGGAATAGTGGATAAACTAGAAACCCCGCGTTTCATTTGAGCCGCAAATGAAACGTGGCATTCCCCGGTCGTGTGGATAGCCCATACACTATCAAATCAAGACCCCTACGAGCGCGGCAAGCCACCCGCCAATCTTAAAAACAGGGCAACCCGGCCTCAATGTCATGAGTGGGCCACCCGGCGCTTTCTAGAATCCGGTAACTTGAGCACTCCTCCTTGGGTCTATCCTAGAACCTCTACAAGTCCGAAGAGCAACCCGCCAATTCTAGAGTGAGATGGCCCGGTCTCAACTCCATAAGATGGTCATCTACCGCATTCTAGAACCCTGCGACTTGAGAGATTCTCCGCGGGTTCATCCTAGTATATGTAATAAAATATATACAAAGGCAACAACGCCCGCATCCTGGACGTGTCCTAATAAAAGAATATACATCAAACAGTAACGACGGCTACAATCCGGTCACTCGTCACAAATAAATGAATATGCAAACAATATTATACATACATCATCATACGAGGGGTTATCCGTCACGACAATCTGGTTAAACCATCACAATGATATATACACACACATCACAAGCAACATATGTGCAACCCCGTCTAATTGACCATATAGTAATTAGACGACGTTTAACAACGCATCTATACAAATACGGATAATAAACGATGCTATAGTTTCAACCGAAAACTTTCCGCGTTGACCGAAAACAAAGATTGCACAAACTCCGATCTGAGCAAAAATGGTATGCACCAAAAAACATGCTTCATGAATGTCAAGCATCTTCAGAAAAAACGATGCCCAACTGTTATGATCTGGCCAACCCAGGCGGCCAAAAGGCGGCCTGGGTGGCCAGACCATAACAGTTCAGCCTTGTCTTTCCATTTCTTCACTCTTACTTTAAAACTAGTTTAGCGGCATGTACCAAAAAAGATTTCAAAGTGAGTTTTTAAAAACGAACAGACACTTGAAATTTGAAACAAAATACGAAAAAATTTCATTTTGGAAACTAATGCATCGTCTACATCTAGTTCTAGTGTTTAGGCCGGTTCTGATACCAATGCTGGGTTCCTAGCGCTCGCGCGGAGGAAGCGTAAAACAAAGACGGAATACAAAACTAAAATTTTCATGCGAGCACTAGAAACTGCAACCTAGAAATCGATCCAAACACTAAACTAGCAAGCTAAAAAGATATCTAACTACTCGAATGCGAACATACAACCTTTGTAGTGTGTTCACCCAATCGTGGAAGACCCCATCAACGCTCCAAGGCCATCGGGAATGAGCTTGAGAGTCGATTGCCCTTGTTGAAAATGATCCACCCGAGAGAAACCAATCCAAGCTCCAGCTTCACTCCAAAGTGAACTTTAAGAAAGCAACTAACACACTAGACTTGCTAGGAATAGAGTGCGAGAGATATAGGAATTATCACTTTCATTTTTCTCTCATTTCTAATATCAAAGGAGCTCATTCTCAAGATGAAGAAGGAGGAAGAGATGAGAGGAAAGATTGTGTGTCATAATAGGATGAGCTAGCAAGTGAGAGTATTTTCCAACCATCGAAAAATATAAAAACCATTTTCCAAATAAAAAAAATGAGAACCCTCACTCTCACCATGCTCTCATTTACACTTCACAAGGCCACCTCATTTCTTGATTTTCTTAAGAGAGATATTGGTTTAGGACTTTTCATTTGGACTTAGAATTTTTTATGGACTTTACGTTTTTGTGTTATTGGTTCTAAACTTGAATTTGTATATTAAATTTTTGTGTTATTGCTTACTTGGATTTGGATTGGACTCTTAAAGTCTTAATTTTCAGCCCTAGCATATAAACTCTCTTCCAAAAAATGTACAAGAAATAAAGAGCAAACTTGGTTGGACTCTTTCTTTTCTCTCTTAACAGCCTAGCACCCGACTTTCTCTCTATCTCTCCCTTCGCTGCTAAGCTCTCTATCTCTCTCTCCCCCTTCGCAACAAATCTCTCTTTCCCCCTTTTGCTTAAGCTCTCTCTCTATCTCTCTCTTTCTTCATCAAGGTAAGCTTTCTTTTAGATTAAATTTTCCCTCTTTTTTTAATTTTTTTATGTTATTTGATTCTATAAGGTTCCTACCTCCTTTTTGTCGTGCTAATCTTATAAACTACATCTAGGGTTCATATGGACTATTTTTCAGTTCTGTTACTTTTGATGATTGAATTTCTAGGATGGATTTAACCTAGGGTTTTGAAAGTCGCTGCCTTTTTGCCCAAATTCATGTTTACTTCATCTTTGCTCATCCCAAGTTTCAATTTGTTGTTGTTTTGTTAATTTTTTTGTTTGTATGATAGATTCTTGAATCGAAAAGAGAAACCATAGCTGTTTATTACAAGTTCAAGAGTGCGAAATATTTTGATGTGTTGCGGATGGATGGCCAATTTATTACAGTTGGCTATCTCAAGAGGCAGATTTTTGAAGAAAAACTGAACAAAGGTAGAGATTATGACATTATAATCTCCAAACCACAAACGAATGAAAGCTAGTTTGTATACCTTGCAAAAAAAATTCATCAAGTCAATTTCCGAATAATATAAGAAATTTGTAATTATATATCATTTTTTTATATTTCAAAATATGTTGATGAAGCTCCATTAAAGTCCAAGGAAATGAGAACCTTTATTATATTTTGGAAATGTTAATGTGTATAAAAGTCCTACATTTTCCAAGTTCAAGTCCAAGTCTAAGTAAAAATCCTATTATGACAATTGTCCTACTAGGACTTAAGAATCCAGAACCGATAACATGGCTAAAAAGGAAAACCCTAAATGATGTGTCCTCCTTCTAAAAGTATTTTGTATAAATACGAAATACAACTCCAGCATATGTATCGTCTACATATACGCGTATCCGTATTAAAATACAAATAGCCTAGAGAGAGAAATTAAATAGTGAATATAATACTAGAATATATATATATATATTATTAAATCAATACTTGATTTAATATCCCGGTTTAAATCTAAGCCGGATAATATTATCAAGTGTATGACTAAAGTCCATGTAGCATGTACACGTATTTAATCGGACCCCTACACGTATCAACATATGGCATCTACATCATATCGCCTGAACCGGGAAAACGCTTTGTGTGGAACTCTAAAAACTCGACAATACGCTGGCAGTGAGTTACTAGATAAATCCATAAGCATAAACACGTCAGCGGCACTAGCTGTACGTAACGAATACCCAGGTATATGTCGAATGGGGGGTCGACAATCAAGTTCGTATGTACCCTACTGAGCCTGTAAGTGACAATCTCCGTACATTCCAGTCTCTTCTTCTGAGAGTGTCGCATACCAGGTCTAAGGGTGGATAACGTCAGACCCCTAATAACCCGATAAGTCGTGTCGGTGTCAGGCTCATGACCAAGCGAGAAACTACTGATCTCCTATCAGTAAATCACGTCTGTCCTGGCCAGGGATTTATGGTGATGACCAACCGAACAAAGCGTGACATCGACTCTCTATACCCGGAAAGACGAATCCCTTCCGATCGCTCACTGCCTCTATGTGTCTCGAGACTGTACCCAACTAAAACCTGTTTGCATGACTCCTTTGAGCCGTGGTAGGGTTACTAATCTAAATACAGTGGTAACTCACATGAGACAAATGACGATCTCAGGCCTAAATACTACCATGTACTCATGTCACTACAGAACTGCTATCTAACGATAGGTATAATACCATTTAAGAGTTCTCGGCGAGTCCGTTCGGTGTACTCACCTCCAGTGAGCGCCTGTATAAAATCTTAGGTGCTACACACCAATGGCTGTGAGACCGGCCACCGATCCTCGTCGGGGTCTAGAAACGTATACACTAGTCTACTTTGGAATATCGATGCCCAGTCTCGATACTCTCAGGACTAGGAACATTTAAGGATGACTACCCAGTTCCCACAAGTATGATCGCCATCATAATACTAGTAGTCAAGTAAGGATCCTACGGGCTTTATCATTTTATATTAGCGACACGTAATAAAATGTATACACATGAATGATAAAGACAAACCAAATAGCATACTATCATCTCGAACAAGACTGTTCTACCAGTATAAGTCATCCCTCAATTACCATAATTGCCTACCTGCAATTACAATAATTTCCTTGAGGGGACTATATCCAACACCTATATCATAATAAGGGTTTGGTTGGACTTGTTGGCCTAAATTGTAATTAGAAACTTCATAATACATGCCTTGATTCCAAGAATAATTTTTTTTGTTCCTTCAATCACCGAATTTAATAATAAATGGACACTCTTCACAAGCATGAGAGGGATCTTGACAAAGATTGAAAATGTAGAGTAGTAGGAACCTGGTAGTTAATTTTTAATGTCTCTACTTTTTGTCTAATATCAGCTAACTCTGCTCTTAACCAATCCTCATTGTCGGCTATGGATGTGTCAAGTAAATTATAACTGCGTCTATGTTTATTGGCTCTAATGAAAGATGCAAGTGTTGGTTTAGCTGGATAATATAATTCATATAAAGTTGGTTTAACATGTTCGACACCCATATTAAAAAGAAATACCGAAATATAAAAAGAAAGTAGAAAAGGAAAAACTAAACAGGAAATCAGAAGCAAACAAATCTGGATCTGCATCTGAACAGAAGAGAAGAAGATGAACTGTTGCTGAAAAATTGAACTGAAGAAGCTGAAATTTTAGGCCCGATTTGTATTTCGGCCGAAATTTTCTTGAGTTGCGTGCTGAAATTTTTGTAAGTCCCTCTGCTTGTTCCAAAACTCCTGAGACTGCAACTGGTTTTCTGAAACAAAAACAAAAAAGTGCAGAATAAAATAAAATAAAATAAAGAATTTAAATTCGAAATAAAATTAATTAAAATTGCAACCGGCCTCCTGACAACGGCGCCAAAAACTTGATGGAAATTTAATTAGTCTCTCAATTTTAACCGCAAGTGTACAGTTAATGCAGTGTAGTACTTATGGATTGATCCACCGGAAGGTATGTGAACTTTAATTAACTTTAAAACGAATTAAAATAAAAGATGTAATTTTAATTAAACTAATTAAAAACCAAATAAAGAAAATTAAATTGCAAGATTTAAAAGAAAATTCAAATATAAAAGAAAGGCCTAAGGTTTTGAATTACCTTTACTAATCATGGTGTTTTATATGATTTCTATTCTTTTCTAGTTTTCCTTATTTAAATTTATCATCTATCAATTTAAATAAAAGCATAGAGAATATATTCATCACAATAACATATCGATCAATCAATAAAATATAAATTATATGATCATTGCAATTCCCTATCAATTAACAAAATCAAATAGCAATAAATTCAAATAACAAGTTCTAATTAATATAGCAATAGTTAGATCTATCCTTATAATTAATAAACACAAAGGTTGTCAATTTATGGTTTATCTTGTTTTGTCGGCATAGCCTAATCTACCATATATTAACTAGATTGAATATGAATAATAAAGATACGATCTTACCTTCCCTAGTTAATTCTCATAGTCGTCAATCATTCATTAAACTAACTAGTTTGTAGGTGATATTATCTTTTCTTAAATAAATCTTATGGTTTTCAATCATTCATTGATCTACTTAGCTTTTCAGCATGATATCAAAAAGAACTTAACTTTATTATTAACATCCATCATGAAGCACATATAAAAGAATAAAACTAGTAAAGTATACACCAATCATAGAAAGAATAATTCAAAAACCCTAGATAGAGAATTAGCTATTCATAATAGAAGAGATAGAATAATCAAATAAAGCAAATTTCATATTAAAAATAATTTTGATCTCTCCCAAAAACTAAAACAAATAACCCATGGAGAGATGAAACCCTGGAAAGGCTATACAGCAGTATATATAGGCAATTGGCAATTTTCAAGAGTGGTTTAGAAAATCTTTCCAAAGCAGCAAAAATCTCAAAAAATCTTAACTTCAGGTTCGTCTAAATTTCGGCCCAAACTAGGAAAAATTCGGCCCTGGCCGAATTTTCATGGCTTCTGACTTCCAAATTTGGTCTGTGGCTTTGTGAGATCTTTATGAATCTTGTTTCAATCTTGCTTTTTGGTAATTTTCATTATTGGCTCTGTTTTAGCTTACAGCAGTCCACATCCAACGCACGTAATATGTCTTTTGTGTACTTTTTCCCTTTAACCCTATAATCTGCATTATTTAACAAAATATACCCGGAGTAGCATTAGCAAAATAAAGATAAATATAGTTATATAAATGTGTATTAAAATGCACCAATCATCTTTCCATGAAAACTATGTTTTTCTAACTAAAAGTCACATTTTTATTTGTTTGGTTCTTTCAAAACTTGGTTTTTGAAGTGATCCACTAGTTGTGGTGAATCTAATATGGATTGCGCGGTGATTACACCTTATTTTGGGTAGTTGAGAGTATTTTTGTGCAAAAGAATTAATTTTTAAGGTTTTCAAGATTTTACAATTTTAAGAATTTCGAATATGCAGTTTTCTTCTGCAGACGTCTGTGACCCAAAACCTCAGATGTCTGTCCAGAATCTGTGATTCTTGATTTTCGTTCTTCAGACTTCTGGAATCCCTTCTTCAAACGTCTGCCTGAACTCTATTCTTCTGAGATGTTCTTTGCCAAACGTCTGCCTAGTGCTTGGTCAAACATCTGCCTTGCAAATTTCTTACCAGTTTTGCTTTTGAGTATTTAAACGGATTTCTAAACTTTGATTCAATCTTTTTTCGTTTAAACGACGATTCCGTAAGATAGTTTTACATGGTTAGCACATGTTAGCATACGTTAATCATATGTTCTAATCTATATACGCTTAGCTCGTTAGCATAAATTATGGTTTAGATCCTTATACGGTTGTGTTATTATTTTGATTTGTAGAATCGATCGCGGAGACTTCCGAGGCTGTAAGGAAGGGTAAAGCGGTCGTGGGCTTTGAATAGCTTGAGCCGTACCTTGGTGAGTAGATTAACATCTACGAGTTGGAACTCGGACAGATGGCGTACAACACCCCCGACTACCAGTGGTGTACAAGCACAGACGTGCTTTTATGCTTCGATTATAATGCCATGTTTCATATTCCAATTGCATTATGCTTCGAGCATAATGACATGTTTTATAAAACTTCATATCGATTTTAAAATCATGCTTCTATGCTTCGATTATAATGACATGTTTCAAATTCCAATTGCCATATTTATATGAACACATTTGATAGAATATTAGCACAACTACTAATGATTGTCATGTTGTACAAACACAGATGTGCATACTACACATACACATCATTACTATAGGGTTGCTATGCAGGCGCACAAGGGTCTACGGGGCATCAACCATGCCCGATTAAAAATTTAGCCGTGCCGAACATCCGAATACGGATCTTTAAACTAGAGATTAGGCGAAAACTAACATGATAAACACTTTAACTCTAAGTGAGAGGGATTACAACCTTTGTAGATCCGGTCCTTCACTTCATATGCTCCGTGTTGTGGTCCCTTCGCTGCGATCATCGGGTTCCGGACTCTCGAGAGGTTCCACGAAGAAAAAGATGCAACCTTTGCTTCCGATCTTCGATACAAAGATGATCTACCTTGAAGTTTCGTTAACACAAGCTAACACTCATGAAATGATGTGAACACCCTCATCTAAATGGCAAGGGAAGATGAGGATGATGAAGTAGGATTTTTGCACTCTTTATTTATCTTTTTCTCATATTTATTCATCACTTGGAAAAAGCTAGTAAGCTTTTTCCATGAAGAAAGAAGAAGGAAGAAGATGAACAATATGATTAGAATTTCTTTTGTGATGAATAGAAAGAATTAATATGATAAATAATGCAACCATGGTCAACTAAACTCATGTAGAGAATTAACCAAGGGTTAGGGTTTGGGTTGAGTTAAGAATGACTCACTTGAAAATATCTTTTCCAAAACAAAATAGAAAACCTTCTAGAATCTACTAGAAGTCATTAACCCAAATCAAACCCTAATCTTGATTAATCTTTACTAAACATGTTGCATTAGTTATCATATCATGTTACAATATTATATATCACATATATAATATTTATTGTAACCAAATAAAATAATACAATTAACATAAATCGCATATACATCAATGTATTACCCGAGTGAGAAAAAGAATCTTTTAGTGAGCTAATATTAGTTAATGTAATTTAATATATCATATATATTATTATACATTAAATTATCGAATCAACACTTGATCCGACAATCCGGCTATATCGCATATAACCGACTAATATTTATCCGTACCGATTCATCGAATCAACACTTGATCCGATGACCCGGCTGATATCAAATATCGCGAGAATATAATACGGTATCACATATCGCATTATCCTCGGTCCCGCACATATCACATATGTGCTCCTACTCCGTTTTGCCCGAGCCAAGAAACCTCTGTGTAGGACTCTAAAGAATCGTCAATACGCCGGCAGTAGGTGATGATCATATCAAACACCCACAAGCTGCAAGCGGTCAGCTAAACGTAACAGCTACCCAGGTATTGAGCGCTCAGAAGATCAACAAGCAAGCCTGTACATTCTCCTGTGAATCCAAACAGTAACACTCCCGTACAGTCCGGTCTCGTCGTCTGATATGTTGCATATCTCGCCTAGGGGTGGTAAACGTCAGACCCCAGTAGCTCGATAAGTCGTGTCGATATGAGGTCTATAACAGTTCGAGAAACTACTGATAACACTTACCAGTAAATCTCAGCAACCCTGGCCAGGGATTTCCAGTTATAGCCAATCGAACACAGCACAACATCAACTCCCTATACCGGGAGAGACGAATCCCCTCCTATCGCTCATTGCCTCCATATGATTCGGGACTGTACCCAAAAGCCACCTTTTTGCACGCCCTCTTAGACGTGGTATGATGGAAATCAAAGCACAGTGGGAATCACACAAGACTCTATGACGATCTCGGGTCAACAGACTACTCTGTACCAGTGTCACCGGAGAACTGCCATCTGACGTGAGGTATAATACCATCTGGGAGTTCTCGGCGAGTCCGTCCAGTGTACCCAGTCTCCACTGAGCACCCGTACACCATCCTTGATGTCAAACACCGATGGATATGGGATCATCCATCGCCCATCATATGGGTCAAGATGCGTATACGCTAGTCTACTCTGGTGTATCGATGCCCTGTCTCGATACACCCTCGACTAGGAACAATTATAGGATGTACTCGTCGACTACCGTGGCCCTACTAGTATTATCTCATCATAGTCCCAGTAGTCGAGTACATATCCTAAGGGCTTTATCAACATGCAATATAGAGACAATCAGAGTACATGTTAAGATAAAGTACAACCAGATGGCATACTATCATGTCGAGCAAGAAAGTCCTCCCTATATATGTCCTAGCATCCACTACAATATACATCGTATGTACAGTAATGGCCTCTAGGGCATACATATAACTAACAATCTCCCACTTGCACTAGGGCCATCTGTTGTGGTATCACATACCCAACAATTAGCTGCGGTTCAAGTATCTCATACTCAACCATCCCATAAAAGTCTCTACTGGGAAAAAGGCCTTTGTGAGTGGATCCGCGCTGTCGTCCTCTGTGTCTGCTCTCCTAACCTCGATCTCCCTGGAGATCAACCATCTCCATGATCAGGTGATACTGCCTAAGAATTATATCTGGATTTCTGATGGGACGGTAGTTCCTTGGCTTAAGCCACAATTCCATTGTCACACAATGGTAGGAACGAAGTTCATCTCATGAACTTATATATATCCAGACTGCCTCTTTGGTAGCATCCTTGGTAACGATGTATCTTGCCTTTAATCGTCTAGTAAGTCACGGTATCTAGCTTGGAACTCTTCCAACATACCGTCCCTCCACTGAGGGTATAGACAATGCCTGCGACTGACGTTCAGTTGTCCTTATCACCCTGGAACCGTTCCAGTGATTCTCCCCAGGATCGATTGATACCATCTCACTACAACTAGTAAGAATCCTAACATCCAATTAGATCTATCTCATAGATCCAACAACCCAGGATTTAGGAGGTATCACTTTGATCCTATATGGAGAATCCTTGTGATAAGCGGAGATTGACCGAGCGTAGCATAGGAAACTCCTTCCCTATCAAGAGTATGTCATCCACGTACTCTACGAGGATCATCACCATACTCCCTACTACCTTTTTGTATATACAAGGTTCATCTACCATTTTGATGAAGTCAAACTCTTTGACTACCACATCAAAACAGATGTTCCAACTCCGCGATGCCTGTTTTATCATATATAACATCATGCACACGTTTCCGCTGCTCCCACTGTCTACGAAGCCCTCTGGCTGTGTACTTATAGACGCTATCTTCTAAATCATCATTTAGAAAAGCAGTCATGACACCCAACCACCAGATATCGTAGTCATGGTATGTAGCCGTGGGAAGTAGGATCTGGATGGACTTAAGCATAGCTTTGAAAGTCTCAACTTTTCCATGTACACCAAGTAATCTTCTCAAGATATACTTGCTCCTGATGGGGATTTAACCCTTCAGATAAAGCAACCAAAGTCCATACTTTGTCGGTGTATAAGGATTCCATCTCAGATCGATAAGCATCCAGCCATTCTTACAGAGTCCCACTCCTGATGGCCTGCTCGAAACTAGTTGGGTCATCATCTCATGATGCAATCCTCGCTCCCACTGTCATAGAGAAACCGAAGTATCTCTCAGGTGGGTGAGGAACCCTACTAGATCGGCGGAGAGGCTGAGGTTCGTTGGAAACTATTGAATCCTTTGGTTCTACCAAATCATCAGCTGCAGTTTGTATAGTTGGAACCATTCCAGTTCTACATAACAGACCTTGCCTCGAGCTTGTCCGGATTTTGCTTTTATACATAGGCCGGACAACCCCAAATCTTAACAAACTTAAGATATGGGCTCTTCCCTTTCCATATCACATATGAAGTGGTAGGAAACTGATTTGATTTGAACCCTATTCAATAGGTACGCAACTTCACAAGTGCATAACGCCCTAAAGGAAATAGGAAACTCAGTAGTACTCATCATAGAAAACACCATATCACATAAGGTGCTATTGCTCCACCCCGATACACCGACGTGCTGTGGTGTATACGAAGGAGTTATGCTGAGAGAGAATCTCATTCTCCTTTAGAATAGTCCAGGAATTCCGTGCTCAAGTATTCTCCTCCTTGATCACATCAAAGGACATAATACTTTTACCCGTATTTTTGGTTCTCTACTTCTAACTCATATTCTGTGAATATCTCAAAAGGTTCGGACTTGTGTTTCAACAGGAACATATGTCTGAATCTTGAGAGATCATCAGAACCGGTCTTGGCATGTGTAGACAGGGGACTTTCATACATCAGCATGTATCAATCCCAAGAGTTCACTAACTCTTTCTCTGTTTCCAATAAACAGAGCTGTGGTCATTTTATCTTTGTGACATGACTGGCAAGTTTCATAAGATGTAAATTCAAACAAATTCAAATATGCATTTATATGTAACTTTGCTAGTCGGATCGCATTGATATGACCTAGTCTACAATGCCTCAAGAAGGATTCGTTCATTTATGAACTCTTCCTCTCGTGTGTGTTCTTTATACTAAGAACTGTAGTTTGATTTAGAACGTCAATGCTTTTAGATAACGTGCCTGAACCGATCAACTCTTGATATAGGAAATGTTCAAAACATTATCCAACAATACAAAATTATATCACTTCTTTACTAATAAAGAAACTGATATGATGTTGTATATCAGGTTCGGTATCTAATAACATTCGTTCAGAATCAATGTATTCTGGTAATACAGGGTGATAGTGACCAACAGACTTGGCTGCAATACTTGCACCGTTTTCTATCTCATGAAACTTATCACCCATTCTCAGTTATCTACCTATCTGTAGCCCATATAACAGATTACATATTCTGGATCCTGATCCGGTATCACATACCCAGGACGTAAAGGATACTGAGAAACAGTTCTCTGTAATGAACACACCCGAAGATGATGCATCATCATGCACTTTCTTCGTTTGGGCGACACGGGAAATCTGGTATTCCCCAATTTCCTGCTCTGTCTTATAACAATTATAAGTTGGAGCGGGACCAACGTTCCCCAGCTCAGTATAACAAGCGGGTTCGGTCAATATATCCGTATTATTATCTTGATTAAGGCGTGATATGGTCGCTACCTGGAGAGAGAGAGAGAAGAAAACACTCAGCGTATGCTCTTGCAAGATTAGATTGGTTATTTAATATATCTAATAAGGATGTCTCCCACTGTTTTAATCAAATCTTCCTTCAAACCCAAAAAGGAAAGACTAACCGGGATTAATTACACGCTACAAGTTCGCCAATCTTTCAGCCAGGCCAGTGTCAGTACTTTGAGGGAGGTCCCCCGTGCTTTCGCACGAACCTAATTAAAGTAAACCTCGTTTTCCCAGAGGCGTAACCCCGTTGACACCTTTCTAGACACCTACTTGATCGACTAATTGTAATGTATAAAACTCTCCCAGGAGTAACTCTTACTCGCAGCGGGTATCGGGATCCGACTATCTCATAGAAGGTATGCAATCTCATTGCAAATTTCAACACTTGAAATTCCCAATAATATTTTACCCCAAGCGATCTATGACCTTGACAAGGTCAACAAACCATAGACCGCAAGTCAAGTTCAACCCGTCATTTCCTGATTGAATTAAACCCACCCGCACGACCCTTGACAAGGTCAACAAAGTCGCACGACTACCCTAATCCAATCGCATCATATGCTTATACAGATAAGCAGTAATCAGCTACCGCACACTACGCCTTGACAAGGTCAACAAACACAGCACGAATACTAACTATTACTTATCTGAAATGACGGAGGGCTACGACGGGTTTTTCAGAAAACCCTTTGCGTAATGAACTTGATATCGTTGTAGAATCGAGTGGTTTTTTTAAATGGAGTGTTTTTGAGGCTTTTCTAGTTTTGCTAAAGGGGTCACTCCCGGTGAAGGGATCGTCGGCCCTTTCCTCATCGAATGAGGTGCGGGATATATCATATATATCACTGTGCAAAGCAAGAACTATAGAAGCAATCAAAAGACAAACCGAGTGTGTAGCATCTGCCAGTTATTGCTAAAGGAGTCACTCCCGGTGAAGGGATCTCGGTCCTTTCCTTATCGAATAAGGTGCAGGATATTCTACAAGGAACACCGCTATGCAAAGCAAGAACTAGAGGTACCAGTTTTTAAACAAGTTTCTACAACATCTTAGGTTTCTTTTATTTCATTAATCTCATTAATGAAGTCCCATTTTATTATGCTTCACAAGCATCACAGTTGAAACGAAATCTGCAATATAACATATATCTCATATATATATAATATAAACATTCGTCTCAGGCAGTAATATGATCTCATCACAGAACATTGCAGAAGAAGAACATATATGAAATATTGGATATACTAGGACGTCCGTGTTTTCAATACGAGCCAGTATAAAACACGGATTCCACGGTCGCGATGAATAGCCAAACCCACATCCCTAGACCCCTACGAGAGCGGCAAGTAACACTGCCAATTCTAGGGTTAGGAGACCCGGTCCCGACTCCTCGAGATGGTCTCCCACTGGACCCTAGAACCCGGTTACTTGTGCTCCCCGCCTTGGGTCTACCTAATGCGGAAAAGTAAATAATATACAACGGTGACATCTTCCGCAACCTGGAAGTGCCCCAATAAAAGAATATTGCATACAAATGAATTTTACATGAATGAAAAAGAAAAAACTCTCATCTCACATAAAACCCCGGCTATTCAAACGCGACGATCCAATACAACATATCACAGCAACACATAATATCTCATATCATCAACGTAAGCAAGTATGCGTATCCCGATTGTCGTTGATATATAGCAACGAAGCCGGCGATACACTACATACTACGCTTACGGTCACAGAAAAGAAAGTGTAAAACTACAACAGTTGGAATCCGCAACCTTCTTAGACATCGCATGCCTAACCAAATGAATTTCTTAGACATCACATGCCTAACAATTATAAACCCCGCATTTTAGTCTCATTATCGAAAACTCTTTTCAATATCAAGTCGGGCAATTCAACAAGATTCCCGACGTCCTGATCGAATGCTCGTCGCAAACTTTAGTAGACGGCTGCACCCCCAGATGCCGTCGACGAAGTGCACTAAGGCGGAACACCGCTGCCGCGAGCACCCGAACGGATGCTTTCGGCGACGGGGTTCTCCTACAATCACTTGGTCGGGGCTTTGGGGCGTGGCTGTCTATTAAGTTTACCCTGCGAGTATCCGCGTACGCTATGTGATTGCGACGGACGTTTGATCACATCAAAATTCCGTGACAACCGATCATCTGAGACTGAACTGCTAGATTTATAACATTCAAATTAGTTATCTCATAACTACCTGTGGATTCCAAATATTGTATCACATTCCAGATAAATAGACAAAGTTAAACTTTCCGATCGAATAATCAAACACCCAAGATTTCCCCAATATATCTCAACACTTGAAATTAGTTTAAAAACATCCATCACATGCTACAGTACCAATGGTCCAGCCGTAGAAGGGTCAAGCCAACGCCTCACATGTGGCACGTCGTACTGCCCCAAACCCTAAGGTTCAAAAGGCAGTTCAAGACGGTCACATAATCGAGTTAAGGTTTGTTGTCTTCTAGAGGGTCCATCGCGTTACTTGCACGACTTAGAACGTTCTTAAACATGAGGAAAAATCCAACTTTTGAAAAAATTTCCGACAGGGGAAAAAGTGAGTTATTGATATCCGTTCGAACTTTTTAACAGTTTCTAAAATTATCCGGACAAACTAAACAAAGTTATAATATCCGATCGAAACAACGAGTCCCCAATACAACCCAGAAAATTCAACGGTTGAATAAATATTAAAAATTCCCAGAAAATACAGCACTAAAAGATAAGAATTACTGTGTAAATTTCAAATGCTGAAGTGACTAAATGGCCGCGGAACCGCCGCACAAGCCATGCTTGTGCCGCGGTTCCGCCGCTCTTTGGTGGAATCAGGCGCACGTGCTTCACAGTATTTCTTACAATTCCCTGCTGAATTTTTCAGGTATTTTTAATATGGAAATAATCACATTTCAGAAAAATTTCCAGAAACTAGGGTATATCGGGTTTTCCGGGTTCGATCGGACTTTAAACTTCGTCTAGACTTCGCCTAAAACTCTAGCTTGGCTCTGATACCACTGTAGGGTTGCTAGGCACGCGCACAAGGGTCTATGAGGCATCAACCATGCCCGATTAAAAATTTAGCCGTGCCGAACAACCCGAATACGGATCTTTAAACTAGAGATTAGGCGAAAACTAACATGCTAAACACTTTAACACTAAGTGAGAGGGATTACAACCTTTGTAGATCCGGTCCTTCACTTCATATGCTCCGTGTTGTGGTCCCTTCGCTGCGATCATCGGGTTCCGGACTCTCGAGAGGTTCCACGAAGAGAAAGATGCAACCTTTGCTTCCGATCTTCGATACAAAGATGATCTACCTTGAAGTTTCGTTAACACAAGCTAACACTCATTAAATGATGTGAACACCCATGAAATGATGTGAACACCCTCATCTAAATGGCAAGGGAAGATGAGGATGATGAAGTAGGATTTTTGCTCTCTTTATTTATCTTTTTCTCATATTTATTCATCACTTGGAAAAAGCCAGTAAGCTTTTTCCATGAAGAAAGAAGAAGGAAGAAGATGAACAATATGATTAGAATTTCTTTTGTGATGAATAGAAAGAATTAATATGCTAAATAATGCAACCATGGTCAACTAAACTCATGTAGAGAATTAACCAAGGGTTAGGGTTTGGGTTGAGTTAAGAATGACTCACTTGAAAATATCTTTTCCAAAACAAAATAGAAAACCTTCTAGAATCTACTAGAAGTCATTAACCCAAATCAAACCCTAATATTGATTAATCTTTACTAAAGATGTTGCATTAGTTATCATATCATGTTAAAATATTATATATCATATATATAATATTTATTGTAACCAAATAAAATAATACAATTAACATATATCGCATATACATCAATGTATTACCCGAGTGAGAAAAAGAATCTTTTAGTGAGCTAATATTAGTTAATGTAATTTAATATATCATATATATTATTATACATTAAATTATCGAATCAACACTTGATCCGACAATCCGGCTATATCGCATATAACCGACTAATATTTATCCGTACCGATTCATCGAATCAACACTTGATCCGATGACCCGGCTGATATCAAATATCGCGAGAATATAATACGGTATCACATATCGCATTATCCTCGGTCCCGCACATATCACATATGTGCTCCTACTCCGTTTTGCCCGAGCCAAGAAACCTCTGTGTAGGACTCTAAAGAATCGTCAATACGCCGGCAGTAGGTGATGATCATATCAAACACCCACAAGCTGCAAGCGGTCAGCTAAACGTAACAGCTACCCAGGTATTGAGCGCTCAGAAGATCAACAAGCAAGCCTGTACATTCTCCTGTGAATCCAAACAGTAACACTCCCGTACAGTCCGGTCTCGTCGTCTGATATGTTGCATATCTCGCCTAGGGGTGGTAAACGTCAGACCCCAGTAGCTCGATAAGTCGTGTCGATATGAGGTCTATAACAGTTCGAGAAACTACTGATAATACTTACCAGTAAATCTCAGCAACCCTGGCCAGGGATTTCCGGTTATAGCCAATCGAACACAGCACAACATCAACTCCCTATACCGGGAGAGACGAATCCCCTCCTATCGCTCATTGCCTCCATGTGATTCGGGATTGTACCCAAAATCCACCTTTTTGCATGCCCTCTTGGACGTGGTATGATGGAAATCAAAGCACAGTGGGAATCACACAAGACTCTATGACGATCTCGGGTCAACAGACTACTCTGTACCAGTGTCACCGGAGAACTGCCATCTGACGTGAGGTATAATATCATCTGGGAGTTCTCGGCGAGTCCGTCCAGTGTACCCAGTCTCCACTGAGCACCCGTACACCATCCTTGATGTCAAACACCGATGGATATGGGATCATCCATCGCCCATCATATGGGTCAAGATGCGTATACGCTAGTCTACTCTGGTGTATCGATGCCCTGTCTCGATACACCCTCGACTAGGAACAGTTATAGGATGTACGCGTCGACTACCGTGGCCCCACTAGTATGATCTCATCATAGTCCCAGTAGTCGAGTACATATCCTAAGGGCTTTATCAACATGCAATATAGAGACAATCAGAGTACATGTTAAGATAAAGTACAACCAGATGGCATACTATCATGTCGAGCAAGAAAGTCCTCCCTATATATGTCCTAGCATCCACTACAATATATATCGTATGTACAGTAATGGCCTCTAGGGCATACATATAACTAACAATTAGTACTATCATGACACTTTGGAAACTGTCATGTTATTCGTATTATAATTATATCCATGTTAATATCAAAGGCTGCCTACCATGATTTCGTTATACGAATAAGATTGCTTGATATATCGTGTATTTAATTGCAATATGAATGATGCATTGATGATGCTTATGATCTCAGATGTTTTCTATGAGATTTGAGAAACTGCCGCACGATTTATAAAACTTGCTTGTGTTTTCAAAAATTGCAGTTTTCTCTTGATATGATGCATTCTAAACATGGTGGATTTAGCTGGGGTTCTGTGATGGGTTAAACACGGTGGATTTGGCCGGGGTTCTGAACACAGTGAATTTGGCCGAGGTTCTGTGATGAAAAGATGGTTGATCCGTAGGACAACGCCTAAGGAAAACAAATGATATTTTAAGTGCCAATGATTGGCATGAGATTTAATGATGATTTCATTAATGTTGATTTCCTTGATTGCACGTTCTATTGAATATGTGCTTATATTTATTTACTATATATATATGAGAATAATGGAGGAAAGAGGCCATATGAGGCATTTTCGTCATGTGGAGTAAAAAACTACACCCGTCCAGTGTACCCAGTCTAAATTTCGGCCCAAACTAGGAAAAATTCGGCCCTGGCCGAATTTTCATGGCTTCTGACTTCCAAATTTGGTCTGTGGCTTTGTGAGATCTTTATGAATCTTGTTTCAATCTTGCTTTTTGGTAATTTTCATTATTGGCTCTGTTTTAGCTTACAGCAGTCCACATCCAACGCACGTAATATGTCTTTTGTGTACTTTTTCCCTTTAACCCTATAATCTGCATTATTTAACAAAATATACCCGGAGTAGCATTAGCAAAATAAAGATAAATATAGTTATATAAATGTGTATTAAAATGCACCAATCATCTTTCCATGAAAACTATGTTTTTCTAACTAAAAGTCACATTTTTATTTGTTTGGTTCTTTCAAAACTTGGTTTTTGAAGTGATCCACTAGTTGTGGTGAATCTAATATGGATTGCGCGGTGATTACACCTTATTTTGGGTAGTTGAGAGTATTTTTGTGCAAAAGAATTAATTTTTAAGGTTTTCAAGATTTTACAATTTTAAGAATTTCGAATATGCAGTTTTCTTCTGCAGACGTCTGTGACCCAAAACCTCAGATGTCTGTCCAGAATCTGTGATTCTTGATTTTCGTTCTTCAGACTTCTGGAATCCCTTCTTCAAACGTCTGCCTGAACTCTATTCTTCTGAGATGTTCTTTGCCAAACGTCTGCCTAGTGCTTGGTCAAACATCTGCCTTGCAAATTTCTTACCAGTTTGCTTTTGAGTATTTAAACGGATTTCTAAACTTTGATTCAATCTTTTTTCGTTTAAACGACGATTCCGTAAGATAGTTTTACATGGTTAGCACATGTTAGCATACGTTAATCATATGTTCTAATCTATATACGCTTAGCTCGTTAGCATAAATTATGGTTTAGATCCTTATACGGTTGTGTTATTATTTTGATTTGTAGAATCGATCGCGGAGACTTCCGACGCTGTAAGGAAGGGTAAAGCGGTCGTGGGCTTTGAATAGCTTGAGCCGTACCTTGGTGAGTAGATTAACATCTACGAGTTGGAACTCGGACAGATGGCGTACAACACCCCCGACTACCAGTGGTGTACAAGCACAGACGTGCTTTTATGCTTCGATTATAATGCCATGTTTCATATTCCAATTGCATTATGCTTCGAGCATAATGACATGTTTTATAAAACTTCATATCGATTTTAAAATCATGCTTCTATGCTTCGATTATAATGACATGTTTCAAATTCCAATTGCCATATTTATATGAACACATTTGATAGAATATTAGCACAACTACTAATGATTGTCATGTTGTACAAACACAGATGTGCATACTACACATACACATCATTACTATAGGGTTGCTATGCAGGCGCACAAGGGTCTACGGGGCATCAACCATGCCCGATTAAAAATTTAGCCGTGCCGAACATCCGAATACGGATCTTTAAACTAGAGATTAGGCGAAAACTAACATGATAAACACTTTAACACTAAGTGAGAGGGATTACAACCTTTGTAGATCCGGTCCTTCACTTCATATGCTCCGTGTTGTGGTCCCTTCGCTGCGATCATCGGGTTCCGGACTCTCGAGAGGTTCCACGAAGAAAAAGATGCAACCTTTGCTTCCGATCTTCGATACAAAGATGATCTACCTTGAAGTTTCGTTAACACAAGCTAACACTCATGAAATGATGTGAACACCCTCATCTAAATGGCAAGGGAAGATGAGGATGATGAAGTAGGATTTTTGCACTCTTTATTTATCTTTTTCTCATATTTATTCATCACTTGGAAAAAGCTAGTAAGCTTTTTCCATGAAGAAAGAAGAAGGAAGAAGATGAACAATATGATTAGAATTTCTTTTGTGATGAATAGAAAGAATTAATATGATAAATAATGCAACCATGGTCA
The DNA here is from genome assembly GCA_030015575.1 of Agapanthus africanus. Classification (NCBI taxonomy): domain Eukaryota; kingdom Viridiplantae; phylum Streptophyta; class Magnoliopsida; order Asparagales; family Amaryllidaceae; genus Agapanthus; species Agapanthus africanus. Next base: position 66,504,400 of record JASDDO010000008.1, on the reverse strand, counting down.
ACTAAACTCATGTAGAGAATTAACCAAGGGTTAGGGTTTGGGTTGAGTTAAGAATGACTCACTTGAAAATATCTTTTCCAAAACAAAATAGAAAACCTTCTAGAATCTACTAGAAGTCATTAACCCAAATCAAACCCTAATCTTGATTAATCTTTACTAAACATGTTGCATTAGTTATCATATCATGTTACAATATTATATATCACATATATAATATTTATTGTAACCAAATAAAATAATACAATTAACATATATCGCATATACATCAATGTATTACCCGAGTGAGAAAAAGAATCTTTTAGTGAGCTAATATTAGTTAATGTAATTTAATATATCATATATATTATTATACATTAAATTATCGAATCAACACTTGATCCGACAATCCGGCTATATCGCATATAACCGACTAATATTTATCCGTACCGATTCATCGAATCAACACTTGATCCGATGACCCGGCTGATATCAAATATCGCGAGAATATAATACGGTATCACATATCGCATTATCCTCGGTCCCGCACATATCACATATGTGCTCCTACTCCGTTTTGCCCGAGCCAAGAAACCTCTGTGTAGGACTCTAAAGAATCGTCAATACGCCGGCAGTAGGTGATGATCATATCAAACACCCACAAGCTGCAAGCGGTCAGCTAAACGTAACAGCTACCCAGGTATTGAGCGCTCAGAAGATCAACAAGCAAGCCTGTACATTCTCCTGTGAATCCAAACAGTAACACTCCCGTACAGTCCGGTCTCGTCGTCTGATATGTTGCATATCTCGCCTAGGGGTGGTAAACGTCAGACCCCAGTAGCTCGATAAGTCGTGTCGATATGAGGTCTATAACAGTTCGAGAAACTACTGATAATACTTACCAGTAAATCTCAGCAACCCTGGCCAGGGATTTCCGGTTATAGCCAATCGAACACAGCACAACATCAACTCCCTATACCGGGAGAGACGAATCTCCTCCTATCGCTCATTGCCTCCATGTGATTCGGGATTGTACCCAAAAGCCACCTTTTTGCATGCCCTCTTGGACGTGGTATGATGGAAATCAAAGCACAGTGGGAATCACACAAGACTCTATGACGATCTCGGGTCAACAGACTACTCTGTACCAGTGTCACCGGAGAACTGCCATCTGACGTGAGGTATAATATCATCTGGGAGTTCTCGGCGAGTCCGTCCAGTGTACCCAGTCTCCACTGAGCACCCGTACACCATCCTTGATGTCAAACACCGATGGATATGGGATCATCCATCGCCCATCATATGGGTCAAGATGCGTATACGCTAGTCTACTCTGGTGTATCGATGCCCTGTCTCGATACACCCTCGACTAGGAACAGTTATAGGATGTACGCGTCGACTACCGTGGCCCCACTAGTATGATCTCATCATAGTCCCAGTAGTCGAGTACATATCCTAAGGGCTTTATCAACATGCAATATAGAGACAATCAGAGTACATGTTAAGATAAAGTACAACCAGATGGCATACTATCATGTCGAGCAAGAAAGTCCTCCCTATATATGTCCTAGCATCCACTACAATATATATCGTATGTACAGTAATGGCCTCTAGGGCATACATATAACTAACAATTAGTACTATCATGACACTTTGGAAACTGTCATGTTATTCGTATTATAATTATATCCATGTTAATATCAAAGGCTGCCTACCATGATTTCGTTATACGAATAAGATTGCTTGATATATCGTGTATTTAATTGCAATATGAATGATGCATTGATGATGCTTATGATCTCAGATGTTTTCTATGAGATTTGAGAAACTGCCGCACGATTTATAAAACTTGCTTGTGTTTTCAAAAATTGCAGTTTTCTCTTGATATGATGCATTCTAAACATGGTGGATTTAGCTGGGGTTCTGTGATGGGTTAAACACGGTGGATTTGGCCGGGGTTCTGAACACAGTGAATTTGGCCGAGGTTCTGTGATGAAAAGATGGTTGATCCGTAGGACAACGCCTAAGGAAAACAAATGATATTTTAAGTGCCAATGATTGGCATGAGATTTAATGATGATTTCATTAATGTTGATTTCCTTGATTGCACGTTCTATTGAATATGTGCTTATATTTATTTACTATATATATATGAGAATAATGGAGGAAAGAGGCCATATGAGGCATTTTCGTCATGTGGAGTAAAAAACTACACCCTCCACCGTTTTATTCGACGATCGGCACCCATCATCTTCATCTTTATCATCTAAGATGTGGATACACTGAATTTCATGTGATGTTACCACTTTTTCACCGTTGAATTAGTGGGTGCAAAATTAACGATTTACTGACAATAGAACTTTTTACATTGCTAATTCAACGGTGAAAAAGTGGTAAAATCACATGAAATTAGGTGTATCCACATCTTAGATGATAAAGATAAAAATGATGGGTGCCGATCGTCGAATAAAACGGGGGGGTGTAGTTTTTTGACGCTGCCTAACGAAAAAGCCTCTCAGGGCATCTTTCCTCCATTATTTATACAACAACAACTGAGCCTTTTATCCCAAGCATAAGGGGTAGGCTACATGAACCAACATGAGAATCACGCCGGGTCCAACACATGAATCCTCTGTCTCCACTCACTTCTATCGAACAATATACTTTCATTGAGTCCTTTGGCAACCATATCGTTTCGTATCACCTCCATCCATGTTTTCTTCGGTCTCCCTTTTGCCCTTTTGCCATTACCCATATCGAGAGTATCTATTCGTCGAACCGGTGCTTCCATAGGTCTGCGTCGCACATGACCAAACCATCTAAGCCGGTTTTCCCGCATTTCTCCTCTATGGGTGCTACACCAACTTTTGCACGAATATCCTCATTTCGTACCTTATTTTTTCTAGTGTTACCGCACATCCAACGAAGCATACGCATCTCCGCTACGTGCATCTTCTGTGTATGATGCTTCTTAGGAGCCCAGCATTCTGTACCATATAATAAGGAAGGCCGAATAGCGCTCCGATAAAACTTCCCTTTCAATTTTAACGGAAAGTTACGATCACACAAAATCCTCCTATGGCGTCGAAAAAATACAATCTCCATCCTGTTTTCCGACGATCGGCACCCATCATCTTCATTGTTATCCTCTAAGATGTGGGTACACCAAATTTCATGCGATTCTACAACTTTTTCACCGTTGAATTAGTGGGTTCAAAATTAACGGTTTACCGACAATAGAACTTTTTACATTGCTAAATCAACGGTGAAAATGTTGTAGAATCACATGAAAATTGGCGTACCCACATCTTAGATGGTAACGATGAAGATGATGGGTGCCGATCGTCGGAAAACACGATGGAGATTGTATTTTTTCGACGCCATAGGAGGAAATTCCCTCCTATGGCCTATTCCCTCCATTATTCGCCATAGGAGGAAATTCCCTCCTATGGCCTCTTTTCTCAGTTATTCTCTCTCTCTCTCTCTCTCTCTATATATATATATATATATATATATAGGGAGAGAGAGAGAGTGTGTGTGTGTGTGTATATAGAGAGGGGGAAAGAGGCCCCAGTAGGCTTTTTGCATTAGGTGGTGGCACAAACTACGTCCTCCACCATTTTATTTGACGATCGGCACCTTACAACTTGATTTTCATCTACGAATTTGTCGATACACCAAATTTCATATGATTACAACACAATTTCACCGTTAATTTAGCAATGTAAAAAGTTCTATTGTCGTTAAACAGTTAATTTAGCAATGTATAAAGTTCTAATATCATTAAACCGTTAATTCACCCACTAAATCAACGGTGAAAAGGTATTGGAATCACATGAAATTTGGTGTATCGACATATTAGACGATGTAGATCAAGATGGCCGGTGTCGATCGTCGAATAAAATGGAGGACGTGATTTGTGCCGCCACCTAACGCAAAAAACCTCCTAGAGCCTCTTTCCTCCATTATTCTCATATATATATATATATATATATATATATATATATATATATATATATATATTGTGATAATTATTTCTACTCACGAGTTGGTGACTCACCTCCGTTATGCCATAGTTTCTTTCAAGACTGAAAGCTCGGATATTTAGCGACTTCGTTGGCATATCTTCTTTTGGGGTTTATTGCATCATTTTGCTAGATGGGTTACGAAGTGTAGTAACCACCTCTTATATATATATTTCCTTTTGTATCTAGTGTCACTCCATTGTAGGGTTACTAGGCACTAGAACAAGGTTCTACAAGGCATCAACCATGCCAAAATCAAATTTTTCAAGTGCCGAACAACCCTAACCAAGATCTTAGACTAGAGATTAGACGAAACAATAAGCAAGTAAACAACTTTACTTCTAAGAGTTTGGAATTACAACATTTGTAGTCCGTTCCTTCACTTCATAAGCTCTGTGTTGAGGTTCCTTCGCTGCGATCATCAAGTACCCAGACTCTAGAGAGGCTCCATGAAGAGAAAGATGCAATCTTGCTTCCGATCTTCAATAACTAAGATGATCTACCTTGAAGAAACTCAAACCCAAGCTCTTGATTTGCTAATCAAGTATTAGCAAAGCAAACACCCTAATCTAAGTGGCAAGAATAGATGAGAATGATGAAGTAGGAATTTAGCTCTCATTTGTTTTCAATTTCTCACTCGTTTTCATCACATGTCAAAAAGCTAGAAAGTTTTTTCAAGAGAAAGAAGAAGATGAAAACCATTTGTGATGAACAATGAAAACTTGTGTGAGATTAGAAATGCAACCATGGGTTAAGAATGAAGACTTAACCCATGTAGAGAATTAACTATAGTAAAGGGTTTGGGTTGGGTTAAGAAATATTTATGCAAAATATCACAAGTCAAAGTCAAAGCTTCAAGAAACTTCTTGAAAGTTTCATGCAAGCTTAACCCTAATCCAAACCCTAACCACAATTAAACTCCACAAAACATGTTGCATTTGTAACCATAACATGTTACAATATTATATATCACATATATAATATTTATTGTAACAAAATAAAATAATACAATTAACATATATCACATATATATCAATGTATTACCCGAGTGAGAAAAAGAATTTTTAAGTGAGCTTATATTAGTTAATGTAATTTAATATATCAAATATATAATTATACATTAAATTATCGAATCAACACTTGATCCGATAATCCGGCTATTTCACAAATAACCGACTAATATAATCTGTATCAGTTCATCGAATCAACACTTGATCCGATGACCCGGCTATATCACATATAACCGGCCGATATCACATATCGCGAGAATCTAATACGGTGTCACATACACGTATTATTCTCGGTCCCGCACATATCACATATGTGCTCCTACTCCGTTTTGCTTGAGCCAAGAAAGCTCTGTGTAGGACTCTAAAAAATCGTCAATACGCCGGCAGTAGGTGATGATCATATCAAACACCCACAAGCTGCAAGCGGTTAGCTAAACGTAACAGCCACCCAGGTATTGAGCGATCAGAAGATCAACAAGCAAGCATGTACATTCTCCTGCGAATCCATTCAGTAACACTCCCGTACAGTCCGGTCTCTTCGTCTGATATGTCGTATATCTCGCCTAGGGGTGGTAAACGTCAGACCCCAGTAGCTTGATAAGTCGTGTCGATATGAGGTCCATAACAGTTCGAAAAACTACTGATAACACTTACCAGTAAATCTCAGCAATCCTGGCCAGGGATTTCCAGTTATAGCCAATCGAATACAGCGCAACATCAACTCTCTATACCGGGAGAGACGAAACCCCTCATATCGCTCATTGCCTCCATGTGATTTAGGACTGTACCCAAAAGCCACCTTTTTGCACGCCCTCTTGGACGTGGTATGATGGAAATCAAAGCACAGTGAGAATCACACAAGACTCTATGACGATCTCGGGTCTACAGACTAACCTGTACCAGTGTCACCAGAGAACTGCCATCTGACGTGAGGTATAATATCATCTGGGAGTTCTCAGCGAGTCCGTCCAGTGTACCCAGTCTCCACTGAGCACCCATATACCTTCTCTGATGTCAAACACCAATGGATATGGGATCATCCACCGCCCATCATATGGGTCAAGAAGCGCATACGCTAGTCTACTCTGGTATATCGATGCCCTGTCTCGATACACCTACGACTAGGAACATTTGAAGGATGTACTTAGCGACTACACTGTCCCCACTAGTATGATCTGCATCATAGTCCTGGTAGTCAAGTACTCATTCTAAGGGCTTTATCAACATGTAACATAGAGACAATCAGAGTACATGTTAAGATAAAGAGCAACCAGATAGCATACTATCATGTCGAGCAAGAAAGTCCTACCTATATATGTCCAAGCATCCACTACAATATACATCGTATGTACAGTAATGGCCTCTAGGACATACATATAACTAACATCCATCAACTATTTGTATATTCGTGTATTAGATCGAGTCGAGACTTAGATATTAATCTTTTGGTTGTCGAACTCGTATTGAGTCGACTTGTTGATATTTATATAGTATTTATTGATATTTGCTAGTGTTATTCTTCGTCTTGAACGTTGTATATTAACTGTGTGGTTTGTGATTTAGCCGTGTGGATATTGAGTTAGCTCCTATGTGGGGATGCTTTCATATTTATTCATTGTACATGATTTTACTCAAAATTTACGAAGGAGGTCCTGTCCAAATTTTTAATCGACTAAATGTTTTCAAACATTTTTAAACAAACTTTACTTACACTTTCCAAACAAATCATCTTTCAAAGAAACTTCATTTCATTTTCATAAACATTTTCTGATACTTCCTTCCATTGTTTCTTTTTAAAAAGTTCTTGGTTTTGGCCTACTTGTATTACGTTGACGTCCACGTAACGTCACGTGATTTAAGTGCCGATCACGTGCCATTTCCGGGTCGTGACAAGACACGATGGACTTTTTTCAAATAAATACCATGGACTTCCCAATGCTTTTTAAATAAGCACCATGGAATTTTTTATTTCAATAAATGCCATGAATTTCCGACATTTTTCATATAGATACCATAGGCTTTATTTATTTTAAATATATAGAAATAACTTTTAATGTTCTTCAGTTATCATGGAATTTAATTTTTTTTACAAACTAAAAATCACAATCTTTTAATATTTTCCAGATAGATACCATGAGCTTTCTTTACTATAAATAAATATCACGAACTTTGTTTATTAAGGAAAAATACTATGAATTTTAGATAAATGCCGAGAACTTTATTTTCTTGCTAATAACTCAAAATCTCATGTAGATTTCCACTAAAATACCATCAACACCCAATTTTTTTCAGATAAATACCATGAAATTTTTTATTATAAATAAATATCATGAACTTTAAATAGATACCATGGGATTTTTCAAATAAATACCATTAACTTCCCAAAGTTTTTTAAATGGAGTACTTTTTTTAATTCCGATTTAGTACCATGAATTTTCAATATTTTTCAAATAAACACCATTGGATTTTCTAGATAAAAAAAATAAAAAGAACTCTAATGTTTTTCAAATAAATGCCATGGTTTTTTTATTTACAAATTAAAAACCACAAACTTTTAATGTTTTTCAAATAGATGCTATATTATTACAGAAAAATATGATGAATTTCAGATAAACTGGATTTATTTATTTATTTGACAAATAAACAACACTTTTAAACCAATTTTAAGATAAACATCATTGCCTTTGTTTCTTGCTACCAAATACAATAGACTTTGTTTCTTACTAAAACACATTATAGACTTTTACTTCGATAAATTTTGAACCATATATAAATATTGCTTTATATAATCAATTTTCAATCGTATGAATTTTTTATCGATATCCGTAAATCCTGTAAATCCTGCACATCACGGGTTTAACCTAGTACAAGGTAAAAAGATATAAAGATGTAAGCAGTTGGATGAATTAAGATCAATCAAAAGGTACAAACTCATCCAAAAGGAATCTGTAACCATTCATGGATATGCATCACCAATCTTCCTGCTCAAATTATTTTTCAGATGAAAATAACAAATTTCCACTCTGATGATATAAATTACAGGGACTTTAAACTAGCTCGAACTTACAGAATGGGGTGGGCCGAGTAATTAAATAATACATCAAAGCAAATAATACATCAAAGCGGTAAGCATAAGTAATTTAGAGGAGAAAACTGGAACTGTATAAACACTACATAAATGATACAGGAGGAGCCCAACCCAAAATATTGGCAAACCCTAACACAACTATTTCTCACATTTACATCGACTCCTGCTAACTCCCCATCCAGCAGACGTGAGCAATAAAAGATGACATGTGCAATTTTTCTGAAACCTGATACCACTCCAAATAAACACGCAGCAAAAAATACTTCGCTTTGTTTGATTCACTAACTTCCCATGCAATATTCGTTTAATTGGAGAGCTGGAACCTAGCTCTTGGTTTCCTCTTTTTCCACCCCTGAGTGAAGCAAGGAGACAATGAATGATAATAAAATGTCAAATGGATACTGCAATTTGTAATGCAACCCCGCATAGGAGTGTTGCAGTTATTCTGTACAAACACCCTTGAAATGCAGGAGGCTTGCAGTTACGAAAATTGTTTTGATAGTAAGATACTTGTACATTTTGATCTTAGTTTGCATATAATTCCTTAAAATAATAGAAATCCTTTTCTATCATAAAAAACTATTAATTTCTTTTGGGTGGGTGGGGGGGAGGGGGGGGGGATTTTCGCTAGCAAATATTGTGTACTTGCAGAGAGCATGCCAAAAGTTTAGTAATATTAATGGTACATGCAATACAGAACACAACTTACGAATGCAGAATAGTAGAAGAGGGTAAGTACTGCGAGACCAACAAAGCCATATTGGAACACATTATACCTGTCCAACACAAATGAAATATAAAAAGTAAAAATCATGATCAACATATCTCGTTTTACTTGCTTAGAATGACAAAAGACTGCTTGACTCACTTGTAAAGATACTTGATTCCACGAAGAGACTGAAGTGTGTGGCCAAAAATCTCCTGGGCAGCAGTCGCTTGTGCATAGTAAGCAAAGGAGGTGGAGCAGAACTGAATCACACTGCAAAAGAAATCATTCGCTGACATCAACAAGACGATAAATGACCAGCATGTCACTCTCCCTACTAGTGAAAACATGGAAAATATGCAAGAAATTGATGGGACTAACTTTGACTTTCCTTCTCAAAATTAAAGAGCAGCACAAAACTAAGATGATCAAGATACTTGCATAAGCTTATCTCATTCGCTGCAAATAAAACCTATTGTGTTTTGATCTAATAAGGGTAGGCTTCTTAGCAAACTTAAGTTGATATGGAAATAGAAATGGATTCTTTTATGTGTGATCAGAAGAAGATCCATTAAATGACAAGATGATGACAAGAGTTAAGCAACCAAAATACAACCATGAATTAAGTAATTAAGCATTAGAGATTCTCGTCTTTGGATAAAAGATTGAATTAAGAGCAGCTAATTATCCGAAGCTCGTCCAAGGAGACTGCTCTTGATTTAATGAGGCAAAACAAAAAAAGCTGAGGTTATAGAACATGGCGCCAATGTAGCGTGCTAATACCCCAGGCTTCAGATAAGAAATAAACTAGTTGCATATGGACCTGATGGAGCAAAGAAGGATGAGTCCCACATTGAAAAGGAAAGAATTCATCAGAGTTGCTCCCCACCTGAACCAAAAAGCAGAGCAACCAAATGAAACAAAACGACAAGGTTGATCAATTGAGTAACAAGCTAGGTAAGTAGTTACTTCATTGGGTGAATAGTTATAAAAACTAATCTCAGACCAAGCATCATAGCTCCAGCAATCACAGCAATCAACAGGTAGAAACAGAAAAATGCAAATGCCGCAGTACCTAGCAAGCCTGGTTGAAACACAAAAAAGGCACAAAAAAAAAGTGTCAGAGAAATGGTTGTTGAAGCAGAAAATGGAAAAGAAAGGCGGCCAATTAATAATTAAGCTAAGATTTAGATGACATACCCCAAACATTATCCAATTTGATGAACACTTCATTTAAAAAAGGGGAAAGAGGAGGGTTGATCAATGAGTATATCACAATATGTGCAACCCAAGCCACTGAAACAATTAGCCTGAAAGTAAAATAGTGTTAATTCTTCATCCTTGACAGACTGAGATGTATAAAAGCATGGTAAGGTCTGATAAATTTAACATTAAAACATAATTACAAAGTCGTTAAAGGTAACGAGGATGCGCTTTCAGGGGAAAGAGTAAAAGGGCTATCCAGATAATTCATCTGTTTATATCTCTATACACGCCTGCCAAGAGGATGGGAAAGCAAACATTCAAAGTGTTAGGGAAATAATCTCCTGAGGAGAAAACCGACAGTGTTTTAGGAAACAAATTTTTTTCAAAAATCAGTAGCATGAAATTTGAGAAGTCGATTGAAGAAGACAATTATATTGCAAATAAATCCATTCAATTAGCAAAAGTATCGACTTGAGAAACACAAGGAAGCCATCTTCTACCACAAAATTTAAACACTTCTCAAAGCTAAGCAGCAAGCAATTATTAGATTTGCTTGAAGCGGCAAAGGATCATACTGTCTCATTCAATTAAGAATAGAGTCCTCCCATATATCTTTTCTTTCTGTCCTTCACTACTAAGGGCGGTATTCTTCATATTCACAGGCATTATGACCTATCTCCAATTTCTAGGAATTCTAAGGTTCTGTCCCTCTTTTCGGATCCAGCCAATAGAAACATAAACTTCTCCACTTTGGCCACTCCTTTTCTTCATTCCACATGCATCAAAGCATCTACATCTACTACTCCAAGATAGTGTAGCTATATAAGTCCCAAGGTCCTCCATTTGAGTAGTTAACTAGTTACACATCCACCTCAGATTCTGAACTTTCGCGACAAACAATCATGTGTAGTACAATGATGAGACCATTTTCTTATTTAGAAAATTGGAGTGACTGAACATGAGAATATGAGATCAAAGAGAACGACAATCGCTAGTGACTAGTTATAAATGTGGGCCAAACCATTGAAGTTAATTCCGATCAATCTAGCGACGGGTGTGGGGGAGAATGATCGGCACATGTCTGAAGTACTAGATGCCTTCGTGAATGATTCAGGAATCAGGAGGGAAGATAATTTGAAATTTACCAAACTCGGTGTCTTTGTTGAAGAGGCTACAGATTGTAGAGTGTTTCCGTCACCCTATTGAGATAGAAATACGCATCACTTAGTAGGCGTACTACAGATTCCCCAGGGTTTATTGATCGTGGGGATCCAAATCTCCAGCAGCCGCGGACTAAGCTGCCGTTAATTACCCCTCGTTTTTGGAGCGATGAAATCTCCGATTAACAGGTCAACAGATCATGCGAACTCAATATGCAGTATGTATATGTGTCTTGAAGGTGGTTTGGGCATATCAGGGGCCTCGCACAGCTTACGGGGGTCTCGCTACTCGGATAGCGGGCTGGGGGCCAAGTGGGCCAGCAGACCCTTGTGGGGTCCCGTTAGACATTTTTTCTAAGGGGAGAAGGTTTTTGAGTATAGGGTGTATCTATTTTATTCAATTTTTTTACTTTGTAGAACATTTACAAGAAAAATAGAAGTGATGGATGCGTGTGCCATGTGCGCACTTAGCAAAGTGAGCACGTGGTAAGGTGCACACGTGATGATGTGCGCACCTGTCGAGATGCACACCTAGCAGGGTGCACACCTAGCATGTTGCGCACTTGACGAGGTGCGGCCCTGACGAGGTGCGCTCCTGGCAAGGCGTGTATCTAGTCCGATGAACACTTAGCGAGGTGCGAGAGAGGTAGGGGGCCAAAGGGTACCAAATGGACCAATGAGGTGCGCACCTATCGAGATGCAAGAAATGCCTAAGGGTCCCAAATAGGCCAAAAGGTCCAATGAGATGCGCACTTAGAGAGGTGCGCACCTATCGAGATGCGAGAGTTAGAGACCAAAGGGTCCTAAATGAGCTAAAAGGTCCAGCAGGGTGCGCGCTTAGAGAAGTGTGCACCCGGCACGATGTGCACCCAATAAGGTGCGCATCAAGCAAATGAGCACCAGCGAGGCGCGCACCTAACACGGTGCAAACAAGAGTCAAGACCCAATGGAGCTACAGCCCCTAAACACCAAAATTTTGATTTTTTTCATAAGATCAAAGGGAGCCTCAAGAGGTTTCTACGAGGCCTCAAGAGGTGCGCAGATAGGTCTTGACGTGAGTTTTCTCTTATTCCTCTCCTCTGTTAAATCGTGAGGAGACGGAGAGAGAAAAGTTGCTTCGTTGGTGATTTGAATGGAAGATCGATGTTCCTCTTAATGGGTTAACGGCCAAAATCAAAATTTGTGGAAAAAGAAGAAGATTTGACTTGGATTTAATTGAAAAAACGAGGAGACATTTAGAAAGAGAGCAGCACAAAATCCTAGATTTATTTTTGGGGAATAAAAAGTTTTGCTTGATTTCTCATCATGTTTGCCTTTTATAGGCTACACCTTTTACATATAACCCCTTAGGCCGTTACAAAATTGGTTTTTTTGCCTATTTAATAAAATAAAAGTACATTTAATTTTTCCTTTCTTTTTCTTATTCTCTTTTAACCGGCCCTTTTCATGCTTGGGCTCGACTTGAATTTGGGCGCACTTGGCTTTTTGACTTTGATTTTGGTGGACTTTGAACTTGAATTTGATTTCTGATTTTGGCAATTGGGTGTAATTTTTTACCCCAACAAAATGCCCACATCAATAAATGCAGACCACGCATATGGGTTGTGTGCTTGAAATTGATGGATCGTGTACTATATGGAGATTGATTTGGTTTGGTTCCTTTTTGACGACGTGGAGGTCGATACTTCTCTTTTAGCGACGTGAACGGTATACTGCCATTTTTGCGACTTGGACGGTCGATACTGCCATTTTTAAGACTTGGACGGTCGATGCTGCCATTTTTGCGACGTGGACGGTCCATACTGTCATTTTTGCGATTTGAACGGTCGATACTGATTTGACTTACTCCGCCTTCTGCGGTGTCGGGGATTGATTTGATTTGCTCCGCTTTCTGCGGCGTCGGGACTTGATTTGATTTGCTCCGCTTTCTTCGGTGTCGGGATTTGATTTGTTTTGGAGTTTCTTGTTCGTTCCGCAGGACCTTTTGAGCTTGGAATCACTGCCGGGTAGGACGTTGATTTGATTTGTTTGATTTTCTGTCTTGTTTGGCGGGACTTTTGAATTTGAGTAGGACTTGGAATTTGGATTTTGTTTGGGATCAGTATTGCTACACTGGAATAGTGCCAGGAGCACCTAATCATTTGCCGTGGGAAACTTAAGATTTGGGTTTTGGGTCGGCATCAGCATCGCTAACACTGAAGCGTAATGCCAGGAGCGACTCGTCATTTGCCGTTGCCCGTTGGAAAGCGACGGCTTAGGAGACAGGTTTAAAACCGTGTCACCAAAAGGCATTTCAATTTTATGAGCCGTAAGGGTCTAATAAAAGCATTTTCTCCCTACGAGTCGAAAGGATCTCGTAAGTGTATTTTCTCCCTGGAAATCGTGGAGATGCCTTAGTGTGTTGCTCTTTTGTGAGTCGTAAAGATCTCACGCGGGAATATCTACTCATAAGGTCGAGAGGACTTTGCAAGTGTATTTTTGTTTCCTTTCACGAGTTTGCGCCCTTTTGGGGTTTTCACAAAATCACCAGCAATCCTGCTATTTTTACTCACAGATCCCTTTCGGGTTTTCATCCGTGCCTGTTTCGCTTGTGGACATACCGTTTTTTTTTTGCCAGTGAGACTTCATGCATAGCCTTGCCGGTGAGACTTGAAGATAGGGATCGTTTATACCCGTAAATTGTATACGGTTTTACAGGATGTATGATCCAAACCGTAGGGCTAGTGCGCTCAATTCGTCTGCGACGTGGAACATTCACGCGTAGTATTTCTTGAGATATCGACCATTGATGGGTGGCATGGGTCGTTCTCTCTCAGCATTTATCAGCTGATAGGGGATCCTCCGTCAAATGGTTTCTCGATGACGTATGGCCCTTCCCAGTTCGGCTCAAACTTTCCCTTACCATATCGATTGGGAATGATCAATCTTTTGAGGGCCAACACCAATTCGTCTTTCTTGAAAGCACAGAGACGGGTCATCTTGTCATAGGCCCGTGACATTTAGGCTTGGTACAGATCCAGATTTTGCTGTACCGCGGGTCTCTTTTCTTCGAAGGTGTCGAGCTCTTTGAGCAGAAGAAGAGCGTTTTCCTCCCCCGTCAAACCATGCTGGACAAACATCCTTAGTTTTGAAACTTCGACTTCGAGAGGGAGGATCGCTTCAACTCCGAAGAGCAATGAGTATGGAGTGGCCTGAGTTGGAGTGCGGTGCGTGGTACGATATGCCCACGCCTCGTGGAGCTTGAGATTCCAATCACTATTGTTGGCTGAAGCATTTTCCCTAAGGAGCTTGCATAAAGTTTTATTGAAGGCTTCGGCTAACCCATTGGCTCTTGAATTATAAATGGAGGAATATCTCCAGTCTATCTTGTGCTGAGTAGCGAAACTCAAGACTTTGAAGCTCTTGAAAGAAAGCCCGTTGTCAGAAATGATTCTTCTTGGTGTACCGAAGCAATATAGGATATTATGCCGGAAGAATGTCAAAATGTTTTCTATCTTGACTTCTCTCAGCGGGACAGCTTCAACCCTTCTGGAAATGTAATCAGTTGCGGCCAATATGAACCGGTGGCCTTTGGATGACGGGGGATCAATTGGGCCGACTATGTCGGTGCCCCAGACCTCGAAGGACCATGACGTCACGATAGGATATGGCGGATTGGGATGCTTGTGAATGAAGTCACCGTGAATTTGGCATAGATAGCACTTCTTCGCATGCTCTTCGCAATCTCTTCTCATGGTAAGCCAGTAATACTCAAACCGTTTGATTTGAAACCGCATTTTGAGGCCGAATTGATGAGCTCCACAGACGCATGAATGCACTTCTTTCATGACCTTTTGTGCTTCGGCCGAGGACAAACACCTGAACCAAAACTGGGCGTACGATCTGCGGTATAGCATATTATTTACAAACACATATCGAAGAGCTCTCTTCTTCAGCTGAACCCTCATGGATTTTTCTTCGGGCGGTTTATCATATCGAAGGTACTCTATAAAGGATTCTCTCCAATCGGGCTCGTCTTGAATGATCAAAACTTCTTCGGCAGGATTGTTCTCTTGTTCTACGCTTTCTTCTTCTCGTAAAGAAACTGAAGATCGGAATTTCATTCAGGTCAGAATCAGCCAGCTCTTTGGCTAGGCGAACGAGTACGTCGGCTTTTCCGTTCAACACCCTAAGAACTCTCATTAGTTCAATGTGGGTGAACTGTTTCATGAGTTCCACCACCTAACTTCTGCATCGAGCTAACTCGGGCTTATATATCTTATAGTCGCCGCTCACTTGGTTGACGACAAGCTGGGAATCACCGTAGACCCGTAGCCGAAGGATCTTCATTTCTATGGCGAGCTCCAGACCAGCTATCAGAGCTTCATTCTCAGCCTCGTTATTTGTGCGATGCTCGGTAAGAGCAAAGGAACATCGCAGGGTTCTTCCCGATGGCGTAATGAAACACCAATCCTATCCCCGCTTTTATCTCTGGGACGCTTAATTTGCTGGAGGTCCTTATTGATGAGGCTCCATCGAAGTAGAGCACCCAACATGGCTCGCTATCCTCGAGATGCAGCACTTGTTCGTCGGATAACTCGCAATTTAGCGGCGATCCTTCTGGTATGGGATGAGCAGCGAGAAAGTCGGCTAAGACTTGCCCTTTTACTGCTTTTTGAGGAGTGTAGATTATGTCAAATTCAAGCAGCATGACAACCCATATTTCCATTCTACCGGCTAGGCTTGCTTTGGTCATTAAATATTTGACCGGGTCGACCTTAGAGATCAGCATAACACGATAAACGAGCAGATAGTGTCTTAGCTTCTTCACGACGAACATCAGGGCCAGGCATTGCTTTTCGATCGAGGAATAGTTATGTTCCGCCCCGACTAATGTTCGACTGAGATAACAAAAGGCATTTTCTTTTCTCTCCTCGTTATTCTGGGCAAGGAGCGTGCCAAACGATTCATCTAGCACAGCAGTGTAGAGAATCAGCGGTTTATTTGGAATGGAAGCAGCAAGAACTGGAGGATGCAACAGGTACTGTTTAATATTTTCGAATGCTTCTTGACATTCGGCGTCCCAGACAAAAGAAGCTCCTTCATTAGTTTTGAGAAGGGTCTACATATTTCCAATAGGTTCGAGATGAACCTACGTATGTAAGCGAGCTTAACTTAGAAGGGTCTTAGCTGTATCAGATTCTTTAGAAGAGGCATCTCCATGATGGCCTTTATCTTTAATGGGTAAATTTCAATCCCCCGATATCGGACTATGAAGCCTAAGAATTTTCCTGATGACACGCCAAAAGCGCACTTTAGAAGATTCATCTTTAGATCGTATTCTCTCAGTCTGGTGAAAACGGTCCTGAGATCTTTGGATATGATGGCCATAGCTTTAGTCTTGACGACCAAATCAAATCATCGACGTAATATTCGACGACCTTATGGATTAAGTCGTCAAAGATCTTGGTTATTGCCCTTTGATATGTGGCACCTGCGTTCTTCAGTCCAAACGGTATCACCTTGTAACAGTATATGCCGATCGGGGTTCGAAATGATGTATACTTCTCATCCTCGGGCAACATTTTATCTGGTTGTACCCAGACAAACTATCTATGAAGATGAACAGCTCGTAATTTGAGGTGGCATCGACCATCATTTCCATGACCGGAAGCTGGAAATCATCTTTAAGGCATGCCTTGTTAAGGTCTCTGGAATCGACGCAGACTCGGATCTGTCCATTTTTCTTTTTCACTGGGGCAATACATGCGATCCGGTCCGCATATTTCTCTTCTCTGATGAAGCCATCATCGATGAGTTTCTTGGTTTCCTCGATGACATTTCTTCCAACTCCCTTCTCATTCTTCAAGGAGCTTGTTTGACTGGCTTGGCGTTAGGAGATATAGTCAGCTTATGCACGGCTACGGCTACTTCAGGAGAGGCCAGACATTTCTTTGTACGTCCATGAAAAGCAGTCGATAAATTCGTGCAGCAAGGCAATTATCTGCTCTTTCATTTCCTCTGACAAAAGAGAGATGATGTAGGTCGGCCTTAGATTATCGGGGGTTCCGAAATCAATCTATGTTAGCTCGTCGAAGGTTTGCTTGTCCGCCATCTTCGAGCTCTCGAGAGGCTTTTTCTAGCTCGGCTTCATCATTTGACTTTTTGCTGGTTTCACCAACATGGATCATGCAGCATGCCTTAACGTCAGGTTGAAATAAACATATGCCCCGTCTATCTGAGATTCATCCATCCATGAGTGCTCGGACCTGAGACGGATGCCACAACCCTTTATAAAACTTCGCTTCGGAGTCCGTTTGATATAACTGATATCCGCACTTTCTAAAATATTCCCGCATCTCGGGCGCATAGTATCTAGGGTTTAGAACAGATCTTATGCCTTTTTCATAGGAAAGGCATGTCACGGACAAATCGTCCGGGTGTACGATAGGATTTGACCCATAAAACAGGATATCTTTCTGTCCATTCTTTCTTCCGGAAACGTATAAGGTTTTCATCTGGTCCATGGTGGAGACTGACAATACATCAAGCTCTTTGCACATCTGCTCCAGCACCCTTGTGATAGCTAGGGACCCTTCCGTAATCTCGAAGGTCTCTCTTAGCGTCGCTTTTTGCATGCGAGTCCGATCTACACAGTTGTCACAAGACGGATCCTCTCATTCCGACTCTTCAGTATCGCTGCCGAAATGAATGCAAATTTTACTGCTGGATGGGCCTTCGATATCAGACCCGTCCGTATCGCTACCGAAATGAGGACGAGTTCTACGAAAGAACGGACTTCCAGCGTCGGACTCATCAGTGTCACTGCTAAAACACGGATGCGCTTTGGGGGTTTTACTTTTGAAGGTGATAGCCGGCTCGGATTTGCTTTTGAGTTTCGAGGTCGTTCTGTCCTTGGTTAGTTGTGGGTCAACATTTTAGGGTGTTTACAAACTACCGAGAATCTTCATATCGGACTTCATGCACACCGAACCGCATAATGTCTCCGTCAATGCGTCTTTCTTCACCATTTTTGGTATACTTCATGCATTGATGGAGAGTTGATGGAACGATGTCGTAATCGTGAAGCCACGGCCGTCCTAGGAGAATCTTATAGGATGTGTCAGCGTCGATCACGTATATCTTAGCTTCGGTTTGTAGATCCCCAAATTTGATTGGCAGAGCTATGGACCTCAGAACTTGAAGTTTTGATTGAAGCCTTAGAAGACAATTCTTTCCCTTAACAGGTGTAATCTCTTTAGAGTCCGCAAGTTCATGATGTTCACTGAAGACCCCGGATCAATCAATATGCGATTAATCCGGTCTCCGTCGCTATACCGGTCATGTAAAGCGGACGGTTATACTCAGCTGTTCCCAGTAGCAGGTCTTCATCTTTAAATGTGACCGCAGCTATATGCAGAGTGTACTGGGTTTCTTTCATATTAATTTCCGCAAAGCGGGCCTGGTACCGCTCAGGGTTTCGTAGAGCATGAATGAAGACATCTCTAAGTTCCTTGGATAAGACCAGAGTATCATAAATGCTTAAAAGAGACGGAAGCTTCCGGAGATGAGCCAAGATATTGTAATCTACCGGAGAAGAACATGATTCTTCATGGGTCGATTCTCCGTTGTTTTCTTCATTAGAGACTTGTTTTTCCTTTTCTTTAGGGGCGTTGCCTTGTTTCGACGGTAGACCCTTGCCGCTTCTGAGCTGGATTTGGTTGGCCTTTGTGGCGAGCTCCTCGTCCTTTTCAGAAAAACAGAGCTCTTTCTCAGAGTCACTACCAAGATGGATGACGTAACAGGTTACAATAAGAACCTCATCATTAGAGACTTCTTCTAGCTCCTCCAGAATCTCAACTGTTTCTACGGGGAAGAACCCATTCAATTGACTTAGAGTTCTTTCCTTTTGTTCATAGTTTTCGAGGAAATCGATATATTTTTGAGTAGTCGATTTCCCTGCAAACTCTTTTTTGCGTCGAGCCACACTTTTCTTCTTCTTGAGCTTTTTGGAATTTGAGCCTGAATGAGCCGAATTGGTAGCTGGAACGGTGGGCTCTTTCTGCCCTTCCCATTCAGTTCTGGTCTTTTTTGAAGCAGTTTTAACATTTTCTTCGTCTTTTTAGACATGTGCATGCTCTATGGAGGCGGCAGCAAGTCAGTTTCATTTCTCAGGGCAGTGGATTCAACTGTCTGCTCTCAGAAGGTTTCAGCTTCTGTCTGTATAAAGTTGGTGGTTGCAGCTTGATTGTTCACCAACACGCTCTGGGACAGTTCAATTTCTCCGGTCTTGTATTGCTTCTCGACCCAGTCTTTGAAACTATAGCAATCCTCGGTCGCATCACTCACTACTCAGTGGTACGGGCAATACAGAAGATTGCCGGTCATTTTTGCTTCGTGGGGTCTCTTTGATTCCAGCAATTGTAGACCGTTGTTCAGGGCACCTTTGAATATTTTACGGATCTTGTCTCTTCTGACAGAGTAGACTTTGTTCTTTCTCCTCTAGGGAAGGCCCTTCTCCTCCTAGCACTGGCTTTCGAGCCCGATCTGTTTTTGATCCGTCCACCTTTCGCTTGTCTTCATTGCCAAACGCATTGAAGACGGTGGTATTGATGGAGCTCCCACTTTCACGATTGTCGTCTTTTCTCCTCTTCCAAGGCTTGTCATTCTGAGAGTCCGAGGTACTCTTATTTCGAGTGTTCCAACATTTGAACATTTTTGTCAGCTCTTGAAACATCTTGAGGCTCATTGTACATTAGAATGAGACCATCCAATTGCTGAGATTCCCAATAAAGAGGCTGACAAACTGGTCTTGCTCTAGCGGCGGTTCGCACTTAACAGTGAGGTTGCGCCATCGGGCAATAAAGTCCGTATTGCTTTCGTTTTTTCCCCGACTTGGTTCTCACAAGGTCGGCGATGGAGATTTTGTCACCGACACTGATGAATCTTTTGCCAAAATAGAGACTCCATTTAGACGAAAATAGTGACAAAACCGTCCGGTATGCTCACGTGCCAGTCGAAAGCGACGCCGGTTAGGCTGTTGACAAACTGGCGGAGAAAAAGCACAACATTGCCCCTTGTGTTTCTACATAACGCTTTAAAGTGAGTAACATGCTGACTCGCATTCCCCGTCCCGTCAAATCTTCCGAACTTAGGAATGACGTAGCCGGTGGGAACTCGATCAGATCATACTGTGCGGGATATGGCCGTCCACTACTGCCAATATCTTTTTGAGCCTCGGCTCCAACCATCAATGTTAATCTTGCTAGTGACCAAATCCATTATCCGATCTTGTGTTAGCGGAATAGTGCCATCCGGGGCCAAGGCGTCCCCAGAAGTGGAATGTGGCCGACTTTCGTGCGGCTCATCCATACTTTGATTTAAAGGGACAGGTATGGTTGCTTCAGGCCATTATTGTCCGGCTCATGAGTAAAGATCTGCGCTTGATTAGAAGGCACTCGAGCAATTTGAGCCGTGAGCTGCATCACGACGTTTGTCAAGTCATCATTTTTTTAGTAAAGCTTGGCCATCTCTTTATCTTTACTCTTGAGCTGTTTTCGGAGTTCTTGAAGCAGCCCCTGCTCTGCGGTCCTGGGGCGGAAAGTCGGCTCTTCTTCGCTGTCCGAGTTTTGACTCCACATAGACTGAGGGGTCTTTCTGCCTATCAGCCTCATCGAGAGGGTTTTCATCGTCCTGCGGAGGCAGCTGATCTTGGGAAGTGGCAACCAAATCCAAGCCAAATTGGGCTTGGGATGTAGCGGCCCCATCCTTACTTTTACTGCGAAAGTTGTCGCTGGGACGCGTGCCCGCCATGTAAACCGTGTGGATAACACATCCAGCAATCTTTTCACCACCGGCAACTGATTTCGCGGACTGTTGTCATGGTCTTTCTGCTTCAGTAAAGGACAATCGACTAAAAAAGGCTAGCCCGACCGGGCTCTTGAGTAGCGCAGGCGCTTCTTTTCTGGCTTTGCCCGTTGCCTTCGCACAGCACAGACCGTCTGATATACTCTTGAAAAGACGGTGTATGCCTTCTATGTTGGGGTTTAGACACGCCTCTTTGTAGCATCGTTCGGATTGTTGTCTTCTTGATCTTGGCGGTCATGATATTTTTCTGAACCAACTTCAGGGGTTCGAAAGAATTGTTGACTTTCACGGCCGACTCAACTGTCGTCACGGGGTAACCCTGATCTTGGAACCTCACAAGATTTAACTTGGCCGAAGTCCTGCCCTCTTTTTGTCTCTATATCTGAGCCTCTTTTGTCTCAACTTTTCTGTCTTGAGAGCTTGACGGACATCTGCTTTCCTGGAAACCGTCATAGACCGATTGACAGAGAATCCAGAGAAATACGCTCGATCGTGAAATTGTTAAGGGCACCGTCTGAGCTTGACTGAGACGCTTTGTAGCTTCATGGGTTTTGACGGCCTTGCCTCCAGTGGGAACAGTGGAGAGCCGTTCAAATACAGATTTGCAGTTGGGATGGGATGCTTTGGCGATCACAACGTTCGGCCTCCTACCCCTTGAGGTTGGTTTAACCGCTTGGTTTACCCGGGCCTCCGCCAGATGAGCGCTTCCGACAGGATAGATGATGACGGAACCAAACTGACGGGGCGGTTCCTCCAATTGCCGACTGAGACTTGCAGGGAGAACCACGCGGGCATTAAACTTGACCACGTACGGGATCGAAGTCGCCTCAGAGATTGAACTGGTTCTTGGAGACATTCTTGCTGAGTTTGAAAATCGCGATTGAAAAGCTGTTATCCTGCACAAAGAAGCATGATTTCAGATCAGGTAATCGACATATATGTTGATTGAGTTCGCATGAACGTTTAACCCGAAATATGGGAGGAGAGAAAAGGTCCCACCGGATGTGTCAGAATCTGTAGAGTGTTTTTCGTCATCCTATTGAGATTAGGAATACGCGTCACTTGTCAGGCGTATTACAGATCCCCCTGCCTGGGGTAGGCAGAGGTTTATTGATCGTGGGGATCCAAATCTCCGGCAGCCGCGGATTAAACTGTCGTTAATTACCTCTCGCTTTTGGAGTGATAGAACTTCCGATTAACAGGTCAACATATCATGCGAACTCGATGTGCAGTATGCGTATGCGTGTCATCAAGGGCCTCGCAGAATTTAAGGGGGTCCCGCTACTCGGATAGCGAGCTGGGGGTCAGAGGGCTAGCAGCTCCCTTACGAGGCGCGGGACAGCACCCCATTTGACTTTTTTCTAAAAGAAGAAGGCTTTTGAATGTGGGGCGTCTTTATTTTATTCATTTTTTTTACTTTGTAGAATATTTATAAGAAAAACAGAAGTGGGGATATGCGTGTGCAACGTGCGCACTTAGCAAAATGAGCACGTGGTAAGGTACGCACGTGATTGGTTGTGCACCTATCTAAGTACACAGGTGACAAGGTGCGCACCTAGCATGTCGCGCACTTGATAAGGTGCGGCCCTGACGAAGTGTGTATCTAGCCTGGTGAACACTTAGTAAGGTGCGAGAGAGATAGGGGCCAAAAGGTCCAATGAGGTGCGCACTTAGGGAAGTGCGAGTTAAGGGCCAAAGGGTCCCAAATGAGCCAAAAGGCACCTATCAAGATGCGAGAGTTAGGGGCCAAAAAGTCCCAAATGGGCCAAAAGGTCTAATGAGGTGCGCATTTAAACAGGCGCGCCTATCGAGATACGAGAGTTAGGGTCCCAAATGGGCCAAAGGGTCCAGCATGGCCAAAAGGTCCAGCAGGATGCGCGCTTAGGGAAGTGTACACCTGGGCTGGTGCACACCTGGCACGATGTGCATCCATTAGGGTGTGCATCTTGCCAAATGAGCACCTAGCAAGGTGCGCATCTAGCACGGTGCAAACAAGGGGTCGAAACCCAATGGAGCTACAGTCCCTAAACACCAAAATTTTGATTTTTCATAAGATCAAAGAGAATTCTTTTCCCCTTCTACGATGCCTTAGGAGGTGCGCATATAGGTCTTGACATGGGTTTTCTCTTCTTCCTCTTCTCTGTTAGATCGTGAATAAAGAGACGGAAAGAGAAAAAGTTACCTTTTTGGTGATTTCAATGGAAGATCGGTGTTTCTCTCGGATGGGTTAACGGGCAAAATCAAATTTTTTGTGGAAAAAGGAGAAGATTTGCTTTGGATTTAATTGAAAAAGAGAAAAGAAAAAAGACCTTTAGAGAAAGAGCGGCATAAAACCCTAGATTTATTTTTAGGGAATAAAAAGTTCTAATTGATTTCTCATCATGTTTGCCTTTTATAGTGTAACATTTCAGAAAAACGGTAAATATTATTTTGGAATTTAAATAATGATATAATGAGTTTTACGGATATTATGTCGAGTATGGAATTGTGTTTTTATAGATTGGTATAATTATATATCTCTATTTTTGGGAAATAATTGGAATTTAAAATGAATTATTATTTAGGAAAACATTTATTTAAGTAGGTTTTTCATAAATTGGCATATAATTATATCCATACAAAATTAGCATGTTAAAACTAATTGATGTTTTCATATTTGGTACACTAAACCAAGCTTTATTTTGGTTAACCATGTTTAAGTTGACATGACATGTTGATGACATGTTAACTTTTACTTTGAGTTTAAGTAGTTGTTTTTATTTATTTTATTTGTTTTATTTTTGAAAAATGAGAAGGAGACATCGGGGCATGGGTGTAAGTGAGAGGGAAACATGAGAGGTATGGGCAAGATAAAGAGTGTGAGAAAGTGAGTCGTATACGTTTCCTTCACCCTCATTTCTTCATGTCGTTCTCTCTTCTTCTCCTCCAACTCCAAACCCAAAAACACCAACACAAATCCCCTCAAGTCACCATGAAGCCTTCATTAAAAGTGTTCAAATTCTTATCC
Organism: Agapanthus africanus; assembly: GCA_030015575.1. NCBI lineage: Eukaryota > Viridiplantae > Streptophyta > Magnoliopsida > Asparagales > Amaryllidaceae > Agapanthus > Agapanthus africanus. Next base: position 66,480,376 of record JASDDO010000008.1, on the reverse strand, counting down.
TACACTTGATGTGGTGACCAAGTTTTCATCTTGAGGCTATCTTCCAAGCTTGTTACTTCTCCTAATCCCTATCTAAAGGTAAAATGCTCTTTAACCATGTTTTATGTACACTTGCCATGACAAACCTTATTTAGAGCTAAAATTCATGTTTTTTTAGTTGTGAGATTTCAAAAGTGAGTTTTTTGTGAATACAACTAGTAGTGGTGGTGTAGTAGAGAGTTAATTAGTGATTACAACCTTATTACTGATAGATGAGGGTATTTTGGTGCAAGTATCATTGGTTTTAAAAAGGTGTCAAGTTTCAAAACATGGTTTTTTATTGAGTTTTGAAGTTTGATTGGAATCTGAAATAACTTGGGATCTCTGAAAAATATTTAGAGAGTACTGTGAGATACTAGGACCGGTATGAGACCACCCTTGAAGCCCGAGCCCCTAACACGTTATCAAAACCGATAATAAATCCATTGTAGCCGCAAATTGCAGGGGTTTGTTCTGTAGCTCACTCACTTGATAACTACTTTATATGCTAAATTGTCCCAAATTCTCTGAGCAAAAATCTGGGAGCATTTTGTCTTGGTTTTTGCAATGTTTTGCGATTTTTGTAACTTGGTTTTCGGATTTTTAAGTCCTGACCTGGTCGTTCAATGTTCGTACGTCGACGCCGGGGATATTTTATCGCAGTTGGCACATGTTGACCATAGGTTCTAACCTATATGCGCTTCGTTCGTAGTTCCGATTTCAAATGGGTTTTTTATGCGATTTTGTTACGATTTCATTTGTAGGTGCAGTCGTGGGGACTTCCGAGACGACGAAGAAGGGCAAGGCATTCGTCGGCTTCGACTAGGATGAAGCGTGTATCGGTGAGTAGATGTATATATACGGGGGAAGTATAGTGAATGGTGTATAGCACCCCCGCAACCGTAGTAATTATAATACTATATACTAGAATCTTATACCTAGTCTAACCATAAGTGTATATTAGTATACTTAGTAGAAAGTTATATATCTAGTCTCTATTTCCTAGCCATTAGGTTATATAGAGAGAGGGTATGTAGGTATATATATGACGCAAATATATATACGATATAAGTATACATGATATAGTATGATATGATATGAGTTGGCGTACGTGACTATAGATCCGTACTGTTTCGATTGGATGATATCGTACGAGGGAGATTCCGTACATGATATGAGGATAGACTACCGAATACGGCCGATTTCATTTCGATCCGAGGAGTCTTGCTAATATTTCAAATTGGAAATTCATGAGAGGTTTAGAGACATACTTATTTTGAAAACTACGTACTTTTAAATGATAATTTTGAGGGCGCGCTGCGAATTTTCAAATGATATCTATTTCAAAAATATCGTAGTCCCTTATTTCCAAAATAACATTTCGTGATATTTTAAACTATAACTGTATGGCTCATATGTAATTAGATATTTTAAACACTTGTTCACATTACGATTTCCTTCTTTCTGTATACACTCGCGTTTCGATTACTTATGATATATGTTGCATTTATACCTTTAGCTTTACTCAACTTCGTTGTTAGGACACTTGCACTGTTACCAATGACTTACATGTTGCACGTACACACTCGTATGTTCACACACATCATCGGTAATTGACATGCCACGTATACATATAGAAATTGTCACGTGCCCTTAAAACTTGCCATGATATTTGCATCACACCATAATCCTGCTCACTTCATATCAGCATGCATTATATTACTGGTCTGTACTTTTATATGTTATTCCATTATTGCAATGTTCTTATGAGATAGTATTTTCATGAGATTTCTGTTTCTATGAGATTTGAGAAAACCGCGCATATAATTTTATAAAACTTGTGAATGTTTTACGGCATTCTCTTCATATGATGATTTTGGCGTCCACCATAAGTTTTCTGGATTCTGAGAAATGAGTATTATCCGAATCGAAAGAGGGGGAGGAACCGATTGCGGATACATGGTGGACCCAGTACGGTACCGAGAGGAAAGAAGCCCGTATAGAAAGACGGGTGAGCCTAGCGAAGATGAGACCGACCAGTGATAGTATGGAAACTCGGCGGATATTCGGAGGATACCGACCGGGGTTATATGATTCAGATGGATATGAGGACCGGGCCGAGAGACGGCGTCTGAGATATGAGGATTTCGAATGTCGATATTGGACACGGGATTTATGAGGATTTCAAGTGTCGATACTGGACACTCAGTTGTTATATGAGGATTTCGAGTGTTGTTGATGGACACTATATATGTGTGTGTGTTATGATTGACATATTTCCACATATTGATACTAACGCGATATTATGTATATACATACACATTTACTTTCGTTGCCATATAGTATGATAGTATTATACAGTATGACCTAGGTATTATACTAACGCGATATTATACAGTATGTGCGGTGAAGTGTGTCAAAAATGAAAATCAGAAGGTTTTAGTTCGAGATGAGGATATCAAGGAAAGATGGAGAGATTATTTTGACAAATTGTTCAATGAGAGCTTTACTAAGAATTTGGATGGACTTGTCATTCAATCTTAAGATATAAATCGTGATTTCATGCGTAAAATAAGACTTACTGAGGTTAAGGAAGCTTTGAACAGAATGGGTTTAAGAAAAGCGGTTGGTCCTGACGGGATTCCTATCGAGATTTGGAGATGCTTAGGCGAAATAGGCGTTAAATGGCTGACAGATCTGTTTAATAAGATTTGGCAGACAAAAAAGATGCCAAATGAATGGAGAAAAAGTATCCTTGTACCTATCTACAAGAATAAGGGTGACATTCAAAGTTGCTCAAACTACCGTGGAATAAAACTAATGTGTCACACCATGAAACTTTGGGAGAGGGTGATTGAACACAGGCTAAGGAAGGATATTAAGATAACAGAGAACCAATTTGGGTTCATGCCTGGACGATCGACGACAGAGGCGATTCATTTGCTTCGTCAACTTGTCGAGCGCTTTCGAGAGAGGAGAAGAGATTTGCATATGATATTTATTGATTTAGAAAAAGCGTACGACAAGGTACCTAGAGAGGTATTATGGGGGACAATGATGAAAAAGGGGGTCCCCGTCAAGTATATTGACATAATCAAGGATATGTACGACGGAGTAGTGGCAAATGTCAGAACTTGCGGTGGCTTAACAAGTGATTTTCCGATTACTATTGGTTTACATCAAGGATCTGCATTAAGTCCTTTCCTGTTTACCATCGTGATAGATGAGCTTACTAGAACTATCCAAGATGAAGTCCCTTGGTGCATGCTATTCGCTGATGATATTGTTCTAGTAAATGAGACGAAAGCAGGGGTTAATGCCAAATTGGAATTATGGAGACAAACATTGGAATCTCGGGGATTCAGATTGAGCAGGTCCAAGACAGCATATATGCACTGCAAATTTAGTAGCCAGAGAAATCAAAACCATATTGGTATAACATTGGAAGGGCAAGAGATATCACCGAGCGACCAGTTTAGATATCTAGGTTCCATCATCCAAAGGAATGGGGAGATCGATAGTGATGTTAATCAAAGGATCCAAGCTGGTTGGTTGAAATGGAGGAGTGCAACAGGGATTTTGTGTGATCGTAACTTTCCGTTAAAATTGAAAGGGAAGTTTTATCGGAGCGCTATTCGGCCTGCCTTATTATATGGTACAGAATGCTGGGCTCCTAAGAAGCATCATACACAGAAGATGCACGTAGCGGAGATGCGTATGCTTCGTTGGATGTGCGGTAACACTAGAAAAGATAAGGTACGAAATGAGGATATTCGTGCAAAAGTTGGTGTAGCACCCGTGGAGGAGAAGATGCGGGAAAACCGGCTTAGATGGTTTGGTCATGTGCGACGTAGACCTATGGAAGCACCGGTTCGACGAATAGACACTCTCGATATGGGTAATGGCAAAAGAGCAAAAGGGAGACCGAAGAAAACATGGATGGAGGTGATACGAAACGATATGGTTGCCAAAGGGCTCAATGAAAGTATATTGTTCGATGGAAGTGAGTGGAGACAGAGGATTCATGTGTTGGACCCGGCGTGATTCTCATGTTGGTTCATGTAGCCTACCCCTTATGCTTGGGATAAAAGGCTCAGTTGTTGTTGTTGTTGTGACCTAGGTATATCGTTATGCATTCGATTTCTACCTGATGATGTTTTCTACTCACGAGTTGGCAACTCATCCCCATTGTGTCATAGTTTCATGCAGGACCGACCGCTCGGATTAGTACCGACTTGCTGGCAAGCTTCTTTTTCTTCGGGTGATTGCTTTGGTAGGTGGGTTACATTCCAAATCATAACCGCCATTTGTACATGTATATTCATTTGTAATCTAGGTAAAAACTTCATCGACCAAACTTGTATATTTTTTTGACATAGAGATAAGACTTGTATGTTATTCTTTTATATGTCGAGTTGGATATAGTTGACTTGATGATTCTTTGGTATTTCCTTTACTTTTTCTTGTGGTGATTTTCGCCTTGGGCATCGTTTATTACTGCGTAGTTGTGTTTCCGCCGATTGGACGATGAGATAACTCCCGATCGGGGATGCTGACATTATATATATATATATATATATATATATATATATATATATTGGTTTTTATCAAAATTTACAAAGGAGGTGCTGCCAAAATTTTTAAATGACGAAAATGTTTTCAAATCTTAGTCTAAAACCCACTTGTATTTTCGAACGAACTTTACTTATACTTTAAAAAGTGGAACTTGATTTCATAATTAACCATTCTTCCAAAACTTCACCTCCACTATTTACTCAAAAGATTTAGATTTCTGGTTTTCGGGTTACTTGGTTTACGGTGGGGTCCTATAGACTTCACGTGATTCAAGTGCCGGTCACGTGCCATTTTCGGATCGTGACATATAGGCTACACCTTTTACATATAGCCCCTTGGGCTTTTACAAAATTGGCTTTTTTGCCTATTTAATAAAACAGAATTACATTTAATTTTCCCTTTTTTCTTATTCTCTTTTAGCTGACCCGTTCATGCTTGGCCTCGCCTTAGGCTTGGGCCCACTTGGTTTTTTGACTTTGATTTTGAACTTGATTTTGATTTCTGATTTTGGTAATTGGGTGTAACTTTTAACCCCAACACAGACTACCATAAAACTTGCTCGCAGGAGAAAACAATATCTAGTTATCTACTAATATAGAACACCATCCTCTAGGGGGTCACTGATTTCTATCAAGTATGCTTGTTGTGAACTCCCCAATTCAACTACGTTTTCTTTAAAACTCCGAAATTTTGAAAACATGTCCTGTCCAGCCATTCCGCTATAGTGATCCCCTTATCTAAATTTTGTTTCTTTCTTCCTTTACAATAAAAAAATCTTGACTAGAATGAAGTGATCCCCTCAACATTTAACGATCATCTTATATGGTTATGCTCTCTCTCTCTCTCTCTCTCTCTCTCATTCATTTAAAGAACATGTAATATATAGAGTAGAAATGGGCAAATTCCCATAATGAAACTCGCTCCAAATTTTGAAGTTTTCTTTCCAGATTGAAATGCAAACTGTTGGATATGATCTACACGTATTACATACCTGAAATTAGAAGTTCGATGATTTTGATGTATTCCTATGCACCAAGAGGCCACAAATTTAACAATATGTTAATGAACCTTCAGAAATATGTATTACAGGATAAAGAGTCATAATACAGATAATATAATGGGTTTTCTGAGACTTCAGTCCATGGCACATGTTTAGAATTTAGAAAACTACTAATTGGCTATGCCTATGATGAGGTGCAATAATACAACTTAGTAAGAGCGTGAGCAAACTAAACAATGCAATTGCTATTATTTTGCGCGTGCTATTCCATACTATTGGATCCAATGGTGATTGAGAGGGTAAATTAAGGGGAGGGGGGGCAGAGGTATGTGTTTTTTTAAAAATATGTGGGGGTGAGGCTAGGATGTAATAAATATAATGGAAAATAGCTTGGAATAATGCAGCATCCCCCGATCCATATAGAAATGGTATGACCACATAGTTGACTAAGAAGGAAGTTTTTTATCCGAATAATTTGTTTTAAGCCATAGCTTGATAAACTGTATCCATTTTTATAAGACTAATTCACCATTTTCTCCTTTATACTAATTTTTCTTCTCTTTTCTCTCCTTTCCCTTTTTCTCCCCTTACATTCTCTGTGTCTCAGAAGAAGAAGATTTTACCCACTGGAATTCAGGAGTGCAAATCGGCGTATATGTAGAGAGCTTGAACATCCCGAGTCTAAAGTGAGCACCAAAGTGGCTCAGGCAGCTGACTTTATAACAGGCTAATATTGAAACTAAAGAAATAAGGGAATGAATTATGAACACTTTACAGACAATGTGCTGGTTTTCGTTTCTTTTCCTTTTTTCTACTCCCTCACCCCCCCCCCCCCCTTCCCTTTTATTTTTGAAGAAAAGCTGGGCAGAATGCCCGCAAGACAATGCGTCGCTTTAAAGGGATATTATTGAGTACTTGAAAAAAAACACCCCCATAACAACTTTTTTGTTTAATATTGGGGGCAGGCTCTAGATGTGATTTTCAATCTCCTGGGCAATTCAAAGTCAAACGAAAACCCTGCTTCCACCTCTCATTTTATTGAGATGTCCAAGCAAAATAAGCAACAGCTGACTTTTCAAAATCATGCTATTATGCAACCTTTTTAGGTACAACAAAAGCATAAACATAAAATAAGAACCTTCAGGATTTGATTGGTCATTTCTTAAAATAGGCAAAAGAAAGGAACTCAAATTGATGGAGCTAAAAACTAATAATTTCATTTATGAACCTAAAAACTAGTAATTTCATTAATGGACTTGGCACTTACCCCAAAATCCCTAGTATAAGTTTTCCCAGATAGCCAAGGACAGTCAAAGCCCAAGCAGTCTCCGCCTGTACAAAAGATAATGGGAAAATTTCAATAGATCGGAAACATTACTATACTTATCCCAAAAGAATGTATAATAAAATAGTGTGATCATCACCCTTTCTCCTTGAGGATACATCTCTTCTAAAGCTTTCATATCATCTTCCAAAAGAAGCAACTCCTATACAATAACAAAGAACAATTTTCCTCAAAAACATAAGAAAAATACTTGATAAACATGACTATAGGCTAGTTGATGACAAGTCAGTCAAGGTTGTACGTAATTATGCTTTTCCTTGCAACAAAGCCATAAAAATGACATATTTAGGAGAATAAGAATGGTTATTTACGAACTAAGGTGCACTCTGGTAGATGTATTATCAAAAGAGAAGTCATGGAAGGCTCTTTGCTGCATTTTACAAGTATAAATAGGTGTTCTTCCTGTTCTTAAATAACAAGAGGGCCCCTCCGCTGGGCTCAGAGAATATCGCCAACTTATATTACTAGATAGAAGATAAGTCAGATAAACGGAAATGACACACAAAAGTGGCTGGTCAGAGAACCATTATATATTTAAGGAGAGCAAAAAATAATGTTTCATATTTTTACGGCAACAACAATTCAAGAATGATGATCTATTGTTCAACGCTTCTTCTCTAACTCTATGCATTTGACATATTCCATTATCACACACATGACATGAATAAAAGGGCTCTTTTAATCAATAAAAAAACGATTTTCATCATCAGGTTGGGGAAATTAGAGTTTGAAGAAATTAACAGGACATGTTCGTCTTCTTATCTAAAGATTGGGAAACTTAGGGCTTAGGGGAGATGAAGGTAAGGTTACTACTGTCATTAGAGAAGAAAGTTAAAAAAAATTGAGGTTTTGAAATTAGAGATTTTAAAGGGCAGGAAAAGATGCCAATGTATTCTTAAGGTTGGGGAAAAATAATCCTAATTAGGGTTTTTATATGAGTTCTCAAGAGAAGAGTCGCGTTAGAGAAAAGTCCAGAAACTAAGTAAGTAAATAAGGTTAGTAATCAGTTTTAAGGCAGTCAACTCAGAATATAAAGAGCCATGGAAATGATACTTCAGTTGATACAAAGATGAACAAAGAAAAAACATAGTTGACAACTTTTCATGCAAAAGGGTCATTGTAACTAAAAATAGTGGAGGGAAAAAAGTCGAGTTGCTTCTGAGGTAGAAAAACATTATAAGACTTGGGTATATGACCATAGCTACTTGAGAACAGATAAACCTTTTAATATCTACAAAGGGGGAGCTTCTTGTTGTTTAACTTTCCTCTCCAAAGTGAGGTCACCAATTCAATTCCTGAAGGGGTCGCAACCAAAAAAGAAAAAGAAAAAGAAAAGAAAGGAAAAATAAATAATAATAAAAAGGTAACCTTTTGATATAAATAGGTGTACCTTTTCAATAGCCTTTACATTTTTGCGCCATTTTCTTCCTTTTGAACCACTTTTCTCCTCCTGGCGAAGGGCCTCAGCAGCTTTCTTTAGTTCTCTAGCTTTCTTCCCCAGTTCAGTTGCCTCCTGCAAGAACTCAGAGGAAATAGTCAAGAATGTCTTCAAATCTTAATTTGAGTATATATTTCTGATGGTCATGCACAAACCATCGAGACGTTGTAGGGTATACTGATAGTAAAAAATAACTTTACCTTTATATATTGTGAGCGAGTGATAACTGCCTTGGGACGTCTAATGAATGAAAATATGAGTCCTAATGGAAAGCAAGCAATCCCAACACCTCCAAATATCTAAGGATGAAACATGAAGTACAATCCTGATCATATAAAGCATTAAAAGAATTTCCAATTTACTTAAAACTTTACAGTGGTATTGTAACATTATATTACTGCCATAAAAATAATATAAGACCACATCGTCAGCGTGGATAATAAAATCATGTATATATCACAAGAGACTTGTGCGCTATGGTGTCTCAAAATAAATATGAGTACATCACATTGCTTGATCGTCCAATAATTATCAACTATTACGACAGAGTTGAAAACCTTTAATATAAGGGAAATCGCATCCTATAAACTCATTTAGATATAAAGTTAAAAACATACTGTGAAAAGCACTGATCCAACAATAGTTGCAAGAGCAACCACGTATTCTGGAAATGTGGCGCGCATCGTCCAAGTGGTTACCGTAGTAGCACTTGCCCTGTATGCATCACACTGCAATCACAGCCAATGATTGACAATAGGAATATGAGAAAACCACTACTAAGAAACTACAGCATGTGAAACATGTGAATTAAAAACGTAAATTAATTGGTTTAATAGAAAACTTCAACCCACGAGCATAACCCATAGTCTCAAACTAAAATCAATGTGTTTCGTAAATGTATATACCAAAGAAAGCAGTCTAACTACATCAAAAATAAAGTGGGCCGGATGGAAACCTGATGGAAATTTTGGCCAATACAAGGTTGGCTGCTTGAGAAGTCAGACCAAGTATTTGGGAAGTTTGTTGCCGCAGAAGAAAGATGCCTAACTGTGAAGTCCACTTTCCCAATGAGCCCTGGTGTTTCAAAAAATATGTGAAACAGAGGAAAATTAGATAGATAACATCTAATAAATAACTATAATAATTTCACTGATGTTCGATATATAATTCTCACTTTCAAGACATGCATATCTACAGGAAAAAATTTCTATCCTTTCAAGTTTCAAAAGCATAATGTAATTGATATAGAAAAGAGATAACAAAGATGAAAATGGGGCAGATGAATTAAAAAAACCACTTCCATTTTAACTCACTTGTCTTATATTCATTATAGCGAACCGTTTTATCCCATATTCCTATGTCACTACGAAACTAAAAACAATATCCTTTTTGTAAATAGAACTGGATATAAATTTGTCGCTGATGCTCAATTTTCTTTCTTTATTGATTGCTGATGAGAAATCAAAATTTCCGGATTCGGTGGGACCGTGGGAGTATCATCATAAGGCTAAAATTTAAAGGCATAGACGGAAGGGCAGCAAAAGGACATGTGGCCTAATTTGACTCAACACAAGGAACTTACCACGTCCAAACATAGCAAGGATAGACAGATTGGGAGCTCTTTCTTGGTTCTAGGACTAGAAATAAACTCTTTATTTTAACCCAATAAAATAAAACTTCATCAGATTAGCTATCAAACATGTTTTTAGCTTTATGATAACTTTATGCTTTTCTTCTATAAATGAAGATATATTTTGTGTCAACATAATTTTCTCAATATACTTTGTAAATGGTGTGCTTGCTAATCCTTTTATTGATGAACATCATGTTTCTTTTCTTTTAAAGTTTGTTTGCAAGAAAATTAAGTGTCCTAAAGTTTAAAAGCAAGCAATATTTTTTCTATATTTGTTTCATCGCTTTATAATTTTCAAGTATTAAGTACTATCAATTCAAATATGATTTAAGTTTCAAGCTTAGTTTTAGTTGATAGTTTTAGGTTAATTGCATAAAACCTCTTTTTACTATTGGTTGAGCATTTATTCCTTCTCAACTTTCGAAATGAGCACTTACGTCGTCTCTGTTAGAAATTCTTTTTCTAATTCCAGTTTCCCCCTTTCTATTCGTCTCAATTCCAACTCTCCATTGAAATATAAACATGAAGATAAACTCTCTCGCTCCATCCTTCTCTAGTTACACCTTAACCACACTAATTTCTTAATCTGGTGCCATATAACACAACATGAAACAACATATCTTCAACACACATGCATAAAAAGAGATAATTGATTATTGTCTTTATTAAGAATGAAATGTTTTTCAGGAATGAATAGAAAGAAGTATAAAACTATAATTAAAATATATTTTCTAAATAACAAGGATACAAGTGCTCATATTTAATAGTTCAGTGATATTAGTATCCAAACCCTATAACCCGATAGTCATATGCAATTTATTTATAAATTCGTTGTCATTGTTTTAACTTACATGTCAAGTTGAAACCAATGGTAGTACTAGATATTCTATGCCATATCTGATGAATATTTTTATATTTATGGTTGTTAATCTCTTATTCTTATGTAATAATTTATCTCTAAAATTTTAAATTACCATGCCAATATTTTTCCATGATAGTTCGAACTATGCCTATGTTTATGTATATTTAAGTTGGATTATATAACTAATTACAGTGATATCTAGGGTGCAAAGGTGCGAAACCATGTGGGCAGTAGCTAGCTTGTGCTCAGTATGTTGTGTAGGGCGGACAAGAAGAGTTAGGCACGCGCTTCGCTCTACCTCACGAAAAGCATACGAGAGGCATGCTGCATGCGGCTCGCTAATTGCAGAAAAAGACATTTAGGTTGCATGAAAAGCTATACATAAACAAAAACTCGTATCCACTATAATTATGTTTCTTTTTCTCTCTTTCTAAGGTAATTCCCCTCGGGCTTTCACCTGAAATATTTGAACTCTTCTCTATAACACTCCTTGTAAGTTGACGGGCCATGCTCGAAATCCTTTGGTGACAACTTTAGTATGGAGAGCGGGCTCTACAAAGCATTTTTGTTAGTTTTGATCATTTTTTAATGTTGTGGGTTCAATATAAAAAATGCCTTTCTTTTCTCTAATGCTAGAGCAAAGGCTGAAAACGTTCGGCTTCTTCTCAAGTAAATGGAGATAGCAGAGTTGTGGGTAAAGTAACAACAACCGAGCCTTTTATCCCAAGCATATAGGGTAGGCTGCATGAACTAACAAAAGAATCGTGCCGAGTCCGGCACATGATGCCTCCGCCTCCACTCACTCCTATTGAACAATATGCTTTCATTGAGGTCTTTGACAACCATATCTTTTCATATCACCTCCATCCATATTTTCTTCGGTCTCCCTTTCGGCCTTTTGACATTACCTACATTGAGAATATCCATTCGTCGAACTGGTGTTTGCATAGGTCTGCGTCGCAATTGAGCAAACCGTCTTAGCCAGTATTCCCGCATCTTCTCCTCTACAGGTGCTACACCAACTTTTACACAAATATTCTCATTTAGCATCTTATCATTTCTAGTGTTACCACTCATCCAACGAAACATGCACATCTCCGCTACGTGCATCTTCTGTGTATGATATTTCTTAGGAGCCCAACATTCTGTACATATAATAAGACAGGCCGAATAGCGTTCCGATAAAACTTCCCTTTCAATCTTAACGGAAAGTTACGATCATACAAAATTTATGTTGCACTCCTCCATTTCAACCAACCAGCTTGGATACTTTGGTTGACATCGCTATCGATCTCGTCATCCTTCTAGATAATGAAACATAGATATCAAAAATGATCGCTCGGTAATATCTCTTGCCCATCCAGTGTTATATCACTGTGGTCTCGGCTTCTCTGTTTGCTAAATTTACATTGCATATATGTTGTCTTGAACCTGCTCAATCTGAACCCCCGAGATTCCAACGTTTGCCTCCATAACTCCAATTTGGCATTAACCCCGGCTTTCATCTCATTTACCAGAACAATATCATCAACGAATAACATACACCAAGATAATTCATCATGGATAGTTCTAGTAAGCTCATCCATCACGATAGTAAACAGGAATGAACTTAATGTAGATCCTTGATACAAACCAATTGTAATCGGAAAGTCACTCGTTAGGTCACCGCAAGTTCTGACATTTGCCACTACTCCATCGTACATGTCCTTGATTATGTCAATGTACTTGACTGGGACTCCTTTCTTCAACATTATCCCCCACAGTACCTCTCTAAATACCATGTCGTATGCTTTCTCTAAGTTAATAAATATCATATGCAAATCTTTTCTCCTCTCTTAAAAATGCTCGATAAATTGAACCAAATGAATAGCCTATGTCGTCGATCGTCCAAACATGAACCCAAACCGGTTCTCTTTTATCTTAGCATCCTTCCTTAGCATGTGTTCAATCACTCTCCCAAAGCTTCATGTGTGACACATAAATTTTATCTCACGGTAGTTTGAACTTTGAATGTCACCTTTATTCTTGTAGATAAGTACAAGGGTACTTTTTCTCTACTCATTTGACATCTTTTTGGTCTGCCAAATCTTATTAAACAGATTTGTCAGCCATCTAACGCTTATCTCTCCTAAGTATCTCCAAATCTCAATAAGAATCCCGTCTCTTGATTCCATTCTTTTCAAAACCTTTTTAATCTCAAGTATTCTTATGTTACGCATGAAATCACGATTTATATTTTAAGATTGAATAGCAAGTCAATCCAAATCCTTAGTAAAGCTCTCATTGAACAATTTGTCAAAATAATCTCTTCACCTTTTCTTGATATCCTCATCTCGAATTAAAACCTTCTTATTTTTATTTTTGACACACTTCACCGTACATAAGTCTCTGATCTTTCTTTTTCGCATCCAAGCAATCATGTATATATCATTTTCAGTCTTCTTAGTGTCCAACTTCTCATACATATCTTTGTAGACATTAGTTTTAGCTTCCCGAACAGCTTTCTAAACTTTCATTTTAGCCATTTTATACTTCCCAAACATTTCCGCATATCTGTTTTCTTCATATCTTTATAAGAACCCATCTTGATTTTAATAGCAGCCTTTACTCTTTCGTTTCACCATGATGTATCTCTAGATGGTGGAGCACCACCCCTCGACTCACCATATAGATCTCTAGCTACCATCTTGATACAACTAGCCATCTTGTTCCTGTTGTGTCTGAGTCATCTTCCGACCACCAATCCGTCTCTTGAACTACACGATCTATACAAACTTTTTGGTTACCTTCCTTTAGTCGCCGCCGCTTAATCCTAGATTCAATCTTACGTTTAATCTTCATGGTTCCTCTTCTAAATCGAACATGTAGAACTAAAAGTCTATATTGAGTGGTTACACTCACTTGACACGACCTTACAATCAAAGCAAAAATCTCTATATATTCTTCTAGTCAGAAAAAAATCTATTTGACTTGTACTCGATCCACTCCTAAAGGTGATAAGGTGAGACTCATTTTTCCTAACTAAGTGTTTGCCAAAATCAAATCATAAAACAAGACAAAATCTAGAATCGAGTTACCTGCTTCATACCTCTGTCCAAAACCAAAACCTTCATGGATAGATCAAACCCATTCAACTAGTACCTACATGTTCATTGAGATCACCATCAATAAATAACGTTTCTCCACTAGGTATCATTTGCACCATCTTATCTAAATCCTCCCAAAATAGACGCTTACTAGCGTCATCAAGACCTATATGTGGTGCATAAGCACTAATAACATTAAGGATCACCGACCTAGAATAAACTTAACCAGTAAAATTTTATCACATTTTCTCCTAATCTCAACTACATCTTTAAGCAACCGTCTATCTATGATTACGCCTACCCCATTATGATTTTTATCTCTATTTGTATACCAAAACTTATAACCCCAAGGCTTTATGACTCTACCCTTTTCACCAACCCACTTAATTTCTTACAAACACATAATACTAACTCTCCTCCTAATCAATACCTCCACTAATTCTGTTAATCTACCCGTAAAGGAACCTATATTCCAAGAAGGATCCTATGAAACTCTTGCTTATTTGTCACTACACCCGGGTCCGATATAGCGCGTTGCTTCCGGATAACGACCTACAAGCCCTTGCATACTTAAAACTACACCCGGGATCCGATGTAGCGCGTCGCTCAGTAGGGGACGCCCCAACGATATTCTTATAGTTGTTCATATCATAGAATGTGGGTAGAGTAGATGACAAAATTAACTGAATAAGAGAACAAGAAGAAAATGGTTCTCGGCTTTTTTACACAATAAATATGTGTGCACCTAGCTTAGTGTCATTGTTAGAATTCACAATCTTCTATGTACCAAACATGTTGCACCTATTATATTCATTCAAATCAAGTTACTCAACCTCCAATAACGATCAATCTATCCTCTAGTAAAGGCAATTGCCAGTTCTTAAAAAGCTCTTAAGCAATCTTGTTAAAATTTGAATGGCCGAAATATTTAGATTATCTGAAAATTTTGTTTACATAATTAGATTGATTGATACACTTGTATGCATTCCAAGGTTTCCAAAAATGGTTCAACTTTTCACATGCCTTTATATTGATATATCGTGTTAAATGTTTAATCATCAAGTATTTGTATGATATGCTTAAGAATTAGTTTGACATATTGAAAGAACTTGTGCTTCACTATTAGCACTGTAAAAATCCTATTCAGGGTACTCAAGGACATGCACCAAAATTACACAAATGAGATCAAAATCAATTTGAACGGTACAAAAAGAAAATCAATACTAACCATATAGAATTCCGAGAGCCAAAGCACAAACAACAGCCGAAGCAAGAACCCAAAGCAGCGCACTCCTCAATCTCTTCGGCACACTCCTGCATTTCACGAAACCAACACGAAACATCACGATCAGAACCGGCTTAAATCAAAAGCTAAAACTTAGCAACAAAAAACCCTAACTTACTTCTCTTGATCCCCTTCATAGTAGAACATCGCGAAGGGAATAAAGAAGAACACCAGCACGGCGTCGACGATATAAACCACGAGCCACAGCGTCTTCATCGGCAGCGTCAGATCGCAGGCGCCATTGTAGATCGCGTGGCGGCAGGCCTGGCGGTTGGCCACGTCAGCGGGGAGCATGAGGATGGAGATGGCGGCGACCGAGAGCCCTAGAACGACGACGAACTTGGGGAAGTAAGCTTGGTTGACGTCATCGGGGTGCTGGTAGTTGACGAGGAGGTAGACGTTGAAGAGGAGGACGACGACGCAGACCACCGCGGCCACGATCACGAGCGCGACGTTGAAATCCCCCATTTTTTGAGGGGGAATCGTTGAGATTGGAGCTAGGGTTTTGAAAATATGAAGGACTTGGCGGTGATTTTGGGGGTTAATTTGAGATTTTGGTAATGGCGAGGAGATTTTCGGAGAGAGAGAAAGCGAGAAAAGCGAGAGAGAGAGAGAGCGCGTTGGTGTTCAGTCTTGAAAGGCCAGGCTGGCACATCCAGGGGTCCTGCTGGTCGGCCGTCCCACTTTTAAATAATACGGATACATTGCATATATTTTGATATTACAAAGATTTAAAAGGATTTTTAAAAAATCAGTTGGAGAGATCGGAAGAGAGTTATAAAGACGATAAAAACCTAAAATCTTTGTTATGAACAGATAGTAACAATAACCCAAAACCTTCGTATTTAATTTTTGACATTCAAATTTAATATAAATAAAAATTACCAATTTTTGAGACATCAGCATTACTGACATGACAGAAAATTAGAAGGTTTTTTTTGCACATGCTCTGTACACCCCTCCTTCGGTATCAATATAGTAGAGATATATGGAGATAATTTTGGGTTTTCTCAATATCCTCCATGACAACATATTATTCGTTGATACATGTGTGGTCGACTCTTCATAGACGAAAATCTTTAATATCAGAACGGATAAAGGTAAGAAGACATGGATGGATGAATAGTGTGTTGTTGTCGTTTGTCTCGCCAACAATGGTGTAGCATACTTCGCATCCTCGTATATCAATTACTAAATAACTTGTTGGATTTTATGATGGTATGACAAGTGTAAGAGAAAAAGAAGGGAAAAGAAATCATTTTCTTACGGAAAAGAAAATAAGAAAGATGGAGAAAGAACAAAAGATTATATCAAAGAAATGGTTTACAGTGAGCTATTATTTTTAATTTAACATTTCTAACCATGGTCAGGTTAATTTCATAGAAAAGGTTTATAATGACTTTTCGGTTTAAAAGTCAACCGATAAGAACGACACGCGGAATTAATAAACCAGGTTTCCAACCTAGGTTTGCTTTTATTAACGCTAACTAAATAAATTTTAGGGTTTTTTCATTTTGCCCATCAGCTTCTTCCATATTTTCAAAAAACACAACAAATTATTTGTAATTTTAAAAACAACATCAAATTCTTTGAAATAAAATCCAACATTATATATTACATTCCAACATTCCACATAGATTTAAACGGATACAAGATATCCTAACACAAGAGTACAATAACAAAGAAACATTAAATATGAGGCAGTTCAGTCGAAAATATCGCACTTTTGATATAGCATTTTCCTTACTTTTCTTAAATATTTAAACGTGTTTATTATTTTTGGGGTCAAAATTTACACCCCGGTTGACCAAGTCAAAATCAAAGTCAACCCCAAGCCAAGTAGGCCCAAACCCAGGTCAACTGGGCCAATGCTCGGGTCGAGCCCGAACATGAAGTGGGCGGCCTCCTCCATGCCAAAATAAAAAATTTGTAATAAATAATTTTGGTGTATTTCTTTTATTTTATTTTATCAATAAATTTAAGAAAAATGGGCATAAAGCCAATTTTTTGTAAAACTCATGGCCAAAAGAAATGAGCACATGAGGCATGGGATGGGCAAAATGCCTTTTGGTAAAGCCCAAGGGGCTATATGTAAAGTTTGTAGCCTATAAAGGCAAACATGATGAAAATATCTAGACGAACCTTTTCATTCTCTAAAACTCTAGGGTTTTTGTGCCTCCTTCTCCTTCCTCAAGATTCTAAAGCTTCTCTTTTTTTGAATTAAATCAAGAGTTTAACTCTTCCTCTTTCAAAAATAAATAGTTTTCCACCACAAAACCCACAAAATGGAGCTCGGATTTTCCATCAAATCTTTAAAAGTAGAGATTTTTAAAATCCCACCCCTCTTGCTCTCCAAGATCCGACCGACAAAAGAGGAGGAAGGAGACGCATCTCCAAAGCTCCCATTTTGGGAAAGATCCAAAGCTCAAGAGAGAAGAAAGGAGTCCCCTTGAGCATTTACAAAGATTCGCTAGAGTTTAACTCCAGAAATCAAAGTTTCTGGGAGTTTAACTCCATAAAAATAAACAAACAATAATAATACATCTTTTTTTTAAGGAATTTAACTTCAAAAGTCAATAGGAGTACAACTCCCAGTATGGGAGGATGAGCCCCCCTCCCCCTTATTTTCCGCTGGCGCTTTGTTCCCAGCGCCCGCGTGCCAGGCACGTGAGGCGCTGGCGCCTTCTCCCACACGTCCTTTGGATGCCCTTTCCCTTTACACACACTATCCCCCTTAGAAAAAAATTTCTAACGGGGTGTTGCCTCGCACCCCGCAAGGGGGCTGCTAGCCCCCTTGACCCCCAGCCTGCTATCCGGGTAGCGGGACCCCCGTAAAACTCTGTGAGGCCCCCGATATATCCAAAACCCCAAAACACAACACACGCATACTGCACATTGAGTTTGCATGACCGCTTTTACCCGTCAATCGGAGGTTCTCTCGCTCCAAAAGCGAGGGGTAATTAACGGCAGCTTAGTCCGCGACTGCCGGAGATTCGGATCCTCACAATCAATAAACCATCGCCTGCCCTAAGCAGGGGGAATCTGTACGCGCCTGATATGCACGCGCATTCCCATCTCAATGGGGTGACGAAAAACACCGTACAGATTCTGGCACGCCCGGTGGGACGTTTCTCTCCTCCCATATCTCGGCAATCAACTTTCAACGACAATGTCTCCTAAGACGAATTCAGCTTCCGACGCGACCCCGACCTCGTACGTGGTCAAGATCAATGCTCGTGTGGTTCTCCCTGCCAGTCTCAGCCGGCAATGGAAGGAGCCACATCGTCAATTTGGTTCTGTCGTCATCTACCCTGCTGGAAGCGCTCATCTGGCGGAGGTCACGGCAAACCAAGCGGCCAAACCGACCTCAAGGGGCAGGAGGCCGAACGTTGTGGTCGCCAAAGCATCCCACCCCAGATGCAAATCTGTATTCGAACATCTCTCCACTGTTCCAACTGGGGGTAAGGCCGTCAACACCAATGGGGCCACAAAGCAGCTCCAGCAAGCTCAGATGGTGCCCTTGACAATCGCGCGAACGGGCGTCTTCTCTGGCCTCTCTATCAATCGGTCTACGGCGTCTTTCCGAAGAGCCGAAGTCTGCCAAGTGCTTAAAACAGAAAAGTTAAGGCGGAAGCGGCTCAGGTATCGAGCCAACAAGAGGGCCAGGACTTCGGCCATGTGGAATCTTGTGAGGTTCCAAGAGCAGGGTTACTCCGCGACGACGACTGAGTCGGCCGTAAAAATCAGCAATTCTTTCGAACCTCTGAAGTGGGTTCAGAAAAATGCCATGACCGCCAGAATCAAGAAGACAGCGGTCCGAACGTTGCTACAAAGAGATGTGTCCCGGCCCCAACAGAAAAAGTATGACACTGTCTCTTCAAAAGTCTATCAGGCGCTCTGTGCCGCGCGAAAATAGCGGGGCAAAACCAGAAAGGAAGCGTCGGCACCATTCAAGAATCCGGCCAGGCCAGCTGCCTTCAGTCGACTGCCCGTTACCGAAACAGGAGGGTCAAGACAGCGATCCGTGAAATCAGCAGCCGATAATAAAAAGACGGCTGGATATGTTATCCATACGGTCTATATGGCGGGCGGGCGCCCCAGCGACAACCTTCGCAGCAAAAGCAAGGATGGGGCCACCACATCCCAAGCCCAATCTGGCTTGAATGTGGTTGCCGCTTCCCAAGAACAGCCGCCTCCGCTGGATGATGAAAACCCTCTCGATGAGGATGATAGGCAGAAAGACCCCTCAGTCCATGTAGAGTCAAGCTCAGACAGCAAGGAAGAGCCGACTTTCCGCCCTAGGATCACGGAGCAAGAGCTGCTTCAAGAGCTTCGAAAACAGCTCGGGAGCAAAGATAAAGAGATGGCTAAGCTCTATTCAAAAATTGACGATCTAACGAACGTTGTGATGCAGCTTACGACTCAAATTGCTCGAGCGCCTCCCAATCAAGCACAAATCTCTACTTATGAGCCGGGTGATGACAATCCGAAGCAGCCGATGCATGTCCCTTGGGGTCCAAGATTGGTCGAGCCGCACGAAAGCCGGCCACATTCCGCTTCTGGGGACGCCTTGGCCCCAGATAGCACTATCCCGCTATCACAAGATCGGATAATGGATTTGGTCACCAGCAAGGTTAAAACATTGGGGGCCGAAGCTGAAGCTCAGAAAGAAATTAGCAGTAGTGGGCGGCCATATCCTACACAGTACGATCTGATCGAGTTCCCGAGCAGTTACGTCATTCCTAAGTTCGGAAGATTTGACGGGATGGGAAATGCAAATCAGCACGTCGCCCACTTTAAAGCATCGTGCGGAAATACAGAGGGCAATGATGTGCTCCTTCTTCGTCAGTTTGTCGACAGCCTGACCGGTGTCGCTTTCGACTGGTACGCGAGTATACCAGACGGGCCCGTCATTACCTTTGCCCAAATGGAATCTCTATTTCGGCAAAGGTTCATGAGTGTCAGTGATAAAATCTCCATTGCCGACCTTGTGAGGACTAAGCCGGGGAAGAATGAAAGCAACATCGACTTTATCGCCCGATGGCGTAATCTCACGGTCAAGTGCGAACCGCCGCTGGAGCAGGACCAGTCCGTCAGCCTCCTCATTGGGAATCTCAGCAATTGGATGGTCCCATTCTTATATACAGTAGGCCTCAAGACATCTCAGGAGCTAACCAAGAAATTCCAAATGCTGGAACGCTCGAAGCAAGAGTCCACCCCGGACTCTCAGAAAGACAAGACTTGGAAAAGCAAGAGGGACGACAACCGTAGAAGCGGAAATTCCAGCAATACCAATGTCCTCAATGCGTCTGACAATGAAGAAAAGCGAACGGCAGGCGAATCCAAAACCAACCGGTCTCAAAAGCCAGTGCTGGGAGGAGAAGGGTCTTCCCTAGAGGAGAAAAAGAACAAGGTTTACTCTTTCAGGAGGGACAACGTCCAAAAGATATTCAAAGATGCCCTGAACAAAGGTCTACAATTGCCGGAGTCGAAAAGACCTCATGAAGCAAAAACGACTGACAATTCTCTATATTGCCCGTACCACCGAGTAACGAGTCATGCAATCTAGGATTGCTATATCTTCAAAGATTGGGTCGAGAAGCAGTACAAGACTGGAAAGATCGAGCTGTTCAAGAGTGTGTTGGTGAACAATCAAGTTGCAACCACCAACTTTATACAAACGGAAGCTGAAGCCATCTGGGAGCAGACAGCTGAACCCGCTGCCTCGAGAAATGAATCCGACTCGCCGTAGCCCCCTTGGAGTAAGAAAATATCTAATAAGACGAAGAAGATGCTAAAGCTACTTCAGAAAGATCCCAGGACGGAATGGGAAGGACAGAAGAAGCCTACCATTCCAGTTGCCAATGCGGCTCTATCAGGCTCAAAATCCAAAAAGCTCAAGAAGAAGAAAAGTGCAGCTCGGCGCAAAAAAGAATCTGCAGGGAGATCGACCATTCAAAAATATATCGATTCCCTCGAAGACTATGAACAGAAAGAAAAAACTCTGATTCAATTGAAAGAGTTCCTCCCTATAGAAGCGGCTGAAATTCTGGAGGAGTTAGAAGAAGGCTCCAATGAAGAGATCCCTATAGTGACCTGCTACGCCATCCATCTTGGCAGCGACTCTGAGGAGGAGCTATGTTTTCCCTAAGAGGATGAGGAGCTCTCCACAAAGGCCAACCAAATCCAGCTCAGAAGCGGTAGGGCTTTGCCGCCAAATCAGGGCAACGCCCCAAAAGGAAAGGAAAAACATGTGGCTAATGAGGAAGATGGCAGAAAACCGGCTAATGAAAACTCAAGTCCTTCCTCGGTGGACTATAATGTCGTGGCCTATCTCCGAAAGCTTCCGTCTCTCCTGAGCATCTACGATACCTTGGTCCTATCTAAAGAGCTTAGAAATGTTCTCATTCACGCTCTACAAAACCCTGAGCGGTATCAGGCTCGCTTTGCAGGAATTAATATGAAAGAAGCCAAGTACGCTCTGCATGCCGCCGCAGTCACGTTTAAGGACGAAGACTTGCTACTGGGAACGGCTGAGTATAATCGGCCGCTTTACGTGACCGGGTACAACGACGGAGATCGGATTAATCACATATTGATTGATCCGGGATTCTCAGTGAACATCATGAACTTGCGGACTCTGAAGAGTTTGTCAATGGACGTCCGACACCTGTCAAGAGAAAGGATTGTCATTCAAGGCTTCAATCAAAACTGCCAGCAAGTTCTGGGGTTTATAGCTTTGCCAATCAAATTTGGGGATCTGCAAACTGAAGCTAAGATATACGTGATCGACGCTGACACGTCTTATAAAATTCTCTTGGGACGGCCGTGGCTCCACGATTGCGGCATCGTTCCATCAACTCTCCATCAATGCTTGAAGTATACTAAAAATGGTGAAGAAAGACGCATTGATGGAGACATCCAGCCGTTCGGTGTGCATGAAGTCCGATATGAAGATTCTCGATACTTTGTGAACCTCCAAAGTGCTGAGCCACAGCTGACCAAAGACAGAATAGCCCCGAAACTCAAAAGCAAGTCTGAGCCGGCTGTCACTTTCAAAAGCAGAAACCCCTACGTGCGTCCGCGTTTCGGCAGTGACACTGATGAGTCCGACGCTGGAAGTCCGTCCTTCCGTAAAACCCGCCCTCATTTCGGTAGCGATACGGACGAATCTGATACTGAAGGCCCATCCGACTGCAAAATTCCCCCTTGTTTAGGCAGTGACACTGAAGAATCAGAAGAAGAGGGTCCGTCTTGCAACAGCTGTGCAAATCGGGCTATCGTGCGAACAATGAAGCTACGAGAGACCTTCGAAGTTAACGAAGGGTCCCTAGCCTTGCCGAAGCAGATGTGCAAAGAGCTCGATGCACTGTCAGCCTCCACCGTGGACCAGCTGAAAACTTTCTACGTTCCCGGAAGGAAAAGTGGACAGAAGGGCATCCTGTTTTATGGGTCAAATCCCGTTGTGCACCCGGACGATTTGTTTGTCGCATGCCTTCCCTGTGAGAGATGCATAAGAGCCGTCCTCAATCTCAGATACTATGCGCCCGAGATATGAGAATACTTTAAAAAGTGCGGGTGTCGGCTATATCAAACGGACTCCGAAGCTAAGTTTTACGAAGGGCTATGGCATCCGCCTCAGGTCTGAGCACTCATCGATGGACGAATTCCAGATAGACGGGGCATAAGTTTCATTCAACCTGATTCCAAGGCATGCTACATGATTCATGTTGGTGAAGCCAGCGAAAGATCAAATGATGATGACGAGATAGCCGAGCCAGAAGAAGCTCCTCAAGAGCTCGAAGATGGCGGACAAGCAACCTTCGATGAGCTAACCGAGATTGATTTGGGAACGCCCGATAATCCAAGACCGACCTATATCAGCTCACTCTTGTCAGAGGAAATGAAAGAGCAGATAGTAGCCCTGCTGCATGAATTCGCTGACTGCTTCGCATGGACGTACAAAGAAATGCATGGCCTCTCCCCTAAGGTAGCCGTACATAAGCTGTCTATTTCTCCTGATGTCAAGCCAGTCAAACAAGCTCCCCGAAGAATGAGAAGGGAGCTAGAAGAAAAGGTCATCAAGGAAACTAAGAAACTTATCAATGCTGGCTTCATCAGAGAAGAGAAATATGCGGACTGGATCGCATGCATAGTCCCAGTGAAGAAGAAAAATAAGCAGATCCGAGTTTGTGTCGATTTTAGGGACCACAACAAGGCATGCCCTAAAGACGACTTCCCGCTACCGGTCATAGAAATGATGGTCGATGACACCTCAAATTATGAGCTGTTCACCTTCATGGATGACTCGTATGGATATAATCAGATCAAGATGTCGCCTGAGGATGAGAAACACACAGCATTTCGAACCCCGATCGGAATATACTGCTACAAGGTGATGCCGTTCGGACTGAAGAACGCATGTGCTACATACCAAAGAGCAATGACCAATATCTTTGATGACCTAATCCATAAAGCCGTCGAATGTTTTGTTGATGATTTAGTCGTCAAGACTAAAACCAAGGCCAATCACATCCAAGATCTCAGGACCGTTTTCACTAGACTGATGGAATACGATCTGAAGATGAATCTTCTGAAGTGTGCTTTTGGCATGTTATCGGGAAAATTCCTGGGCTTTATAGTCCGACATCGGGGGATCGAAGTTGACCCATCCAAGATAAAGGTCATCATGGAGATACCCCCTCCAAAGAGTCTGACGCAGCTAAGATCTTTTCAAGGCAAGCTTGCTTATATACGAAGGTTTATCTCAAATTTATCGGGGAAATGTAGACCCTTCTCAAAGCTCATGAAGAAAGGAGCTCCTTTTGTCTGGGATGCCGAATGTCAAAAAGCGTTCGAAAGCATCAAACAGTACCTGTTGCACCCTCCAGTGCTTGCTGCCCCTATTCTAAATAAACTGTTGATTCTCTATACTGCCGCGCTAGATGAGTCACTCGGTGCACTCCTTGCCCAGAACAACGAGGAGGGAAAAGAAAATTCCCTCTACTACCTCGATCGAACTCTAGTCGGGGCAGAACACAACTATTCCCCGATCGAAAAGCAATGCCCGGCTCTGATATTCGCTGTGAAGAAGCTAAGGCACTATCTACTTGCTCATCGGGTTATGTTGATCTCCAAGGTCGATCCGCTTAAACACTTAATGACCAAGACAAGCCTAGCCGGCAAAATGGCAAGATGAGCTGTCATGCTACTTGAGTTTGACATAGTTTATACTCCTCAGAAAGCAGTAAAAGTGCAAGCTCTTGCAGACTTCCTTGCTGCTCATCCCGTTCCAGAAGGGTCACCGCTCAATTGCGAGTTACCCGACGAACAAGTGATGCACCTTAAGGAAGGCGAGCCATGTTGGGAGCTCTACTTCGACGGAGCCTTATCAATAAGGAGCTCATCCCGCAGATAAAAATGGGGATAGGATTAGTGTTCATCACGCCATCGATGGGAACCCTACGACGTTCTTTTGCTCTCACCGAGCCTCGCACAAACAACGAGGCTGAGTATGAAGCTTTGATAGCTGGTCTAGAGCTCGCCATAGAAATGGAAATCCTGCGGCTACGGGTTTACGGTGACTCCTAGCTTGTCGTCAACCAAGTAAGCGACGACTATAAGATATACAAACCCGAGTTAGCTCGGTACAGAAGCCGTGTGGTGGAGCTTATGAAATAGTTCACCCATATTGAGCTGATGAGAGTTCCTAGAGCGTTGAATGGAAAGGATGACGTGCTCGCTCGCTTAGCTAAGGAGCTGGCTGATCCTGACATTGACGAAATTCTGATCACAGTCAAGAGACGGCAAATTCTACCCCCAGTCTCTCTACGAGAAGAGGAAAGCGCGGAATAGAAGAGCAGTCTTGCCGAAGAAACTTCGATGGTTCATGACGAGCTCGATTGGAGAGAGCCCTTCATAGGGCACCTTCGATACGACAAGCTGCCCGAAGGAAAATCTGCGAGGATTCAACTGAAGAAGAGAGCTCTTCGATACGCGTTTGTAAATAATATGCTATACCGCAGATCATATGACCAACTCTGGCTCAGATGTCTGTCATCGGCCGAAGCCCAGAAAGTCATGAAAGAAGTTCACTCAGGCGTCTGCGGAGCTCACCAATCCAGCCCCAAAATGCGGCTTCAAATCAAACGTCTTGGATATTACTGGCCTACCAAGATAAGGGATTGTAAAGAGCATGCAAAGAAGTGTCATATCTGCCAAATTCACGGTGATTTCATTCACAAGCATCCCAATCCGTTGCATCCTACGGTGGCGTCGTGGCCTTTCGAAGTTTGGGGCACCGACATTGTTGGCCCAATTGATCCTCCGTCATCCAAAGGCCACCGGTTCATATTGGCCGCAACTGACTATTTCTCCAAATGGCCCGAAGTTGTCCCGCTAAACGAAGTCAATACAAAAAATATTCTGACGTTCTTCCAGCATAATATTCTATACCGCTTCGGTACACTAAGAAGAATCATTTTTGACAACGGGCCTTCTTTCAAGAGCTTCAAAGTCTCAAGGTTCGCTACTCAGCACAAGATAGACTGGAGATATTCTCCATCTATAATCCAAGAGCCAATGGGCTAGCTGAAGCCTTCAATAAGACTCTATGCAAGCTCCTGAGGAAAAATGCTTCAGCCAACAAGAGAGACCGGAATCTCAAACTTCACGAGGCGTTGTGGGCATATTGTACCACGCACCGTACTCCAACTGAGTCTACGCCATACTCATTGCATTTCGAGGTGGAGGCGGTCCTCCCCCTCGAAGTCGAAGTTCCAAACTTAAGAATGGTCGTTCAGCACTAGTTGACGGAGGAGGAAAACGTGCTCGTTCGGCTTGAAGTGCTCGACGCCCTCGAAGAAAAAAAGGCTCGCGGTGTAGCAAAATCTGGAGCTATACCGAGTCCAAATATCACGGGCCTATGACAAGATAACCCGTCTCCGCGCTTTCAAGAAAGGTGAATTGGTGTTGGTCCTCAAAAGACCGATCATCCCCAATCGATATGCCAAGGGAAAATTCGAGCAAAACTGGGAAGGACCATATGTCATCGAGAAAGTGTTTGATGGAGGATCCTACCAGCTGATAAATGCCGAGGGAGAAAGGCCCATGCCACCTATCAATGGCCGATATCTCAAGAAATATTACGCGTGAATGCTCCAAGTAGTAGGCGAATTGAGAACACAAGCCCTACGGTCTAGATCATACATCCTGTAAAACCGTATACAATCCACGGGCGTAAACGGCCCCTATATCTCCCAAGTCCTGCCGGTGAGACTACTTTTAAAGTCCCACCAGCGACAAAAAAACGGTATGTCCACAAGCAAAACGGGCACGGATAAAAACCCGAAAGGGCTCCGTGAGTAAAAAAAAGCAGGACTGCCGGCAAGTTTGTGAAAACCCTGTAAGTGCACGGCGGCGCCCCGACCGTCAATCCGACGCCGGAATGCGGAAACGAAACTTTTTACGAACTTGTAAACCGGCACCACCGCGCACTAAAACCCGGATCGGGCCATTAATCTAATCCTAGCTAACTAAAGAACGGGTAGAGAGATATACCGAGCGATCCGTGTCCTTCAGTCTTCTCGTCGTCGTCCCGATCTCCCGCGGAATGTCCGGTCTCCACCTCCTCGCCGGAAAGGCACCACGTCGCCGGCTTCTTTTATGGGCTCCCATCTCTTGACCGAGGCAACTCGGGCACGAAGTTAGCGAGCCGACGTGCCCAAGAATTGCTGTGGAATGTAGTGTAGAGCTCTATGTGTCTCTAGGGGTTGAAGTTGCCATGAGGAAGTGGAGGAAAGAGATATGAACTTTTGGAGGAGGAGCAATATGATTTTGCAAAGCCAAATGAGTGTGTTTTTCCATTTCAAAAAATTGGGACAACCCATTTCTTGCTTGGCCGGCCATATGAGGTAGGGAGAGAGAGAGTGTGAGGAGTCTCAATAATGCAAGAGGGAGTGTGGAAGCTATCATCCACCAAAGAGAGAGAAAAGAGATGATGAGAAGAAATCATCACCAATCAAAAACAACACTCCACCAACCTAATCATATCCCACAAAAGTCAAGCAATGATGAGGAAAAGAAGTCAAATGAAAGTGCACCATCATGATGCAACTATATGCAAAGACAACCCTCCAAAATACTTATTTGCACAAATGCAAATAAGCCCTCCTCCACCATTTTTCAGCTAAAGAAAGATACAAAGAAAAATGGCCGAAACGGAAAACAGACTGGCAACTTCAGAAAACTGATCCCGTAATAAATTACAGGAAAACCCCGCTACTGTATATACATACCCGCATTTGTATTCCGACCGAAATACAAATGCAATGAGACAAAATCTACACTGTACAATACTAGGATCCGGCTTAAACCAAAGCCCGCTAGCATTTTCCGTCCGATCATGATCCGTGCAATACCGCACGTATCTGATCGAACCCTGCCATATCTCCATACGGCCTCTACAGCGTTTCGCCCGAAACTTGAGAAACTGGTCTGTGGAGGACTCTAAAGACTCGTCAACACTTTGGCTGTGGATTTAACCACTAGCACGTCAGAGGTATTAGCCTATACGTAACGGGCTACCAGGTATTGACCAAAAGGAACGTCGATGAGCGAACTCATCCTGACACCCTACTGAGCCTGTCAGTGACAATATCCGTACAGTCCGGTCCGTTCGTCTATGAGCATCGCATGGAGGGCCTAGGGGGTTGGTAAAAGTCAGACCCCCAAAAGCGGTACAAGTCGTGTCGGAGTGTAGCCCAGAACACCCTGAGATACTACTGGAATACCTACCAGTAAATCTCCTGCCTTGGCAAAGGACTTTCATGTACTGGCTCTCCTAGACACAGCGCGACCTCACCCCCAATACCGGGAGAGACGAACCCCTGAAGATCCGCTCACTGCCTCCATGTGGCTCGGGACTGTACCCAACTAAAACCTGTTTGCACGTCTCCTTTGAGCATGGTAGGGTAGTAATCAAAGTACAGTGGGAACTCACACGAGACAAATGACGATCCCCAGGTCGATGAACTAACATGTACACATGTCACCAGGGAACTGCTATCTGACGTCAGGTATAAGACCAACTAGCATGTTCCCGGCGAGTCCTGTCCGGTGTACTCATAACCCAATGAGCACCTGTATACATCTTGGATGAACCAACTGACACCAGTGGCTTGTGAGACCGGCCACCACCCCTCGTCGGGGTCTCGACTGTATACACTAGTCTACTCTGGAGTATCGATGCCCTGTCTCGAAACTCCCACGACTAGGGACCTTTTAAGGATGTGCTTATAGACTACCAGCTCCCACGTATATGATCGCTCTCATACTGCTGGCAGTCAAGCAAGAATCTTAGGGGCTCTATCAACGTGTAATAGCGACCTGTAAGGTCACCTAAAGCAGTACACGATGATAAAGATAAACCAGATAGCATACTATCATCTCAAGTAATACTGTCCTACTGGGATATGTCCTCCCTCAATCATTGCAATCACGTGCCTGTGATTTAATAATTGACTCTGAGGGCACTATCTCCAACAATCTCCCACTTGCACTCAAGCCTAAATATTGCGATGTCGCATACTCACAGCCCGTGTGATACCGAACACCCAACTCCTCTACTAGTCAGTCTCACAAAGCTCGTTTGCGAAACTATTACGTTCGAGGAATAGCCTCAGTGAGTGGATCCGCTGTGATGTTTCTTTCTATGTCTCTCTTAATCTCAAGTTCGCGGAGAAAGCCATCTCCCGAAATGAGCAATACCTGTCTTAGAATGTGTCTGGATGCTGATGGGACCTAGCTCATAAATGAACTCCAAATCCAAACTTCTTAGACTGTATCATCAACTGAACTTAATCAGTATCCTGCGTCTTGCCTCCCTCAGTATCCCCTTGGACCACCTGTCCAAAATACTGCCCCTCGTTAGAAGGAAAACTATAACTCTGACAGCCCCTCTGCCGTCCAGGTCACCTTGGAAGCCTGGAATGATAACCGTCTCCTAAAGGAGGCTGCCGTTATCAAATCTCTAGAACATCCACTTATGTTCTAAAACTGCTTCCGAATGTTTCTCCAAGATTGGATTAATATCAACTTATCGCATCTACTGTAAAAACAACATCTGGTGTGGTACTTGACATCTCATGATTGACTCAATTGCCTAAGCAAGTGATCTGCCAATCATGCACATCCCTCTCCCCTTTAGTCAGTAAGACACCTTTAGAGAGGGTGACTCCATCACCTGCAGGTACACTACCGTGCCAGGAGTCGTCCATTTTAAATACTCTTAGAATGCTGTCTAAGTACCCAGATTGGGAAACTACCCAAATCTAGATCTAAAACCATAGATCCAGTAACCAGTATGTCTGATATAATATCCAAGTCATTTTTGGAGAAACCACTGTGTGACAACCAAAGTATAACCGATCGTAGTATATGAATATCACTTCTTACTCTGTGTATGTCATCCAAATACCAGGACATCACACCCTACTACCTTCTTAACAGATCCATCCCCTATTCTGATGAAGTCAAACCTATGACTGTCACATCAGAAATAGATGATCTATCTCCGCTATATCTGCTTTAGTCTATAAATAGACTTAAGCTACTTGTCTACCAATGCTTCCGCTGCTCCCACTGACTATGACAACCCTCTGGCAGAGCCATATACACGTACACTTCTAAAGCTAGTTTAGAACGACGCTATACTCATCCTCCTGCCGGGTCTCACAGTCTGGAACAACAGCAAAAGCAAGCCTGGGTAAACAAGAACCTCCCTGTCACCGTCCTTGAGGCTACCGGAGTACCTCTCGGGTGCCTGAGGTTACCCACTTTATCTGCGGAGTGGCCAATGGAATGTCAAACCATATTGAATCTTTAGGTTCTTATCAAATTTTCAGTAATCGTTTGCGGTTCTGGAATCACTTCCAGTTCTACCATACCCCCACTACTGTTTTCTGAAAAAATCCATTTTTATTAAAACTGTGGCGAGTCAAGAACAATATCACTATTGATCTTCCAGATGGTAGAAAGTCAACCCTCGTCATAGCCTGGGTCAACCCACAAACAGCCATTACAGAAACATGCCTTGAGTTATCCAGAGTCTGGTTTTAAGCATAAGCCGGACAACTCCCCGTACCTTAACATCGTTAAGATATGAACTGTTCTATATCCAATATAGAAACAGAGGCACTGATTTAATTGAACCAGATTCAAATCATGCAACTGTCTCCAGTGCATGTCAACTAAATGGAAAGAGGCCGATCAGCGTTACTCAACTTATGAATGCTTCCAATTATGAGTAACCTGAAAGAGAAGCAAGTTATCTTAATCATTACTATCAACTGAATACCATACACAAGTATCTACATCTTCGATCACCTTGAAGAATCCCGACACTTGCAACACCTGGTTCTCTACTTTAATCATATACCTATAACTTCTCAAAACTTGGACCCTGTGTTTCTACGAAACACCTGTCTAAGAACTAGAGAAGTCATAAGTAAACCGAATATAGTATGAGGACCAACCCCTCTGTCCTAATGGACACTGGACAACATACAATACTCTGTATAAGTCCCTTGAGTCTGATAACTCAATCCCTGTATATCGTCGGTTGAAAACTGTACTATGGTTATGAAGAATTACACCGCTGTTTAATGCTCCTTACCTAACCATCCACTGATATAGGTAAATGTCATAGACATAATTTCAAAAAGGTATATCTCACTCTATAAAAATAGACGTACAGATATATCAATTTGAAATTGGTGCATAACAGCGGATATTCAAAACCAAATATTTGTCGTCCGGCAAACAACCCAGGTGACTTCCTCAATTATCACCGATTACAACGAATCCCGATATAATGAGGATTATCACCCAATTCCCAATAACTTACTCCGACTCATCATCTGTAAAACCATAAAGATCTGAGAATCATACCTGGTAAATACATACCCTGGAGTAAGTATCTAATCGGGAAATCAGTTTTGCTTTAACAGTACACAGTGAAACTGAAATATTGAAATGTTTCGTAGGGGTATTCTGGTATTCCTAGTAATGCCTCTTCCATTATCCAGATTCACAACTGTAACCGTATAATTCTTTGCCATCTCTCCAAACCCCTTTATTTGTCTTTAGTCGTTACCTTCTGCACACCCCTTTAGGCCAAATGGTTTTCTTCCTTCCCTACCGTTCGGCACCAGCCTATGCTTTGGAAGAAGACTATCCAATAAGAATAATGGGTGTACTGTCCTAATCCTAGGAGCACTCGCAACACGAGAGAAGGTAAAGATAAAAGACACCTGGATAAACCTTATTCCTATTTCTCCTGAACCAGAGTCCATCCCCGAACCGGAACAAGTTCCTTTCGAGTTCGTATATAACCATACGATGGAGTATCCAATACACTGTGGATTTTCGTAGTGATACGGAGTGTTCTGGAGAAATACAAGGTGATTTAGGATTGGCGAAGAAATACTTGGTTTGGTCGTGAATAGCAGTCGCAATTTACTTTGCCCTCTTACTAATCCTTTGATATGTCTTTACTTAATACCTTCTGTACACCGTCGTTATGCTAATTGGTTTTCTTCATTCCCCACCGTTCGGCACCAGCCTAAGGTTTGGAAGAAGACTATCCAATTTGCGTAATAGGTGTACTATCTCCTAAACCAAGGAGTACTCGCAACCTGAGAGAAGGTAAAAGGAAAAGACAACTGAATAGTCCTATTCGTTTTCTCCAGAACCGGAAACCATCCTCGAATAAATTCCTTCGAGTTCATATATAACCATACGATGGTTTTGTCCAATAGAAGTGGACGTTCGTAGTGATACGGGGTGTCCTGGAGAAAAGGGTAAAAGTAGGAGAGGCAATGAGGTATGCAACTCTGACAATCCAAAAGCCAGTGTTTAAGAAGGTTCGGTCAATTTTGGTCCCTGAGTCATAGTCTAGGGTCGGGTCAATGGTCGCTGCCGAAGAGAGAGAGAAAAGAAACACTCAGCGTGCACTCTAACCTAGATCAGAATGGTTACCAATTTATCTAATCAGGAAACCTCCCACTGTACCGTCAAATTCTCCTCCAAACCTGAAAGAAGAATTAGTCGGGATCACCCGAGGAGTAAACCAACTCATCAGTGGGAATCGGGATCCAACTATCATCGCATGATAACGTGACGGAATCCGTTCACGTTATCACACTCCAGAAGGTATGCGCATATCTGGCAAGTTTCAGTTTCTTTTGAAACTCCCGATGTGATTTTTGCCCCATGCTCTTATGACCTTGACTTTGGCCAACATATCATAAGTCACATGTCAAGTTCTACCCGTCATTCTCCAGGTTAATTTGAACCCACCCGTACATACCCTTGACTTTGGCCAAAATAGTAGTACGACTGTCCCAAACCAAATCATCTATCTATGCTGCATATGAATACCCAATAGCTACCAATCACTGTGCCTTGACTTTGGCCAACATACACAGCTTGAATACTTATTGACTATTCATATGAAACGACGGAGGGCTACGAATGGTTTCTGGCGAAAACCTTTAACGTAATGAACTTGATATCGTTGAAGGAACGGATAGCTTTTATAAAAATATAGTGGCGAAAAACTTTGCTAAAGAGGTCACTCCCGGTGAAGGGATCTCGGCTCTTTCCCCGTAGAATGAGGTGCAGGATATTCCAACTGAATACCACGATGCAAAGCAAAAGTAATCGGCTATAGTGAAGTTATTACCCTGACGCAAACTTCTGTCCATGGGGTCACTCCCGGTGAAGGGATCTCGGCTCTTGCCTCGTCGACTGAGGTGCTGGATATTCATAACCGAATACCACTATGCAAAACAAAAAAGAACGCCCTTGCAATAACAGCTTTTTGAAAAATTGTTCCAACAACATCAGAATAGGTTTGTTTTTAACTTGCATTGATCCGAATCAACCCAGTCCCATCAATTGATCACACCACAAAGAACGAAAATAATGACGTACGTATATGCCATCCGCATTCGCCACTGGGTCCCGTCATTACCCGTTAGGTTAGTTAACTAACGACAGAGCGGGGACTGGACTAGTGCGGATGCAAAACATATACAACATCTACTAGTATATACATCAATATATAATATTTCGCTTAAGGCGTGATAAAATGCAACATCACAGAAATGTAATAAGTATCACAGAACAATACAGATATCTGGGATCCCCGGGTTTCACAGAGCCGCTACTGAAACCCGACGTTCCCCTGGTCGTGTGGATAGCCTGTGCAATGAAATCCTAGACCCCTACGGGCGCGGCAAGTCACCCGCCAAAACCTGAAGCGAGGCAGTCCCCTTCAGCACCGTGAATGGACCACCCAGCACTTCACGGAATCTAGTAACTTGGGCACCCCTCCTGGGTCAACCTATACCCCCTACGAGTGCGGCGAATAGCCCGCCAATTCTAGAGTAAAGTCCCCTCCGTCTCAATGCCATGAGATGCGGGCTTGTTGCCCTCTAGAACCCGGCTATCCGTGCACCCCACCTTGGGGTAATCCTAGTAC
Organism: Agapanthus africanus; assembly: GCA_030015575.1. Lineage (NCBI taxonomy): Eukaryota > Viridiplantae > Streptophyta > Magnoliopsida > Asparagales > Amaryllidaceae > Agapanthus > Agapanthus africanus. Next base: position 66,446,590 of record JASDDO010000008.1, on the reverse strand, counting down.
AGAAAGTAAAATATACATACAACGGGTATATCGACCTCAACCTGGTAGTGCCCCAAAAGAATAATATACAGACAGGCAGTGACGGCAGTCCACATGTCGGTCGCTCGCCCCGCAATATCAAATATACATAATACAATCAAAACTGTACTACCATTGCATCCAGGCTATCCCCCACGACCAATCCGCAACATCACAGCATAACACAGAACATCAACGTGAATGTCACGTTCGCAAATCCGTCTAACCAGGCTATAGCAGTTAGACAGGATTTACTGATCAAGTGACATTCACGGTCGCAGATATAATGTAAATACTGTGAACTAATGTGTTTAAAATTCTCGATCGATCAAATATACCCAAGTGGGCCCCAAGCACTACTGTAGCACTCACAGAAAATCTGGGCCAAAAAAGAATGTTCTAAAACCCCTATTTCCATGAAGAAAGCCCTCTAGAAAAATTTGGCACGGCGTTGACTTCCTTCCACCGCGGAACCGCGGCCAAACCAGGGGTTTGGCCGCGTTTCCGCGGTCGTACTGAAGCTTCACGTCACCAAATTTTTGCAGAACGCTTAAAATTTCCTGCACATTATTCTGAAACAACCTGAAAAATTTTTAGAGCCCAAAAAAATTTCGACAGAAACATGTGCAATGGAAATCGGGTTTTCGAAAATTTGTTCGATCGAACTTGTAAACACATTAGAGCAAGCTAGATTAGATTAATGGCGTGGCTCTGATACCACTGTAAGTGCACGGCGGCGCCCCGGCCGTCAATCCGACGCCGGAATGCGGAAACGAAACTTTTTACGAACTTGTAAACCGGCACCACCGCGCACTAAAACCCGGATCGGGCCATTAATCTAATCCTAGCTAACTAAAGAACGGGTAGAGAGATATACCGAGCGATCCGTGTCCTTCGGTCTTCTCGTCGTCGTCCCGATCTCCCGCGGAATGTCCGGTCTCCACCTCCTCGCCGGAAAGGCACCAAATCGCCGGCTTCTTTTACGGGCTCCCACCTCTTGACCGAGGCAACTCGGGCACGAAGTTGGCGAGCCGACGTGCCCAAGAATTGCTGTAGAATGTAGTGTAGAGCTCTATGTGTCTCTAGGGGTTGAAGTTGCCATGAGGAAGTGGAGGAAAGAGATATGAACTTTTGGAGGAGGAGCAATATGATTTTGCAAAGCCAAATGAGTGTATTTTTCCCTTTCAAAAAATTAGGACAGCCCATTTCTTGCTTGGCCGGCCATATGAGGTAGGGAGAGAGAGTGTGTGAGGAGTCTCAATAATGCAAGAGGGAGTGTGGAAGCTATCATCCACCAAAGAGAGAGAAAAGAGATGATGAGAAGAAATCATCACCAATCAAAAACAACACTCCACCAACCTAATCATATCCCACAAAAGTCAAGCAATGATGAGGAAAAGAAGTCAAATGAAAGTGCACCATCATGATGCAACTATATGCAAAGACAACCCTCCAAAATGCTTATTTGCACAAATGCAAATAAACCCTCCTCCACCATTTTTCAGCCAAGGAAAGATACAAAGAAAAATGGCCGAAACGGAAAACAGACTGGCAACTTCAGAAAACTGATCCCGTAATAAATTACAGGAAAACCCCGCTACTGTATATATATACCCGCATTTGTATTCCGACCGAAATACAAATGCAATGAGACAAAATCTACACTGTACAATACTAGGATCCGGCTTAAACCAAAGCCCGCTAGCATTTTCCGTCCGATCATGATCCGTGCAATACCGCACGTATCTGATCGAACCCTGCCATATCTCCATACGGCCTCTACAGCGTTTTGCCCGAAACTTGAGAAACTGGTCTGTGGGGGACTCTAAAGACTCGTCAACACTTTGGCTGTGGATTTAACCACTAGCACATCAGAGGTATTAGCCTATACGTAACGGGCTACCAGGTATTGACCAAAAGGGACGTCGATGAGCGAACTCATCCTGACACCCTACTGAGCCTGTCAGTGACAATATCCGTATAGTCCGGTCCGTTCGTCTATGAGCATCGCATGGCGGGCCTAGGGGGTTGGTAAAAGTCAGACCCCCAAAAGCGGTACAAGTCGTGTCGGAGTGTAGCCCAGAACACCCTGAGATACTACTGGAATACCTACCAGTAAATCTCCTGCCTTGGCCAAGGACTTTCATGTACTGGCTCTCCTAGACACAGCGCGACCTCACCCCCAATACCGGGAGAGACGGACCCCTGAAGATCCGCTCACTGCCTCCATATGGCTCGGGACTGTACCCAACTAAAACCTGTTTGCACGTCTCCTTTGAGCGTGGTAGGGTAGTAATCAAAGTACAGTGGGAACTCACACGAGACAAATGACGATCCCCAGGTCGATGAACTAACCTGTACACATGTCATCAGGGAACTGCTATCTGACGTCAGGTATAAGACCAACTAGCATGTTCCCGGCGAGTCCTGTCCGGTGTACTCATAACCCAATGAGCACCTGTATACATCTTGGGAGAACCAACTGACACCGGTGGCTTGTGAGACCGGCCACCGCCCCTCGTCGGGGTCTCGACTGAATACACTAGTCTACTCTGGAGTATCGATGCCCTGTCTCGAATCTCCCACGACTAGGGACCTTTTAAGGATGTGCTTATAGACTACCAGCTCCCACGTATATGATCGCCCTCATACTGCTGGCAGTCAAGCAAGAATCCTAGGGGCTCTATCAATGTGTAATAGCGACCTGTAAGGTCACCTAAAGCAGTACACGATGATAAAGATAAACCAGATAGCATACTATCATCTCGAGTAAGACTGTCCTACTGGGATAGGTCCTCCCTCAATCATTGCAATCACGTGCCTGTGATCCAATAATTGACTCTGAGGGCACTATCTCCAACAAACCCGAAAGGGCGCAAACTCATGAAAAGAGATAAAATACACTCGCAAAGTCCTCTCGACCTTGTGAGGAGAAAATATTTTTTGTCTTGACTTCATTCACAAGCATTCCAATCCGTTGCATCCTACGGTGGCGTCGTGGCATTTCGAAGTTTGGGGCACCGACATTGTTGGCCCAATTGATCCTCCGTTATCCAAAGGCCACCTGTTCATATTGGCTGCAACTGACTATTTCTCTAGATGGTCCGAAGCTGTCCCGCTAAAAGAAGTCAAGACAAAAAACATTCTGACATTCTTCCAGCATAATATTCTATACCGCTTCGGTACACCAAGACGAATCATTTCTGACAACGGGCCTTCTTTCAAGAGCTTCAAAGTCTCAAGGTTCGCTACTCAGCACAAGATAGACTGGAGATATTCCTCCATCTATAATCCAAGAGCCAATGGGCTAGCCGAAGCCTTCAATAAGACTTTATGCAAGCTCCTGAGGAAAAATGCTTCAGCCAATAAGAGAGACTGGAATCTCAAACTTCACGAGGTGTTGTGGGCATATTGTACCACGCACCGTACTCCAACTCAGTCCACGCCATACTCATTGCTCTTCGGAGTGGAGGCGGTCCTCCCTCTCGAAGTCGAAGTTCCAAGCTTAAGAATGGCCGTTCAGCACGAGTTGACGGAGGAGGAAAACGTGCTCCTTCGGCTTGAAGAGCTCGACGCCCTCGAAGAAAAGAGGCTCGCGGTGCAGCAAAATCTGGAGCTATACTGAGCCCAAATGTCACGGGCCTATGCCAAGATAACCCATCTCCGCGCCTTCAAGAAAGGTGAATTAATGTCGGTCCTCAGAAGACCGGTCATCCCCAATCGACATGCCAAGGGAAAATTCGAGCCAAACTGGGAAGGACCATACGTCATCGAGAAAGTGTTTGATGTAGGATCCTACCAGCTGATAAATGCCAAGGGAAAAAGGCCCATGCCACCTATCAATGGCCGATATCTCAAGAAATATTACGCGTGAATGCTCCAAGTCGCAGGAGAATTGAGCACACAAGCCCTACGGTCTAGATCATACATCCTGTAAAACTGTATACAATCCACGGGCGTAAATGGCCCCTATCTCTCCCAAGTCCTGCTGGTGAGACTACTTTTAAAGTCCCACCAGAGACAAAAAAACGGTATGTCCACAAGCAAAACGGGCACGGATGAAAACCCGAAAGGGCTCCGTGAGTAAAAAAAACAGGATTGCCGGCGAGTTTGTGAAAACCCGAAAGGGTGCAAACTCGTGAAAAGAGATAAAATACACTCGCAAAGTCCTCTCGACCTTGTGAGTAGAAAATCCCTGCGTGAAATCCGTACGACTCAAAAAGGAGCAACACACTTAGGAATCCTCACGATTCCTAAGGAGAACATACACCTGCGAGATCCTCTCGACTCGTAAGGAGAAAATGCTTTTATGAGACCCTTACGGCTCATAAAATTGAAAAGCCTTAGGTGATAGGGATCTAAACCTGTCTCCTAAGCCATCGCTTCTCAACGGGCAACGGCAAATGATGAGTCGCTCATGGCATTTCGTTTCAGTGTTAGCAGTGCTGATGCCAACCAAAAACCCTAAATCCCAAGTTTTCCCAACGGCAAATGATGAGTTGCTCCTGGCATTATTCCAGTGCAGCAATGCTGATTCCAAACAAGATCCAAATTCTAAGTCCCCAAACGGCGAATGATGAATCGCTCCTGATATCATATTCCAGTGTAGCGATCCAGACGCCAACCAAAATCCAATCTCCCAAAATTCTCCCAGCCCTACGGTTAGTCCCCAAGTTGACTACCGTATACAATCCACAGGCTCAAATAATTCTCATCATACCCATGCCTCACCACAACCATCAGTTACGCGGCTGGTCTCCGCCCTTGGAATTATGCTCCATTTGGGAAGACCCACTCATGTGTCCTCACGATACATGAGGAGAACAAACTTATGGGATCCTCACGACTCATAAGAAAACACCTTCGTGGGATCCTTATGACTCACAAAGGAAAAACACACTTGGAAGTCCCCACGACTCCTAAGGAGAAAGTATACCAACGAGATCCTTTCGACTCGTAGGGAGAAAATACTTTTATGAGACCCTTACGGCTCATAAAATTGAAAAGCCTTAGATGATAGGGACCTAAAACTGTCTCCCAAGCCATCGCTCCCAAACAGGAAAAGGCAAATGATGAATTGCTCATGGCACATGTGCTTCAGTGTTAGCATCGCTGATGCCTACCCTAACCCTAAAATTCCAAACTCCAATCCAATAGACCCCTAAGTCTTTAAAATGGGAATAGATGACCTCTAAGTCGTTAAAATGGGAACACATGACCCCTAAGTCGTTAAACTGGAAACGAGGGAGATCCCCTCATGGCAAATGATGATCGCTCCTGGTACCATATACCAGTGTAAGCGGTGCTGATGTCGACCCAAATCACATCAAATCAACAAAACAACCAATGACCTCCCTGGCAGAATCAAGCTCCACCTCGGAAACAAGTCAACTTCATCCCTGACACCGCAAGAAGCGGAGCAAGTCAAATCCAGCATCGATCAGTCCAAGTCGCTAAAAGGGCAGCACCGACCGTCCAAGTCGCTAAAATGGCAGCACCGACCGCCCACGTCGCTAAAAGAGCAGCACCGACTGTCTACGTCGCAAAAAGGGCAGTATCGACCGTTCAAGTCGCAAAAATGGAAGCATCGACCGTCCAAGTCGCAAAAAGGGTAGCACCGACCGTCCACGTCGCAAAAAGGGCAGCACCGACCGTCCACGTCACTAAAAGGGCAGTACCGACCGTCCATGTCGCAAAAAGGACAGTATCGACCGTCCAAGTCGCAAAAAGGGAAGCACCGACCGTCCACTTCTCTAAAAGGGCAGCACCGACCGTCCAAGTCGCAAAAAGGGCAGCACCGACCGTCCACATCGCTAAAAGGGCAGCATCGACTGTTCAAGTCGATAAAAGGGCAGCACCGACCGTCCAAGTCACAAAAATGGCAGCACCGACTGTCCAAGTTGCAAAAAGGGCAGAACCGACCGCCCACGTCGCTAAAATGGCAGAAACGACCACGTCGTCAAAACGGGAACCAAATTAAATCAACCTCCACGCGAAAGAAGATCCATCAATTTCATGCACATAACCCACATATGTGGTGCGCATTTATTGATGGGGGGCAATTTGTTGGGGTCAAAATTTACACCCCGGTTGACCAAGTCAAAATCAAAGTCAACCCCAAGCCAAGTGGGCCCAAGCCCAGGTCAAGTGGGCGAATGCCTGGATCGAGCCCGAACATGAAGCGGCCGGCCTCCCCCATGCCAAAATAAAATTTTTGTAATAAATAATTTTGGTGTATTTCTTTTATTTTATTTTATGAATAAATGTAAGAAAAATGGGCATAAAGCCAATTTTTTGTAAAACCCATGGCTCATGGGCAAAATGCCATTTGGTAAAGCCCAAGGGGATATATGTAAAGTTTGTAGCCTATAAAGGCAAACATGATGAAAATATCTAGTGGAACTTTTTCATTCTCTAAAACTCTAGGGTTTTTGTGCATCATTCTCCTTCCTCAAGGTTCTAAACATTCTCTCTCCTTTTGAATTAAATCAAGAGTTTAACTCTTCCTCTTCCAAAAATAAATAGTTTTCCACCACAAAACCCACAAAAGGGAGCTCGGGTCTTCCATCAGATCTTAAAAAGGAGAAATTTTTAAAATCTCACCCCTCTTGTTCTCCAAGATCCGACCAAGAAAAGAGGAGGAAGGAGACTCATCTCCAAAGATCCCATTTTGGGAAAGATCCAAGGCTCAAGGGAGAAGAAATGAGTCCCCTTGAGCATTTACAAAGATTCTCTAGAGTTTAACTCCACAAATCAAAGTTTCTGGGAGTTTAACTCTATAAAAATAAACAAACAATAATAATGCATCTTTTTTTTAAGGAGTTTAACTCCAAAAGTCAATAGGAGTACAACTCCCAGTATGGGGGGCTGAGCCCTCCCTTATTTTCCGCTGGCGCCTTGTCCCCAGCGCCCGCGTGCCAGGCACGTGAGGCACTGGCGCCATGCGTCCAGCGCCCGCGTGCCAGGCACTTGAGGCGCCGGCGCCTTCTCCCACGCGTCCTTTGGATGCCCTTTCCCTTTATACACACACACATACACACTATCCCCCTTAGAAAAAAATTTAGGGGGCTGCTAGCCCCCTTGACCCCCAGCCCGCTATTCGGGTAGCGGGACCCACGTGAAACTTTGCGGGGCCCCTGATATATCCAAAACCTCAAAACACAACACACGCATACTGCATATTGAGTTCGCATGACCGCTTTTACCCGTCAATCGGAGGTTCTCTCTCTCCAAAAGCGAGGGGTAATTAACGGCAGCTTAGTCCACGGCTGCCGGAGATTCGGATCCCCACAATCAATAAACCCCGGCCTGCCCTAGGCAGGGGGAATTTGTACGCGCCTGATAAGCACGCGCATCCCCATCTCAAAGCGGGGATAAAAAACACCCTACAATTATAAATATGAGATATATGAGGGTTTATCTATAAAATATATATTTTCATATGTTTATATATTATAATTAACATTATGAAGGAAAATGTATGCATATAATATTTTGATGATTTAAATATACATATCATATCAAATATCCTTAATCAATATTTTTAAAATATAATATCATATAAAATGGTTAGGATAATATCTTAAACATACCAAATATTACTAATATTATTCATGGAGATATTGTGCATGATTTGGCTCAGGTCAGTAGATTGGGATATCAAGATGTCCGGAATCAAAAATCTGCCGATGAAGTTAAATAAAATCGAAGAATCAATACTGGCAGAGACTCAAGAAATATTTTCAAGTTCCAGACATCAAATAAATCTCCATGTGTCATAAGGAAGAAGCCCCACAATTTTGGAACATTGATCACACCAAACGGTCGCGGTTCCGCGGCCAAAACATGCCATATGCGGCGGATCCGTAGCCGATTCACCGAGTTAGGGTTTTGGATTTTTATGTTTGCATCTTCACAATAACCCTTGATTCTTGGGATCTATTGTTTCTGGTTTTGGGGCTATATAAAGGACCGATGGCTAAATTTAGAAATCAATCTTTTACACGAAGCAAATCACCGTCAAAGAACAAGTGATCCATGACAGGTCCGCGATTCGACGTGATAAGGCGACGTGAGATTCGACGGAGTATCTACTTCCTACGAGGCAGAGATCGAGAGCAACTTCTTCTTCCTCTTGTAATCTAAACTTGAAGGCTTTGTACTTGTGAAGTTGATTAATAAAGGTAAATCATTAGATTAATTAGTTTGCAATTATTTTCTGTATTTACATTATGATCTCATTCTCTATCCGTTCTTCTTCTATCTCCATCATGCGTGAGTAATTCTCCGCTTGATAGGGTTCGTAGGATTAGGGTAGAACAATGGATGAGAAAATACTTTAACTTCTTTTAAGTCTTATGAAGTTTATAAACTTTAGCAAAAGAATTGTTAACATCCTTATCGGACGCGCTACCAATTTATTGCTAGTCTCGACCGCGATTTGAGATCAGATTAACAGTTGTTTTGTTAAGGGCTGGACATGAATAGAGATCAATGAAAAGATAAGGGTCAATAGTGGGGAAATCCTAGTTTCTTTCAAAGAATCCTAATCCTCATTCATCACTATCAATCTAGTTTTAAATCTATCAATGGATAAAATGAGTAATCTTTATTAGTCATCCATGACTGCTAAATCCTAACGAACCCTACAGGCATTCTTCTTATAAAATCTATATCCGTATTTAAACTACATCTGAAAAATATATATTCTACATCCGTGTTTCGATATTGATCTAGAAACTATTTTTCACTATTCTCTATTCTCCTTCATCTTTTCTAATCAACACGTCTAAAGCAAGATTAAAGATTCTACATATCACTAAGGACGACCCGTACTCATTTCGGCTAGCTACACGCGACACCGTTATTGATTGCGGTTACTACTACACACTCTTTCACAGAATCAATCAAATGGCGCTGTTGCCGGGGATGCGTGCGTAATTTTTTTCTTACTATTCATGTTGAATTCTTATTCGATCCATATCATAAAATAAAATAAAACAGCAAACTGTGTATTTAACGATTAGTGTGCGATTTTTGCGAGGGAATCTGGAGTCACTTTAGCGAGGAGATAAAGATTCAGAGACATTCATCAAGACCTAGAGGAGAAAAGGAGGTCACAATGAAAAAAATAAACAAAGAACCCCCTAAAGCGCGGCGGAACTGCGGCTATTGCATGAGAAGCGCGGCGGAAGCGCGGCGGAATTGGGGAGTTGTGCCCCCTAAATTCTTTGTTATATTTCTCAACCCTTTCTCTCTCCTCAAGAAATCCAATAATATATTTTTCTGCAGAATTCTTTGCAAAATATCGCCGTTCAAAAATCTTTTTGCGTGTTTTGTTTGCGGGTTGTATTTGCATATTTTAATACGGATTTTAAGGGGCAAGAACACAATTCAGATTAGGTGGGGATTTCATCACCCTTCCTAAGCCCCACAAATCGCAAACGTGCATCCACATAACCTTATATTAATTAAAAAATATCTAGATCAAGACCCTAAGGACCGTTGCGCTCAAATAGGACAGAGGAAGGTCGTGGGTAATTTATCGCTTATCCGCATTTCTTTTGTGGTGTCTAGAAAAGTGTGTCTAGGCAAGTAGTTACTTAATTAGGCCCGCTATTTTCGGTGATTCGTATAGCGGATACCTCCCACTTACCTGGCACTTATCTGGCCATAAGAGTGATAAAGAGGTGGTAGAGGATTGATCCTGCGGCTTGTCCTTTGGAAGTCTAGGAGCGGTCTAGTGCTTGACCTAGGTGACCTTAGTTTTAGGGTTTGCTTGTGCATTTTGTGATTTGTTGAATCATCCCTCAAGTCCCACTTTCAAAGCAAAACAATCCAAATAGAGCTTAATTCCTTACCATCTCACCCTCTTCCTCTTTCCCTCTTATAATGAGTAACCAAAATAGACGAACTCTTACCGAGCTTGAGGGAATCTGGAGTCACTTTAGCGAGGAGATAAAGATTCAGAGACATTCATCAAGACCTAGAGGAGAAAAGGAGGTCACAATGAAAAAAATAAACAAAGAACCCCCTAAAGCGCGGCGGAACTGCGGCTATTGCATGAGAAGCGCGGCGGAAGCGCGGCGGAATTGGGGAGTTGTGCCCCCTAAATTCTTTGTTATATTTCTCAACCCTTTCTCTCTCCTCAAGAAATCCAATAATATATTTTTCTGCAGAATTCTTTGCAAAATATCGCCGTTCAAAAATCTTTTTGCGTGTTTTGTTTGCGGGTTGTTTTTGCATATTTTAATACGGATTTTAAGGGGCAAGAACACAATTCAGATTAGGTGGGGATTTCATCACCCTTCCTAAGCCCCACAAATCGCAAACGTGCATCCACATAACCTTATATTAATTAAAAAATATCTAGATCAAGACCCTAAGGACCGTTGCGCTCAAATAGGACAGAGGAAGGTCGTGGGTAATTTATCGCTTATCCGCATTTCTTTTGTGGTGTCTAGGAAAGTGTGTCTAGGCAAGTAGTTACTTAATTAGGCCCGCTATTTTCGGTGATTCGTATAGCGGATACCTCCCACTTACCTGGCACTTATCTGGCCATAAGAGTGATAAAGAGGTGGTAGAGGATTGATCCTGCGGCTTGTCCTTTGGAAGTCTAGGAGCGGTCTAGTGCTTGACCTAGGTGACCTTAGTTTTAGGGTTTGCTTGTGCATTTTGTGATTTGTTGAATCATCCCTCAAGTCCCACTTTCAAAGCAAAACAATCCAAATAGAGCTTAATTCCTTACCATCTCACCCTCTTCCTCTTTCCCTCTTATAATGAGTAACCAAAATAGACGAACTCTTACCGAGCTTTGCTATCCAGAACCAGACATTTCTTGTTTTCGTAATCGTTTCGGTATACCATCCGACTCTACCATGTCTTTAAGAGATCGGATAGAGCAAGCGGAAAGAAACAATTAGCCACCTCACTCCAGGTCCTATCAACCGCATCAAAATTCTACATCTTCTTCTGTTGATACTCCATCTAACACATGTGAGGGAACTCCTAAACGCATGTCCATCGCTGAGTATATAGCAATGACTAACGGCCAAAGTTTCGATCCGGTCAAACCGTTAGGACAACTAACACCACCACTTTCTAAAGAAGATTTTAGTACTCGTTTTGTGGCGTATATGGCATCTGTTGACAGTCGCCAACCAACCAACCAATATCAATATTCTTCTTATCACAATGTTGATCCTACTCCTGTCCAATTTTCACAACCATTCAATTCCTATCAATCCTACCCGAATTTTACACCTTCTCTAGACATTCCTTCTAATCAGTCATTTGGGAGTTTTACTTATCCACAAGAATTTCAATCTTATGATGAAACCCCTTACCGACCCATGTCTAGTCTTGAACGGACCATGGAAGAATATCGGGTAGCGCCGCGCCGCGCCATGGAGGAATTGAATGCGTCCATGGTTGCCCTCATACAACAAAACGAACGAGCAACCGGTTTCGAACCAGATCAAAAATTTTCAACGTATGATACGGCCATATGACAGATCGAGAATTCGGGTAGTGAGAGAGAGCGGTACACCCTTCCAAATCAAACCTCCCCATCCCAAATTGAAATCCACGACTACAGTTTCACAGATCTATCGAGTACACCAAATGATTCACCAATTGAAGATAGAATATCTGATGAGTTGTGTGACTTTGTAATGTTTGATTTACCCGATTGTGAATGGTCCATTTCAAGTGAAGCCACACCCAATCCTTGTGATCTCTACACTTTCACTCTAAAACCTAAATTAATTGAAAACCATGCTTTTGATGAGGCGTCTGAGAATTTTAACCTTCACTTGATTGAGGAGATTGACGTTTGAGATATATTGGATGATGAACCAGAAATTTTGGATGAGTTTGTCCCACCAACTCATCAGGTCATTTCACTTCCCTGTGGACATCATCTCGAACCTTTAATTATTCTTCCTGAACCTCATAAATGTCTTGAAATTGATGATAAATGTATGACCGAAAAGCAGAACGAAATTCAGCCTTCATTTCCCACATCTGGTTCAGCAATATTCGACACACCAATTTGTTTACCCATTTCATCTCCCACTTTCTCTGGTTCTTTTTCTATTCTTCCTTTAATTTTAGCGAGTGTTGATGAATCACAATCCGATATTTCGAGTTCGATAATTCTAGAAAGACAACTTGATTTAGACTCTTTTGAGAATGAGATAGATGAGTTTTTCGAGTCTCCTGCCTCCATAATTTTTGACAAATCAAGTGTGTTGAATTCTGGCGCGACACTTATTGGCATTGAAACGTTCAATCAGACCATCGATGAAAGTTTCGAAGATATTTTCGCCGACGAACTCGCATTCCTAAACGACACGGATTTTATGATTAATCAACCTCCACCTGAAGAAATTGAACCACAACCATTTATTCTTATCCCATACGAGAATGTGACTATTCTTCCCATTCTTAATCATTCATATTCTCGTTTTCATTCACCATTATTGTTTCATCTCTATCAACCGAGACGTAAACCAGATCGCCTCCTATCTCCCCACTTCTTCAAATCTCCGATCTTCCACCAACCAGTGCGTTATATCGATAAAATATTTGAATGGTTGGTGTTGACTTTTGGTCTTTGTAAAACTTTGCATAGACCAATAAGTTTAATTCCCCCTCATAATTTTAAATGTTTAATACTATTTTACTCAAGTTTGGGGGGGAGGGGGAAATCTTTTGGCTCTTGAACGAAAAGAAAATTTTTACAAAATTTTGAGCCAAAAATAAGTTTCGGAGAGGAATTCACTGTCATTATTTCATGTCCCCGTTACTAACTTTTCCTCCCAAATCTACGATTTTTTTAAAGTTTAACAAATGACATCAGTGAGGACACTGCTGCAAACAGGTTTGGGGAAGGTTTGTGCTTATTCACGTATTATTTTGCATTAAACTATATATAAGCACAAAAAAATTTGATAATGAAAGTTTGAAAGTGAAAAATTACATATGAAAGATAGAAATAGTTTGAGAAAAGCAAGAAAGTTAGATATTTTCTTAAACGAAGCTAGTAATAAATAGTTATGAGCCGTTGTCCCAAGGGTTAGTAAGATGAAGGAAATTACTAATCTGAGGATAAAAATAAGTCTGAAAAATAGTCCCTATTCTTGAGTTCAAACATTTGAACGTTGATACCCTATTGTACGCACTTGCACACATTTTTGAAACTTGGGATAGCAGAGGATACCTTGAAATGCTCTTGTCTAAAAGCCTTAGTATAAAAAAAAGTATAAGTGGTGATGAAGAAAAAAATGAACACTGGTTTTGTAATTGTTTAAGGCAGCATAAAAAAATATAGCGAGGGTGCTTTATCACCTAGTGCCTTAGACCAACTGATTTGGGAGTCACTGCTAAGCCTTAGGTGTTGCAAGACGAGGAATTACGCCTAAATATTTAGCACATTTGGTAATCGGCCGGTTAGTACCTCAAGAAGTATTAACGGTCGCATGAAGGATGTGTGAGCAATTCCATCTAAAATGTTCACCAACTAAAAAGTACTAAGAAAGATGGACAAGAGTATGATCGCTTGAATTGAATTCTCTAAGTGTAGGGACGTCTTTTACACACGTAGGGGTATATGATCAATGTTTGGAAGAAAGATAGGGAGGAAAACTAAAGGCAATGTTTTATTGAGGGATAATGTGATTTCTAACATCTTTTCATGGCCATTAAGATAAGACTCATGGTAACCGAAAAGCTAGTATGGTTGGAAACTCTTCTTTTCAAGTTCTTTCTTTTATAGTTCTTATCTTTATATGTAACTTCACCATCTTTATTTTATTATGGGATTTTGTGGGTGTAATCCGCTGAAAACCCTCATGAGACAACACTCCTCCTGCTAGGGACGCCTAGAGGTTTAACGGCTTGTTGCACGTGCTCAGTGCAATCGGGTTGCCTACGAAAGTGTGGTACTTAGGTTTTTCTTTTTCTTTTTCTCCCTCTCTTGAATAACCAGTTTGCTCGGGACTATCAAAGTTAAGTTTTGAGGTATTTGTTCAGTCAAAAAGATCGCACTATTGATATAACATTTTCCTTACTTTTCTTAAATATTTAAAGGTGTTTATTATAAATATGAGACATATGAGGGTTTATCTATAAAATATCTATTTTTATATGTTTATATATTATAATTAATATTATGAAGGAAAATGTATGCATATAATATTTATATAATATTTTGATAATTTAAATATGCATATCATATCAAATATTCTTAATCAATATTCTTAAAATATAACATCATATAAAATGGTTAGGATAATATCTCAAACATACCAAATATTGCTAACATTATTCATGGAGATATTGTGCATGGGTTGGCTCAGCCAGGAGATTGGGATATCGAGATGCTGGGAATCAAAAATCTACCGATTAAGTTAAATAAAATCGAAGAATCAATACTGGCAGAGACTCAGGAAATATTTTCAAGTTCCAGACATCAAATAAATCTCCATGTATCACAAGGAAGAAACCTCAGAATTTTGGAACATTGATCATACCAAACGGCCGCGGTTCCGCGGCCAAAACATGCCATATGCGGCGGATCCGCGGCCGATTCACCGTGTTAGGGTTTTGGATTTTTATGTTTGGATCTTCACAACAACCTCTGATTCTTGGGATCTATAGTTTCTGGTTTTGAGGCTATATAAAGAACCGAGGGCTAAACTTTGAAATCAATCTTTTACACGAAGCAAATCACCGTCAAAGAACAAGTGATCTACGACAGGTCCGCGATTCGACGTGATAAGGCGACGTGAGATTTTACGGAGCATCTACTTCCTACAAGGCAGAGATCGAGAGCAACTTCTTCTTCCTCTTGTAATCTAAACTTGAAGGCTTTGTACTTGTGAAGTTGATTAGTAAAGGTAAATCATTAGATTAATTAGTTTGCATTTATTTTCTGTATTTACATTATGATCTCATTCTCTATCCGTTCTTCTTTTATCTCCATCATGCGCGAGTAATTCTCTGCTTGATAGGGTTCGTAGGATTAGGGTAGAACAATGGATGAGAAAATACTTTAACTTCTTTTAAGTCTTATGAAGTTTATATACTTTAGCAAAAGAATCGTTAAAATCCTTATCGGGTGCGCTACCAATTTATTGCTAGTCTCAACCGCGATTTGAGATCAGATTAACAATTGTTTTATTAAGGGCTAGACATGAATAGAGATCAATGAAAGGACAAGGGTCAATAGTGGGGAAACCCTAGTTTCTTCCAAAGAACCTTAATCCCCATTCATCACTATCAATCTAATTTTAAATCTATCAATGGATAAAATGAGTAATCTTTATTAGTCGTTCATGACTACTAAATTCTAATGAACCCTACAAGCATTCTTCTTATAAAATCTATATCCGTATTTAAACTAAATCCGAAAAATATATATTCTACATCCGTGTTTCGATATTGATCTAGAAACTATTTTTCACTATTCTCTATTCTCCTTCCTCTTTTCTAATCAGCACGTCTAAAGCAAGATTAAAAGATTCCACATATCTCTGAGGACGACCCGTACTCATCTCGGCTAGCTACACGTGACACCGTTATTGATTGCGGTTACTACTACACACTCTTTCATAAAATCAATCAGAGGCATACTAAAGGAATGCCGAAATAAACTAGCACTTGACTTGCGAAGACAGTTGGTTGCACTCATCTTGTAATAACCGGTTTCTGTTGTACGAAATATTCCGTGTTTTAATAATGTTTTTTATTAAATGTTTTTCCTAAATAATATTCCTATTTCTTTCCTACTTTATTATTATTGTCATTAACTAGGTTTAATCTGTTTAATTGGTATTAACCTTTAGTAAATATAAAATTTGTAATTATTATTAAATGTTGTTGATTCGTGCTATCTGCCATTAATTTGCGATTGATTATTATTCAATTATAAATTTAAAACCTACCTATAATTTCCCTAACCCTTTGATAAGAACACAAGCTTTTATTTCCATTCCAACTTTATGATCCTTTTCAATGCAATTAATTATGTATTGATAATTTCTGTTTATATATTTCCGTTTCTAAATTATTTAATTTAACCAAACCCTAATTTCTATTTTCTCTTACCCTAATCTTTTTCTTGCTAAACCCTAACCTATGCCCAGAACCCAGACCCTGGCCCATCTCCTAATTTTCCCCTCTCTTTCCCTGCTTTTCCTTTAAGGCCCAGCCCACTTTCTCACTTAACCCTCACCCGACCCGACCCGGTTCCAATCCCTTCTCCCTCTCCAGCTCTTTTCTCTCTCCTCCCTTTCCTTCTTCCTCGTAACCTCCTCCCTCGACCCTATTACCCGCTCACCCCACGACCTCGTCTTCGCCATCCCAACTATCCCGAGATCCCCTCAACAACCTCCTCGCATCTCCCTCAACCGCTCCTTCTCTCTCTCTCTTAATTCCCCTATCTCTCACTCATAACTCTCTCTCTCTCTCTAAAAGCTCAATCTCTATCTTCTCTCTAACACCTCCACTTCCTCACCACCTCCGTCCTCTCTTCCCCGAGCCACCGCAACCACCTCTGTTCACCACCTCGCCGTAGACCTCGTCGCCGACAATCTCCCAACACCCACTGCATCTCCTTCTCAACACCCATCACCCTTGCAACCTCCTCAACACCACCGGCACCGCCTCCACCTCCTCACCGAACCCCGCCAACTAGCTTCCACAACCACCACCACCAAGCTCCCATAGCTCCTCTTTCGCTCACCATATGTCTCACTCACTGTCGGCCCTCAATATTAAGACCACCAGCTTCACGATTCCGACACCCAACAGCCGCCAACCTCCTTTCCTGACCACTAGCACCGGTGCTCCCCCGAGCCCCCCTCACACCTCCCTCTCCCGAGACCTCCTATGTTAGTGTTATATGCACTGGAGGCCATTATTGTATCATACTGGTTTGTATATTACTTAATGGAAGCTTGGGATATACACGGATATAGTAACAGTCTTGCTCGAAATGGTAGTATGCTACCTGGTTTGTTTCTACCTCAATATGTGCATGTGTTTTCTTAGCATATTGCTTATACATATTGGTAGAGCCCTTAGGATCTTTTGCTTAATTACCAGCGTTGTGATGGCAGTCACACTAGTGTGGGCTGGGTAGTCTATAAGCATATCCTATACAGGTCCCTAGTCGTAGGATTATCGAGACGGGGCATCGATACTCCAGAGTAGACTAGTGTACACGCTTCTCATCCCAGCAGGAGAGATGGTCTGTCCCACAGCCATTAGTACGTCGTACTGGAGATAGTATGAAGGTGCTCATTAGGTTATGAGTACACTGAACATGACCCGTCGGGAACTGTTGGTGGGTATTATACCTATCGTCTGGTAGCAGTTCCCAGGTAACATGAGTACAGCTTAGTCGTCGACTTGACACTGCTACTTCGCCTCGAGTGTTTTCCCACTGTACTTTGATTACTACCCTACCATGACTCAAAGGAGTCGTGCAAACAGGTAGTAGTTGGGTGCAGTCCCGAAGCACTTGGAGGCAGTGGCGGTTAGATAGGATTCGTTTCTCCCGGTATTGGGGGTTGATATCGCGCTGTGTTTGGAGAGCCATTACACAAAGTCCCTGGCCAGGGCAAGCGAGATTTACTGGTAGGTATTCCAGTAGTTTCTCAGGTTGTTTTGGGCTACGCTCCGGCACGACTTATTGCGCTATTAGGGGTCTGACGATTACCGCCCCTAGGCCCGATATGTGATACTCTTAGACGAACAGACCGGACTGTACGGAGATTTTCACATACAGGCTCAGTAGGAGTTCGGATGAGTTTGCTCATCAGCCTTCTCATCGACAGATACCTGGGCAGCCGTTACGTGCAGCTAGAACCGCTTGCGGCTTGTGGTTAAACCCACTGCCAGCATACTGTCGAGTCTTTAGAGTCCCACATAGAGAGTTTCCGTGCATCGGGCAAAAGATGTAGAGGCCGTATGGTTTTACGGCAGGGCTTCGATCACTTACGTGTACTTGTGCACGTATGATGATCGGGCGGGTAATACTGGTGGGCTTTGGTTTAAGCTGGATCCTAGTATTATATTGATGGATTGTTTTCGTCTCTTTGTATTCGTATTCTTCGAAATGCAGATGCGGGTATATATATACGGATGATGGGCATTCTCGTAATTAGCTCGGGAAAGCTTCTAGAAGTGGAAACCAAATTAGGGTTTAATTTTTTATTGGGTTAAACAAATTGGGTGGAGAAATAAGGTGGAGTTTTACCTTGAACCTAGCATGGCTACTTGGTGACTCATGCTTATGACTCATCACTAGATATTTTGGGAAGCTCATGAGATATTTGTATGAGATATTATATCTCATCAATTATCATATTTTCTTCATTATTCTATCAAGGGCAGCTAAGCTCTTTTTCAATGTTCACAACTCCACTCTCTTTTCTTCAAGTCTTCTACTTTTTCCTCATAACCCTAAAAGTCTCATGAGTTGAGAAACCTAGGGTTCCAAAAGACAAACTAATTCATCTTCACTCTCTACATCACTTAGGTCTTCTAGTTTAGCAAGCTAGTTGCCCTAATTACCTCGGATTTGAGGTTGGAGCTCGAACTATAGACTCTCGGGTGGATCGTCTTTGACTCGAGGAAGCCGACGAGAAAGCTTTGATCCGTTACGATCCTCGGAGCTTACGATGACCAGGAGGATAGCAAAGAAGACCCGAAGGACTTGGTTTCGTGAGGTATAACTTTCATCCGAGTAGTTAAACCTCACACAGTATTTTTTTAGCTAGGGTTTAGCATCGATCCTGGAGTTCAAGTACGTGTTGCGAGCTTTGAAAAATCGTTTTTTGAGAATTCCGCCTTCCCGCTGACACGCGGGGTGCGCGACATGGACTTACAGTGGCATCAGAGCCTACTAAACCATAGCTAACAGTTTAAACGAAGTGTAAAACTATGAAACCGAAATAACTCGGAAACATCGAGACAAAGATCCAAGTTTCTGTCAATTTTTCCCGAGCCTCTAAATTTTTTTAAAAAAATTTGCAGAGTTCTCTACTTGTTGTGATATGAACACACACAAAAAATTAAGCAATTTCACTGGAATTGGGCCGGCCACATTCTCAAAAAAACTGGTACCACCTTTTTAGTTGTGGTGAAATTCTTTGAACTTTGGTCTGTGTTCTAGTTACTTGGATCTAAGGTCTCAGGTGTTGTTTGTTTTTGCCAATTTTGGATATACTGTTATCTTTCTGTGATGGCAATACGGGGTGTTTCAAAATCGTAGTTTTAACGTCGTTTAAAGTTTCAAGTTGTGATATATGTGTTTGGAAACGTCGACTAATTGCTATACGTCGATTAGTCGGGGTTGCACATATCTGTGATGTTGGATTGTGTATATGACCTTATTGGATCGTCGTGGATGAATAGCCGGGGGATGTGAGATGAGGGTTTTTCATTCTTTCGTTCGATGTAAATTGTAAAGTGATGTAATATTATTTTGCGGGACACATCCGGGTTGAGGTTGTAACCACCGTAGTATATTATTTCTTTTATAGTTTTCTGCTCCTAGGATAGACCCAAGGTGGGGTGCACAAACTACCGGGTGCTTTGAAGTGCCGAGTGGCCTACTCATTTTGATAAGGGAGGTTGCTTCACTTTGGGTATTGTCATGACCCGAAAGAGCACGTGACTGGCCCTTGAACCATATGAAGTCTATAGGACCCCATCTGATCCAAGTAAGCCAAAAGCCCAGAAATCTAAAACCATTTTAAGAGTAAGTAAAGAAAACTGGTTTAAAGAAGTGAAGGAAAACATGTTTGAAGTCAAGGTTTTTAAATAACTACGCCGAATATGCATTTTAAAATGTGAAGTCTTTTCTAAAAATTTCGGCAGAGTTTCTTTCGTAAATACTGGCCCCGAACGGGGTACAACAAGAACAACATATATGCAATGATAAAAGACATCCCCAAGCGGGAGCTAGCTCTTCGTCAATCGACGGTCACAACCACACAAGCAATATAATATACAACACCGAAGGGCGAGGATCAAAACTCAAAAGAAAACTCATAATAACATGAAAACCGTAATACCGCTAAGCGCGACTCTAAGGTCGAATAATACATCACTAGTGTCTAAGTCTGAAACAATATACAAGTTTTGGTTGATGGAAATTCTAGATACAATGAATAATACAAGTACAATGGTGGTTCTTGAGGCAAAAGAATCCACCTACCAAAAGCAATTCACCCGCAAGGAAGCAGTGTGCCAGAAATGCCGCAATGGAAACTGTACGGCAAAATCTGCAAGAACTGTGGCACAACGGGGGTGAGTTGCCAACTCGTGAATAGAAATACCTACAAGCAGAAACCGAATGCAAGACATAAACCTAGGTCAAACAATCAGTAATATAAACCACAAGAGTACATCTGAAGCATGATAAAGTGGCAATGTAACATCTAAGCATGCATGTAGTGCCAAGTACTCAGGTAATAACATGTCATCAGTATAAGGTATGTCTGCATGTGATCAGGTATGTCTGCATGTGATCAAGTCTGTATAAACGTGGACCCCGTCCACCCGTCACCCAATGACAATAAACGTGGAACCCGTCCACCCATCACCCAATGACAATAAACATCATGTATGTAAATATGAGGATATAATCAAATCATGAAAAACATCATGAAACCCGTGCCTAGCATCGACACGTAAATCCTCATCTATCGGGCTCCGTCAGTCCGGATCAGCCCACGGGCTATGTCTGCGGAATCGGCCCTCGCCCCGGCAGTACGCCCATATCCATATATCGACTCCGGTCAGTATTCTCTAGATAACTGCCAGGTCCAACCAATCACCGGTAGATAGTAGTCCTTCTGCCAGGCTCACCGTCTACTACACAGCGAAACCGTTCTCGTCCCGGGGTACCATACCGGGTCCACCATGTACCCGCAATCGGCCTCATCCGCCTCCTCGAATCGGGTTTCACATGTCGCTCTCAGCACCGAGAAAACACATGATGGACGCACTGAAATATCATATCAAGGGTAACCGGGTTTTTAACACAATTATATATTCTCTTTTGAAATACCCACGGTTCCCAAATCCAGAAATATCATGGAAACAACATATCTCAATGCGTATAATCAAAACATGATGTATGCGACATGTAAAGAAAGGTAAGCATATCAGAAGTCATGCAACATGGAATAGTAATGTGCACATGTCGAGGGAAACCGCTCTTTTAAAACGAATCAGTTTTAAAGAACATCTTGCGGTTCCCAAATCTCTAATCAAGTCAGAATCATCTATGTTTGTGTACAGGTATAAGTGTACAATATGCCATGCAAGAATCATATCATGAATGCAACAGTACTACAGTGTAGTGGCATGGCAATTATCGATGATGAAGTGTGTGAGCCGGCAAATAGTGTACGTGGAACATACGCATCATCGATAATGGTGCTGGTGTCCTAACAGCATGATAATAATATAGCGATAAACATATGCAAGCAATGTGAATAGCATGAATATGCGGAAATCAAATAATCAACACCACAGTGAAGAATCTACTATGCAAACTACAGATCTAAGTATCAAGTCAATCGGGAGAGGTATGGAAACCACCTAAATCTGAGTCTATATATATATAGATGTAATAGTCGGTGATCCCGCCTCAATAATATCGCGTACGATACAGTATATCGTAAGACATCCTCGAGTCATGAGTGCGGATCTATCATCAATATAGACTCGTACGGTAAATCATCGTACGGCATCCCAATAGCTGGGTACGGGTCAATATCACATTCCTCTCATCAGATATCAGGTATCCTTATCATCATAACACACAATCTGGGGTACTGATCTAAGGTTTAGTACAAATCGATACCATCTATATACTGCGTGTGCAAGCACACGTCCCAAGGCCCGCTAGAGATCACGTATCGTATCCCAAATACGAATCACATCAAATCACCGATCTCGCGGCACAATGCCCAACATCATCGACTCATCTCCAAAGTCATCCAATATCATCAAACACAGTGCAAGTATAATGAAAATGCAAGGGTGTGCGTGTAGGTGTAAATATATTCTAGGGTCCGCGACTATGAACTACACTAGTTACTTCTAACCCTACACTATCCATAATACACCTAACTATCAGATGTAATATATCAACTACGGACTGCGGGGGTGCTATACGCCATCCACCCGACTTCCCCCTGTAGATATAATCTACTCACCTTGCGTCTTTATCTTTCGATGTCACCACGCGTTTGCTTGTCGTCCCGAAGTCTTCATGGGGTACCTAAATATCAAAGTGTCGTATATGCGCATTAAAACCAATTCAAAGCTAACACGGCACACGAATCCCAAAACGATACGATAAGGGGCATATAGGTTAGAACCTATGGCACGCCTTCAAAACCATTAATAATTCCTCTATATCGTCGTATAAACGCCAATTAGTCGAGGTAAAACACAATACACAATTTCAGAATTAAAAATACGGAATACGGAAACACGAATCCAAAACAGCAACTTAGGAAATATTTTCCAGATTTCACCCTAGGTCAAATTAGACAAATCTATACAAATCAGGGGCCTAATCTACAGATAAGGGAACACCAAAACCAAAACGAGCAAGTTTGGTGGGGTCCAGGCCGCAAATTGTGGCCAAATAGAATAAATCTGCGGCCGGGAAAATGAGTTAGGGGTTGGGGTCTTGGTGGTAGCTTCCTGGGTACCTGCACATGTCACTGTCAAATCAATTTTAATTTAGGATGTCTCGGGTGATAGTAGATTCAATATACCCTTCACAGATTTCACAAATTCCCCGATATCGGTTTCTAAATCCGTAATTCGGGTTTCAACTCTCAGGTTAGGGTCTCAATTCATGCACTAGGGTGTTGGTGTAGCCTTTACTGAACTCAATTTCACATTACAACTCATAATTTCCTCAAACCCTAACTAGGTTTTCTTTAACTCCACAATATCACACAATATCGGTTCAATCTAAACATGGGGGTAAAGGAAATGCTAAAACTAAGTTAATGATCCAGAAAATACCTCATTTGGCAACTCAAGAATTTTCTTGAATTGCCCCTAGTGGCCAAAATCCTTGCTTCTATAGCTCCAGGTGTAGATCTTGAGCTTGTGCACACTTTTAATGAAATGAGAGTGGTGTTTTGGAGTTGTTTTAGAGGTGTTTAGAGGGCTTGAAGAGGGGAGGGAGGTGAGGTGCAGGAGCAGCAGCAGCAATGGAGGGAGAGGGAGGGAAAATGAATGAGGAATGAAGAGAATAGCTAAGTCCAAAGTCAAAGAAAACCCATACCCTTCTCTCTCTCACCATACCTCATTTCTTTATTCTTTTCCCATTTTCTTTTCCTTTTCTTATTCTCTCAAAATCCTTCTCCCAAGAATAGTAAACCCAAAGTGAACCATGGCAAGAAAATGCACAAGTGTGAAAAAGTGATATGTGCATGTTTTGCACAAAAATGCTAAAAAACCGATTAGCGATTTTTAATCGCGATTAGCATTAAATTAGCATATAACTAATCAATTAAACTTAGAAATGGCATAATTCTATAAAATACCCTATTTTATAATTTTCCATAATGTTTCCCAAAATTAATATTTTATCTTTTTGAAATGTTACAGGTATTTGGCGGGTAGTTTGCCGCACCCGTAGGGGTCTGGGGTGGGGTTTGGCTATTCATTACGACCGTGGAATCCGTCTTTCGTTACAGGCTTAAACGAAACACGGAATTCCTAGTATATCCAATATATTCATCTGTGATCTAGAATGCCTATTATTGCGTTAGACGAATGGTTATTATATATATGCTATATAATAGACGTTGCTTATGTTTTGCATCCGCGCTAGTCCACCTCCCGCTCGGGCGTTAGTTAAGTAACCTAACGGTGTTAGACGGGGCCAAGTGGCGAATCCAGATGGCATAAGTGGACGTAGTATTTTCGTCTTTTTCTGTGATGATAGGTGTAAATGATGGGACTGCATTATTAATGCAAAGCAAACAAACCAAAGCTGAATTGTCACGCCCTGCTTCCCAGAGTGCGCTAAGATAGGCGCGTGTCAGATCCAACCATGCTACATGTGGATAGGAAATATCCCTCCACAGTCACATTGCGGCTGTAAAGATATCAAGAACAGTAGAAATAAAATAAACTATCTAGTACATGTCCATGAGCCAGAATAAACGAGTCAAGAAATAATATGCGGAAGCAATAGATTCAATAAACAATAACAATTAACTAAACTGGATACTAACAGGATCCTCACTGCTCGGCCTGACGGCGGAAATACTCCTGATCAGCCTGCGACAAGGGTAGAGGATCTGGGCCATGCAAAACCCAGACGTCAGTGCGTCATAATATCAATAATTCTAAGCAAGTAGGATGTGATGAAATATGCAGGCATGAAGTATGAACAGTAACAAGTCATCAGTAACAAGTAAACAGTAACATGAATATAGATCAGCGAACAGAATATAAACAGGTGAAGTGCAGTGAGTAGTCTAAACTGTGCTATAGGGTGATCTACTATAAAGTTATTCGAAATCAATGAATGTAATCCTCATCGTAACCCATCGGTCTATACCCCGTTCAACCCCACGGGACCACGGTAACACGATATAATAGACGGTGAGTCTATGTCCCGTTCAACCCTACGGGACCACGGTAACACGATGTAATAGACTGAGTGTCTATGTCCCGTTCAACCCCACTGGACCACGGTAACAAGATATAATAGCCCTTTGAGTTACGTTCGGATACATTCTTGATTTCCCCATACCCCCAAGGTTATGTGTGTAAGTCAGGTATTGATAAATCTGAGACTAATGCCAACACAGGATCAAGCAGGTACAGGTTTGTCTGTATAGACAACAGGAAATGTCCGTAGGGACAACAGGTCAAGATTGTCGGCATTAGTAACAAGAACAGGTAATATGTCACGCTGTGGTACATCAGGTCATGTCAGGTGGTGTACATGTATCAAGTCATGTGAAATAGTGCACATGTATCAAGTCATGTCAGTAGTAGCGTATCAGGTCATGTCAGGTAGTGCACAAGTGTCGAGTGGGTGCTCATAATCAAACTGTAATAAGTATGGGTACACAAAATCAAGTATGGAGTACTAATATAACAATAAAATGGAATAATGTGATATGGTATGCAAATAGATATAAATTCAAAGATAAGGATGCACAATTATCGATTAGGGTTACATTTATAGTTCCAATACTAATTATGATGTACTTTATTAAACATGGGGTGCTAATATCACAGTATTATGTATTAATGTGATATATAGATGCAGTTATATATATATTTTAAATGAGATGGATGCAACGGGTATCCGAAAAACAGTAAAGCTGTAAAATGGTATTGTGGGATGTACAACTAAGCAATATGTTATGTAAATATTGATATGGATGCAGTATATTGTAATCTAGTATGCAACAAGATAGGTTTTCATGACCTAGATCTGAAATGATATGAATGGATGCAAACGGAACATCGAAAAGCTGTAATATGAAACATGGGATACTAGATTTAAAATACAGGTATGATATTTATTTAAATAGGTATATAATGAGTTATATAGCATGCAGCAAGATTAACTTGCCGCGATGGATCACGCGACGGATACGCACGGCAACATCCAATGTCGGTAAAAGTTGCAATGCACACATGAGACTGAACCAAGCAATGCAGGAATGGACCACGCTGGATAGGGATGTCCACTGGGTCTCCCGGATCGGCGGCGGCGAGCACGGCTCCGGTGATCATCGGAACTTTCAAGATTCAAGATCAAGAAAGAAAAGAAAAAGAAAAGAAAGAAGGAGGAAGAAGAGGAAGAGGAGAAAGCTTACTGGTGTGCTGGTCTGTGGCAGAGGCGAGGCGAGGAGAGATGTGACGACGAGTCGTGGGTCTCCAACAATGGAATGCCGGCGATAGGTAGGGTTTCTATGGTTCTAGGTTGCGGGGTTTGGGTGTGCAGGTATAAGTGAAGGGAGAAGAGGGAGGAGGCTGAGGTAGGGAGAAGGTGAGTGAATGGGGAGAAAAGAGGTGACGAGGACGACTGGGGACGCCGGCGGTGAGACGGCGACGAGGCGGTGCAGGTTAGGGTGTCGGGTGTGAGATATGCTGCAGGTGGAGGTGGTTGTAGTGTTTGGAAGGAGGCAGAGGAGAGAGGAAAAGGGTGAGGAGATCGGGGTTGATAGTGAAGGCGACGCCGACAAGGTGGACGCAGGCGAGGTGCAGGGAAAGGAGGAGGGTTGCTGCCGGGGTGAGAAGAGAAAGGAAAAGGAGAGAAGGCGACGAGGATGAGATGACGATGATGGTCGGCGGTGATGAGGTGATGAAGGTGATGGGGTACGGTCGTCGACGGCGAGGCAGAGGAGGAAGCTGGGCGTGGGTTCTCGCGACGAGGGGCAGCGGAGGAAGAGAAAATGTGAGGAGAGAGAAAGACGTGTATTATATAGGGGGGAGAGAGAGAGAATGAGATCGAGAGGAGAGAGAAAGATAGGGGGGAGAGAGAGAGAGAATGAGATCGAGATGAGAGAGAGAGAGATAGGGAGAGAGAGAGAGAGAGAGAGAGAATTAGATCGAGAGGAGAGAGAGAGGGTTGCGAGAGGAGAGAGATAGAGAGAGAGGAGAAATAAAATTGGAGTTTTGTGGGGAAAGAGAAAGAGAGGCTGAGAGAGGGAGAGAGAAAGGTAGGGCCGGGGTTAGAGAGAGTGTGAAGTGCTAGATAGTTTTAATTATTTTGATTTTAATTTTAAAAGATTTTAGTTAGTTGTGAAAATATTATCAGTTACGAGATTTAAATGTAAAATTTTAAATTAAATATTAAATAAGTTTGAATTTAGGCGGGATACAAAATATTCCAAAACACGCCCGGGTCGGGTCTAAAATTTCAAATTTAAAATATGAAAAATATATGCAACTTTCAAAAATTCAAAATGAATGCTTAGGTAACGAAAAATGCATACCCCCAAGAACGGATGCACGTACGTGCGCGTAGCCATCCAAACACGTCAGTTTCACTGAACGGGACGAGAACAAGATGCACGGATACTACCACGGGGTTAGGGGTATCATGCAGGCCAAGTTATGTAATTTTAAAATATTTTCTGTGACTTAAAAATGTTATATGGTAAAAGATGCAATGCCAGATAAAATGCCAGTCTGCACTAAACATGAAAATACACGTGTCTACGTAAAAAGTCAGGATAATTCATAAATATGAATCAAACAAGTTTCAAGCAAGCGGGTCGGGTCGAATGCAATGTAAAATGTAAACTATTATTCGTACCCAAAACACGATAAATCAGGAGAAAATACCACAGTCAAGAAAATACGAGAACTGGAATTGGTATAAATGAACTAGGTTGTTACATTATACCCAACTATAAAAAGAATTTCGTCCTCGAAATTCCAAGAACAAGAAAGGATAAACAATCAAGAAACTACAAGAATAGATGTGGAAACTTCTGTCGGATTTCATCTTCTCGTTCCCAAGTTGATTCTCCATGCGAGCGATTTCCCCAAGAAACAAGTATGAGAGGGATTACCTTGTTCTTAAGAACCTTTTCCCTTCGATCCACAATCTACATCGGTCGTTCCTCAAAGGTTAAATCTTCTCTTACAGTCAGCTCCGAATGGTCCAGCACGTGTGTTTAATCTCGAACATACTTACGAAGTTGAGATACATGAAACACGTCATGAACATTCGCCAAAAATTGCGGTAACGCCAATTGATACATTACTTCTCCAACACGCTCCAAAATCTCGAAAGGCCCAACGAATCGAGGACTAAGCTTGCCTCGACTCCCAAAACGAATCACTCCTCTAGTCGGTGATATCTTCAAGAATACCATATCACCAACAACGAGCTCTAGAGGTCTTCTCGATGTATCGGCCCAACTCTTCTGCCGATCTTGCGCTACCTTCATATGATTCCGGATAGTATTAACTTTCTCCACTGTTTGCACGATCAAATCCGGTCCCAACAAACAGGTGAACGACACTTGCGACCATATAATGCTTTGAATGGAGCCTTCTGAATAGTCGCCTTAAAACTGTTATTGTAAGAAAATTCCACCAAGTGTAGATGATCCTCCCATAAACCCTTGAAGTCTAACATGCAAGCTCTCAACATGTCTTCAAGAGTTTGGATCGTTCTCTCTGACTGGCCATCTGTCTAAAGATGATAAGCTGTGCTAAACTTCAATCGAGTCCCCAAACTTTCCTGTAAGCTCCTCCAGAAGTGTAATAAGAAACGGGTGTCACGGTCGGACACGATGCTCACCGGTACTCCATGCAATCTTACAATCTCCTGCATGTACCGTTCTGCCAAAGCTTCTGTTGATTGACCAACTCGAAATGGTATGAAATGAGCTGCCTTGGTCAATCAATCAACAATCACCCAAACTGCATTGTTGCCCTTTGGACTCCTCGGTAAAGCCGTCACGAAATCTATGGTTATATGTTCCCACTTCCATTGAGGAATCAGAAGTGGTTGCAATAAACCAGCAACCCTTTGATGTTCAGCCTTAACTTGCTGACACACCAAGCACTTTGTTACAAAGCGGGCAATCTCCCATTTCATGCCTTCCCACCAGAAATGCTGTCGTAGATCTCGGTACATCTTCGTGCCTCCTGGATGTACAGAATATGCGGAATTGTGTGCATCCTTCATAACTTCTTCACGAATGTCTCCTTTTGGCACACACAAATGGCTACCATAACGCAATGAACAATTTTCATGAATTAACAAGTCCGTTCGAAGTCCAGCTTCAACCTGTTCTCGAAACTTTTGCAATCTTGGGTCCTGTGACTGTGCTGCTTTAATATTCTCGATCAACGACGATTGTACTTGCAGCTGCATCAACTGTCCCGAAGAATGCGGTAGCACAATCTCCAAATCAAATCTTCGAAAGTCTTCAATAAGTTCCTTCTGTGCAGTCAACATCTGAATTGCTGGAAACCGACTAAGTGCATCCGGCACAACATTAACTTTCCCCGGATGGTACTTGAGATCAAGATCGTAGTCAGCCATCAGCTCCAACCATCTACGCTGCCTCATATTAAGCTCCTTCTGTGTGAACACATACTTCAGGCTTTTGTGATCGGTGAATACTTCGACCCCTTTCGCCCAATAAGTAGTGTCTCCAGATCTTCAAAGCGAAAATTACTGCTGCAAGCTCCAAATTATGAGTTGGGTAATTCTTCTCATGGGTCTTCAACTGTCTCAATGCGTAAGCTATAACCTTCCCATGTTGCATCCAAACACATCCCAAACCTTTCCCAGATGCGTCGCTGTTAATCACCAATCCTCCGGAACCGTCTGGTACGGTCAAAATAGGAGCGGTTATCAATCTCTACTTCAACGCCTTAAAAGCTGACGTAAATCTATCCATCCATACGAACGGTACTACCTTCTACATAAGCTTGGTCAAAGGCTCAGCCAAACGAGCAAAACTCTCCACGAATCTTCTGTAATACCCGGCAAGTCCAAGAAAGCTTCTGATCTCTGCTATGTTCTTCGGAATCGGCCAATCTCGAACTGCTGCAATCTTTTCGGGATCAACGGCGATTCCATTTCCGGACACGACATGCCCAAAAACTTCACTTCTTCAAGCCAAAACTCGTACTTGCTCATCTTCGCATATAATCTTTCTTGCCTCAACGTCTGCAGTGCGATCTTCAAGTGTTCTGCATGCTCTTCTAGGCTCTTCAAGTAGACCAGAATATCATCGATAAACACCACTATAAATTGGTCCAAGAACGGTGAAAAGATTCGATTCCTCAAGTTCATAAATATTGCCGGTGCATTCGTTACTCCGAAGGGCATCATTAAATACTCGTAATGTCCGTACTGAGTTCAGAACGCTGCCTTGCAAATATCTTCTGATTTAACTCGGACCTGATGATATCCGGATCGCAAATCCAGCTTCGAGAATACCCTCGCGCCGCTAAGCTGCTCGAATAATTCGCCAATGCGAGGGATCGGGTACTTGTTCTTAATAGTCACCCGGTTTAATTCTCGATAATCGATGCACATCGTCCTTGTGCCATCTTTCTTCTTGACTAGAAGAACTGGAGCTCCCCAAGGTGAATTACTGCTGCGAATCCAACCCTTCTCAAGTAATTCAGCAACCTGCTTCTTGACTTCTTCCAACTCTACAGGTGCCATTGGATAGTACGCCTTAGAGATTGGCGCTGCACCGGGAATAAGATCGATTGCGAACTCCACATCTCGTTTTGATGGTAAACCCGAGATGTATTCGAACACGTCCATGAACTCTCGAACTACAGCTGGCGCTTCTTCTTTATCAACTTCCATCGACAAAAGAACATTGTTTGTCAGCCTAGCCCTAAACTCGACTGGCCCGACAGAACTGCTTCCTCCAGTAAAGATAAACTCCGGATGTCCGGGAATCTGGAAAATCACTTTCTTTCCCCTACAATCAATGTGAGCGTGAAAAGTGTCGAAAAAATCCATTCCCAAGACAACTTCATAACTGCCGGTAACCATCACCAAGAAATCTGCAAAACATGAATTGGTAAGCAATGAAACTGAGAGAACCAAGGAAATAAAACGACCATGGAACAAGGAAATGAATCAAGACTAGGACTCCAAGTTACTTAAATAGAGTACCGCATTGTAACCATGCTGCAGTTCATAGTTACAATCACATAACTCCGTTCAAGTCGCCCAAATCCTAGTATCAGAATCAATGGAATAGGAAGGGAGAAACAATAGAACCAAAAGGATTTCAAGCCGAGATGCAAAGTCATCCATCTCGTCAAGATAAAGGGTCAAGAGAAAGATATGATTCAAGAATCACGATAACAATGTGGCAGGACATGCTCCTAGTTACGAGTATTCTGATTCGTGTATTGGGTCCAATACCCAACTACAAAAAGAATCAAACCCGATTAACCTAAATCCTATGGCTCTGATACCAAACAAACCCTGTCACGCCCCGCTTCTAAGAGTGCGCTAAGATAGACACGTGACAGAGCCAACCATGCTACCTGTGTATAGGAAATATCCCTCCACAGTCACATTGCGGCTGCAGAGATATCAAGAACAGTAGAAATAAAATAAACTATCTAGTACATGTCCATGAGCCAGAATAAACGAGTCAAGAAATAATATGCGGAAGCAATAGATTCAATAAACAATAACAATCTGGAAAGTAAACATAACTAAACTGGATACTAACAGGATCCTTACAGCTCGGCCTGACGGCGGAAATACTCCTGATCAGCCTGCGACAAGGGTAGAGGATCTGGGCCATGCAAAACCCAGACGTCAGTGCGTCATAATATCAATAATTCTAAGCAAGCAGGATGTGATGAAATATGCAGGCATGAAGTATGAACAGTAACAAGTCATCAGTAACAAATAAATAGCAACATGAATATAGATCAGTGAACATGATATAAACAGGTGAAGTGCAGTGAGTAGTCTAAACTGTGCTATAGGGTGATCTACTTTAAAGTTATTCGAAATCAATGAATGTAATCCTCATCGTAACCCATCGGTCTATGCCCCGTTCAACCCCACGGGACCACGGTAACACGATATAATAGACGGTGAGTCTATGTCCCGTTCAACCCCACGGGACCACGGTAACACGATGTAATAGACTGAGTGTCTATGTCCCGTTCAACCCCACGGGACCACGGTAACAAGATGTAATAGCCCTTTGAGTTACATTCGGATACATTCTTGATTTCCCCATACCCCCAAGGTTATGTGTGTAAGTCAGGTATTGATAAATCTGAGACTAATGCCAACACAGGATCAAGCAGGTACAGGTTTGTCTGTATAGACAACATGAAATGTCTGTAGGGACAACAGGTCAAGATTGTCGGCATTAGTAACAAGAACAGGTAATATGTCACGCTGTGGTACATCAGGTCATGTCAGGTGTTGTACATGTATCAAGTCATGTCAAGTAGTGTACATGTATCAAGTCATGTCAGTAGTAGTGTATCATGTCATGTCAGGTAGTGCACAAGTGTCGAGTGGGTGCTCATAATCAAACTGTAATAAGTATGGGTACACAAAATCAAGTATGGAGTACTAATATAACTATAAAATGGAATAATGTGACATGGTATGCAAATGGATATAAATTCAAAGATATGGATGCACAATTATCGAATAGGGTTACATTTATAGTTCCAATACTAATTAGGATGCACTTTATTAAACATGGGGTGCTAATATCACAATATTATGTATTAATGTGATCTATAGATGCAGTTATATATATATTTAAATGAGATGGATGCAACGGGTATCCGAAAAACAGTAAAGCTGTAAAATGGTATTGTGGGATGTACAACTAAGCAATATGTGATGTAAATATTGATATGGATGCAGTATATTATAATCTAGTATGTAACAAGATAGGTTTTCATGACCTAGATCTGAAATGATATGAATGATGCAAACGGAATATCGAAAAGCTGTAATATGAAACATGGGATACTAGATTTAAAATACTGGTATGATATTTATTTAAATAGGTATATAATGAGTTATATAACATGTAGCAAGATTAACTTACCTCGATGGATCATGCGACGGATACGCACGGCAACGTCCAATGTTGGTAAAAGTTGCAATGCACACACGGGACTGAACCAAGCAATGCAGGAACGGACCACGCTGGATAGGGATGTCCACTGGGTCTCCCAGATCGGCGGCGGCAAGCACGGCTCCGGCGATCGTCGGAACTTTCAAGATTCAAGATCAAGAAAGAAAAGAAAAAGAAAAGAAAGAAGGAGGAATAGGAGGAAGCTTACCGGTGTGCTGCTCTGTGGCAGAGGCGAGGTGAGGAGAGATGCGACGACGAGTCATGGGTCTCCGGCAATGGGATGCCGGCGATGGGTAGGGTTTCTATGGTTCTAGGTTGCGGGGTTTGGGTGTGCAGGTATAAGTGAAGGGAGAAGAGGGAGGAGGCTGAGGTAGGGAGAAGGTGAGTGAATGGGGAGAAAAGAGGCGACGAGGACGACTGGGGACGCCGGCGGTGAGACGGCGATGAGGCGGTGCAGGTTAGGGTGTCGGGTGTGAGATAGGCTGCAGGTGGAGGTGGTTATAGTGTTTGGAAGGAGGCGGAGGAGAGAGGAAAAGGGTGAGGAGATCGGGGTCGATGGTGAAGGCGGCGCCGGCAAGGTGGACGCTGGCGAGGTGCAGGGAAAGGAAGAGGGTTGCAGCCGGGGTGAGAAAAGAAAGGAAAAGGAGAGAAGGCGACGAGGATGAGATGACGATGATGGTCGGCGGTGATGAGGTGATGAAGGTGATGGGGTACGGTCATCGACGGCGAGCCAGAGGAGGAGGCTGGGCGTGAGTTCTCGCGACGAGGGGCAGCGGAGGAAGAGAAAATGTGAGGAGAGAGAAAGATGTGTATTATATAGGGGAGAGAGAGAGAGATATGGAGATAGAAAGAGAGAATGAGATCGAGAGGAGAGAGAGAGAGATTGGGAGAGGGGGAGAGAGAGAGAGAATGAGATCAAGAGGAGAGAGAGATAGGGAGAGAGAGAGAGAATGAGACCGAGAGGAGAGAGAAGAAAGGGTTGCGAGAGGAGAGAGATAGAGAGAGAGGAGAAAGAAAATTGGAGTTTTGTCGGGAGAGAGAAAGAGAGGCTGAGAGAGGGAGAGAGAAAGGTGGGGCCGGGGTTAGAGAGAGAGTGTGTGAAGTGCTGGATAGTTTTAATTATTTTGATTTTAATTTTAAAAGATTTTAGTTTTAAAAGATTTTAGTTAGTTGTGAAAATATTATCAGTTACAAGATTTAAATGTAAAATTTTAAAATAAATATTAAATAAGTTTGAATTTAGCCAGGATACAAAATATTCCAAAACACGCCCGGGTCGGGTCTAAAATTTCAAATTTAAAATATGAAAAATATATGCAACTTTCAAAAATTCAAAATGAATGCTTAGGTAACGAAAAATGCATACCCCCAAGAACGGATGCACGTACGTGCGCGTAGCCATCCAAACACGTCAGTTTTATTGAACGGGACGAGAACAAAATGCACGGATGCTACCACGGGGTTAGGGGTATCATGCAGGCCAAGTTATGTAATTTTAAAATATTTTCTGTTTCTTAAAAATGTTATATGGTAAAAGATGCAATGCCAGATAAAATGCCAGTCTGCACTAAATATGAAAATACACGTGTCTACGTAACAAGTCAGGATAATTTATAAATATGAATCAAACAAGTTTCAAGCAGCGGGTCGGGTCAAATGCAATGTAAAATGTAAACTACTATTCGTACCCAAAACACGATAAATCAGGAGAAAATACCACAATCAAGAAAATACGAGAACTGGAATTGGTATAAATGAACTAGGTTGTTACATGAATCGTCGGAACAAATTTTAAAAACCACTCGATTTTTCAAAACAGCAAACTTTTAAATGCGGAGCTTAAACCACTCCTTTTAAAAAGCTATCAGGTTTCTTCGATTATATCAAGTTCACTACGTTCACGGTTTCGCCAAAACCATTCGTAGCCCTCCGTCATTTCATTTGAATATTCAGTAGTATTCAAGTTATGTTTGTTGGTCTGCGACAAGGCATAGTGATTGGTAGCTGCTGGGTGTTCATATGTAGCATAGATAGATGCGTTGGTTTGGGACAGTCGTACTACTTTGTTGGCCTTCGTTAAGAGTATATCCGGATGGGTTCAAATTAACCTAGACAATGATGGGTAGAACTTGACATGTGACTTATGATTTGTTAGCCTTCGTCAAGGTCATAAGAGCATGGGGCAAAAATCCACATCGGGAGTTTCTAAAGAAACTGAAACTTGCTAGTGCTGCATACCATTTAGAGTGTGATAATGTTTATAGGATTCCTTCGACTTTATCACACAATGATATTTGGATCTCGATCCTACTGTGATTATATGCTACTCCTCGGGAGATTTTCACTTAACGATCAATGCTATAAACTAAGTAGGTGTCTAGAACAGTGTTAGTGGGGCTACGCCTCCAGGGAAAAGAGGTTATTTAATTAAGGAACTTCGCGAAAGCGTCGTAAAACCTCCCTCGAAGTACCGACACTAGCCTGGCTGAACAGTTAAGCAAGTATTGTACGGTGAGATTAATCTCGACTAATTCTTCTTTTATGGTTTGAGGAAGGATTCAAGAGACAGTGGGAGCCATCCTGTTTAGATAAATTAAAAACCAATCTAAACTTGCAAGAGCATCATGCTGAGTATTTTCTTCTCTCTCTCCTAATTGCAGCGACCAGGTGACCAGATTAGGTTACAGATAGATAATAAATGACTGAGTTATACTATATTGACTGGCAAAGGTTTGTCCAGATGTCCATTACCTATGACAAGCTGGACCACCTTATTACTACTCAAGCCCCCGCCGTCCCAGGTCCAGTTTCCACCGTCGCAGATATTGATATCTGTAAGACAAAGGAAAAAGACAGTACGAATGCCAAGTGTCTCGTGTTGGCCTCAATTGATGGTGTATACCAGAGGCGGCATGAGAAGATGGACTTAGTTTCTGTCTTCCTCCATAACAAAGTTTTATATGGAGATCAATCTCGTATCGCAAGATATGAGACCTCAAAGGATTTGTTTCAAGCGAGATTGGCTGTCGGGTCATCTGTGGGGGACCACGTCCCTATAATGATCAGCTGTATTAAATAGCTCATGAACCTGGAGACCACTTTGGAGAACGAGTCATGTACTTACTTAATTTTACAGTCCCTACCTTCTACTTACGCCCAGGGGAAGAAAGTTATACTTCCAGTTGAGGGCACCCTGA
Source organism: Agapanthus africanus (assembly GCA_030015575.1). Classification (NCBI taxonomy): domain Eukaryota; kingdom Viridiplantae; phylum Streptophyta; class Magnoliopsida; order Asparagales; family Amaryllidaceae; genus Agapanthus; species Agapanthus africanus. Next base: position 66,410,730 of record JASDDO010000008.1, on the reverse strand, counting down.
AGTAAACCAGGGAGACACCCGCTCTGCTTATTGGGGAATCTTCCTCCTCTGGATCCAAGACGAAAGCCAAGTGGTGAGAAGAAGAAGACCTCCACAAAGCCGATAGGCGGTGTCAGTAAGGTAGAAAGAAAGGGCAGGGTAAAAGTTTCGGGGTTAACAATAGGGAATGAGGGTTGTTCCTATTGTCACAGGAAAGGGCATTGGCAGAAGGGATGCAGGTCTTGGAAAGCCAGAATCTAGGATCCGAAGCAAGTTGTGGCTTCGACTTCGGGTGTGTTTGTGATTGAAAACAGCATGCTAATTAACTCTACTTCCTGGGTACTAGATACCGGAACAGGATTTCATATCTGTAATTCATTACAGGCTTTGAGAAACCGTAGAGTTATCAGGGCAGGTGATATGAATCTCAGGGTTGCTAACGGAATGAGCGTGGACGCTGTATCCGTAGGGTACATCACCAAGAATTGACAAGTGGGCAAATATTGATTCTACGTAACTGTTTGTGTACACCTAGTCTAGTTTGTAAGCGATGTGGTCCACATCCATCTGAATCAAAGTTTGATTGGGTCAGGTACACTAGAGGACGGTATATACGTGTTAAATCAAGCTCAGGTTTTCAACGTCCAGAACACACTTAAAAGAAAGTCTCCAGAATTAAATAAGGCTTTCTTATGGCATTGTAGACCGGGTCACATCAATGAAACACGGTTGTCGAAGTTACATAGAGAGGGATATTTAGATCCGTTCGAATATCAGTTTTATGCAACTTGTCAATCTTGTCTCATAGGAAAGATGACAAAGACCCCGTTCATTGGACACGGAGTAAGAGCGAGCGAGATCTTAGGACTCATACACAGCGACATGTGTGGTCCAATATCTACAGATTCATGAAGTGGTTATTCCCATTTCATTAATTTTACGGACGATTTCTCTTGGTAAGGACATGTGTTCTTAATGAAGCATTAATCCGAGGCCTTTTGAGGTATTCCGAGAATATAAGAATGAAGTGGAAAAACAAACAGGCAAAAGTATTAAGACACTGAGATCTGATCGATGTGATGAATACTTAATTGCCGAGTTCCTGGATTACCAAAAAGAGAATGGAATTCTTTCTCAGCCTACTCCTCCATACACACCACAACACAACGGTGTCTCGGAAAGGCGGAACAGAACCCAATTGGATATGGTTCGTTCCATAATGAGTAATGCTGAGTTACCACAATCCTTCTGAAGTTATGCACTAGAATCAGCTGCATATCATTTGAATAAGGCTCCTACCAAGATAATGCCAACCACACCATATCAGATGTGGAGTGGGAAGAAACCCTCTCTTCAGTATCTAAAGATATAGAGATGTCCAGCTTTTGTCGAAAAGCAGTATGCAGACAAGTTAGAGGGACGCTCAGTACTGTGTAGGTTTGTGGGATACCCAAAGAACTCCAAGGGGTATCTTTTCTATCACGTAGATGAACAAAAGTTTTTTGTTTCTCGTCATTCCCATCTTTTAGAAAATCAATTTTTGAAAAAGAAACTAATGGGAGCGCAATAGAACTGGAAGAAATTCCAGAACTACAAACTATTACTGAAAGTATGGTAGAACCAGAGGTTTCAAAAGAACCGGACATTCCTGTGCCAATCCGCAGAACTAGTAGGCAGTTTCATCCGCCCGAGAGATACTACGGGTTTCTCATAGACGGGGATAGAGAGGATTGCATCATTAACAATGATGAGCCAACTAGCTTCTAGGAAGCTATTTAGAGCGGCGACTCGGTAAAATGGATGGATGCAATGCGGACCGAGATGAAGTTCATGTACACCAACAAAGTATGCACTTTGAACATTGCTCCAGAAGGGGTAAAACCCGAAGGCTGCAAATGGATTTTCAGATAGAAGATTGGTGCAAATGGACAGGTTAAAACCTATAACGCTAGACTTGTTGCAAAAGTTTTTCATCAAAAACCTGGTTTGGACTATGACGAAACCTTTTCTCCAGTGGCTATGCTCAAATCCATTCGGATCCTTCTTGCCATTGCTGCCTTCCAAGATTATGAGATCCGGCAGATGGACGCAAAGACGTCTTTTCTAAATGGTTATTTAGAAGAGTGCGACTATATGGATCAACCAGAGGGTTTCAATCAGAGTGGGAGCAGCGGGAAAGTGTGCAAGTTGCTTAAGTCCATTTATGGACTAAAGTAGGCATCACGGAGTTGGAACATCTGTTTTGATGAGACGGTCAAAGAATTCGACTTTATTAAAAATCCAGATGAACCATGCATTTATAGAAAGATTGTAGGGAGAACTGTGGGATTCCTCGTCTAATACGTGGATGTCATTCTCATGATAGGAAATGACATTCCTATACTACAATCAATCAAAGGATTCTTGTCACAGAGATTCTCCATGAAAGGCCTAGGTGATGCCAACTACATTCTGGGGATCTAGATCTATCGTGATAGATCAAAGAGGATGGTGGGACTTTAGAGTCAAGGTACATCAACACCATACTGAAAATATTTAGTATAGAAGATTCAAAGCGCAGTAGTCTACCGACTTGTCACGGAATCACCCTCTCCAAAGAGATGTCTCCCAAGACTGATTTGGAAAGGGCTCGCACCACATATATACCCTACGCTTCTACGGTAGGCTCTATAATGTATGCGATATTGTGTATCAGACCAGATGTTGCTTACGCACTCACCGTGGTAAGCCGGTATCAGTCAAACCCAGGGGAGAAGCACTGGATAGCAGTAAAGAACATTCTCAAGTACCTGAGAAGGACTAAGAAGATGTTCTTGGAGTATGGCGGAAAAGACCTTCAGATTGAGGCCTTTACTGACTCCAGCTTCCAAAATGATAAAGAGGACTCTAAGTCCATGTCTAGTTATGTCTTTACCCTCAGTGGAGGGGCGGTCTGTTGGAAGAGCTCCAAACAGGACACCGTTGCAGACTCGAGATGGAAACAGAGTAGTTCGCTGCATGAGACGCCGCAAAAGAGGCAGTCTGGATGAGAAAGTTCTTAACTGAACTTCAGGCGGTTCCTTCCATTGTTGGTCTAATACTTTAGTATTGTGACAACAACGGCGCTATAGCTTTAGGGAAGGAACCCAGGTCACATCAGAGATCCAGACATATCTTGAGGCGGTACCACCTGATCAGGGAGATCGAGGTGAGGAGAGTAGATACGGAGAACAACACTGCAGATCCACTCACAAAGGCCATCCCTCAGACATAGTTCGAGAGGCTATTCGAGATCTTAGGTTATGCCAGTATATGGTCATAGTGCAAGTGGGAGATTGTTAGTGTTATATGCCCTAGAAGCCATTATTGTATCATACTGGTTTGTATATTACTTAATGGAAGATTGAGATATACACGGATATAGTAACAGTCTTGCTCGAAATGGTAGTATGCTACCTGGTTTGTTTCTACCTCAATATGTGCATGCGTTTTCTTAGCATATCGCTTATACATATTGGTAGAACCCTTAGGATCTTTTGCTTGATTACCAGCGTTGTGATGGCAGTCACATTAGTGGGGGTTGGGTAGTCTATAAGCACATCCTATACAAGTCCCTAGTCGTAGGATTATCGATACGGGGTATCGATACTCCAGAGTAGACTAGTGTATACGCTTCTCATCCCAGCATAGGAGATGGTCTGTCCCACAGCCATTAGTACGTCGTACTGGAGATAGTATGCACCTCATTAGGTTATGAGTACACTGGACAGGACCCATCGGGAACTGTTGGTGGGTATTATACCTATCGTCTGGTAGCAGTTCCCAGGTAACATGAGTACAGCTTGGTCCGTCGACTTGACACTGCTACTTCGCCTCGAGTGTTTTCCCACTGTACTTTGATTACTACCCTACCACAGCTCAAAGGAGTCGTGCAAACATGTAGTAGTTGGGTGCAGTCCCGAAGCTGTAACACCCGCCAGTTTCCGTATTTACTTATCCATGGGCTATTCTTGATTTATCGTGTTTGGGTACGAATGGTAGTTACATTCTACATTGCATTCGACCCGACCTGCTTGCTTGAACTTGTTTGATTTATATTTATAGGTTACCCTGACTCGTTGCATTGACACGTGCATCTAGTATATATTGCATATTGGCATCTCATCTGACATCGCATGTTTTGTCATATAACTTTTAAGTCACAGAAAATATTTATTAAAATACATTGCATGGCCTGCTTGATACCCCTAACCCTGTGGTAGCGTCCTTGCATCGTGTTCTCGTCCCGTTGAGTGAAACGGACGTGTTTGGATGGCTACGCACACGGACGTGCGTCCGTTCTTGGGGGTATGCATTTCTGTCATATAATCTTTCATTTTAAATTTTGAAACTGGCTAATAATTTTCATATTTCAAATCCAAACTTTTGGACCCGATCCGGGCGTTTTTCTGAATTATTTTATATCCCGCCAAATTCTAACTATTTTAAATATTTTTAAAATTCCTTTAATATTTTTTAACAGCTGAAGATATTTTACAGCTAACCAAAGAAAATTTCTTAACGATTAAAATCCTTTTAACATTTCTCCCAACCAATCACAATCTTTCTCTTTTCACCCGACCCCACGCTCGATTCTCTCTCTCAGCCAATCATTCCCTTTCTTTTCCCCTGGTGGCCCCCACAAGCCTCTCACAATCTCTTTCCCTTTCTCCTTCTCTCTCTTCTCCGCAGCTCTCTCTCTCTCTCCCTCTCTCTTCTATTTCTCTCTCCTCTCGCGCCCTCTCTCTCTCCTCTCGCGAACACTGTTCGCTTCTCGATTCCTGTCACCGCTCCCTGGATCCCGTCACCTCCCTCCTTGTTTTCTCCCTCTCTTCTCTTTTAAACGCGAGCCCATGAACACGAGAAAAACCCTAGCCTCGTCGTCGTCGTCGCCTCACCCCCGCGACCACCATCTCCTCCACCTTTCTCTCCTCTCCTCATCTCTTCCTCCTCTTCATCTCCTTCGCCTTCTCCCTCTTTCCCGAGCCCTCACCAACACCCAGCACAACACCCCAACTACTGCAAACCCAACCCCAGAAACCCTCGTCGCCGACGACCCCTTTCACCTCGCCATCACCACCACCATTCTCCTTACCTCTCTCCAACCCCGACACCACCATCACCCACACTTGCAGCCCCGACGAACCCATCACCCGAGAACCCACATAAAACCCTACCCACGCCTGAGCTCTTCCTCGTCTCTGCCTCGCCGCCGGCGATCATCCCTCGCCGTCACTACCCCTTGTTACCCTATCTCCCTTCTTTCCTCTACTACTACTCCAGATCACAATGCATTCCCCTGTAACCTTTGATCCCCGACGGCCAAGAAACCTTGCACACCGCTACCCTTCGCCGGGAAACCCACGTGCCGGCAACCCTCGTCGTCGTCGCCCTTGCCGACTCCCCTGAAGTCGCAGAACCCATAGCCACAGTGAGACCTTCTTCTTCTTCTCTTCTTCATATTCCTTGTGCATTCCTCTTGATGTATTCACTGTTGTTTCTTGTTTGTCGGGATCCGACGTGCCGACGACGATCCCGACGACCCAGCGAGGATACCTTACCCGTGTGATTCCATCGTGCGTTGTTTGGACTCATTCCGTGTACCGTGCGCGCGTCGCGACTTTTCCGCTGACGCGTAACGTTCCGTTTACCGTATCGTGATCCGATCAAGGCAAGTGAAACTTGCTACATGCTACTATATTATTTATACATATTTATTTCATGATCGAACCTGTAAATTGAACCTAAGGCTATTAGTTTCCATTCTTGCATTCCAATGTCAGATTATATCATTGTAGACTCGGATCTTAAATTATAACTTGTTGCACCTTAAAGTACAATATCGTGTACCCACATTCGTGGTTAAACTACTTACTGATTAACTGCATAACCCATAGCACTTTTAAATAGTTTCTACCCCGATTACCCGGTTGCATCGTTTGAACGTATTTTATATATCATTGCATCTCTAGATTACTTAGTACATATTAACATGATTTTAACATTCATAGTTGTTATACTGTATTCATGTGATGCTGAAACTATCCCTTAACCCAAACTAATAACTGTGGATCTACATACCTTAATCTGTACCTGATTGCATTTCACGTTACAAGTTTCAGCTTATTGATTCTATTAGTACACATGCTTGTTCTGTATACCTATGATTATGCTAGTTTGATGATGAGCACTCACATGATATCCGGTGCACCCTGACATGACTTGCTACACCTATTACTTGACATGACATGGTACCGTGCAACTCTTGACATGACATGACACCTACACATTACTTGACTTGACCTGATGTACCATGCTTTACCTATTACCTGATCTTGCGCCTAATGCCAACAAACCTGACCTGTTGTCCTCACGGACCATTCATGTTGTCTATCCAGACAAACATGTACCTGCCTGATCCTGTGTTGGCATTAGCTCTAGATTTTTTAATACCTGACTTGAACATATATAATTTGGGGGTATGGGGAAATCAATGATGAAAGCTGACTTGTAACTCGACAGTTCGATACCTTTACTGATCAGTCTTACGGGCTAGGCCAGCCCCGGGGTGATGATGCTGACATCACTCATCTTTACATACTACCATTTTACTGCCTAGCGGCACGTCTCGGATTCAGCCCGAGAATCTTAACCGTGGTCCCGGGCACGCACGGGATACTATTGAGTTATATCGATGATTCATCAAATTGATTTCAAAGACTTGAGCGTAGTTAACCCAATAAACCAGTTTAGATTACTCACTGTACACTACCTTTCACTACCCGGATTTATATTACTTTTACACCTGCTTACCATTTATGATTATACTTGCATGTCTTGCTACCCTGTATATATATTATTGCTTGATGTTATGACGCGCTGACGTCTGGGTTTTGCATGGCCCAGATCCTCTACCTTTGTTGCAGACTGATCAGGAGTATTGCCGCTGTTAGACCGAGCGGTGAAGATCCTATCGGTATGCAGTTTTACATTCCAGGTGGTTCATTTATTGTATCTTTTGCTTCCGCATATTATCATTTCTTGACTTATTTATTCTGGCTCATGGACATGTACTAGATAGTTTAGTCTACTTTCCTGTTCTTGATATCTCTACAGCCGTAATGTGACTGTGGAAGGATTTTTCCTATCCATAGGTAGCTTGGTTGGCTATGTCACGCGCCTATTTTAGCGTACTCTGGGAAGCGGGGCGTGACATGGTTCTTTTGGTATCAGAGCCATAGGATATAGGTTAATCGAGTTTGATTCTTTTGTAGTTGGGTATTGGAACCAATACACGAATCAGAATACTCGTGATTAGGAACATGTCCTGCCACCTTGTTATCCTGATTCTTTAATCATATCTTTCTTTTATCCTTCGCCTTGACGATATGCAAGCCACTTGCATCTCGACTTGAAACATTTTGGTTCTCTATTGTTTCTCCCTGTTCTTTGATTCTAATACTAGGATTTGGGCGACTTGAGTGGAGTTATGTAATTGTACCCATGAACTGCAACATGGTTACAATGCGGTACTCTATTTAAGTAACTTGGAGTCCTGGTCTTGATTCACTTCCTTATTCCATGATCGTTATATTACCTTGTTTCTCTCGGTTTCATTGCTTACCAGTTATTGTTTTATCGCCAGCTTGAATCATGTTTACCGTGCTTAATCCTCTTCAGTATCTTGACTTCGGATGAAGTCATCTCAGTATCTTACTTGTTCTTGTTTTTCCCCGCATTAGGATTATTCAATCCTGGTGCATCCTTTGGTTGTTGTTGTCTTGGGAATGGATTTTCGCGGCACTTTCCACGCTAATATTGATGGTAAGGAAAGGAAAGTGATTCTCCAGATTCCCGGACATCCGGAGTTGGTTTTGCTGGAGGAAGCAGTTCTGTCGGGCCAGTCGAGTTTAGGGCTATGCCGACAAACAGTGTTCTTTCGTCGATGGAAGCTGATAAAAAAGAAGCGCCGGTTATAGTTCGAGAATTCATGGACGTGTTCGAAGACACCTCGGGTTTACCGCCGAAGCGAGACATGGAGTTCGCAATTGATCTTGTTCCTGGTGCAACGCCAATCTCAAAGGCGTACTATCCAATGACACCAGTGGGGTTGGAAGAAGTCAAGAAGCTGGTTACTGAATTACTCGAGAAAAGGTTGGATTCGCAGCAGTAACTCGCCTTGGGGAGCTCCAGTTCTTCTAGTAAAGAAGAGGATGTTACAAGAAGGATGTGCATCGATTATCGATAATTAAACCGGGCGACTATTAAGAACAAATACCCGATCCCTCGCATTGGTGAATTATTTGAGTAGCTTAGTGGCGCGAGGGTATTCTCGAAGCCGGACTTGCGATCCGGATATCATCAAGTACGAGTTAAATCAAAAAAATTTGCAAGACTGCGTTCCGAACTCGGTATGGACATTACGAGTATTTAGTGATGCCATTCGGAGTCACGAATGCACCGGCGATATTTATGGACTTGATGAACCGAATCTTTTCACCATTCTTGGACCAGTTTATAGTGGTGTTTGTTGATAATATTCTGGTCTACTCAAAGGAGTATTGAAGAGCATGCAAAACATTTGAAGATCGCACTGCAGACATTGAGGCAAGAAAATTGTATGCAAAGATGAGCGAGTGCGAGTTTTGGCTTGAAGAAGTGAAGTTTTGGGGCACGTTGTGCTGGAGATGGAATCGCCGTTGATCCCGAAAGATTGTAGCAGTTCAAGATTGGCCGATTTCGAAGAACGTAGCAGAGATCAGAAGTTTGCTTGGACTTGCAGGATATTACAGAAGGTTCGTGGAGAATTTTGCACGCTTGGCTGAGCCTTTGACCAAGCTTACGCGAAAGTAAGTACCGTTCGTATGGACGGATAGGTGTGCGTCAGCTTTTAAGGCGCTGAAGCAAAAGTTGATATCCGCTCCTATTCTGACCGTCCAAGAAAATTCCGGAGGATTGGTGATTCACAGCGACGCATCTAGGAAAGGATTGGGATGTGTTTTGATGCAGCATGGGAGGGTTATAGCTTACGCATCGAGACAGTTGAAGACCCATGAGAAGAATTACCTAACTCATGACTTGGAGCTAGCAGCTGTGATTTTCGCTTTGAACATTTGGAGACACTACTTATTGGATGAAACGGTCGAGGTTTTCACCGATCACAAAAACTTGAAGTATGTGTTCACGCAGAAGGAGCTTAATAGGAGGCAACGTAGATGGTTGGAGCTGATGGGTGACTACGATCTTGATCTTAAGTACCATCCGGGGAAAGTTAATGTTATGCCGGATACGCTTAGTCGGTTGCCAGCAATTCAGATGTTGACTGCACAGAAGGAACTTATTGAAGACTTTTGAAGATTCGATTTGGAGGTTGTGCAACCGCATTCTTCGGGAGATGCAGCTGCAAGTACAATCGTCGTTGATCGAGAATATTAAAGCAGCGCAATTGCAGGACCCTAGATTGCAAAAGTTTCGAGAACAGGTTGAAGCTGGACTTCGAACGGACTTGTTAATTCATGAAGATGGTTCGTTGCGATATGGTAACCATTTGTGTGTGCCAAAGGGAGATATTCGCGAAGAACTTATGAAGGAGGCGCACAGTTCAGCATATTCTGTGCATCCAGGAGGCACGAAGATGTATCAAGATATACGACAGCATTTCTGGTGGGAAGGCATGAAACGGGAGATTGCCCGCTTTGTAGCGAAGTGCTTGGTGTGTCAGCAAGTTAAGGCTGAACATCAAAGGGTTGCTGGTTTATTGCAACCACTTCCGATTCCTCAGTGGAAGTGGGAACATATAACCATGGATTTCGTGACGGCTCTACCGCGGAGTCCAAAAGGCAACAATGCAGTTTGGGTGATTGTTGACGGATTGACCAAGGCAGCTCATTTCATCTCTTTTCGAGATGATCAATCATTAGAAGTTTTGGCAGAACGGTGCATACAGGAGATAGTAAGATTGCACGGAGTACCGGTGAGCATCGTGACCGACCGTGACAATCGTTTCTTATCACACTTTTGGAGGAACTTACAGGAAAGTTTTGGGACTAGTTTGAAGTTTAGTACAGCTTATCATCCTCAGACAGATGGCCAGTCGGAGAACGATCTAAACTCTTAAAGACATGTTGAGAGCTTGCACGTTGGACTTCAAGGGTTCATAGGAGGATCATCTACATTCGGTGGAGTTTTCGCACAACAACAGTTTCCAGGAGACTATTCAGATGGCTCCATTCGAAGCTTTATATGGTCGCAAGTGTCGTTCACCTGTTTGTTGGGACGATGTTGGTGAACGAAGTTTGTTGGTGTAAGTCCATGTCACGCACCCCACGAACTTGCGGGGAGGCGGAATATATGAAAAATAATTATCAAAGCTTCGTAACATGGACTTGAGCGCATGAATCGTGTCTAAACCATTACTAGCAAACTACGAGAGGTTTAACTACTCGGATTCGAAGTTATACCTCACGTTACTTTTCCTTCGGGTCTTCATCGCTGTCCTCCACTCCTTGTAGGCTCCTTGGAACATCGGCACCTCAACGGCTTCCTCGAGTCAAAGACGATCCACCCGAGAGCTCCTACTCCAAGCTTGACCTCTAACTTGAGTTAACTATGTTGCTCAAAGTGCTAATCTAAGCTACCTAGGGGATATAGAGTTGGATTAGGGATGTATTAGTCTAGCTAACCCTTAATCTCAACACATGAGAGGTTAGGGTTAGGGTTTGAAGAGAGAGAGAGCTTGAAGAGAGAGAAGGTGAGAATGAGAATCCTTTTGGATGAATGAAATCATTTGTGTATATATGAAACATATCATATAATTAAATGAATAACAAATAATGATATATCATCATGTTTCATTAATACACTAAGTGATTCATCACATGAGTCATATAAATCATAAATGATTCATTAACTCCATGTATGAATCACACCATGACTCATTTATCCAATTAATGCAAATGCCACCTTAACCCCCAAGTCACCATGCTTCTAGAAGCTTCACGCAAAATTACGAGAACGCCCCTCCTATCCGTGAAAACATGGAAAAACTTTAGACTGTATAAATCCAATAATCCGATACTAGAATCTGGCTTAAACCAAAGCCGACTAGTAAAAACTGTCCGAACGTCGTACGTGCGTAAACACACGTATACGTCCGAACCCTTGTCGTAAAACCATACGACCTCTATATCGTTTCGTCCGAAGCAGGGAAACCCTCTGTGTGGGACTCTAAAGACTCGACACTACGCTGGCAGTGGGTCTAACCACATACCACAAGCGGCACTAGCTGTACGTAACGGTCCCCAGGTAGATGTCGATAAGAAGGCCGATGAGAAAACCCATCCGAACTCCTACTGAGCCTGCTGTGACAATCTCCGTACAGTCCGGTCTGTTCTTCTAGGACTATCGCATATCGGGCCTAGGGGGCGGCAAGCGTCAGTCCCCTAAAAGCGGTATAAGTCGTGTCGGAGCGAAGCCTATTACACCTTGAGAAACTACTGGAACCTACCAGTAAATCTCGCTTGCCTTGGCCAGGGACTTTGCGTAATGGCTCTCTGACACAGCGCGATATCAACTCCCAATACCGGGAGAGACGAATCCTGTCTAACCGCCACTGCCTCCAAGTGCTTCGGGACTGCACCCAACTGCTACCTGTTTGCACGAGTCCTTTGAGCCGTGGTAGGGTAGCAATCTAAGAACAGTGGGAACACACTCGAGGCGAAGCAGCAGTGTCAAGTCTGCGGACTATGCTGTACTCATGTCACCTGAGAACTGTTAACTGACGACGGGTATAATACCAACCAACAGTTCCCCGTGAGTCCTGTCCGGTGTACCCGTAACCTAACGAGCACCTGTATACTATCTCCAGTACAACGTACCGATGGCTGTGGGACAGACCATCTCCTTAACTGGGATGAGAAACGTACACACTAGTCTACTCCGGAGTATCGATGCCCTGTCTCGATAATCCTACGACTAGGGACCTGTATAAGATGTTGCTTATAGACTATCCAGCCCCCACTAGTGTGACTGCTATCACAACGCTGGTAATTAAGCAAAGATCCTAAGGGCTCTACTAATATGTATAAGCGATACGTTACAAAAAACATATGCACATATTGAAGTAGACATAAACCAAGTAGCATACTACCATTTTTAGCAAGACTGTCAATACAACTTTGAATATCCCAAGCTTCCATTAAGCAATATACAAGCTAGTATGATACAGTAATGGCCTTCTAGGGCATAAACACTAACAGTTGGGACCAGATTTGGTTGTGCAGACAGTCGAGAAGGTTAGCAATATCCGGAATCATATGAAGGCAGCGCAAGATCGGCAGAAGAGTTGGGTCGATACATCGAGAAGACCTCTAGAGTTCGCTGTTGGTGATCTAGTATTCTTGAAGATATCACCGAATAGAGGGGTGATCCGTTTCGGAAGTCGAGGAAAGCTTAGTCCTCGATTCGTTGGACCTTTCGAGATCTTGGAACGTATTAGAGAAGTGGCTTATCGTTTGGCATTACCGCAATCCCTGGCGAATGGTCGTGACGTGTTTCTCGTACCTCAACTCCGTAAGTATGCTCGAGATGAAATACATGTGTTGGATCATTCGGAGCTGACTGTACGAGAAGATTTGACTTTTGAGGAGCGACCGATGTCGAATTATGGATCGAAGAGAAAGGTTCTTAAGAACAAAGTTATCCCTCTTGTACTTGTTTCTTGGAGTAATCGCTCGCATGGAGAACCAACTTGGGAACGAGAAGATGAAATCCGGCAGAAGTTTCCACATCTATTCTTGAAGCTTCTTGTTTGTTTATCCTATCTTGTTCTTGGAATTTCGAGGACGAAATTCTTTTGTAGTTGGATGTAATGTAACACCCGAGTTCATTTATACCACTTCTAGTTTCCGTATTTACTTATCCATGGTCTATTCTTGATTAATCGTGTTTGGGTACGAATGGTAGTTACATTCTACATTGCATTCGACCCGACCCGCTTGCTTGAACTTGTTTGATTTATATTTATAGGTTACCCTGACTAGTTGCATTGACACGTGCATCTAGTATATACTGCATATTGGCATCTCATCTGACATCGCATGTTTTGTCATATAACTTTTAAGTCACAGAAAATATTTATTAAAATACATTGCATGGCCTGCTTGATACCCCTAACCCTGTGGTAGCGTCCTTGCATCGTGTTCTCGTCCCGTTCAGTGAAATAGACGTGTTTGGATGGCTACGCGCACGGAAGCGCGTCCGTTCTTGGGGGTATGCATTTCTGTCATATAATTTTTCATTTTAAATTTTGAAACTGGCTAATAATTTTCATATTTCAAATCCAAACTTTTGGACCCGACACGGGCGTTTTTCTGAATTATTTTATATCCCGCCAAATTCTAACTATTTTAAATATTTTTAAAATTCTTTTAATATTTTTTAACAGCTGAAGATTTTTTACAGCTAACCAAAGAAAATTTCTTAACGATTAAAATCCTTTTAACATTTCTCCCAACCAATCACAATCTTTCTCTTTTCACCCGACCCCACGCTCGATTCTCTCTCTCAGCCAATCATTCCATTTCTTTTCCCCTGGTGGCCCCCACAAGCCTCTCACAATCTTTTTCCCTTTCTCCTTCTCTCTCTTCTCCGCAGCTCTCTCTCTCCCTCTCTCTTCTCTTTCTCTCTCCTCTCGCGCCCTCTCTCTCTCCTCTCGCGAACACTGTTCGCCTCTCGATTCCCGTCACCGCTCCCTGGATCCCGTCACCTCCCTCCTCGTTTTCTCCCTATCTTCTCTTTTAAACGCGAGCCCATAAACACGAGAAAAACCCTAGCCTTGTCGCCATCGTCGCCTCACCCCGCGACCACCATCTCCTCCACCTTTCTCTCCTCTCCTCATCTCTTCCTCCTCTTCATCTCCTTCTCCTTCTCCCTCTTTCCCGAGCCCTCACCAACACCCTGCACAACCCCCCAACTACTGCAAACCCAACCCCAGAAACCCTCGTCGCCGACGACCCCTTTCACCTCGCCATCACCACCACCATTCTCCTCACCTCTCTCCAACCCCGACACCACCATCACCCACACTTGCAGCCCGACGAACCCATCACCCGAGAACCCACAGAAAACCCTACCCACGCCTGAACTCTTCCTCGTCTCTGCCTCGCCGCCGGTGATCATCCCTCGCCGTCACTACCCCTTGTTACCCTATCTCCCTTCTCTCCTCTACTACTACTCCAGATCACAATGCATTCCCCTGTAACCTTTGATCCCCGACGGCCAAGAAACCCTGCACACCGCTACCCTTCACCGGGAAACCCACACGCCGGCAACCCTCATCGTCGTCGCCCTTGCCAACTCCCCTGAAGTCCCTGAACCCATAGCCACAATGAGACCTTCTTCTTCTTCTTCTCTTCTTCACATTCCTTGTGCATTCCTCTTGATGTATTCACTGTTGTTTCTTGTTTGCCGGGATCCGACGTGCCGACGATGATCCCGACGACCCAGCGAGGATACCTTACCCGTATGATTCCATCGTGCGTTGTTTGGACTCATTCCGTGTACCGTGCGTGTGTCGCGACTTTTCCGCCGACGCGTAACGTTCCGTTTTCCGTATCGTGATCCGATCAAGGCAAGTGAAACTTGCTACACGCTACTATATTATTTATACATATTTATTTCATGATCGAACCTGTAAATTGAACCTAAGGCTATTAGTTTCCAATCTTGCATTCTAATGTCAGATTATATCATTATAGACTCGGATCTTAAATTATAACTTGTTGCACCTTAAAGTACAATATCGTGTACCCACATTCGTGGTTAAACTACTTACTGATTAACTGCATAACCCATAGCACTTTTAAATAGTTTCTACCCCGATTACCCGGTTGCATCGTTTGAACGTATTTTATATATCATTGCATCTCTAGATTACTTAGTATATATTAACATGATTTTAACATTCATAGTTGTTATACTGTATTCATGTGATGTTGAAACTATCCCTTAACCCAAACTGATAACTGTACATCTACATACCTTAATCTGTACCTGATTACATTTCACGTTACAAGTTTCAGCTTGTTGATTCTATTAGTACACATGCTTGTTCTGTATACCCATGATTATGCTAGTTTGATGATGAGCACTCACATGATATCTGGTGCACCCTGACATGACGTGCTACACCTATTACTTGACACGACATGGTACCGTGCAACTCTTGACATGACATGACACCTACACATTACTTGACCTGACCTGATGTACCGTGCTTTACCTATTACCTGATCTTGCGCCTAATGCCAACAAACCTGACATGTTGTCCTCACGGATCATTCATGTTGTTTATCCAGACAAACCTGTACCTGCATGATCCTGTGTTGGCATTAGTTCTAGATTTTTTAATACCTGACTTGAACATATATAATTTGGGGGTATGGGGAAATCAATGATGAAACCTGACTTGTAACTCGACAGTTCGATACCTTTACTGATCAGTCTTACGGGCTTGGCCAGCCCCGGGGTGATGATGCTGACATCACTCATCTTTACATACTACCCTTTTATTGCCTAGCGGAACGTCTCGGATTCAGCCCGAGAATCTTGACCGTGGTCCCGGGCACGCACGGTATACTATTGAGTTACATTGATGATTCATCAAATTGATTTCAAAGACTTGAGAGTAGTTAACCCAATAGACCAGTTTAAATTACTCACTGTACACTGCCTTTCACTACCCGGATTTATATTACTGTTACACCTGCTTACCATTTATGATTATACTTGCATGTCTTGCTACCTTGTATATATATTATTGCTTGATGTTATGATGCGCTGACGTCTGGGTTTTGCATGGCCCAGATCCTCTACTTTTGTTGCAGACTGATCAGGAGTATTGCCGCTGTTAGACCGAGCGGTGAAGATCCTATCGGTATGCAGTTTTACTTTCCAGGTGGTTCATTTATTGTATCTTTTGCTTCCGCATATTATCATTTCTTGACTCATTTATTCTGGCTCATGGACATGTACTAGATAGTTTAGTCTACTTTCCTGTTCTTGATATCTCTACAGCCGTAATGTGACTGTGGAAGGATTTTTCCTATCCATAGGTAGCATGGTTGGCTATGTCACGCGCCTATTTTAGCGTACTCTGGGAAGCGGGGCGTGACAAAAGCACTTGGAGGCAGTGGCGGTTAGATAGGATCCGTCTCTCCCAATATTGGGGGTTTATATCACGCTGTGTTTGGAGAGCCATTACACAAAGTCCTTGGCCAGGGCAAGCGAGATTTACTGGTAGGTATTCCAGTAGTTTCTCATGGTGTTTTGGGTTACGCTCCAGCATGAATTATTGTGCTATTAGGGGTCTGACGATTACCGCCCCCTAGGCCCGATATTTGATACTTTTAGACGAACAGACCGGACTGTATGGATATTGTCACATACAGGCTCAGTAGGAGTTCGGATGAGTTTGCTCATCGGCTTTCTCATCGACAGATACCTGGGTAGTCGTTATGTGCAGCTAGTACCACTTGCGGCTTGTGGTTAAACCCACTGCCAGCGTACTGTCGAGTCTTTAGAGTCCCATATAGAGAGCTTACCTATATCGGGCAAAAGATGTAGAGGCCGTATGGTTTTACTGCAGGGCTTCGATCACTTACGTGTACTTGTGCGCGTATGATGATCGGGCGGGTAATACTAGTGGGTTTTGGTTTAAGCCGGATCCTAGTATTATATTGATGGATTGTTTTCATCTCTTTGTATTCGTATTCTTCGGAATGCGGATGCGGGTATGTATATACGGATGAGGGGCATTCTCATAATTAGCTCGGGAAAGCTTCTAGAAGTGGAAACCAAATTAGGGTTTAATTCTTTATTGGATTAGACAAATTGGGTGGAGAAATCAGGTGGAGTTTTACATTGAACCTAGCATGGCTACTTAGTGACTCATGCTCATGACCCATCACTAGATATTTTGGGAAGCTCATGAGATATTTGTGTGAGATATTATATCTCGTCAATTATCATATTTTCTTCATTATTCTATCAATGACAGCCTAGCTCTTTTTCAATGTTCACAACCCCACTCTCTTTTCTTCAAGTCTTCTACTTTTTCCTCATAACCCTAAAAGTCTCATGAGTTGAGAAACCTAAGGTTCCAAGAGACAAACTAATTCATTTTCACTCTCTACATCACTTAGGCCTTCTAGTTTAGCAAGCTAGTTGTCCTACTTACCTCAGATTTGACGTTGGAGCTCGGACTATAGACTCTCGGGTGGATCGTCTTTGACTCGAGGAAGCCGTCGAGGAAGCTTTGATCCGTTACGATCCTCATCCTCAGAGCCTACGATGACGAGGAGGACAACAAAGAAGACCCGAAGGACTTGGTTTCGTGAGGTATAACTTTCATCCGAGTAGTTAAACCTCACACACTATTTTGTTAGATAGGGTTTAGCATCGATCCTGGAGTTCAAGTCCGTGTTGCGAGCTTTGAAAAATCATTTTTTGAAAATTCCTCTTCCCCGCGGACACGCGGGGTACGCGACATGGACTTACATCCTACACCCGTCATTTGCCGCCTCCCGAACTCCCCACCACACCGGATCTGCCCGTGAAGCCATCACTGTGACCACCGCAACCCCTCGAGCTCCCATCACCGTGCCCACCTCCGCACTATGACCGCGTCACCCTCATGCCTGCCTTCGGATCAGCCCCCGTGCCTACTTCCGTACCAGCGCCGCATCACAGCCGATCCACTGCGAACCCTAGTCGCGTTCCTGCTGAGCTGCTCTACTATGCTCGCGCTCGTGTCACTGCTCGTGTCGTTACCGCCACTGCCGTGTTCCGTCGTGGTTGCAGTCGTCGCTAGGTAAGTCCAAAGACTTGCTTTACATGTTAATATGCTATATACTGATACACATATTTATATAAATTTACATTGCTTTAATTAATCAAGATTAGTTATAATATCATGGATTCGAACGAGTATTACGATCCGTGATTGTGCATAGCATGACGTGGAATATGAATCAGGTAAGAATTTATATGGATTAAATACCGCTTTGATCGATTAAACGAAACCAAAGTTTCGATTGCTATACATATAATCAAGTGTTTGACGCTAGACCCTAAATGAAAATCTACTTTAAAATGGCGGAACTTGTTATAAATAGACTTGTTTACTGATAACGAACATCATGTAAGAATTTGGGTTGAAAATAGTGAAGTTTACATCATGTAATGACGCCCCCAAAAGGCGACGTTGAATCTGGAATTCGCTGCACATGCCACATTCTAAAATCTATATTAAAATAAATACAACTCATAACCTAATGTTCTAGGGCTTGTATCGAATCCAAAAGATAAACCTACAGCACCCCATAATTTATCTTTGAATTTTAATAAGTTATGACAACAAAAAATGAGGTGATTCATGGCCCCGGACTACAGTCCAAAGCAGGAATCTCTGCCTTTACCTGTTTTAGAATACATACATCTCACTGTTTAAGTGCGCAAGTGTACAGAACCTTACATAGAGGCATATGAATTTTAGTTAGATTTCTAATGACACTGGTTTTACCAAATTCCGGTGTCGTTTGATATTTATAACATATTTTACACTGTTCATAGGTACGGCTGATTACTGCGGTAACAGTTTTTACGTAGCAACAGTAAACTGAGTATAACTCCTAGCACACGATGGCCATTACTAATCCGTCTTTTAAGTTGAAACCTTAACTGAAAACACTAAATATTATTCAACTGTAGTGATGCCTAATCGTGACTGTAACTAGGGGTAAAACATGTTTTAAAATGGACTTTCAGTTGAGAAACTGTAATTTCAGCAGTGAACACCCGCATTTAAACAACCATATCTCCCAAATCAGAAACCCGATTGAACCGAAACTAATTTTGGTGTACATATAATTAAATATACTGTTTACACCTTTCATATGGTTTTGCCAAATTATGCACGTGTGATTTAATGTGATTTTCCTAATCCAAACAACATCGGCTGCTCATATATTGTTAGTAGTGTATTTTTTTGTGTCTCCATATGTTGCATGACTATTATACCCTCGGTAATTAATGAACATTGCATCGATACTCTAACGACTATTTTTAGATTACCGAAGTGTTAATGATTAGATTGTTGCAAGTACATTAGCGTAAAAACGTGAATGAATAGTGATCATGACACGTACTTGTACCCAATCAGCGCAACCATTTAATTATTGCATTGTCGACGTATGTGGAACGTATATAAGTGTAACTATAACTGGAAAGGGGCGGTTATAAAATTACTTATATTAGTGTCATAGATATGACATTGGAGACTGCCCACCTGTCTAAAGTACCGGTCTAGTCATGCTTGATGGAGACCAATCTCCAATTTTCGAGTAGACTTGTCATGGCTAACCGGTATTTTGGTTCGTGGTTGGATCTTGATGTAGACTGTGGATGTTAGGATAGTTTGAGTGAGAGTTCGGTCAACGGAATCTTAGGATCCCATTACATAAGCGTGAACTGAATAGAGGAGAGGGCCCTCCTCAGGGTCCCATTATGTGAACGCGTGTTATTGACTACAGGAGAGGGCCTAGTGTTTCCAATGGTTGACTCTTACGCTCAAGCAGACGATAAGATAGGGACATGGATATTGAGACCTATAGACTGATATGATTAGTGATATGGACTTGCATCGATTTACTGATCTAATACTCATGTATAGTGTTTACCTTTGCATGCTACTTCATGCTCATATCTTTAACCTACTTCATGTTTATTATTATTGCACGTATTATATATTACTATTTTGTCGCTCTGATGACCTGAGTATGCATGCTCAGAGTAAGAAGTGGACCCGTCTGATTTTGAGGAGATCGTGGATATCTAGACCAGTGAGCCGGCCCTAGCGTTCCTTTCATTATCACTAGTTAGTTGTTTGTAGTTGCTGCGCTCAGTTTCCTTTTCACCCGATAGTTTTAGTGACTGTATTATCTCATTATCTATGTTAGATTATTGCTACCATGTACTGCCAGAAGCCTAAGTGTGACTACGGCAGAATTATTTCTTGACCGTAGGAGAATGGCTAGCCTAGTCATCCCTCGTATTCCGTATTTTGGGAAGTGGGGCGTGACATGGTTTTGTGATGTCAGGCCTCGGTCCTTGCTCCCGGAACAAAGTACCACATGGAACAAAGTGCCATGCCAAGGGGCGGGGGCTACCTCTTGAGTCCGTAGGGGTCACCTCTTGATTCCGTGGGACCTACTCTAGAACAAATGGATCTATCCCTGAAACACATTCCGAAAGAGGGCAAATCTATACTATAAATAGAATGATACCACTCTTCAATGCAGATGCGCCTTTTAAGTGAACCGGCACTACAGGAGCTTAAGAACTCCGTAGTTAAGCGTGCTCGAGCCAGGGAAATTCTAGGATATGTGACCTCTTGGAAAGTGGCCCCTGGTCGGGTCATGTTCTCTCCGAAGGACAAAACCATGCGGTTTCAGCCAGAGCGGATAATACCGCCGGTGTTGAGGGTGTGTCATGACAGAATGGTATCAGAGCTAGTTCCTCAGTAGCAGGTATGCGGTTCGAGAACGAACCATTGTTCTAAAGTGGGGAGGATGTCGGGCCCCGGTCCTTTCTCTCGGAACAAAGTACCATACCAAGGGGTGGGGGCCGCATCTTGAATCCGTGGGGGCCACCTTTTGCGTCCGTAGGACCTATTCTAAAACAATATGATCGGTCCCTGAAACACATTCCGAAAGAGGACAGATCTGTACTATAAATGGAATGCGGACAATACCGTCTGTGATGGGGTGGGTCGTGATGCTTCTCCCGTCAGTTCTACTTCCTCAGTCCCTAAGTCACATGACGAATATTCCAAGAAAGAAATAAACAGGATGGAATGCCCGTCAGTGAACTTGCGCTCTGTAAGTCCCAAAAAAAGGATGAGAATGATATGTATGAAGTGCGAGGATGATATATGATATAGCATGAATAGAAATCATAAACAAGTGAATAAGTATGAAATAATAATGTGCATGGCATCTAATATAAGCATGGCAGAATAACATGTACATGTAAATAAGGTATAGCATGTGTTGGTCAAATAAGCATGTGATAAGTGTGTATTGGTGAACATGAAGTGAATTAATCTAAATTAAATTAATCTAACGTTAGTTAAAGTGTAAATGTCGACCAATCTCAAGAGTATTCTCAAAACTAAGGCTATCTACCAGGGGCAAGAAATCACGGGCCCAAAAGTAACGGGACGTCAATCGTCATTAAAATATTCTCAAATCCAGCTGGCTATCGTTCAGGAGTAAGGAAACATGGGCCTGATTAGTGAGTTCGTAATATACTGTTTCATTCCAGTACCACAACAACATGATTTGTACCATTTCAGCCTGGTACCACAGTAACATGATTTGTAGTAAATAGACTTCATGAGATTTCGTTGGATTTATACTTAAACTACCCCAACACCCCATATATATTAGTCTATAATTAATCTTATAAATCTTGCCTGAGTCCATGAATACATAAGAAAAGTATAAGTTCAAGTTTCACGTCGAGTTCAAGTATTCGTGTCACGTCATTACGTATTCATGGTTCGGGTCAAGTTGAGTCAAGCATGCAATGGGTTTAGCACAAGTCATGTAAAATATCATGTGTTGGTTTGTGTATAGATTAACACTCTTGCAATTTGATTTTCCATATAGACATGAACTTATTCTGTTTATATTGGGAGATAGACAAGTCATAACACTCATTTTCTCTGGCTTCCCGAAGCTCAAGAGAAAATAAGCCAGTTAAACCCATCGGCTACCTAAATACTTGCTAGCTACTAGTTTTATAAATCTACTTTCCCTTTCAATACCGCGCTCTGTGAGGAGCTCTACATCTTACTCTACTAAACCCCAAAATGTGCTTTAAGAAGCATCATCCATTACTTGGTTCCCCTAAAAAGGGTTGTAGAAGCGGAATACGCAAAAGAGAAAGGATAATAGTTAATTCTATTATTAAAACCTTAAAGGTATTTTAATAAATTTCTAACTTTTGAAATTGAGGGTGTTTTAATAAAAACTTAGCATTTTTAAAATTAAGGGTATTTTAGTGAAATTCAATTATAGTAAAAATAATAGGGTTTGTTTGAAAATCTAACCTTGAATTAATTATTAATATTTTATGTTGAAATGTTGTTTTGGAAAAATTGGTGGGATTTTATAGAAAAAAACTCAACTGTTGAAAGTTAAGGGGTTTTCATTTGAATGGATTTATTTAAAATCTGATGAAATCCTACAAGTATGGATGCGTGATTAGCTAAACTATATTGTTTAATAAATATTAGAGGTAATTTATTCATTTCCAGCATACTAGTAATATAACATGTTTAGTAGACGTAGTAGTATAGACTAAATGTAAATATGTCCTAGACACAAAGTATCGAATTAATTGCTACATATATGCATAACTTTAATTGTGGCTAGAGTAACGACAAAATGTTAAGAAAATTGATCTCAAAATCCCACTAGATTCAAAGATACCAGCAAAACTAAATACCATCCATATGTAACCTAGCAGTACACTTGCTATGTTTCATATGTGAATTCAACTAACAAAGGTAATATATATGGCATAATAACATATGTTAATGTTCATGTATGCCTGAAGCTATGCATGTGTCTGCAAGCATAGTTTACATTCTTTTAAACCACAAAAAGCATTCAAAACAAGAAGAAGAAAAAGCATCACAAATACGAAATGAATCAAGACTTGAAATTGGTGCTCTTAAGTTTCTCAAACAAGATAATCAAATGGCATGTTCTTGTTGCCAAAAAAATTCACCGGTGTTGATAATCTTGGGATGTAAAATAAATATACAAGATATCTAACATCTATGATCAAAGTAACAAGGAAAGATATATGAAAAAGGAATGATACAACATGTTTAGGTGGCCGGAACCAAAATATTATTGAAGGGTATGAAGATAAGGGAAGGAAAATTAGAAAGAACGAGAGAGAAAACCGGGAAGGGGACATACTTGTGAGAAACAACTGAAAAATCATTGGGGCATTTCATCGAACACCCTCACGTACAAAATTGAAACGTCGTCGAAATGGAGATCCGGAGGCATAGAAATGATCGTAGAGCTCATGCGGATTCAGGCCTAGCCTTGGAACCTTGGTTCTCGATCCAGAACGCGTCGAAAAGATGATCGAAGGTAGAGGGTTTGGTGTTGTTGATGATAAAGGAGATGAGGATGAGAGGGTGAGTTTAAGGGGTTGCTCAACCATGGAGAGGGTGGTTGGCCAAGAGATTGCAAAGGTTTAGTGTTGGGTTTTGTTGAAAAGAAAACAAAGAAGAAGTAGAGGGAGAAGAAGGTGAAGGTTTATATTGAGAAGAAGAAGTGAAGGGGAGAGAGAGTGGGGCTTGGTTTTAATGGAAGAAGGGGAAAAGGTGAAGAAGGTGAAAAGGCATCGGTTTCATTGAGAGGGAATGAACTGTCGGTGTTAATAGGAAGTGGGGTTTTAATTTAGGAGTTAAGGAATAGAAACGTGGTGTTATAGAGGGAAGGAAAGAAGAAGGTAAAGGGAAAAGGAAAAATGAGAAGTAATTAGAAGAAAAAGTAGTGGGCTACCCGTATGAAAAGGAAAGGAAAAAGAAAAGTAGTTTTGGGTTTGGATTTTGTAGGTTTCGGTTTTAAAAAGAAAATAAAAGAAACGGTTAGGATTCTATTTGGGTTTTAGTTTATAAATTGGTTAATAGATTTGGGCATTTGGGCTGGGCCCAGAAAATGAACATAGGTATGGGCTTTGTAAAATAATAAGATAGGAAAATAGATGGGGGAATTAAGTAGAAATAATAAAATATTATATTTAACAAAATATACGGAAAATACCAAAAATAAATAAATACGGTATTTAATTAAAGAAAGATAATCTCACGCCCCACTTCCCAAAATATGAAAATCAAGAGTGACTAGGCAATTCATGCTCCTACGGTCAAGGAATAATCCTGCCGTAGTCATACTTCGGTTTCTAACAGTACATGGTAAGCAGTAAACACAGCACAAGTAACGAGAATCACAATCACTAAATCTATCACATTTAAATGAATCAGAGTGCAATAGATATAAATCTATAATATCAAGGGAACGACTAACCCGATAGCGACAAAGGAAATGATAGCATTATCATCGCTGGTCTAGATCTCCGCAATATTCTCAAAGTAGGGTAGTTCCTGATTTGGGCTAAGTCCACTTCTTTCTTTGAGAATGCATACTCAGGTCATCAGGACGACGCAATAATATTATAAAATAATACATAGTATGTTGGAGAACAATAAGTATGAACTAGAAATTATAAAGCAATAACCCGAAGACATGAAGCAATACGAACATGTGGGCAGTGTAACATATGGGTCATGAAAAAGTATCATAATCTGGCCATTTTATTCTAACTTGTTTGTTTGTAGTTTAATAATGAAAGTATGCGTGTATACGATAGTAGTCCGTCAACCGCCACAGACCAATTTAGTACAAGGCCCCGTCAAACCCCACGGGACAACAACACACGGGATTCATGTTAGGTGATTTTTAAATGGACTCTCATGCCACGGCATGCATTCATTACCCAACTACCTCTTATCCCAGGTTAAAATATATGTTCACGTATCAAATTGGTTGTATACAAGTACACATCACTTTACAGTTCAATCACGCTTTCACTTATATCGCTTTCACTAACGTACTTGTCACAATCCAATGGACACCACTTATCACTCGTCAATGAAATACAGTTGTTAGGGTATCAATGTAAGCGGTCACTAATCACTTGGTGTAAAGTAATCACACGATAGAAATGCAGTAAATACACTTCAAGTAAAACATGCGCAGCCAATGTTATTCAGTTTGCAAAATTCACTAAAAATCATACGTGTGTAATCAGGTAAAATGATATAATGGATATAAGAAGTAGACTCATTTATCTAAGCATTAAAATTAGTTTCATATCAATAGGCAATCTGGTTAAATAGATATGATCATTTTAAAACAGGTGTTCACTGCTGGAATCCCAGCTTCAGAACTGAAAGTCCAACTTTGAACACATTTTGTCATTAGTTACGTACAGAATTAAGTGTCACTATAGTTCAATAAAATCTAGATTTATCAGTTAAGTTTTCAATGCAACAGACGGATCCGTAATTTGTATACATAGAGTTATGTTCTGTTTAAGGTCACTACATATAAACTGTCACTGCAGAAAACAGCTAGACATGTCGACAACTAAAAATACCTTTAAAATGTCAAACATCACTTAAATTAAATGAAACCAACACCATCAGTTAAATAACTCAATTATATACGAAACAATATGGGTCTCTGCATATTATAAGACATGTACAGGGATATACATGTGTTTCAAATCAGGCATCGACAGAAAATATTGCTCTGGACTGCAGTCCAGAGCCATACTTCTATCCAGTTTTCATTATCGTAAATGACAATATTCAGTAAAAACTTACATATGTTTATATTTCATCAAATTAGATTTGATACAAGCCCTAGAACACCATGATTCGATTTATATTTAATTAACTGTGAATTTAATGGGACAACATGTACAGAAATTTCCAGATTTAACGACGTATCTTGGAGACGTCATCAATAATTTTGACTCAAATTTCTACACGACATTCTCAAATAGTAAAGGAATACATTAATCATAGATTCCAGTGTTTTAAACTAGGTTTTGGTTTAGAGTTTTGCATCGAGCACTTAACGCATATATAAACATGTTACACTCATTCGTGCATAATCCCCTAATTAAACTGATTATGTATAATACTAGCATGGTTTAACAAGCGAAGGGAGTTCACATGCCTTAGGTCATTGATATAGAAGCAACGGACGCGCGAAAGTTCGCTTTGACACACGAGATGATGCGACTCGAGCGTGGCTCAAGAACGATACGGGCTGCGACGGACGTGTGCTGGCGTTGCAACGGCTACTATGGTGACGGTTACAGCAATAGTGGCGATGGCTTGGACGACAACGATGGCGGTTAAAACAATGGCGTTTTCTTGGATAGCGATGGCTCGAAGGTTTGGGCTTGAGCGGGTTGGGATCAAGCTCGGCGACGGCGATGACCACTACGACAGTGGCTTGGATGGAGGCGTAGGCAACGAAGTCACCCGCGGTAGTGAGGTGTTCGACGTGGTGCATGGGTTTCGGATGCAACGGTGGAGGAGGCTTGGGTATTGCATTGGAGAGGAGTGTGAATGTGAGGTGGGGTTGCGGTGTTGTTGATGAAGATTGCAGGGTATTGAGCCGGTTTTGGTGGTCGGTAGCATAGTCACAAATTCGTCATTCGGCAATAATTCGGCAAGGTCGAAAATTCGGATTCGGAGAATTATTCGGAAAAAATCGGCAGGTATTCGGGAAAGATTCGGTAAGTGTTCGGGAAATGTTCGGGAAGGATTTCGAGAAAAAAATTAATATAAAATTAATATATGAGACGCTAGATTTTGATTTCGTGAATTATTCGCTGTTTTTTGAATAATTCACTTTTTTTTAATAACTCGCGAATAATTCGGCAATAATTCGGCACATTCGGTGATGGCGAATAATTCGCAGATTTAATCGGCAGTCACATAATTCGCGAATTATTAACGAATTCGCTGAATAATTCACGAATTATGTGACTATGGTCGGTAATGGTTGATGGATATAGGAGGTGACCGGTGGTAGTGGCCACGTCGGTGTCGGTTTTGGATGGTGCGGGCGAGTTGAAGATAGAGAGAGTGGGAGTTAGAAATGTAGGGTTCCTAGGCACACTAATGAAGTCTCACAAGTGATCAAACATGGCCAATTAAAATTTTACAAGTGCCGAGAAATCCTAATACGGATCGTTAACTAGATGTATAGGCGATGCAATGCAAATGAACGAATTTATAGCTAAAGGGAAGGGGCTACAACCTTTGTAGATCCGGTCCTCCACCTCCATGGCTCCGTGATGAAGTCCCCTCGCTGTCCATATCGGATCCCGGACTCTAGCGTCGGCTTCATCGGAGAAATGGGCGGGCTAGGTCGTCGGCTTCGATGCCGAAGATGATCTACGTCGAGGCAACACAAGATCAAGCTCCAACTTCACCAAGCCATGAAACTTGTGAAGGAAACACCCTATACTACTTGGAAAGAGGTAGAGGATGAAGAAATAGGAAGTGGGTTCACTTTGGAATTGGATTTCTCACTCATTTTCACAAGTTGCCATTGATGAAGGCAAGCTTTCTTCATTGTTGAAGATGAAGAAGAAGAAGAAAGAATATGATAAGTATTTTTTAAAAAGGAAAATAATATGAATACTTATCATATACCAACCATGGTAAAGTGTAGAGAATAGACTATGGTTAGGTTGAATGGTTAGGTTGAATGGTTAGGTTAAGGAAAAGAACAAGAATGGTCAAGCTTTCAACACTTCAAGAAGCTTCAACAAAACAACAAAATAAGCCACCATTCTTTTTATTTTCCAAAATGAATAAATAAATAAATGAATAAGTAAACAAAACCCTAACCATTCATATAACCATGGTTTAATTCTTTACACAAACCCAAGTGAGCATGTATCATCAAACATGATATAAACAAGTGCACAAAAGTATATCACATATACAACTTGCGCATTTCAAGTGAGAAAATCCATTTAAAGTGAACCAATACTAGTTAATGCAAAGTAATATATCAAATATATAATTATATATTAAATCATTAAATCAACACTTGATTTATCGATCCGTCATATCGCATATAACCGACTAATATCTAATGTATCGGCTTATCGAATCAATCCTTGATTCGATAACTAGGTTATATCGCATACAACCAATCGATACATATATCGCGAGAATGGAATACGGTATCACATACACGCATTATTCTCGGTCCTGCACATATCTCATATGCGCTCCTATTTCGTTTCGCTTGAGCCAGGAAACCTCTGTGTAGGACTCTAAAGACTCGTCAATACGCCGGCAGCAGGTGATGATCATATCAAACACCCACAAGCCGCAAGCGGTCTTCTAAACGTAACGGCCACCCGGGTATTGAGCGATCAGAAGATCGACGAGCAAGCCCGCTCACACTCCTGTGAATCCAACCAGTAACACTTACCGTATAGTCCGGTCTGTTCGTCTGATATGTCGCATATCTCACCTGGGGGTGGTAAACGTCAGACCCCAGTAGCTTGATAAGTCATGCCGACGTAAGGTCCATAACTTTCGTGAAACTACTGATAACACTTACCAGTAGATCACTGCAACCCTGGCTAGGGATTTCCTGTTATGGCCAGTCGAGCATTGCGCAACATCAACCCCCAATACCGGGAGAGACGAATCCCCTCCTATCGCTCATTGCCTCCATGTGAATCGGGACTGTACCCAAAAACCACCTGTTTGCACGACTCAGTAGAGCCGTGGTAGTGTGGAAATCAAAGCACAGTGGGAGACACACAAGACTCTATGACGATCTCGGGTCAACAGACTAAGCTGTACCAGTGTCACCAGAGAACTGCTATCTGACGTGAGGTATAATACCATCTGGGAGTTCTCGGCGAGTCCGTTCAGTGTACCCAGTCTCCACTGAGCACCCGCATGCCATCTCTGATGTCAAACACCAATGGATAAGGGATCATCCATCGCCCATCACATGGGTCGAGAAGATATACGCTAGTCTACTCTGGAATATCGATGCCCCGTCTCGATATTCCCACGACTAGGAACAATGAAGGATGTACTCATTGACTACCCAGGCCCCACTAGTATGATCTTCATCATAGTCCTGGAAGTCGAGTACACATCCTAAGGGCTTTATCAACATGTAATCATAGAGACAGAAAGTATACATGTTAAGATAAAGAGCAACCAGATAGCGTACTATCATGTCGAGCAAGAAAGTCCTA
This sequence comes from Agapanthus africanus, assembly GCA_030015575.1. NCBI lineage: Eukaryota > Viridiplantae > Streptophyta > Magnoliopsida > Asparagales > Amaryllidaceae > Agapanthus > Agapanthus africanus. Next base: position 66,381,768 of record JASDDO010000008.1, on the reverse strand, counting down.
CCTATATATGTCCCAGCATCCACTACAATATACATCCTATGTACAGTAATGGCCTCTAGGGCATACATATAACTAACAATCTCCCACTTGCACTAGGGCCATCTGTAGCTGTGGTTGCAGTATCTAATACTCAACCATCCCATATGAGTCTCTCTCTGGGAAAAGGCCTTCGTGAGTGGATCCGCCATGTTGTCCTCTGAGTCTACTCTCCTAACCTCGATCACCCTGGAGATCAACTATCTCCATGATCAGGTGATGCTGCCTCAGAATATGTCTGGGTCACTGATGGGACCAGGGTTCCTGGGCCAAAGCCACACTTCCATTGTCATACAATGGTAGGAACCTAGTTCATCTTATGAACCAATATACACCCAAACTGCCTCTTTGGTAGTATCTATAATAGCGATGTTACCAGCCTTTATCATCTAGTTTGCCACGGTATCTAGCTTGGAACTCTTCCAACATACCGTCCCTCCACTGAGGGTAAAGACAATGCCCGCGACTGACAATCAGTCGTCCTTATCACCTTGGAACCTTTCCAGTGATTCTCCCCAGGATCAACTGATACCATCTCACTGCAATTAGTGAGAATTCTAACATCCATTTAGATCTATCTCATAGACCCAAATCTCAGGATTTAGGAGGTATCACTTTGATCCTATATGGAGAATCTATGTGATAAGAGGAGATCGACCGATCGTAGCATAGGAAATTCCTTTCCTATCAAGAGTATGTCATCCACGTACTCTACGAGGATCATTACCATACTCCATACTACCCTTTTGTACATACAAGGTTCATCTACCATTTTGATGAAGTCAAACTCTTTGACTACCATATCAAAACAGATGTTCCAACTCCGCGATGCCTGCTTTATCCTGTAAAGCAACTTGCACATGTTTCCGCTGCTCCCACTGTTTACGAAGCCCTCTGGCTGTGTACTTATAGACTTTCTATTCTAAATCAGTATTTAGAAAAGCAGTCATGACACCCAACCACCAGATATCGCAGTCATGGTATGTAGCAACGGTAAGTAGGATCTGGATGGACTTAAGTATAGTCCCTGAAAAAGGTTTCATCATTTTCCACTCTGACGAAAACCTTTAACAAGTCTAGCTTTGAAAGTCTCAACTTTTCCATCTACACCAAGTAATCTTCTCAAGATATACTTGCTCCTGATGGGGATTTAACCCTTCAGATATCGCAACCAAAGTCCATACTTTGTTGGTGTATATGGATTCCATCTCAGATCGCTAAGCATCCAGCCATTCTTACAGAGTCCCTACTCTCGATGGCCTGCTCGATACTAGATGGGTCATCATCTCATGATGCATTCCTCGCTCCCACTGTCATCGAGAAACCGAGGTATCTCTCAGGCGGATGAGGAACCCTACTAGATCGGCGGAGAGGCTGAGGTTCATCGGAAACTATTGAATCCTTTAGTTCTATCAAATCATCAGTTGCAATTTTGTATAGCTGGAACCTTTCCAGTTCTACAGAACTGACCTTGCCTCGATCTTGTCCGGATTTTGCTTTTGACATAGGCCGGATAATCCCAAATCTTAACTTACTTAAGAGATAGGCTCTTCCCATACCATATCTTATATGAAGTGGTAGGCACTGATTTGATTCGAACCCTATTCAATAGGTATGCAACTTCTCAAGTGCACAACCCTAAAAGGAAACATGTAACTCAGTAATACTCTTTATAGAGCACACCATATCTAATATTGTGCGATTGCTCCGCCCCGATACACCGTTGTGCTGTGGTGTATTCAGAGGAGTAATACGGAGAGAGAATCTCATTCTCCTTTAGAACGGTCCAGGAATGCCATGCACAAGTATTCTCCTCCCTGATCTTATCATAGGACATAATACTTATACCCGTATTGGTTCTCTACTTCTAACTTATATTCTGTGAATACCTCAAAAGCTTCGGACTTATGTTTCAACAGGAACATATGTCTGAATCTTGAGAGATTATCAGAAAATGTAATAAAATACAAAGAACCGGTCTTGGCATGTGTAGACAGGGGATCTTACATACATCATCATGTATCAATCCCAAGGGTTTACAAACTCTTTCTCTGTTTCCAATAAACAGAGCTATGGTCATCTTATCTTTGTGACATGACTGGCAAGTTTCAGAAGATGTAAATTCAAACTGATTTAAATATGCATCTAAAATGTAACTTCAGCCAGTCGGGTCGCATTGATATGACCTAGTCTACAATGCCTCAAGAAGGATTCGTTCATTTCTGAACTCTTCCTCTTGTGTGTGTTCTGTATACTAGGAACTGTAGTTTGATTTAGAACGTCAATGCTTTTAGATAACGTGCCTGAACCGATCAACTTTTGATATAGGAAATGTTCAAAACATTATCCATTAATACAAAATTTTATCATTTCTTTACTAATAAAGAGACTGATATGATTTGGTATATCATGTTCGGTATCTAATAGCATATGTTCAGAATCAATGTATTGGTAATACAGGGTGACAGTGACCAACATACTTGGCTGCAACACTTTCCCCGGTTTCTGTCTCATGAAACTTATCACCCGTTCTCAGTTTTTCTACCTTTTTGTAGCCCTATGTAACAGATTACATATCTGGGATCCTGATCCGGTATCAAATACCCAGGATGCGGGGGATACTGAGTAACAGTTCTTTGTAATGAACATATGATCGCACGCTTTTGGCGTGTCGGATGTTCAAAGAATTAAAGTATAACCGCGATCAGGACGGTGTCGCTATGCAGCTAGCCGGTTGAGCACGGGTCGGTCCACAGGGAGATGGTGGTATTTTACCTTCTTGTCTTAGACGAGTCAATAAAGAATTTGTATGAGTTTGATTCTAACCTATGTGTTTATTTACAAGTATAAAGTTTTTAAGAAAAGATACGAGATTGTAAGCTAAAGAAATCCGTACTCGAAACCTTTGAGCCGAATCTTGACCAATTGAAGCTAGAGCAATCGGCAACAACGTGGATTAGGGGATTTAAGCGCGGTATTCGTGGAATACGGCTTATTTACCCTTGTCCTTCCGTTCTTGTCTCTTGCTTTCACCTCCGGCCAAACCGAACGCAACCGGTCGTGGTTAGGAATCACCGTTACCTTGTCAGGGTACGGTGCCTAACGGAGCGCTTGCGTATGGTTTGGGCGGAGTTCAATGGAAAATACGGGAAAAGGAAATGGGCAAAGAAATATTAACTTATAATACCGTATTTTTCTCTTAACAAAGATAATTACATTCATTCACAAAAAAGAACAAAAGAGAGCAAAAGAAAAGATTACAAGTAATTAAAGTGCATGGAATTAAATTGCAAGAAAGTAAAGCAAGGTAATAAAAAGCAAGTAATAAAAAGCGATAAAAAGAACAAGAAGCTAGGACTCAAGACAAGCATGTGATCAATAGCCAACCCTTAAACTTGCAAGCTCAATCAAGAGGTTGCAAGATCAAGGGAAGGGTAGAGAACGCATGTGAAATGAAGTGCTAATTCCATGAAAGAAAATACGACCCTTGAGATCGATAACTAACCCTTTACCATTCAAGCTCAATGAAGAGATTGAATGATCAAGAGAAATCAAGAATCTCAAGAGGAAGAAGAAACAAAAGAGAATGATACAAAAAGCCCTCATCTTCATTGATCTCCACTCACAAAGCTCTCACTACAATTTTCATGGAAAAAGAATGAAGAAGAAGAAGAAAAACTATACAAAAGATTACAAAAGAGGAACAAAAGAATGACCCTTGGTTGAGCTCAGTTCTGCTGTATTTATAGGCAGGGAGTTGAAGATCTAGGGCAACAAACTGACCCATGTGAAAAGACCATCCTACCCCCCAAATTTCTCTGCCTGCGGCGCCTGTACGGCCGCGGATCCGCCGCCAATACCCCCTATTGGCCGCGGATCCATGCCCCTACAGTAGGGTTAGGGTGTGGTGTTTCTTGTACGTCCCTGATCTGCTGTCCCCTGTTGTCTGGTACACACATTTTCTGATAATCTCTCCAGAATATCTTCAGATTCCTAGTCCAAGATTGCATTATCTTTTTCACTTTTGACTTCTATCTCCCTCGAGCTCCGTGCACCCATTGATTCTTGTGCAGCCCCTCTCGTGCTCCGTGCTTGTCCGAGACACGAATGACCGCTGTCATATGTCTTGTCCCTGGAACCGGTACGCAGCACCGGACGGATATGGATGACCGGAACCCGGCTTTTATCTGTTGTCAACAGATGTTCTGTATTTGGTGTAACTGTGGAGATTTTATCTTGAATTGCAATATTTGTACTGAAAACCTGTATTCTGTAAATATGTAACAAACACGGATTAAAAGCACCTACCTATAAACAACCGAGCGTAAGAATGGGAGGTATAAAATGCAGTATTCTGTGATGAACAAATACCCCCAAACTTAACTTTTGCTCGTCCCGAGCAAAACCAATTATTCGCAAAAAAGAAAATCCTAACCGCACTTTCGCAGGGAACGCGATTGCACTGAGCATGTGCAACAAGCCGTTAAACCTCTAGGTGTCCCTAGTAGGAGGTGTGTTGTCTCCTGAGGGTTTTCAGCGGATACTACCCACAAAATCCAGTCAAGCTAGTTTTGTAAAATAACTAAGATTCAAACCCTAAAGTTTTGTTTCAGAAAATAACAATTCTATAATCCTAAGTCTAGACTATCGAACCTTTAGTTTTCACACCTCGCTTCTTATTTAACTACAGGTTTTATATGTCTTTACGTGCAGTGCAAATAGTGTCGTTAAGTTCCCGAAAGGTCGATTAAAGTCATCATGTCGCACAATAAAGCCCAGATAACAATTTTAAAAGGATCACATAAGTTTTATAAAGAGTTAAGCATTTTTCAAGTTTCGTTTTCCAGTAAGGTTTCAACTTCAGAATTTCTATCTTCCCTAACAGGAAACTAGGTCTTATTCTTCACTCCACCTTTTTCTTTTTTTCATTTCATACACACCTCTGTGAACGTGCAATAGTCTTTATCAAAGAGTAAAACCTTCATATCTCCGTTAATTTTTTTTTTAAAAGCCTGTCTTTTATCAAGATTATTCTCACACAAAGAACCGTTAGGAATTTTAACTCGGAGAGAACACTTGCTTGACTTTGTTTTTATCTGGACTTTCTAGGCTTTTTAGCGAGCTTTGGGCCAATGCACCCAAACCAGTTGGTTTTAGGGCATTAGGTATAGAAACACCCCAGCGGACTTAATTACTCAAGTTACCTAGGTCCAAAAACAAAAGACAGTTTGGCGTGAAAATCAGATGATTTGATACGAACGGAGATATAACCGGCAGTTCAAATATTTTTTTGGATAAAAGACGTGTTTAGTGGGTTTGGTGTGTAATCATTCCAATCAAGTTTCAGATGGGTTATTTTTCAGACTTAGTTCCAATTACGGCATCAATAACATTCCTTCATATTCGCTTTACTTCATAAACTATTCTTGACATTACTTATTTCAGAACAAACCTATTTGATCCTCAGAAAATTATTTATCTGTTTAAAAGTTTTTTAAACATAAAAGACTTGTCATCTAATTTCAAAAACTCACGACACGTGTAGCGTGATGTAAAGACGTATATCGGCTATAGTTAATTTCAAAGGAGAGTTATTTTTCAGGTTTTCAAAATCTAAACATAAGATTTAGTTATTCTTATTTTATCAAACAAAATCGTCGAAATGTTGAATCAGAGTCCTCCCACTAGCTAACTTGACAGAAAAGTTTTTATGTTTTTAGAAAATTTTCAGATTTTTATGGATTTTATGGATTTAATATGCAGATGCAAAATATACAAATGAATGCGAAGGAAAAAAGCTTACCGAGCACACCCCCAAACTTAAACTTGACAGTGCCCTCACTGTCATGCTATACTAAGAGGGTCAAAATTGTCGGCGCTCCCTAAAAACAAATTATATACAAAACAAAAAAGGAAAACAAAAAATATATACAAAAAAAGTGTCCCCCCCAAACTTAAGTGAAACAGTGTTTCCACTGTTAAGCGATGAAGTTCAGGATTAGGGGGGGAAAGAACAGTGTCAATTTATACAAGGCCTTACACAGGCCAAAGGTGAGCACCAACCATTCAAAGATCTTATCGCTATAATGTACATGTTGGTGGAGGAAGGCGTAGAGAAAAGAGAGGGAGAATACGCGAGACCGTATGCGGAGAGAAGCGGGATACGGTCTCGGTATATGAGAGGAAGAAGAATGGCGGAAGGGAAAAAGAAGTGGAATACGAACTTGAGGGTGCAAATGGAGTAAATAGATTAGCACAATTTGTGATGAGCGATGAGTAAAAAGCGATTGTGCTAATCTATTAACTCGTCGAGAGATGTGGTCAAATCCCTCAAGATTCGTGAGAAACCATGGGTACGCCGAACTTGGTAAACCAGACGCAGGAAGTGAAAATGATACGGGTTCTTGCAAGGTCGGAACGATGGAAATGATGGAGGAAAGTGGTTGAGGAAGGGTATCGGTTAAGGGTTCTGGAGGGTATACACAGTCAGTGAAAGGAACAGGATGAATTGGAAAATCCGACTCATCATCTAGAACTGTTTCATCCTCAAAAATATCCTCCAAATTCTCCTCAAAGTTAAGCTTATCCATGCATATTTCATCAAAGTCCAGACGCATATGTTGTTCGGGAAAAACATTTAATGATTCGGGATGATGAATTGGAGAGAAAAACTTAGTCAAATCTATGGGTTCATCATCCAAAATATTCCCGGCGTCAATATCCTTAATCAAGTGAAAATCAAAATTCTCTAACACCTCAACAAAAGCATGGATATCAATCGATTCAGGTTCTAAAGTGGAGGTGTAGAGGTCAAAAGGTTGAGGATCGGTTTCACTTGGATGAGTCCCTTCACAATCGGGCAAATCAAACACTACGAAGTCGCACAACTCATTCATCATTCTATCTTCAATTGATAAATCATGTGGGATACTCGATAGACTTTCAAAACAGGAGGTGTGGGATTTAATTTGGGATGGGTAGGTTTGATTTGGAAGGGGGTACATCTCACTCTCTCCACTCAAATTCACAGCCTGTCCTGCCGCCTCATCATACATTGGAAAATTTGGAGCTAGCTGGAAACTAGCTACCGGGTCAGTAGGTTGTATGAGAGCGGCCATGGACGCATTCAAATCCATCATCTGTTGGCTTGACGCTACCCTAAAATCTTCCAAGGACTGTTCTAGACTAGACATTGGTTGTGAAGGGGTTTCAGTAAAAGATTCAAAGTTGTTTGGATACTGAAAACTCCCAAAAGGCTGTGTAGAAGCAATGTCTAGGGAAGGTGTAAAAGTTAGGTAGGACTGGTAGGAATTGAATGTCTGGACAGGAGTGGGATCAACATTGGGATAAGAAGGTGAATGGAATTGTTGATCCCAAGAATTTGTAGTGGGGAAAGGAGTGAAAGATCGGCTACGAGATTGTTCAATACGTTCAGCAATAGACATAGGTCTCGGGGTTACAACTGGATTTTCAAAAGGGGTATCAACGCAAGAAGGTGTGAATGTTTGAAACGGTTGATACGAAGTGGATTGCGGGGTCCAGTTGTTCGTCCTAGACGCGTCTATCCGATCTTTCAAAGAAATTTTTGGCATGGATGGATCGTTCGAAGTTCGACCAAAACAAGAACCGTAGGAAGTAATGTCTGGTTGTGGGTACCAAAGTTCGGCAAGAGTTTTGCGAGGTGGAGTACCCATGATATGAAGAGAGAGAGAAAAAGGTAGAGAAAAGGAGGGGAAAAAGAATGTGATATTTTTTTTAATTTTTTTTTTATATTAACAAAAGAATGAAGTATACACAAAAAGAATATGGACAAAAACAATCACGACACAAAAATACCACACACCTAATCGTTCTAGGGTTCACCTAGGTCAACTAGACCTGCTCCAGAACTTAATTGTCGAAGTAAAACTGTGTCGAGAAACAGGCTCAAGATACACTGATCACGAGGCCAGGTAAGTGCAGAGATAAGGGGAGGTTTTCCAACGCTTTCGCGAAGTTCCTTAATTAAATAACCCTTTCTCTTTTGGCGGTTTCGCCGTTAACACTTTCCTAGACACCCCGTAAACAATATACCGTTAAGCAAGGTTCTAAACACAGTTAACTTCTCCTAGTGAGCGCGAAGTCCTTAAGGCTTAAAGTCTAGTTTCTTTTAAAATTTGTGCGGGTAAACGTTATGCTCAAGTTGTTGATTTGTGGGCCACGGAAAAGGTGATGAAATCCTTTACCGTATCTTGTGGGGTTCGCTTGCCCTTAATTCCGTATTAATGTATGCAATGCGCAATTCAAAAAAATTCTATAAAGAATCAAACAAACGTTTTTTAGTTTAAGCGCGGCGCTGCAACAAATACGGGTTAGTCAATTTTTAGCGTTTGCTAGCGAACTTGCAAAGAATCCTGCAAAGAATAGTATATTGGATGCGTCGGATTTGAGAAGAAGGTGTTAGTAAAATACGTACCGTTTAAGTTTTGGGTTAGGACACCCCCGTTGAATCAAATCCGGTAAGCTTGAAAGGTTCGCTTGCGCGGGTCAAACTACCCGGATCTTTGGCACTGTACTTCGTAATCACCTTTGCCTTGAATGCACACTTCGCTCCCCACAATTGCAGTTTGCAAATACGCAAAAATCTGCACACTTGCCCACAAGAATTATCAAAAAAAACAAAAAGATTTTTTTTTTATTTTATAAATATATACAAAAAGAATATTAACCCGAATAACAAGAAAGAAAATACGCTACCGTGTCCCCGGCAACGGCGCCATTTGATCGCACGCTTTTGGCGTGTCGGATGTTCAAAGAATTAAAGTATAACCGCGATCAGGACGGTGTCGCTATGCAGCTAGCCGGTTGAGCACGGGTCGGTCCACAGGGAGATGGTGGTATTTTACCTTCTTGTCTTAGACGAGTCAATAAAGAATTTGTATGAGTTTGATTCTAACCTATGTGTTTATTTGCAAGTATAAAGTTGTTAAGAAAAGATACGAGATTGGAAGCTAAAGAAATCCGTACTCGAAACCTTTGAGCCGAATCTTGACCAATTGAAGCTAGAGCAATCGGCAACAACGTGGATTAGGGGATTTAAGCGCGGTATTCGTGGAATACGGCTTATTTACCCTTGTCCTTCCGTTCTTGTCTCTTGCTTTCGCCTCCGGCCAAACCGAACGCAACCGGTCGTGGTTAGGAATCACCGTTACCTTGTCAGGGTACGGTGCCTAACGGAATGCTTGCGTATGGTTTGGGCGGAGTTCAATGGAAAATACGGGAAAAGGAAATGGGCAAAGAAATATTAACTTATAATACCGTATTTTTCTCTTAACAAAGATAATTACATTCATTCACAAAAAAGAACAAAAGAGAGCAAAAGAAAAGAACAAAGAAAAGAAAAGATTACAAGTAATTAAAGTGCATGGAATTAAATTGCAAGAAAGTAAAGCAAGGTAATAAAAATCAAGTAATAAAAAGCGATAAAAAGAACAAGAAGCTAGGACTCAAGACAAGCATGTGATCAATAGCCAAACCTTAAACTTGCAAGCTCAATCAAGAGGTTGCAAGATCAAGGGAAGGGTAGAGAACGCATGTGAAATGAAGTGCTAATTCCATGAAAGAAAATACGACCCTTGAGATCGATAACTAACCCTTAACCATTCAAGCTCAATGAAGAGGTTGAATGATCAAGAGAAAGCAAGAATCTCAAGGGGAAGAAGAAACAAAAGAGAATGATACAAAAAGCCCTCATCTTCATTGATCTCCACTCACAAAGCTCTCACTACAATTTTCATGGAAAAAGAATGAAGAAGAAGAAGAAAAACTATACAAAAGATTACAAAAGAGGAACAAAAGAATGACCCTTGGTTGAGCTCAGTTCTGCTGTATTTATAGGCAGGGAGTTGAAGATCTAGGGCAACAAACTGGACCCATGTGAAAAGACCATCCTACCCCCCAAATTTCTCTGCCTGCGGCGCCTGTACGGCCGCGGATCCGCCGCCAATACCCCCTATTGGCCGCGGATCCATGCCCCTACAGTAGGGTTAGGGTGTGGTGTTTCTTGTACGTCCCTGATCTGCTGTCCCCTGTTGTCTGGTACACACATTTTCTGATAATCTCTCCAGAATATCTTCAGATTCCTAGTCCAAGATTGCATTATCTTTTTCACTTTTGACTTCTATCTCCCTCGAGCTCCGTGCACCCATTGATTCTTGTGCAGCCCCTCTCGTGCTCCGTGCTTGTCCGAGACACGAATGACCGCTGTCATATGTCTTGTCCCTGGAACCGGTACGCAGCACCGGACGGATATGGATGACCGGAACCCGACTTTTATCTGTTGTCAACAGATGTTCTGTATTTGGTGTAACTGTGGAGATTTTATCTTGAATTGCAATATTTGTACTGAAAACCTGTATTCTGTAAATATGTAACAAACACGGATTAAAAGCACCTACCTATAAACAACCGAGCGTAAGAATGGACGGTATAAAATGCAGTATTCTGTGATGAACAACATACCCGAAGAAGATGCATCATATGCACTTTCTTCGTTTGGACGGCATAGGAATTCTGGTATTCCCCTATTTCCTGCTCTGTCTTATAACAATTATAAGTTGGAGCGGGATCAACGTTCCCCAGCTCAGTATAACAAGCGGGTTCGGTCAATACATCCATATTATTATCTTGATTAAGGCGTGATATGGTCGCTACCTGGAGAGAGAGAGAAGAAAACACTCTGCGTGCGCTCTTGCAAGATTAGATTGGTTATTTATTTTATCTAATCAGGATGGCTCCCACTGTTTTTATCAAATCTTCCTTCAAACCCTAAAAGGAAAGACTTGCCGGGATTAATTACACTTTACAAGTTCGCCAATCTTTCAGCCAGGACAGTGTCGGTACTTTGAGGGAGGTTCCCCGTGCTTCCGCACGGACCTAATTACAGTAAACCTTGTTTTCCCAGAGGCGTAACCCCGTTGACACCTTTCTAGATACCTACTTGATCGGCTAATTGCAAAGTGCAAAACTCTCCCAGGAGTAACAATTACTCGCAGTGGGTATCGGGATCCAACTATCACATAGAAGGTATGCAATCTCATTGTAAATTTCAACACTTGAAACTCCCGATAAAGGTTTTTACCCCTAGCACCTATGACCTTAACTAAGGTCAACAAATCATAAGTACTAGTCAAGTTCTACCCGTCATTTCGTGATTAATTAGACCCACCCACATGACCCTTAAGTAAGGTCAACAAAGTCACGCGACTGTCCTAACTAATCGCATCATATGCGGTGTAGGAAGACATCACTTAGCTACCGTACACTGTGCCTTAACTAAGGTCAACAAACACAGCACGAATACTAAGTACTCTACTTCCTAAAATGACGGAGGGTTGCGGCTGGTTTTTAAGAAAACATTTAACGCTTTGAACTTGATCTTGTTGCGGAATCAAATGGTTTTTAAATGGAATTTTTTTTAGGCTTTTCTAGTTTTGCTAAAGGGGTCACTCCCAGTGAAGGGATCGTCGGCCCTTTCCTCGTCGAATAAGGTGCTGGATATATCATATATATCACTGTGCAAAGCAAAAACTGTAGAAGCAATCAAAAGACAAACCGAGTGTGTAGCATCTGTCAGTTATTGCTAAAGGAGTCACTCCCGGTGAAGGGATCTCGGTCCTTTCCTTATCGAATAAGGTGTAGGATGTTCTACAAGGAACACCGCGATGCAAAGTAAGAACTGTAGCTACCTGTTTTATTTTGAAATTCGATTCCACAACATCTTTTAGGTTTATTTTTCTTTCATTAATCTCATTAATGAATGTCCCATCATTTAAGTCCACCTAAGCATCACAGATAAATATAACGTACGCTTATGCCATCCGCATTCGCCTCGATGTACCGTCTGCACCGTTAGGTTAGGTAACTAACGCCAGAACGAGGCAGGGCTAGCGCGGGTGTAAAACATAAGCAACATCTATATAATATATCATATATACTATATACTATCTATCTGAACAAATCACATGATCACATCACAGATAACGCAGCAGAAAATATCATATGAAATATTGGATATACTAGGACGTCCGTGTTTTTAATACGAGCCAGTATAAAACACGGATTCCACGGTCGCGATGAATAGCCAATCCCACACCCCTAGACCCCTACGAGAGAGGCAAGTAACCCTACCAATTCTAGGGTTAGGAGACCCGAACTCGACTCCTCGAGATGGTCTCCCATTGGACCCCAGAACCCGGTTACTTGTGCTCCCCTCCTTGGGTCTATCCTAATGCGGAAAAGTAAATAATATACATCAACGGTGACATCTTCCGCAACCTGGAAGTGCCCCAATAAAAGAATATTACATACAAGTTTTTACATGAATGAAAATGAAAAACACTCATCTCATATAAAACCCCCCGGCTATTCGAACACGACGATCCAATATAACATATCCAGCAACACATAACATCACATGTCATCAACGTAAGTAAACATGTGTATCCCAATTGTCGTTGACATATAGCAACGAAATCGGCGACATCACATATTACACTTACGGTCATAGAAAAGAAAGTGTAAAACTACAACAGTTGGAATCTGCAAACTCTTCAGACATCGCATGCCTAATCAAATGAATTCCTTAGACATCACATGCCTAACAATTATAAACCCCGCATTTCAGTCTCATTTATCGAAAACTCTTTTCAATATCGAGTCGGGTAATTCAACAAGATTCCCGGCATTCTGATCGAATGCTCGTCGCAAACTTTAGTAGGCGGCCGCACCCCCGACGCCGTCGACGAAGTGCACCAAGGCGGAACACCGCTGCAGCGAGCACCCGAACGGATGCTTTCGGCGACGGGGTTCTCCTACAGTCACTTGGTCGGGGCTATGGGGTGTAGCTGTCTATTAAGTTTACCCGGTGAGTATCCGCGTACGCTACGTGATTGCGACGGACTTTTGATCACATCAAAATTCCGTGGCAACCGATCAAGTGAGACTAAACCGCTAGATTTATAACATTCATTCAGTTATCTCATAACTGCTTGTGAATTCCAATTATTGTATCACATTCCGGGTAAATAGAAAATGTTAAACTTTCCGATCGAACAATCGAACACCCAAGTTTTCCCGAAACAGCTCAACACATGAAATAAGTCTAAAAACATCCAGTTCATGCCTCAGTACCAATGGTCCAGCCGTAGAAGGGTCAAGCCAACGCCTCACATGTGGCACGCCGTACTGCCCCAAACCCAAAGGTTCAAAGGGCAGTTCAAGACGGTCACATAATCGAGTTAAGATTTGTTGTCTTCTAGAGGGTCCATCGCGTTACTTGCACTACTTAGAACGTCTTTAAACTACGGAAAAGTCCAACAATTGGAAATTTCCCGGCAGGGGAAAAAGTGGGTATTTATATCCGGTCGAACTTTTTAACATATTCTAAAATTACCCGGAAAAACACACTGACAAAATTAGACAATCCGATCGACACACCGAGTCCCCAATACAACCCAGAAAACTCAACTCTTGAGTAATATTTAAAAAATCCCAGAAAATCCAGAACCAGAATATAGGAATTACTGTGCAAACATTATTGGGCAATGTGACCATACGGCCGCGGAACCGCCGCAGAAGCCATGCTTCTGCCGCGGTTCCGCGGTGGTTTAGATGAATCAGGAGCTCGTTTTGCACCATAATCCTGCTGAATTTTTTAAGAATTTTTAATCTGGAAAAAACCCAGTTTTTGAAAAATGTCCAGAGAGCATTTTGGATTTAGGGTTTCGGTTCGATCGGACTTCAAACTCCGTCTGTGCATCGTCTAAGGCTCTAGCTAGGCTTTGATACCACTGTAGGGTTCCTAGGCACACTAATGAAGTCTCACAAGTGATCAAACATGGCCAATTAAAATTTTACAAGTGCCGAGAAACCCTAATACGGATCGTTAACTAGATGTATAGGCGATGCAATGCAAATAAACGAATTTATAGCTAAAGGGAAGGGGCTACAACCTTTGTAGATCCGGTCCTCCACCTCCATGGCTCCGTGATGAAGTCCCCTCGCTGTCCATATCGGATCCCGGACTCTAGCGTCGGCTTCATCGGAGAAATGGGCGGGCTAGGTCGTCGGCTTCGATGCCGAAGATGATCTACGTCGAGGCAACACAAGATCAAGCTCTAACTTCACCAAGCCATGAAACTTGTGAAGGAAACACCCTATACTACTTGGCAAGAGGTAGAGGATGAAGAAATAGGAAGTGGGTTCACTTTGGAATTGGATTTCTCACTCATTTTCACAAGTTGCCATTGATGAAGGCAAGCTTTCTTCATTGTTGAAGATGAAGAAGAAGAAGAAAGAACATGATAAGTATTTTTTAAAAAGGAAAATAATATGAATACTTATCATATACCAACCATGGTAAAGTGTAGAGAATAGACTATGGTTAGGTTGAATGGTTAGGTTAAGGAAAAGAACAAGAATGGTCAAGCTTTCAACACTTCAAGAAGCTTCAACAAAACAACAAAATAAGCCACCATTCTTTTTATTTTCCAAAATGAATAAATAAATGAATGAATAAGTAAACAAAACCCTAACCATTCATATAACCATGGTTTAATTCTTTACACAAACCCAAGTGAGCATGTATCATCAAACATGATACAAACAAGTGCACAAAAGTATATCACATATACAACTTGCGCATTTCAAGTGAGAAAATACATTTAAAGTGAACCGATACTAGTTAATGCAAAGTAATATATCAAATATATAATTATACATTAAATCATTAAATCAACACTTGATTTATCGATCCGGTCATATCGCATATAACCGACTAATATCCAATGTATCGGCTTAGCGAATCAATCCTTGATTCGATAACTAGGTTATATCGCATACAACCAATCGATACATACATCGCGAGAATGGAATACGGTATCACATACATGCATTATTCTCGGTCCCGCACATATCTCATATGCGCTCCTATTTCGTTTCGCTTGAGCCAGGAAACCTCTGTGTAGGACTCTAAAGACTCGTCAATACGCCGGCAGCAGGTGATGATCATATCAAACACCCACAAGCCGCAAGCAGTCTCTAAACGTAACGGCCATCCGGGTATTGAGCGATCAGAAGATCGACGAGCAAGCCCGCTCACACTCCTGTGAATCCAACCAGTAACACTTACCGTATAGTCCGGTCTGTTCGTCTGATATGTCGCATGTCTCGCCTAGGGGTGGTAAACGTCAGACCCCAGTAGCTTGATAAGTCATGCCGACGTAAGGTCCATAACATTCGTGAAACTACTGATAACACTTACCAGTAGATCACTGCAACCCTGGCCAGGGATTTCCTGTTATGGCCAGTCGAGCATTGCGCAACATCAACCCCCAATACCGGGAGAGACGAATCCCCTCCTATCGCTCATTGCCTCCATGTGAATCGGGACTGTAACCAAAAACCACCTGTTTGCACGACTCAGTAGAGCCGTGGTAGTGTGGAAATCAAAGCACAGTGGGAGACACACAAGACTCTATGACGATCTCGGGTCAACAGACTAAGCTGTACCAGTATCACCAGAGAACTGCCATCTGACGTGAGGTATAATACCATCTGGGAGTTCTCGGCGAGTCCGTTCAGTGTACCCAGTCTCCACTGAGCACCCGCATACCATCTCTGATGTCAAACACCAATGGATAAGGGATCATCCATCGCCCATCACATGGGTCGAGAAGATATACGCTAGTCTACTCTGGAATATCGATGCCCCGTCTCGATATTCCCACGACTAGGAACAATGAAGGATGTACTCATTGACTACCCAGGCCCCACTAGTATGATCTTCATCATAGTCCTGGAAGTCGAGTACACATCCTAAGGGCTTTATCAACATGTAATCATAGAGACAGAAAGTATACATGTTAAGATAAAGAGCAACCAGATAGCGTACTATCATGTCGAGCAAGAAAGTCCTACCTATATATGTCCCAGCATCCACTACAATATACATCCTATGTACAGTAATGGCCTCTAGAGCATACATATAACTAACAAGAAAGATTGAGGGAGTTGTTGTAGAGGGAAAGAAGAAAGAGATGATGAAGATGGAGAAGGGGGTGTATTGGTGGAGGAGACAAGGAGGAGCTTGACGGCGGTAGTGGGGCGATGGAGAAGGCTCGGTTGGATGTTAGAATGCGAGAGAGAGAGAGAGAGAGAGAGCTGAGAGAGAGAAAGAGAGAGAACGATAGGTGAGAGAGAACGAGTCTGGGTTTTGTTTTAAGTTTTTAAAAACATTCCAATAAAATTACACTTAATGACAATTATATCAATTAAACCTGGTTAAAGACAATTAATATCAGTTAAAAAAAATTAATAACATTTAATAACAATTGATGACCATGAATAAAAATAAATAACAATAAAACCCAATTAATAGTAATTAACAACATGGGGGATATATGGTATGAGATGTCCCCTCTTAAAAAATATATAGCAGTGCCTTATGTGCAAAGCACGTGAGCAGCATCCGCGTGTAAAGCATGTGAACGTCAAGACCATATAATATGGCAGCGCCCGCGTGCAAGGCACGTGAGTGCTAAGGCCATATAATATGGCAGCGCCTCAGCGCAATGCACGTGAGCGTCACTTCAAATAAAATTAAATTCTATATGGAAAATATTTTCCTTCAATCTTGTTAAAAACATTAAAAATATACTCTGTTAACAGAGGGCCTTTGGATCTAAGGTGATTAAAAATCACCACTTGATTATGAATTTAAGTCAAGATCTCTTAAATGGGAGATTCTCTCAACAAATCAACAGTTTCTCATATTTTATATAAAGGGCCCAAGAGATTAAATCTCAGAGACAACACCCCCTCATAAGCTTCTACAAAACCGAGAAATGAATTCTCCTTGAAGATATCTTCATCCTCCAAAACTCTAGGTAAAAATAATGGAGAAATATATCTCCTTTTACCTATCTTACATGTAAAAACAAGGTTTAACCATTCATAAGAACTCAGTTCTTCTCTGGATCTAAGATCCATAAAACATGACTTTCACAAAAAAGAATTTAATTCTCACAGAGAGATCTTGATCTTAAATTTAAGATCTAAAGAAGAACTCTGGTGTTTTTCTATCATCATGATAAAAAAGAAAAGACCGATGAGAAAAGATGAAGTTTAACATCAAAGGACCCTATGTTGATGAACCATGCAAAACAGAGGATTCTAGATCATCAAATAATGATCTTAGTGATCGTCAATGGTCAAAATACCATTAATATAAGTTTAAGCTTTAGAAAACTTTAGTGTTCTAAAAATAGAGATTAATCTCTAAGAAAGAAACGCCTCACGTGATATCCACGTGAGCGCTAAGGAGAAAATCAAAAGTAAGCACCTCACGTGTTGAACACGTGAGCGTCCAAAAGAAGCAAGCAACAGCGTCTCACGTGATATCCACGTGAGCGCTAAGGAGAAAATCAAAAGTAAGTATCTCACGTGTTGAACACGTGAGCGCCCAAAAGAAGCAAGCAGCAGCGTCTCACGTGCCATCCACGTGAGTGCTCAGAAGCTGAAGACTCAGTGTCTCACGTGCCATACACGTGAGCGCCTGAAAGTGAGTATCTCACGTGATATACATGTGAGCGCCTGAGAGTGAGTGTCTCACGTGATGCACACGTGAACGCTCGAAAGCTGAAGACTCAGCATCTCATGTGCCATACACATGAACGTCTAAGAGTGAGCGTCTCATGTGATGCACACGTGAGCGCTTAGAGGCTAAAAACTCAGCGTCTTGCGTGCCATCCACGTGAGTGCCAGAGATTCAGCGCCTCACGTGATGTGTTGGATATAGTTCCCTCAAGACAATTATTATGATTGCAAGCAGACGATTATGATAATTGAAGGAGGATCTATACAGGTAGAACAGTCTTACTCGAAATGATAATATTCTATCTAGTTTGTCTTCATCATTAATGAAGCTTGTAGGATTCTTGTTTGACTACCAGCATTATGATGGCAATCATATACGTGGGAGCTGAGTAGTCCATAAGCACATCCTTAAATGTCCCTAGTCATGGGAGTATCGAGACTGGGCATCGATATTCCGGAGTAAACTAGTATATACATTTCTAGACCCCGACGAGGTGCGGTGGTCGGTCTCACAAGTCACGGGTGTTGTCACCTAAGATAGTATACAGGTGCTCACTAGAGGTGTGTACACCAGACAGACTCACCGAGAACTTCTAGATGGTTTTATTTTCTCTCTTTGGTGCTATCCGTATTTTTATACGGATATGCGTATATGTAGCTATACATATACCAGGTGAAGTATTACGTATTTAAACGGGAATGCTTCTAGAAGAAGGACGCCTCATAATTGATTTTCCATTTTGGAAATTCAAATAATGAGGTGGCTTGATGAAGTGGCAAGGAGCATGGTAGAGAGGCATGGCTATGATTTTATATTCATAAAATCATTTGGGTATACTATTGTAGTATGGTGTTCATAACAGATTTTTGCATTTTCATACCGCCCAATTTTTATCACTTTGCATACCGGTAGATACTCTTGAGCCGTGTTTGCTAGTCAATTGCAGGTTACAGGTTCTCGGCTCTAATCGATGGAACTCATGGAAAAACACGACAAAACCCGGGTTCCTGCCAACCACTGAAGAAAACACGGTCTCTGCTCTGCATCCGTATGTTGCCAGATGCCAGTTTAGGAAGACAAAATGGCAAATCAATGTCACCATCATGCACAAAGCACAAGGCAGCACCAAATCCAACAAATCTACGCGGTATCCGAGACAAGCATGGGCAAAAGATTCACTTTTTAATCACCTTTTTGACCAGCAGAATTCTGGAAAATTCGTGAAGAAATTATGAGAAAATACATATACCAGAATGCAGTACACATCAAGTCAGGCCACCACAAAAAATCCCTAGACCCAATTCCCCTAAACGGCCGCGGAACCGCGGCCAAAGGGGGGTCCAGGCCGCGGTTCCGCGGCCGTCTTGGCGCCAATTGCGCAGAAATTTCGGGGGCACTCTGGTCTTTTCATGTGGCCCCGTATTGTTGCCCTAGATTCTCATTTCTCACCCTATAAATACCCCAGAATTCTGTGAAGGAAAGGATCCATGCTTGTAATCTCATTTTGCCTAGTTTTAGTGTGTTTCTTCTTCCTCTTCTCACCTCTTCTCCATTAAACTTGTAAGTGAGCTTTTGAGTGAAGAGTGATGAATAAAGAAGAACAATTTATTATCATGCTTGTCTCTTTATTTTTATGCTTGTTATAATTTTACTTGTTGCAATTTTACTTGTTGTAATTTTAATTCGTTAAGTAGTTGTTGTTATTTTTGTTGTTCCTTTCTTCTCTCTTTCTCTTTATCCTTACATACGACAATGATACTTACGCTCGATCCTCGCCAAGGTGAGGTCGCAAATAGTTAGTCGTATTCTTCTAATCTCCTTCTTTCTATCTTCCTCTTTTGTTTTGTTTTATTTTCCGTATTATGGTGTGTGAGTAGTTCATTCTTGTTAGGGGTAGGAAAATGGAAGTTTGAGAGAAGGAAATCTCTCTCACTCTTTCCTTGCCCAACAGCTTAAATCGACTCCCGTTACTTGAACCACAATCCGCTCCTTACGGCACCCTATCCTACATGATAGCGGTGATTCCGTAGTGAGACCGGTTGTGGTTGAATTAACCGGAGGTTATGGCTAAGAGCCAAGAACGGACGGACAAGCACCAAAAGGAAGGACTTGCGTTGGAAAGCTTAGCTTATACTCACAAGTACCTTCCTAGTCGTGCTAATCCCCGTTGTTGCCGATTACCGTAACACCGATATTAAGAGGGGCAACGAAAGATGAGGAGACTCCTAACTCAAACTAACATAATCCTAACCCTAACAAGTTCTCTTTAAATATCAACTCAACACTTAGGTAGTCACGAACAAAATCTAAACTCTCGGACTTAACTCGTCGAAAAACACATAGAAAAAGACTCCCATCTCCCTGCGGACGACCCGTACTCAATCGGCTAGCTACAAGCGAAACCGTCTTGATTGCGGTATTTAAACTAGAACTTGAACACGCACATATCCTCTCAATCAAATGGCGCCGTTGCCGGGGAGACGGTAGTTTATTTTCTTTGTGAAATTTCGGGTTAATTTGTAAGTATAAATTTAACCGAAAAAACGAAAAAAAAATATACATACTTTGTAAAAAACCATCTTGTTATTCTTGATTAATTTTTGTGCAAGTGCGCAGGAAAATACGAAGTTCAAGATCGGCGCCAAAGACGTCGGATAATACGGAGTTCAAGTACAGTGCCAAAGACGTGGGAAGATAGACCCACATTTCGCGGCTACACCGCGACGGACAAAACGAAGCATACGGTCTACTGTCAAGATCTGGAGCTGTTCCAGTGAGCAAATCAAGATTCAAAACATCCAGACAACCAGAAGACTCCCAGACCAGAACACAGAAAAAAATTGAAATCCCAACCTCTCTGTTCCTCCGCGGAACCGCGGCCTAAGCAGGTGTTTGGCCGCGGAACCGCGACCATTTGGGGCCTTCAGGGTTTCAAATTTTTTGTGAGTTTTTCTGACTTCTCTCCCACTCCTCTGAACTCCACTGAACTGTGTTTTCTGCAGGATTCTTTGCGCAAACTCTTCTCCCCCTTCCAATAAACTGTTCTTGTGCAGGATTCTTTGCGCCGCAAATAAAAATTGGTTGCTGTTGATTTGTTATTGCTTTGCATTCTTTAATACGGACTTAAGGGGCTTGAAACCAATCCAGATTGGGTGGGGATTTCATCACCCTTCCCAGGACCCCAAAAATCACTAAAGCATATGCATTGTCCATTGTAAATTAAAAAAATAATAGACTTCAGCCCTAAGGACTTCGCGCTCATTAGGAGAAGGTAAACCGTGTTTAGAAGCTCGCTTAACCGTATATTGTTTACGGGGTGTCTAGGAAAGTGTTAAAGGCGCAACCGCCGAAAGAGAAAGGGTTATCTAATTAAGGAACTTCGCGAAAGCGTTGGACAACCTCCCCTTATCTCTGCACTTACCTGGCCTCGTGATCAGTGTATTTTTAAGCCCGTTTCTTGATACTGTTTAACTTCGACAATCAAGTTCAGGAGCAGGTCTAGTAGACCTAGGTTACCCTAGATCTAGGTGTGATTGTGCATAGCTTGTTTGTGATTGCTTAAGCCGTATTTCCGTACATATTACTGTAAAAATCTTTCTACAAAAAAAAAATCAAAAACTTTTATAAAAACTCGCCCTTTGTCGCCAATCCATTTTCACCCACCACCCATCGCCTTTCTCCATTGACGTTTTCTTACCCTCACCTTCTCCGCTTTGACTATACTAAACTCTTTTAGTGTATGTCCGCTTGGACTCGGGACACTAGCGCCCGTCTAGTCCGCGTTACGTTAGTCGCGACCGACTACGCGATCGACTCCGAAGTCGATACTCCGTCCACTCCTTTTTCACCCCTTCCTTTGCCGGCCAACTCCGACGTTGACCGGAATTCTGTTCATACATCTTCACCTTCACCTTCACCTTCACCTTCACCAACCTCTTCTTCCGCGATGTCTGGATTTAATCCGAACATCTCTCTGACCACCGCTGGATTGGCTCCACCTCCGCCTGTTGTAGCGCCGCAGCGAATCGCGCTCCAGGACCGTTTCTACCCTACCCGTTCTGCACTTCCCACCTGCCTTTCTCTTCCTCCGGCCAATGGGGACAACTTTGAAATTAAGCCCCATTTCATCAACATGCTTCCACGTGTTCATGGGCTTGAATCTGAAGATGCCTATATCTTCATCAATAAATTTCAAAACGTCTGTGCCATGATGAAAACAACCCAGCTGTCAGACGATGCTATACGTCTACGAGTCATTCCATTCACTCTATGCGATCTCGCCGAAAAATGGCTGTATAGCACCGCTTCCCACTCCATCACCAGCTGGGACGAGTTTGTTAAAGCGTTTCTAAAAAAATTCTATCCAAATCATAAGACCGCAAGAATTCGAAATGAAATCAACCAATTCTCCCAGCTTCCTTCTGAACCTTTCTGGAAGTGCTTTGACCGATACAAAGACCTTCTTGTTCAGTGTCCACACCACGGTATAGAGAAATGGCAGCTCTGCCAAACCTTATACGAGGGCCTGAACCCAGCAACGAAGCAGTTGTTGGAAACCATCTGTCAGGGTCACTTCCTATCAAAATCTGACGACGAAGCGTGGCAGTTCTTTGACGATCTTGCGGAGCAAACGCTACAGTGGGAGAGCACCAGACCGACCTCTTCTTCTTCTTCTTCTTCTTCTTCTTCTTCTACCTCCACTTCCACCGGTCAGTCTAGGGTAGGAATTCACCAGATTGATGTCTCTATTGCGATGAGAGCTGAAATGGCTGCAATAACAAAAAAGCTTGAAGCAATAGAGAGCAAATTTTCTTCACCTACTCCTGCCCCTGTTCTCCCCCTTCGTACCATCTGCGCTTGTTGTTCCGATCCTTCCCACTTGACCGAAGAGTGTCCTTACAATCCACCATCGCAAGGACAGGATCAGGTTAATGCATTCCAGCAAAGACCGAGGAACGATCCATACTCTTCCACCTACAATCCCGGTTGGAGGAACCACCCCAATTTCGCCTGGAATCAGAATCAGAATCAATTCCAGGGCAACAATTTTCAAAGGGCCCCTCCACCGCAACAACAAGCGCAACAACAAACTCAGTATCAGCAGCCCTTCCAACCCCAACCTTTCCAAAACCAGACGAACAACTTTGCGCCCAACAACTCTTTTCCACCAAACAACTTTGTTCCATCCAACACTGATAAGGTTTCCTCGCTCGAGCGAAGTCTGGAGGCATTTGTTAAACAATCGACTCAATCCACCGCCAACATCGAGTCTTCGATTCAATCTTTAGTGCAACACACTGCCGCACACGGGCAAAGCATCAAGACCATTGAGGCCCAGATTACACAGCTGAACGCGGCCTTGAGCGAGCGAGAGAAGGGGAAGCTCCCGTCCCAGCCACTTCCAAATCCCGGTCACCCACATAATGCACATGTTGCTCTTGAACAACAAAACCATAATGTGAGTGCCGTGACCACACTGAGATCGGGGAGGATGCTGCAAAACAACATTGGCACACGACTCAACGATGACACCCCGGCCGCTGCTTCTTCTTCTTCTTCCTCTTCTTCTTCGTCTTCTGAGCCTATTCTCCGTTCTTCACAAGGCTCTCCTTCCTCTTCTTCTGCTCTGAACGGACCAGCTTCTCACTCCACGAAAACACCTATTCTGGGATTCGTTCCAACTCCAAAATCTCCTCCAGCATTAGACTCAACCAATTTTCAAAATGTTCCATTTCCAAACCGGTTGAGGTCTAGCAAACAAAATCCACAAATGGAGAAGATTTTGGAGTTATTCAAGCAAGTTAACATTAACATTCCTCTTTTAGATGCTGTCCAACAAGTCCCGTCTTACGCGAAAATCTTAAAGGACTTGTGCACGAAAAAGAGGAAGTCTCAGGTACCCAAGAAAGTTTTCTTGGCTAGTGCTGTGAGTGATGCCCTTACCCAATCTTTACCACAAAAACGGAAGGACCCTGGCTGTCCTACGATTTCAATTACCATTGGGGATAAGAACATCAACCGCGCACTATTAGATCTTGGTGCCAGTGTTAACTTGCTTCCGTATTCAGTATACGAGCAATTAGGCGTCGGAGAGCTGAAACCCACGCACTGCACTCTCCAAATAGCCGACCGATCGATCACCCATCCTAGGGGTGAGCTAGAGGATGTGTTGATAAAAGTCGGGGACTTCATATTCCCTGTTGACTTCATTGTCTTAGATACACAGCCTGTAGCTAACCCCCGGAATCAAATTCCGGTGATACTCGGTCGCCCATTTCTCGCAACCTCAAATGCTGTGATCAATTGTCGCAACGGTTCGATGAACCTCTCTTTTGGAAATATGACGATTGAACTCAACATTTTTAGGTTGGGGAATCAGCCCGCCGAACCTAATGCTCATATACTGGATGTCTGCTCGATCCAGGAGATCACACCAGAAGAGTGTGAATTCGAGGAGTTTCTGTTTGATCACGATAATCTTGACGCCACTAGTGCGTTTCTCTTCGAACCTGCTGCTGTTTCTGCGCCCGACAATGAATACGAGTATTTCACATTCTCGAATGATCTTAGCTGCGCACAACCTGAGTTTGAATCCTTCGACTTTCCGGATGAGTTACCTGAACCATCCGACTCGGTTGCCTACACTCGTTTTGAACCTTTGCTGGAGTCCTTTGAGTTCGAGACCTTTGCACCGGTTTTGCCTTCCATCATTTCACCTCCAACGCTCGAACTCAAGCCGTTGCCATCTCACCTTAAGTATGCTTACTTAGGTGAGAACGAGACCCTCCCTGTCATCATCTCGGCTTCTCTAGCTCCCGAGCAAGAGAAAGCCCTTCTCGCGGTCTTGCACAGCAACAGGCAAGCTTTTGGCTGGTCCATGGCGGACATCAAGGGGATTAGTCCCCTCATCGTTGAGCATCACATTCATCTGATGGATGATGCCAAACCAGCCCGGGATCCACAAAGACGTCTTAATCCAGTCATGAAGGAGGCTGTGAAAAAGGAGATCGTCAAATGTCTAGATAGTGGTATCATTTACCCTATCTCTGATAGCCAGTGGGTTAGCCCCATTCACGTTGTCCCCAAGAAGTCGGGCATCACGGTCATCACCAACGAGGCGAATGAGTTAATCCCTACTCGCACCCAAACTGGGTGGCGAGTTTGCATTGATTACAGAAAACTCAACGCCGCAACGCGGAAAGACCACTTTCCGCTACCTTTCATTAACCAGATGCTGGAACGATTGGCCGGACATGAGTACTATTGTTTTCTTGATGTCTACTCTGGCTATAATCAAATTCCCATCGCCGAAAAAGACCAGGACAAGACCACTTTCACTTGTCCTTTCGGCACGTTTGCATATCGCCGCATGCCCTTTGGGTTATGCAATGCGCCCGCTACCTTCCAGCGGTGTATGATGGGAATTTTCTCTGACATGGTGGAAAAGTTTCTGGAGATTTTCATGGATGATTTCTCCATCTTCGGCGACTCCTTTGACGAGTGTTTGCTGCATCTTGACGCTGTCCTTACCCGATGTAAGGACAAGAATCTCACTTTGAACTGGGAGAAATGCCACTTCATGGTGCGCGAAGGTATTGTCTTAGGACATATCATTTCGCAAAATGGCATAGAGGTTGACAAAGCAAAGATTGAGGTCATTTCCAATCTGCCTCCTCCCCGATGCGTCAGAGATATCCGAGCCTTCCTTGGCCATGCCGGTTTTTATAGATGGTTCATCAAGGACTTTAGCAAGATTGCTAGGCCCTTGACTCTTTTGCTGGCCAAGGATACACCTTTCGACTTCAACTCGAGCTGTATGACTGCATTCGAGTCACTGAAACGCTCACTCACTTCTGCTCCCGTTCTTTCTTCTCCTGACTGGACGCACCCATTCGAGATCATGTGCGATGCATCCGACTTTGCCATCGGTCCTGTCCTTGGACAGCACATCAACAAGATGCCGCACGTGATCTACTACGCTAGCCGAACCCTGAACGACGCCCAACTTAACTATACAACAACTGAGAAGGAATTCTTAGCTGTTGTATTTGCTTTAGAAAAGTTCAGGCCCTACCTCATCGGCTCTCCAGTCATCGTTTACACGGACCATTCAGCTCTGCGCCATCTTTTTGCGAAGAAAGATGCCAAATCTTGGTTAATACGTTGGATCCTCTTGCTTCAAGAGTTTGACCTTGTCATTAAGGACAAAAGAGGATGTGAAAACGTAGTAGCCGACCATCTCTCACGACTTCCTTCTTCGCCTTCGCTTCCAATTCCCATTAACGACGTTTTTCCGGACGAACAACTCTTGACAGTATCGTGCGAACCATGGTTCGCAGATATTGTGAACTATTTGGCCACGGGATTACTACCGACCGAATGGTCGAATCAGGACAGACTTCGCTTCTTATCCCAAGTAAAACACTTTTACTGGGACGAACCCTACTTGTTCAAGTACTGTCCCGACCAGATTATTCGTCGGTGTGTCCCTGATGAGGAATTCAAGAGTGTGCTGTCATTTTGCCACGATCAAGCGTGTGGCGGGCATTTTGGACCCAGAAAGACAGCTGAGAAGATCTTGCAATGTGGTTTCTACTGGCCACAACTCTTCAAAGATTCTCATGACTATTGCAAGACTTGCTCCCGGTGCCAACACATGGGCCGGATATCCCGGAGGAATGAGATGCCGCTCCAACCGATCTTGGTTGTGGAGATTTTCGATGTTTGGGGGATAGACTTCATGGGGCCGTTTCCCAGCTCTTTTGGGAACCTGTACATCCTTCTAGCTGTTGATTACGTCTCTAAATGGGTCGAGGCTGTGCCCAGCCGGACTAATGACAACAAGGTTGTCGTTAGGTTCCTTAAAGAAAACATTTTCTCCCGATTTGGGCACCCCCGAGCGATCATTAGCGACAATGGAAGTCATTTCTGCAATAGGACTTTCGAGGCCTTGATGCGGAAATACTCCATTAATCATAAGCTTTCTACGCCCTACCACCCCCAAACCTGCGGGCAGGCCGAAGTTTCAAATCGGCAAATCAAGCAGATACTGGAGAAGACGGTTTCCAAGAACCGTAAGGATTGGTCTCTGAAACTCACTGATGCCCTTTGGGCATTTAGAACTGCTTATAAGACCGACCTTGGCATGTCTCCCTATCGGCTTGTGTACGGAAGAGCCTGCCACCTTCCTGTCGAAATCGAGCATCGCGCATTTTGGGCGATAAAAGAGCTGAATCTGTCGCTTGAGGACGCGGGCAGCCATCAGAAGCTGCAGCTGAACGAACTGAACGAGCTTAGGGATGAGGCTTACGACAACGCGGTTGTTGTTAAGAATCGAACGAAGGTGTTTCACGATAAACACCTTTTGCGCAAAACCTTCGTACCTGGTCAACAGGTACTGCTTTACGACACCCGACTTCATTTCCACCCTGGTAAGCTCCGATCTCGCTGGAACGGGCCGTATTTTGTGCGGAATGTGTATCCGCAGGGCGCTGTGGATTTGGAAAATCCAAAGGACGGTTCAATTTTCAAAGTGAACGGACACCGATGCAAACCGTACCTTAGCGCCGAACCAACAGAGGAGCTCCTGTTCTTACAGGAGCCGGTTTACCCTGATTGATCTTCCTCTGCCTACCTCCAAACTTCGGTTATCCAGCCAAGAACAGTGGACACTGTTCCAAATAAGTTTAGGGGTATGTACAAACCATTTTGTATATATTTGTGTATATTCTTTTTCTTTAAAAACAAAACCAAATAAAAATTGTATATTGCTAACCGACAATTTTGAACCTTCCAACTGCTCTCTTCATGCTACGACAGTGAGGACACTGTCCAGTTTAAGTTTGGGGGTACGCTCGGTACGCATTTCTTACCTTCGCATTCATATGTATATTTTGCATCTGCATATTAATATCCATAAAATCCATAAAAATTTGAAAATTTTCTGAAAAAATATAAAAAAAAACTTTTTGTCAAGTTAACTTGTGGAAGAACTCTGATTCAACATTAGACGGTTTTTGTTTGAAAAAATAGGAATAACTAGATCTTATGTTTGGATTTTGAAAACCTGAAAGATAACTCTCCTTTGAAGTTAACTATAGCTGATATACGTCTTTACATCACACTACACGTGTCGTGAGTTTTTGGGAATTAGATGACAAGTCTTTAATGTTTAAAGAACTTTTAAACAGATAAATGATTTTCTGAGGATCAAATAGGTTTGTTCTGAAATAAGTAATGTCAAGAATAGTTTATGAAGTAAAGCGAATATGAAGGAATATTATTGATGCCGTAATTGGAGCTAAGTCTGAAAAATAACCCATCCGAAACTTGATTGGAATGATTACACACCAAACCCACTAGACACGTCTTCTATCCAAAAAAATAATGGAAATGCCGGTTATATCTCCGTTCGTATTAAATCATCTGATTTTCACGCAAAACTGTCTTTTGTTTTTGGACCTAGGTAACTTGAGTAATTAAGTCCGCTGGGGTGTTTCTACACCTAATGCCCTAAAACCAACTGGTTTGGGTGCATTGGCCCAAAGCTCGCTAAGAAGCCTAGAAAGTCCAGGTTAAAACAAAGTCAAGCAAGTGTTCTCTCCGAGTTAAAATTCCTAACGGTTCTTTGTGTGAGAATAATCTTGATAAAAGACAGGCTTTTATAAAAATTTTAGCGGAGATATGAAGGTTTTATTCTATGATAAAGACTATTGCACGATCACAGAGGTGTGTATGAAATGAAAACAAGGAGAAGGTGGAGTGAAAAATACGACTTAGTTTCCTGTTAAGGGAGATAGAAATTCTGAAGTTGAAACCTTACTGGAAAACGAAACTTGAAAAATGCTTAACTCGTTATAAAACTTATGTGATCCTTTTAAAATTGTTATCTGGGTTTTATTGTGCGACATGATGACTTTATTCGACCTCTCGGGAACTTAACGACACTATTTGCACTGCACGTAAAGACATACAAAATCTGTAGTTGAATAAGAAGCGAGGTGTGAAAAATAAAGGTTCGATGGTCTAGACTTAGGATTATAGAATTGTTATTTTCTAAAACAAGACTTTAGGATGTGAATCTTAGTCATTTTACAAAACTAACTTGACCGGATTTTGTGGGTAGTATCCGCTGAAAACCCTCAGGAGACAACACTCCTCCTACTAGGGACACCTAGAGGTTTAACGGCTTGTTGCACATGCTCAGTGCAATCGCGTTCCCTGCGAAAGTGAGGTTAGGAACTTTTTGTGAATAAATTGGATTTGCTCGGGACGAGCAAATGATAAGTTTGGGGGTATTTGTTCATAACAGATTTTTGCATTTTCATACCGCCCAATTTTTATCACTTTGCATACCGGTAGATACTCTTGAGCCGTGTTTGCTAGTCAATTGCAGGTTACAGGTTCTCGGCTCTAATCGATGGAACTCATGGAAAAACACGACAAAACCCGGGTTCCTGCCAACCACTGAAGAAAACACGGTCTCTGCTCTGCATCCGTATGTTGCCAGATGCCAGTTTAGGAAGACAAAATGGCAAATCAATGTCACCATCATGCACAAAGCACAAGGCAGCACCAAATCCAACAAATCTACGCGGTATCCGAGACAAGCATGGGCAAAAGATTCACTTTTTAATCACCTTTTTGACCAGCAGAATTCTGGAAAATTCGTGAAGAAATTATGAGAAAATACATATACCAGAATGCAGTACACATCAAGTCAGGCCACCACAAAAAATCCCTAGACCCAATTCCCCTAAACGGCCGCGGAACCGCGGCCAAAGGGGGGTCCAGGCCGCGGTTCCGCGGCCGTCTTGGCGCCAATTGCGCAGAAATTTCGGGGGCACTCTGGTCTTTTCATGTGGCCCCGTATTGTTGCCCTAGATTCTCATTTCTCACCCTATAAATACCCCAGAATTCTGTGAAGGAAAGGATCCATGCTTGTAATCTCATTTTGCCTAGTTTTAGTGTGTTTCTTCTTCCTCTTCTCACCTCTTCTCCATTAAACTTGTAAGTGAGCTTTTGAGTGAAGAGTGATGAATAAAGAAGAACAATTTATTATCATGCTTGTCTCTTTATTTTTATGCTTGTTATAATTTTACTTGTTGCAATTTTACTTGTTGTAATTTTAATTCGTTAAGTAGTTGTTATTTTTGTTGTTCCTTTCTTCTCTCTTTCTCTTTATCCTTACATACGACAATGATACTTACGCTCGATCCTCGCCAAGGTGAGGTCGCAAATAGTTAGTCGTATTCTTCTAATCTCCTTCTTTCTATCTTCCTCTTTTGTTTTGTTTTATTTTCCGTATTATGGTGTGTGAGTAGTTCATTCTTGTTAGGGGTAGGAAAAGGGAAGTTTGAGAGAAGGAAATCTCTCTCACTCTTTCCTTGCCCAACAGCTTAAATCGACTCCCGTTACTTGAACCACAATCCGCTCCTTACGGCACCCTATCCTACATGATAGCGGTGATTCCGTAGTGAGACCGGTTGTGGTTGAATTAACCGGAGGTTATGGCTAAGAGCCAAGAACGGACGGACAAGCACCAAAAGGAAGGACTTGCGTTGGAAAGCTTAGCTTATACTCACAAGTACCTTCCTAGTCGTGCTAATCCCCGTTGTTGCCGATTACCGTAACACCGATATTAAGAGGGGCAACGAAAGATGAGGAGACTCCTAACTCAAACTAACCTAATCCTAACCCTAACAAGTTCTCTTTAAATATCAACTCAACACTTAGGTAGTCACGAACAAAATCTAAACTCTCGGACTTAACTCGTCGAAAAACACATAGAAAAAGACTCCCATCTCCCTGCGGACGACCCGTACTCAACCGGCTAGCTACAAGCGAAACCGTCTTGATTGCGGTATTTAAACTAGAACTTGAACACGCACATATCCTCTCAATCATATGGTTGTAAAAAGTGAGCCATTCTTTCTACTAGATTTTTTTCTTCTACACAAAATGACTTAGCCATTTTCATGTCATGGCTTAGCCTCCTTCAACCTCCTCTTCCTTCCTCTTCTTGCTCTCTTGAGTATGAAAATTGAGAGAAAAGGTTAGTGAAAAAATTCCTACATCACCCACAATCCATTCCTAGCGAGTTTGAAGCGTCGATCGGAGCCTGGATCGGTTTCCCTCGGGTGGATCATTTTTGGCAAGAGCGGCCACCTCTCAAGCATGTTCCCAGCGTTTACGAGCTTGGAGGGGTCTTCAATAATAAGGTGGATACACGTCGAAGGTTGTGTTTTCTAAACCATTGCATGTTAGTTTTTAGTTTTAGGTGTTTGGAACGATTCTAAATTTTAGTCTCTAGTTGCCCCCTCGATAATTTTGTTTTCTGCTTCCGCATCGGTTGCGGCCTCCGTGGCGAGGGTACTAAGGACTTATATTGGTATCAGAGCCTCCCAAACACCCTAAACTTGTTAGTTATATGTATGCCCTAGATGCCATTATTGTACATATGATGTATATTGTAGTGGATGCTTGGACATATAGGGAGGACTTTCTTGCTCGACATGACAGTAAGCTATCTGGTTTCTCTTTATCTTAACATGTACACTTATTGTCTCTCTATTACATATTGATAAAGCCCTTAGGATGAGTACTTGACTACCAGGATTATGATGTAGATCATACTAGTGGAGATAGAGCAGCCGGTAAGTACATCCTTTAAATGTTCTTAGCCGTGGGTGTATCGAGACAGGGCCTCGATATACCAAAGTAGACTAGCGTATAGCTTCTCGACCCATGTAGATGGGCGATGGATGATCCCATATCCACTGGTGTTTGACATCAGAGATAGTATACGGGTGCTCAGTGGAGACTGGGTACACTGAACGGACTCGCCGAGAACTCCCAGATGGTATTATACCTCACGTCGGATGGCAGTTCTCTGGTGACACTGGTACATGTTAGTCTGTAGACCCGAGATTGTTATAGAGTCTTGTGTGATTCCCGCTGTGCTTTGATTTCCACCTTACCACGTTCAAGAGAACGTGCATAATGGTGGCTTTTGGGTATAATCCCGAGTCACATGGAGGCAATGAGCGATAGGAGGGGTTTCGTCTCTCCCGGTATTATGGGTTGATGTTGCGCTATGCTCGATTGGCTATAACAGGATGTCCCTGGCCATGGCTGATTCAGAGATATACTGGTAAGTGTTATCAGTAGTTTCTTGACCCGTTATGATCCTCATATCGGCACGACTTATCGAGTTACTGGGGTCTGACGTTAACCACCCCTAGACGAGATATGCGACATACCAGACGAAGAGACCGGACTGTACGGTAGTGTTACTGATTGGATTCACAGGAGTATGAGCATGCATGTTTGTTGATCTTCTGATCGCTCAATGCCCGGGTGGCCGTTACGTTTAGCAGATCGCTTGCGGCTTGTGGGTGCTTAATATGATCATCACCTACTGCCGGCGTATTGACGAGTCTTTAGAGTCCTACACAGAGGTTTCCTGGCTCAAGCGAAACGGAGTAGGAGCGCATATGTGATATGTGTGGGACCGAGATTAATACGATATGTGATACCGTATTCTATTCTCGCGATATATGACATTGGTGGTTATATGTGATATAGCCGGGTCATCCAATCAAGTGTTAATTCGATAAGTTGATACACATGATATTAGTCGGTTATATGTGATATAACCGGATTATTAAGTCAAGTGTTGATTTAATAATCTAATGTATAATTATATATTTGATATATTAATTTACATTAGCTAGCATTCGCTCACTTAAGATTTCCTTTCTCACTTTGTTTGTGCACATTGTATATATGTGATATATGCAAGTGTACATTATTTTGTGGCATGCTTGATGATACATGCAACTTGGGTGTCTGTATGACTTAAACCATGCTTGGTTTAATCCTAGGGTTTTTAATGGATTAAGTAATTCAAAACTAAATGATTTTGTCAAGGCATGAAGCTTGTAGAAGCTTGTTCTTTGCATTGACTAAGTCCACAAATTTTGTTTTGCCTAACATATTTATTAATCCAACCAATTATCCTAGCCATGGTTAAGTCTCTACAAATGTTAACATATGATGTTAACTCACCCATGGTTGTCATTCTCTACTTGATTTTATTCATGAGAGAGTTCTTCATCTTCTTCCCCAAAAAGCTTTCTAGCTTCAATGGAGATCATGAAAAATTGTGAGAAAATTAAATCTAAAATGAGTAAAATTCCTACTTCATCATCCTTTACTTCTTTCCATTTAGCATAGGGTGTTTGCTTCACTAATTCCACAATTAGGGAAGGGGTAGCTTGGGTTAGTGTCTCCTCGACGTAGATCATCTTCGGTCTCGAAGACTTCGTGCAAGCTTGCTCATTTCTTCAGGAGATCCCTTCCGAGAGTTCGGGCATTCATGATTCGCAGTGAAGGGACGACTACACGGAGCTATTGAAGTAAAGGACCGGTCTACAAAGGTTGTATTCCTTGTTCACTTGTTTGCAAAGTTGTTTGCATTATGTTTCGTCGGATTTTTTAGTAACGATTCTAGTGTTAGGGTTAGCTAGAACGGCAATTGTTTGAAATTGGCATAGACGATACCTCCCGAAACCTTACTACCGTGCTAGACAACCCTGCATTGGTATCAGAGCCATGCTAGAAAATTAGACGTATTTTGTTAGATTACGAAACCGAAATGAATCCGAAACTTGAAACCCTTTTAAACTAGTTTTTGTCGAATTTAAAATGTGCTCCAAAATTTTTTTAAACAACTGCAGAATGTTATATGTGATATAACATGAACACCATGAAAATTCGAGGCACTTTAGAGTGAACATGGTCGGCCACATCATGGCTAAAACCGAGCACACCGGGTCAAAATTGGAATTTGGGCTTCAAATTTTGAGGGTGTTCCAGTAACTGGGTTTTAGGGTTTCAGGTGTTGTTTGTTTTTGCTAAAATTGCATATGATGTTATTTTTCTGCATAGGTGTTTCCCCCAATTAGAGCAAAGCTCAGTTTGAAATTCAAATTTCAAAATTGAAGCAACGCTTCAGATGCAACGCCAAATGTGTTGCGCCCTAGGCAGCGCACCATGTGTGCGCTGGCGGTAGGCGTGCTGCGCGCCACGTGTCAAACACGGGTGCGCTAGAGCAGGGCGCACTGCGCTCTGAGCAGCGCACCACGTGTCAAACAAGGATGCGCTGCGCTCTGAGCAGCGCACCACGTGCAAAGCACGGGTGCGCTAACGCTGGAATTAAAAAACTCCCCACCGTTAGATCAAAAGATCTAATAATAATGATAAATCATTAATTAATCAGAATTAAATTCTATTATGGAAAGATTTTCCAATTTTGTTAAAAACAAGAAGATTGCCTTCTGTAAACAAAAGCCCTAAGATCAAAGATCCAATGGTGGGGAAATATCCCCAAATCAATCAGAGAAAGATCTCTTTAACCGATTCAACAAATCAACTTGCCATATATAAAGGCCCCAAGACTTCAAGACTGATATAGAGAACCCCCCCATAAACTTTGAAAAAATTCAGAGGAAGAGAAGCACAGCTCTCAGCAAAAGAAGATTCTTTCTTCAAGGTAAAAAGAATGGCGATGAACGAAGAGATGAAATCATCTCATAATTAAAAAGAAGAATTATCTTCTTAAAAGATCATAGACCTACAAAGACGAAAAGTCTTTTCATAAAAGAGATCAAAAGATCTCAACATAAAATAAAAGAAGAACATATTTCTTCTCACAGATCATGGATCTATAAAGGCAAAGCCTTTAATCAAAATAAGAGATTGAAAATCTCTCTTGCAAAATAAGAACTGTTGTTCTTAAATCTTGAAACGAAGTCTCTTTTAAAAGAACATAAACTTATTCCTGAATCATAAAATTGATCAGATGCGCTTTGCGCTCTTGAACTGCGCTTCTGCGCTCTCTGGACCGGCGCTCAGCGCTAAATGCGCCACGTGTGCGCCAATCAAACAACTTGCGCTTTGCACTTCTGAAATAGCGCACTGCGCTCATGGGCCGGCGATTGTTCATATCATAATTTTGCATTATTATATTCCCCATTCTTATTCATTTTGCAAATAAATAGGTGCTTTTGATCCATGTCTGTTGAATAGTTGCAGTTTACAGGTTCTCGGAACAAAACAGTGAAAATGATGAAAAGACGCTACAAAAGTGAGACTACGACCAACAAATAGAAGAATCTTTATCATGCCTACAGTTTGAAGAACAAACGAAGATCACTGAACAATTTCAAAACGTACAAAGACAGCGCAAGATTTAAGTCTTCAACACGAAGCGAACGGTAAAAGTCCATAACATTCTGCACCGTAGAAATCTGGAAGAAACTAGAAGACATTCTGAGAAACCAAGTGAGAAAAGTAGAAGAAAAATGCAACTTGAAGCTGCACAGAAGAATTGAGACAGAGAACCCACCATACGGCCGCGGATCCACGGCCAAACATAGCTTATGACCGCGGTTTTGCGGCCGTACTATGCACGTGTCGGTGCAAAATGTCGGTGGGTGTCGGTGTGTTGACCAGGCTTCTCTGGGTAGTCTTGAAATTTTAGATGTGGGTCCGATATAAACCTTAGGGTTTCTATAATCTATAAATAGGAACCCTACAGCTCTTTTTGGAGCATGCCACTTTTTATTTATCTAATTTAGAATTTTCATTCCCTGTAAATGTTTGAAGAGCGCATCAAATAAAAAAGTAAGTTTTTTTTATCTTACCTTAGTTTAATTTCTTTTCTTCCCTAGTTATAAATTTTATTTATCTGCCGTAGTTATTAATTTTATTTATCTGCCGTAGTTGTTAAATTAAAAATAAACAAAAATGAACTCGTTTATCAATTTCCTAATGAGTGAGTAGTTCCTCACTTGTTAGGGTTAGGTTCTGGGGAAGGTTTGAGAGATGAAAATCTCTCATCTCTTTCTTTCCCATTCAACATTTTAAATAGGACTCTATGCATACATACACACACCGCTCACTACGGCATCCTATCCCACGAGGTAGCGGTGATACCATAGTTAAAGACCGGTTGTGTATGTTTTTCATGGAGGTTAGGGTAAGAGTTAAGAAAGGACGGACAAGGACCTAGAGGAAGAAACCTAGTTTCTTCCCGATCGTGCTAATCCCCTTTGTTAACAATTACCTCAACACCTAAAAGTTCTTAATTAGGGCATAGAAAGCGGTGAGAATAATTGATTTTCCAAACTAACCTAAACCTAACCTTAGCAAGGTTTTAATTCTAATCAAACTCAACTTTAGTTTTTATTGATAATCAAACCTACCACAATTGGAATTGACTCGTTAGAACAACTAGAAAATACACAAAATCCCTGTGGACCGACCCGTATTCAACCGGCTAGATACTAAGCGACACCGTTCTTGATTGCGGTTAATTCTTTGATCACAAATAGCGTAAGCACATTAAACATTTCGTTAAATCAGCGCTAAGCGCCAAGCGCACCACGTGTCATTAACGGATGTGCCAGCGCAATGCGCTGGCGCTCAGCGCTCACAAACTGGCATCTGCGCTCATCATCTGGCGCCTAGCGCAGGGCGCAACACTTGTCCTTTACATGCGCGCCACGTGGCAAAAGCGCACTGCGCTCTTTGACTGGCGCAAAGCGCCTAACGCACCATGTGTTGCGCTGACAGAACACAAATTGTTCTTTAATGAGCCAGAGCTCTGATGAATGCTCTGCATTCAATACAAGAAAAAAAAGGAAGACTTTGCCAAGATATAATGCTCAACATTGTTAAAAGGGCCAAGCCTAAATAAATACTCGATAGCCAGAAAATAAATGTTAAACATTTGTTGGACTTAACCCAAGATTGGCCATAAGTCCTCAACTTATATTAATTGGGCCCATCCGCTCATGAATATTTTAACAGACCTAGTTCCAAATTGGACTACAGATCTTTCAACCAATTCACACCGGTTCAAGGGTACATCTCTTTACTCCTCTGATATTTGTCGTTGTAATCCTTCAACGTCTTCAGAGAGGCGACGAGTCCCGACAACCAAACATTTTACGGACTGTGGGGTCCTTAAACTCACGGACTATGATGTCCTTAACCTTGCTTGTGAGGTCTTTAAACTCACGAACTACGATGTCCTTAACCCGGACCGTGGGGTTCTTAAACTCACGGACTACGATGTCCTTAACCTTGACTGTGAGGTCTTTAAACTCACGAACTACGATGTCCTTAACCCGGACTGTGGGGTCCTTAAACTCACGGACTACGATGTCCTTAACCTTGACTGTGAGGTCTTTAAACTCACGGACTACGATGTCCTTAACCTTGACTGTGATGTCTTTAAACTCACAGACTATGATGTCCTTAACCTTGGACCGAGATGTTCTTAAACTAACAATGGACCGTAATGTCCTTAAACTAATCGACCGCAATGTCCCTAAACTAAACAATAGAGTCCAAATGCTCTTTTGCTAGATCTAAATGATCCTGTTAAGTTGATCTTAGTCTAAAACTAGACCAACGTATCCTTAACATACGTTTAAGTTGATCTTAATCCCAAATGAGACTAACGTATCCTTAAACCCAACCCCCAAACCCAAATCTAAGAAGATACGGATTTGGACTAATCCACGCCTACGGACGACAACATAAATTAGTCTCCGTATACAATCCACGGGCAACCAAAAACAAAACAAATACACACGACACGAAGTGACCATCTGGAGAAGGAGAAAGTTGTTACCGCGATGCGGTAGCGTAATTAACAGCAGGGGCTTGCGCCTGCAGGGAAGTGCGTCCCCACAATCAAAAACCTCTCAAACGAGGGGGAATCTGACGAAGTCTGCTACATTGGCCGCATTCATTTAAACCTTAGATACATGGTACCATAAATCAACTTGGCATCTTCGGAGAGGTGGACAGATAGCACTAATTAGCATCTGCCCCGAAATTCAGGCAAGGCGTTTATCGCGTCTCGCCGCGTCTTTCGGCGGGAAACAGATTCTGGCACTCCCGGTAGGACCTTTTCCTCCTTCCACTCCACACTTCGTGTGTCGTGTTCGCGAACGAATTGCGGTTTGATATGGTTTCCCTTGATTCGAGGTACTGAGATTTGGTGTCTTGCTCCGTGCAGAAAACGAAAGATCAATGTCGTCTACATGCACGAAATGTTCCAGCTGCAACTGCAACTTCCATTCCACCTCATCTGAAGGTGTAACTTACGGGCCCCAGGCGGCCTCCCTGTTTACAATGCCGGTAGAGCAGGTGACGCAGGCTACCACCGGGTTATTCTTCGGGACCATGCTCCCACCAGTGAGCGTTAACATCCCGCTGCCACAAGAAGCGCAGAAGAAGTCGGTCTTTGACCGGCTCACTACTACGACGGGCCCCTCTCAACGGGTCGTCCAATGCCAAACCAACAGCATCAGTCTTCGATAGGCTGAGCCCGAACTCCGTGAGCCCGTCAAGAAGCCCATGATACCTGAATCGGCCATCCCAAAACGGATAGCCATTCCTGCTCTCGAGGTCACTAAAGAAGCTTCTCCCATCAAAGGATCAGTCTTTACGAGGCTGGCCACTCCGGCTCCCGTTCCTGTTCAAAGGTCTATCTTTGACAAATTGGATATTGCTACTTAACGGACGTCGGTCTTCAAGAGGCTGGTACCAGCAGCGCCTCACCCAGAACAGGGGCATGACGAAGTCACCTCTAAAGCTGAAACAATCCCAACGGCTCGACACGCTCGACATCGCTACTGGCGCCGAGTAAAGAAGGCTGGGGGTAACTCCCCCTCTGGGCTAACTCCACCAGCTCCCACGGTGGAGATCGATGTTGCTGTTCCAATCGGGAACAGCTTTGAACTGCTTAATAAGGTGCGCAGAAACTCTCCTACTGCAGTACTGAAGAGATCTCCTCCACCCATGGAGAATGCATCGAAGACGAAGCCGGAGCAACCCCCTCAACGGCTTTCTTCCAAAATTTACGAAGTCTGGCGACAAGTTCAGGACTCAGTAATTGATCAAGATTACTCTCCCCGGCATAAAAAGATAAAAGCTCGGCAAGAACAGGACAATCCTGTCAATCCACAAAAGGCAACAGCTACCTGGGTGCCCGCTGCGACGCCCCCATCGACTTCAACCGCTCAAAAGAGAAGGAGGCAAGAGAAAGCTCCTGTGGCCGCGGTGAACCGGAAAGACGCTGAATCTAAATGCCCCAAGTTTGGGGGCATGATGGTGCATACTGTTTATATGGCTTCCGGAAAAGAGGAAAGCCGTGCCTCTACAGGTCATCAACCACTTACCCGGTCAATAACGAAGGCTCAGGAACAACAACAGTAGAAGCTTCAGGAGATGCTGACTGCAATGGCCGCACTCACTGGGCTAAAAGAAAATCTAGAGACCTCGAAGCAGCGTCGGGAACAAGAGACTAACACTGAGTTCCTCCGAAGAATGCTCGAGAGGAAAGAAAAAGAGGCTGCAGAACAGGCAGCCAATATAAAACGAATGTCTCTCTTGTTCCAAGACATGGCTGGGATGATGTTACAGCCAGAACCTCCAGCTGAAGACCCTCCGATCATCATTGAAGACGACAGAGGAGAGGCATCGAATCCTCCTCCGGCTCTTTCAACAGCCAAAGAGGAAACCGTTTCCAAGGACGCTCTGGATGACTACATTGCTCAGCAAATACGAGCTCACCAGGCGAATGAAGAGGCCGGCCAAGTTGTTAAAACAGGGCGACCATATCCAGGCTGGTATGACCAAATAAAGTACCCGCCAGGATATACGATCCCTAAAT
The DNA here is from genome assembly GCA_030015575.1 of Agapanthus africanus. Taxonomy (NCBI): domain Eukaryota; kingdom Viridiplantae; phylum Streptophyta; class Magnoliopsida; order Asparagales; family Amaryllidaceae; genus Agapanthus; species Agapanthus africanus. Next base: position 66,342,343 of record JASDDO010000008.1, on the reverse strand, counting down.
TTCATGTATATAAAGGGACGGACAATCCTCACCAGCATGTCGCCCAGTTCAAGGCTCTATGTGGCAACACCGGAGGTGATGATAAATTGTTAGTTCGCCAATTCATCGGCAGCTTGTCAGAAACGGCATTCGAGTGGTACTCTGAACTCCCGAATGACTCTGTCAAGACATTTGCGGAGATAGAGCTGTTATTTACGCAAAGATTCACAAGCGCTAGCTAGCGCACCCCGATTACCACATTGATTAATGCCAGGGTAAAGTCAGGTGAGACATGGGTTCAATACGCAATACGATGGCGGAACCTGTGGTCGAAATACGAACAACGCATCGAAGAAGCGCCGGCGGTGGGCATGTTCGTAGGCACTCTTGATCCGCAGGCGACCATCTCCCAGTTCATGATGTTTTTCAAGCCGACTACTTTCCAGGCCTTGATTGACAAGCTGGCCCAAATGGACCAGATGGGTCATAGACCATCTCCTCCAAAGCCGGAGCCGCGGAATGAGAAGAGAAAGGGGAAAGCGACCGCCGTCGCCAATGCTCAACAGCAGCCCAGTGGTCTGAGACTAGTTGATCGCCAAAATAATAGAACTCGATCTTTCGAAGATAAAATGAGACGCCCTTACTCGTTCCCTCGAGACAAGACGAAGAGGTTATTCGAGCTAGCACTGCGCAACAGGCTCATCACTCTGCCGGAGCCAAGATGCCCAGTGCAACTAGGCGACATTAGCAATCCTAACTATTGCCCTTATCACCGAATGTTGGGCCATCCGATTGAAGATTGTTACATCTTCAAAAGCTGGATAGAAGATCAGTACCAACAGGGCAAATTCGTATTATCCGAAAATTGGAAGGTGAACCCGCCTCGGCCACACACTCCCAAGAAGACGGATACACCGGGGCATCATGCTCTTTCGTAGAAGAAGCTCCATGGGAGATCGTTCTTTCAGCCAAGACGAAAAGAATGCTGAAGGATCTCCACACGTGTTCGACAATTAGGTGGAAGAATCCACTGGAACCTGAAATCATCAAGGGGATGCTGAAGGCGCGCCCAACTCCAAAGATCGGTGGTGATAGCCAAAGCATTCACACCCAGCCGTCAAAGTCTTCGAAGAAGAAGAAGAAGACCAAAAAGCCCGTGAAGCCTGGTGACAAGCGCACGGACCTGCAAAAATACATCGACGCGTTGGAAGAATATAATCAGAAGGCGCGGACTCCAGTCACACTTCAAGAGTTTCTCAGCCACGTCCTTAAGGATGGAGATAACAACAATGGAGAAGACTCGTCGGATGAATCTGAGGATTATGTGGCAAGTTGCCATGTGATCTCTCACTCGTCGATAGACGATGAAGAAGCTCCTTACACAAAGAAACTGGGGGCAACTCCTGAACCGGAACTTCTAGGGCCATCAGACGAAATGATTGATGCATTTCTGGATGAAGCTCTTTCGAAAAGCAAAGCTGAGCGGGAGCGTGAGATGGCCATATTTGAAAAAGCCAAACGCCGGTGACTGGACGAAAGGATTGAAACACTCCTACCAGATCAAAGTACATCCGTCGCAAATAAAAACAGGTTCAAGACGAGGAAGAGGTTCGCTAAAGCCATATCAATGGGAATGAAGCTGCCACCCTCCGGAGGAAATATCTTGGTGAAGCGGAAACACATCCTAGCTACTGCTTATATCATCGAAAGATTGCGTACCCTACTGAAGAGTGCAATGCTTTTAAAAGATGGTGGCATGGATATGTTGCTCACCGGCAACATTTCAAGCGGATGAAGTGCAAAGCTTGTCGGGAGCAAAGAAATACGACCGAGGAGCGTAAAAGAACTACCGGCAGCTGCCACATGGTCAACGCCGGAGGATCGCAAGTTCTCACCTTCGGGAGCGACTCTGACGAAGAAATGACTCTTGGCCCTCTCTTTAAAGAGTCCACCTTGGGAAAAGAGGAAGAACCGAAGACCTGTGAAAACATTCAGCTGTGCAATCGTATGCTGCCCGAAAAGAATCTTGGGCCCTCGAACAGTGGGTCAAATAGGAGAGATAAGGGGAAAGAAAAGGTTCCTGAAGATATCATCCTTGATGACCA